>JAPSGF010000018.1:2024638-2096123 GCA_035772895.1 Perdix hodgsoniae | reverse complement strand
GGACTGTCCTATGTGCTGAATTTTACCCTTTCTTCAAAGCTTTTTAGGAGCAACATTACATCCTACATTCTGTTGAACAAATCCACCCAAGTAACTTTTTACTTCAAAATGTGTGGCTATTTCACTAACACTTGGTCATGACGTACAGTAGAAACTTTCAGTATTTGCTTAAAACCAGAAGAGATGAGCTATTTAATGTTATGTAGCGTGCTCCAAAAGTAATGTCTTCTATGTATTTCCAAGGAATTTGTAATAGCTATAAAGAGCACAATAACACTATTTGATAGAGCAAATTCGCAGCTACAAAGCATAGTAACCACCATTAACTATACATTTTCACCAGCAATGAACAAGAGCTTGCATGTCACACTCGTAGATATCTGTACCAGCATAGGGGACCCACTGCCACTGTCACTGCTGCTGAAATGCACCATGCACCCTTCACTCTGCTCAAATCCACTGGTTGGTCTCCAGAAATATTCAGTAAGTGTCAGTGAATGTCAGTGGATGAAATTTTTTCCACATGGAGGAATTCAATGACACGCCTTTGCTTCATATGTTCTTCCATGTCAGGCACCATTCTGTCAGACTGTCCCTCTGTTCTCATCTGTCACACTGAAACAAAATGTAATGGAATATTGGTGGAAGGTTCAAGCTGTACTGTCATATCACCAACATCTGCCTCTGAAATCGCTGGCCGACGTTATAAAATAGGAGGCATTACTTTTGGAGCAGCCCTGGTTGCTGGATTTTGAATGACTCAAAATATTTTCTCTAAGACTACTTTCCCTCATTGCTAGAAAAAAATATTTCAGATGTAGCATAGTTGTTTTCTATTGATCTTGGTCTTTCCATATTTGGTTACTATTAATAAGGTACTGTTAAGGCTATAGACTTTCTTGTTGTTTGACCATTAGAGAATACAGATACATTTAAAAGAGCCCAATTGCCCAAAGAGCAATATGGTGTTCCACTTCATTCATTTTCCCTCTAAACCATAGCTCTTGTTTTGTATTCACTCTGGGAGATGTATGTTACAAACATGTCACCATCTTTCTTGCATTGTGCTCATTATTACAGTAGTGGAAATCAAGTTTTTCATCCATAACACAGGTAATACCCCACTCAATGTACCTGCAAAAGCTCAGACTGAAACTTCAGATTCCCAGTGCTGTTGGGCTAGTGATAGATTGGTGTTAGACAAAATACTACTTCTTCCTCCAGTGTAAGCTAAACCAAGAGACTGAAAGTGAACACACCATATAGTCTTCAGATCAGATTAAGCACGATATTGATTGTTTTCTTCTTCTATAAGTCAGTGCTGTGCTTTCACATATATCTCTATATCCCAGATGCTCAGAAGCAAACACAACTATAAGAAGTGTGGAGTTAAACCCTGGGAGCCTTGCCTCTCCCAGCACATATTGACAGGACACGACTTTCTGCTGTCGTACACATCTGAGTGAACACTGATTTTGATGCCTTATCCCCCAGTGAGCTCCTCTCAGCCACTGAACAGAAGCCTGTTTTTACCAGCAGGACTCTGTCCCCTGGTAACTCTGCTAATGAGGAATGTCAGAGGAAGGAGCACAGCTTAGAGGAAGATTCTCATGTGGGGGAGAAGCTACTGGATTCTACAGTTAAGGATAAATATCGTCCCTTTCTTCCCTGTTTTCTTATCTACTTTGCAGAGCCCAGGCCAAAGGCCACAAGGCAGCAGGTTTTAGGTGGCCTTAGTGTACCTGGACACATGACTTAACTCAGTCCATTTAGCTTGGTAGAGCTGAAGCTATAGATACAGTATAAATATAGCAACCTATAGATATAGTAAAGTATTAAATGGAAACAAACTAGTAATCTATAAATAGCAAGATACAGTAATTACAACAGAATCTATTGAGGGAGGTTAAATGAGGTCAAAGAATGAGCTGAAAAAGTTAGAACAAAATAAAAATAAAAACTTCAATTTCCTTGCTAGAAAAAGGAGAAGTTGCAAAAGCTGCTTTTGGAAGCCAGTAAAAACTTTCAGGTTCAATCAGAGGGGAAGGATGGTGACAAAGATCTGACAGTTCATGTTGTTGTTTCAGAGTGGTGAATGAAAAAAAAAAGGTGTTTCTTGACTTTTATTTCAGGATGCTCTGCAGAGGCCACATACAGGCTGAAGTGGGTCAATAAAAAAATGATAAAAGTTCCTTCAAGTTGTCATTGCTTTTGGTCTGGATCTAGGAAAGTGTGCTGAGCCAGGACAGACCAGTTCATTAATACAGTGATTGCCAGGAATCATTATGTTATCAGAGTCCTCCTAAAAACCAACCTCCTATTGTCTTCTCTGAGCACTGGAATGATGGAATCCAGATGGTGGGCAGGTAGGGTGTAGCTCAGAAAAATTGACCAAGTTATCTTTAAGGACAGTATGTCAGAATAAAATTTAACTTTTCTCTTGTAAAGATTTCTGCTTGTTCTGAGCTATTCTGTGATCGTGTGATTCTGAAAATTCTCCCTGACTCTTGGAAGGGTTGTTATATAAGATGTGGATATGCTTCCTCCAAAGAATATATGAAAATAAGAATTTGTTTCATTATGCTTTACATATTTATTGTTTTCATCAACTGGCAATAGTAGAAAATTTACCCATTCAATCAAAGAGGAAGTGTATCTTTCTGCTTTATACTTCTCTATATATGAAGAATGTCACAAGAATTTATCTCTTGTTTTTACATGATTATTTCTTGGTTCTGTGCTGGAACTTATAACTATTTACATATAAATAACATATATGAAGACAGTTATATTTGCTATGCTGTTTTAGTGATAGTACAGAACCAGTATATTTTTCCCAGAATAAATAATAACCATTAAATTTATATTAAGTATCCTAAGTTTTATCAAGAATATTTACAACAACAATATCGGGCTCTGGCCTTGGATCTTGTTTAAGTGAGATTTATTTTACCATGTTGTTTGTTTTTATGAAAAAGTTTAAATGTTACTAGTAGTTTTAATTACTGGAATTCAGATATTTTTCTTTGCTTTTTCTATAGTCTACTTTTCTTGCTATTTATATGGTATGTCTTCATTCTCTCAGTAGATACACATTTTTTTGTAAGGAGAAAAATGTGCATCATTTCAGACTTTGTTTGACCTCTGCCTCCCATCCACACATACCCAACACAATTTTATTTTTTTTTTCAAAGGCAAATTTAAACCTCAGCATCTTTCCAGCTTTCCCCATTGAGCATTTCTCATTTCAGCTTTCTCACTATAATTGTGAGTATCACAGTTATCTGGCCTGCATCCAGTTGATAATTAGTAAGTGCCCCAGGCTAATGTTTGAGTCTCTGTATACAGCTTCAAATTTTGTCCCGGCAGGTGGGTTGCTAAAATTCTCTTCCTTGCTGCTGCATTGTTATCTAATGAAAGGCATATAAACTTCACTCCTTCACACATTTATTAAATTTTAATCTATCTTTGTTTTCATAAACCCATCCTATAGTCTTCTCCTTGAATGCAGTGTGTTTGTTTTACTTTTTCTCTTTGTTTCACCATACTCATTTGCTGCAGCATCAGCTCTGAGATTTGTCCCCCATCAAAACTAATTTTTTTTTTTAATCTGACCCAATTACACTTTGCAGATTCACAAACACTTACTGTTTTTAACAATAAATTAAAGTTCTCCGAGTCCCTGGGACTTGCAGTAAAGCAGAGCACTAACTTCTTATTTGGCCTGCTCCCTCTTATGTTAGCATCCCTGTGCTTATGCAATGTGAACATCAGGCTTTTGTGACATCTGCTGAAGAGAATGTTCATTTATAGCAGACAGCTACTTTAGGAACAATTTTTCAGAGAACTAGATTGGCACTGCAAGTGATTAATGCTAGAGAAACTGTGGGTACTTAAACATTGCTTTAATTGTTTGACATAAACATTTAGGATGCTCATTCAACACCTGCCTTAATCACCTGACAAAGATTTCACCAGGTTGATAGGCAACAGGAAACTATTTCACTGGACTGCAGAACAACCTTTTCTTGGGCAAATATACAAAATTTCTTCCTCCCAAACCTCTTGGGTATAATAAGATTGTAATACTAAAAGATAAAATGAATTTTTCCCTGGATGGCAAAAACAATTCATAACAGCCAATCTTTGTCCCTGTTGAGCAACTATTTTGGTCAGACAAAGATGACATTTAAAACTAATAAAAGTCTTCACAAGCCTCCTACATAATATGTTTGTCTGAATTGGGCAGATGAGCTGGTTCAAAGCGTTTCCTTCTTCCAGAGCCTTTTTAACTCATGTCATTTGCATTGGTGAACTATGCAGACTCATTTACCCTGAGTTTAGATTATCCATGGCAGGTCATTTTTAGCAAAATTTTGGATTCTCTACCAGTCCTCTGGCCTCAGTGGAATCATACAGGTTATATTAGTTGGAGGTCATGAACATGTTGTTTGTTGGGGTTTAGGTCTCTGGGTCATTAATCCCATCCCTCTAATGCTTATAAATTAGGCTCTAAATTCAAAGGATAATACCTGGGAAGGCTGATGGTATGACTGCTGCAGCTGGATTAGCTTTGTTTTCCTGTTCTAATGTAGATTTTGGATGAGGCTGTGCTCTGCTTCTCAGGTATTGGCACAAACCCCTTTGCATCATTTTCCTATTGATATGTTCTAATTTCGCCTTTAAATGTAAGTGTCTTTATTCTACTTTGTATTCGTTGTTACCTCTAATCACATCTGCAATCTTTTTACAAAAATTGTAGTTGTAGCTACCCTCATCATGGGTCACGAGCTGCTGTGAATAGATGGGGCAGTGCTGTATGCTCTGATGCCTGTAGGACTTACAGTTGGAGAAACCTGGAGGAGCCCAGGCTCGCTCTGCATATGGTCACCTGCTTTGTGAAGCCATGGAGTGCTTTGCCCTTGTGGAGGTTAAGACTGGATAAGTACTGAGGCAGGTGCCAGTGCTGTGGTTATCTCTGTTGCTGGAGATACTCAAAATCCAGCAAAATGAGGCTGTGGACTTGAATTTGAGAAATATTTGAAGTATTGAGTAGATGTGTGCTGAGTATTGTCCTCGCTCTCAGCAGAAAGTTAATTTAGATGCCACCATAAGCATCTCCCAGCCTCTTTTTTCCCTCCTTCCTTTCATCCTGCTTCTTTTTCTCTCATTTATTTCTACTCAATGGAAACAGAAACTGGCAATTTTCCCCCAGACACTGAAAAAAATAATTAATGGGAAAAATCTGCATTTATAAAAGTGAGCAGTCACTACACAGCAGGACTGAATCATGTTTGTTTCTGAGTTTTAAATAATGCATTGATTCATTCTGAAAAGATGGCTGAAGTTTGAGCTGCTCTTTGCGTCCAAAGTCACACTTGTGACTTTGTACCTCATGGTTATGAGAAAGCCATGTTTGGGTACTAATGTGGAATTGGTAAAGGACAGCTACTATAATTAAACCATGAAAAGGACATAAAAATGCAGCCAAAGGACATTATTTATAGGTCATCTTTCATTTGCAAAAAAAGGTTATTTTCAAGCAGAGATGTGGAAAGACAAAACCCAATCATCCTACTAATAAATCTTTGCATGAAAAGCTTTTCATCAGACATTTGTGAGTCTGCATTTCATCCTACATGTCTCCAACACACCATTTTTTCCTAGTCAGACTGTTAGCTTGAGTCCCAAGTTCCAAATAATTTCCTTGATGAGTTCAATTTTTTTATATATTTTTTATTTTTATTTTTTTTTGTTTTGGCACATTTTTAGTGCTAGATCATTTTCTAAAGGAAAATATTCAAAGTTTTTGGATTTTGGCAAACATGCTCAGCACACATCCATCCGTGAGTCAGAATGTTTTTCATACAGTTTATATACAGCTTTCCCCCAGAGGAAATATAGCAGGTGACTTTATTATATCAGTTCTTGATTTAATAACACCTAGACTCATTTTCTAAAAATAAGACTAATAATTCCTTGGGAAGTTGTATTGCCTCAGGTAAATTCATTAGATAGTCCAACATGGGCTTTCATTTCTCAAAAACCTCGAAGTTTATTTTCTTTAATACTCTGAGAAAGCAAAAGATAAATTATGAAGCAGTTTTGTAATGGACTAACAATTATTAAATGTAATTTAACATGAAAAATGCACCCTGATGTCTCTAGTGATTATTTATAAGGTGTAATGAAAAAATTCATTTTAAGTAAATACTGAGGAAAGCCTTTCAGCTCTTGTTGGTGTAGAACAGCTATTCCCTTTGACAAACAGATTAGTGAAGAACCAATTTGAAGGTGCATCTCCATTTTAAAGATGGTGACTGTGAATTTTAGATACCAATACATGCAATTAATAGACAGTTTGTGAAAATAATGTCCTATGTCTGAGAAGAAATGCCAAGAGACATGCCTGTGTTGCTGTTGCTGGCCACACGAGTACAGATAGATTCACCTTCTATTAGAATGTGGTTGGAATTGAATTAACTTCTCTGGTCATGGAGAGCAATCCTAAGTGCATCTGCTTGTCAAATGTGCCGAGGTACCATTTCCTAGCAACTAGAAAATGCTAATTCATGACTTTGATTAAATTGTCTGGACTAAGCTAGAACTCAAAACTACCTTTTTATGCTTTGGATTTATTTCTCTATTAAGATACAAAGAAAGGAGGTTATTGGCACAGTTCACAAGGCAAACCAGTATGGTACTTCATGAAAGTGGAATATAAGAAGAAGGAAGAGGAAGCAAACACACTGATAGGTGAAAATGTAACAGTGAATGGGTTGTTGGTGTTATGACCAGTTTATTGAATAATTTTTTCTTTTATAACACAATACAACATTTAATGTAAATCTTCAGTAGATATTCCTCTCAAAGTGTAAGATAAGACTGACATTTTAAAACACACTAGTACTTTAAATAAATAATTAAAAAAGTAAAATTAGCCTTCATCTCCCTCTGAAACTGTAAATTAATCAAAATCATGAGGAAACACTAAAAATGTAAGTATATAAAGTATCCCATAATGTTCACTAGCTGGATCTCCTGTCTGGGTCACAGCCTGGGTTATCTTAAGGGGTGGTAGGTGGGAAGGTCTGAGAGGGACAGCAATGGTGACTGAAAAAGACACTGGGGGTTGAAATGTGAATGCACAAGCTTTTCAAATGCAACAGTCTGAAGCACTGATGAAGCTTGAATATTGATGGATGTATAAAGAATTAATGAGGTGAACCTTTCAATCAGATTGCCTACATTATACCAAGAATGGAAGGACTCTCAGTAAGGAAATACACCTGGTTCCTAAGCATAGCCTCCTGCTTTCTCAGTAAGTAGCTATTCTGTGTTAACACTAAAACAACTACAGCTCTGAGCACTGATGATAGCTGAAAGTCTGAGGTCACACAGAGAATCACGAATATCAAGTACCAGCAGTTGGGGAAGATAACTTTCTTAAGAAACAAAGATCCCGTTCACATGGAGGCGTCTTTAAAGAAGGGGGAAATTTTTCCTCCTCTCAGCAAGTATGACACTGGCTAAAAACATGAGGCTTTGGTTGATTTTCAAGACTGTGTTCTCTAGTGTGTGCAGCTGCTTTCATTAACAAAAGAAGGAAATTACACAGTTGCAAAGGGTGGGAGAAGGCTCTGTTCTCTACAAGGAAATGCAGAATTTGTGCCTTCCAGCCATCTTTTGAAATGTCCTTAGCTTTGAAGCTGTGTACATATCAGAGGTACATACAAAGAAATAAATCAGTGTCTTATTAAATAATAACTTGGATCAACATCTTGGCAGAATTCAGGTACTGTTTTCCATAAATCTGGGTTATGGATTCAGAAAGTCCTTTTTAATTGTAAGCACTTAGTAATTTCAAACTTAAGATGCTGATAAGTAATTTAAATAATGCATCATCTTAAGCAGAAATAATTATCCTGCTTCATCTTCATTTACATTCTAGCTTATCAGTCAATGGCTTAGCACTGAAATAAATTTATACTAGCATCCTCTTGGGACTAATTTCCTTCTTTGGCCAAAGTCTGACAGTGTTAGGAAGGCTCCTTTTGCTATGAGATCCTGAGCAAGATTGAGCAGTGCAATGTATAAAGCCTCATGAGAATTTCTTATACTGCTACAAGTATGTGGTTATATAAATGTGGTTACTTGGAGGGATAATGAGTTTGGTTATTTATCAATGCACATCTAATCAATTGCTGAGTGCACAGAGAATTTTTATGGCTGACTTTAGTTTTGTTGGAGAGTGAAGGAAATAAATACAATTAATATGTCAGAGATGCATAATGTTCAGGGGATTTGTTGAGTCTGAATTTCTTTAGGACTACTTTAGAAAATGAAAGTCCTTGTGCTAACAGAGGTGAATATCTTAAATCATAAGGCCGTCTGTCAAAAACACAAAGCATTAAATCTGTAGTAAGTTTACTTTCCTCAGGTGTCTCCACTGGTAGTAGATAGACATAATACCTGTTGAGAGAAGGCAAAAAAAAAAAAAAAAGGTATGTGAAAATAACCAAGATAGCAACAATGTAAATGCAATACAAATAATACTGTGATGAAGTACCAAAGGAATGTCTAATAGTGAATAAGGGAGTATGAGTATTCACAAAAAAAAAAGAGAGATTAGGCAGCTGCAAGCCAAATATACAGTCTTGAACTCCTTATGCTTCATTCTGTTCTTCACCTTCAATCTTATTGTATTCTCCCTTGACTCTCAATGGCATTTTCTTTTGATCATTTACTAGACCAAATTTGATTTTTGGAATCCTTGCACCCATGTATGTCACAGTCTATATTCTCACTTGCCTGTAAACAAGAGAAATGTACAACCTCTTTGGCTTTGCTGAATCTCTGCCAGCTTATAGCCCCTGTCTGAATATCAAGTGGAGTACTGTCACGCAGTGGACATCTTTTCTGTTGTACTTGTTCAACTTCCTTATTTGGTTTCCCATTTTTGGCATCAGCTTAATTCCCTAGGTTTTATATATATTTATTTATCCTGATACCACATAATCACAGAATTCTTATCCATCTCCAAGAGCAGAGAATTCACAACCTGTCTGGGCAGCCTGAACCAGTACTAAATCACTTTCACAGTTAAATGAGCTTTTTTCTTATGACTATATGGAATTTGTATATTTCAGTTTGTTTCCATCGTCTCTCATCTTATTGCTGGGTACTGATGAGAAGAGCCTGGTTCTGTCATCTCTGGTTTCCTGTGCACTAATAAGATCCCTCCAATCCTTCTTTTCTTCAGGTTGAACAGCTTCAGTTCTTTCAGCCTTTCCTCGTGTGCTCCAGTTGCATAATTCCTCTTGCTGACCTTCACTAAACAACAGTAACTTCATGTCTCTCTTGTACTGAGGAACCCAAAAGTGGACCCAGCATTCCAGATGTGCCTCACCAGTACTGTGTAGGAGGAAAGATCACTTTCCTAAACTTGCTGGCAGCTCTTTTTCCAAAGGAGTAGAGGATGTTACTGACCTTTCTTGCCACAAGGGCGTATGTTTGGTTCACAGTAAAAGTCTTGTCCATCATGATCCCCAGGTCTTTTTCTGCTAAGCCAGTTGACTCTGCACTATACTGATGCCTGGCTTTATTCCTTACCAAGGGAAGGACTTGGCTTTTCCTTTTGTTGATCTTCACAAGATTCCTGTTGGCTCATTTTTTCAGATAGCAGAGGTTCTTCTGACTGAAAGTGGTACCATCTAGTATTTCAGTCACTCTTCACAATTTTGTATTGTCTACAAATTTGCAGAGGGTGCATCTCTGTCTCACCATGTAGATCATTAATGAACTGGTTAAACAGTAGAATCATATAGAATCATATATAATGGGTTAGGTTGGAGGGGACTTTAAATATCTAGTGCCAATCCCTTCGCCATGGGCAGGGTTGCCAACCACTAGAGCAGAGTGCCCAGGGCCCCATTCAACCTGGCTTTGAATACGTCCAGAGATACAACTTCTCTGGGCAAGCTGTTAAACAGTCTTCATCTACTATTGAGCTCTGGTACACTACACTAGTGTCTGGCCTCTGTCCAGACTTTGTGCTGCTGATCACAACCCTTTGAGCCTACTAGTTAAACCAGTTTTCAGTCCACCTTACTGTCTACTTCCCCATGAGGGTGTTACTGGAGGAACTGATGGAAGTCTTACTGAAATCAAGACAACATCTCCTGCTTTCCACTCATAATCACTGCAACTTAGGAGGCGATCAGGTTGGCCTTCCTCTTTATAAGTCCATGACGATTACTCTCAATAAAATTCTTGTCCTTTATGTGCTTGGAAATGGTTTCTAGGAACCATCATTTCTGCAAATTTGACTAGTCTGTAGATCCTGAGATCTTTCTTGCCCTTTTGAAGAAAGGATTGACACTGCTTTGTTCTAGTCCTCTCAAACATCTCCAAACTCAATATGATCCTTAAAAAATTCTGTATTTTCAGAAAATTCTCGGAGAACATAGGGTCACCTACTTAATATTCAGCACAACAACAAAATAAAATTATTTTTTACTCCCTAAACTAATCCAGTTTATATTAAAATCTCAAACAATAATTCACTCTCTGTTTTTTTTCCAATTATTATTTAATTACTGAACAAAACTTGGCTTGCATAAGCCAAACAAAACAGCAAAGATTTTTCTTCATGTGTGAAACAAACATTAATAAGATGGGAAATCCAGAGGAGTTTAAACTTCTGTGATCTTTGCAAGCACTTGGCAAATTTGCAAGACACCTGAAGTCTCATGATGCTTCTTATTTCATGAATGAAATAAAAGAGGCCAGGTCTTCAGAAAATGAAATTAATGGAGCTACCTGGATGTCTGCTTGCTGATATATTTCCTAGAGAATTCAATGCAATAATCTTCTCTCTATGTGCAAAGACTGAATTATGTAGAGTCAAGAAACCCCTATGTATTCTTTATTCTGCTACAAAATTTCAATTTTTCAAGAAAAAAATAAAGCAACCCACAAGAGTGATGCAGTGCAAAAAACTGGGTGGTGGTTTGAATGCATCAGAACTGGATGCCTCTCTGCTTAGCCACGGTGCTCTTTATGCACTGAGGCTACACTGACCTGAGCCCTCCTTACTATGTTTTGGGCAAGTAGCTGGGTTGGATTGCCCAGCTGAGGAAATGGTCTCTGTCCTCCAGAGGTTCTGTTCCAGAGACCTCGCCTTGAGGAGACCCTTTGAACCACTGCAGGGGCTTGGAGAGCATCCCTGCCATCCCTGGAGGGCTGGCTGGCCAGATTCTGGGGCTTGGGGTTAGTGATGCCATTGGGCATGACTGTCCTGCTCTCATCTGGGGCAGGGGAAGAGGTGTCTGGATGACTGGACCTGTTCTCACCCACCTGGGAAGCACCCACCACCTCAATCCTCAGGCAGCTCCGGGCCTCCACAGTGCCCAAGCAAGATTCAGGATCCACCCTGAGAACACAACTTTTCTAATAAGCTACTGGAGGTAGTGGACAGTCAGCTAATGACCTAAAGAGTTACTAAAACTCTTTCTTACAAGTACCTCAGATGTTTCTGGTGATTTAGCCAATTTCAGCTGGGAATTAGTTTATTTTCTTTATGGCGTAGAATCATAGAATTTTTTTCGTTGACTCCAACTCCCCTGCAATGAACAGGGGCATCTACAGCTAGATCAGGTTGCTCAGATCCCCCTCCAGCCTGACCTTGAGTGTCTCCAGGGACGGGGCATCTACTATCTCTCTGGGCAACCTGTTCCTGTGCCTCATCAACCTTATCATAAAAAAACTATTGCCTTATATCCAGCTGAAAGACCCCTCTTTCAGTTTGAAACCATTTCTCCTTGTTCTATTATAGCAGACCCTGCTAGAGAGTCTGCATTTCTGTTTCTTATAGCTCCCCTTCAGATACCGAAAGGACACTATCTGGTCTCCCTGGAGCCTTCTCTTCTCCAGTCTGAACAGACTCATCTCTCTAAGACTGTCCTCATAGGGGTGACATTCCATCTCTTGGATTACTTTTGTGGTTCCCCTCTGGATACACTCCAGCAAATCCATATCTCTCCTGTATTGAGGACTTCACATTTGAATGCAGTACTTCAGGTGAGGTCTTACAAGCACAGAGTAGAGGGGCAGAATCATCTCCCTTACCCTTCTGGCCATGCTTCATTTGATGCAGGCCAGGATATGGTTGGCTTCCTAGGCTGTGAGTGCATATTGCTGGCTTCTTTCCAACTTACCATACACCAGTACCCCTAGACCTTTTTGGCAGGGTTGTGCTCAATCCTTACATCCCTCAGCTTATACTAATACTGGAGTTGCCATGACCTAGGTGCAAAGCCTTGCACTTGGATGAACATCATGAGGTTCACCTGGGTTCACTGCTTGAGCCTGACCAGGTCTCTGAATGACATCCCATTTCTTGAACGTGTCAACCGCACCACACAGCTTCATACCCAGCAAATCCAAATCTTTCCAGTCTGGAAAGAAGGATATTATGGAAGATGATGTCAAAGGCCTTATTGAAGTCCACATAGATGACATAATTGCTCTCCCCTTGTCCACTGACACAGTTATGCCATCATAAAAAGTCTGGTCAGGCAACTTTAGTGTCCCGTATGATGCTATTTTGGCTTTAGGAAAAGAACAATGTTGATAGCACACCAATATTTTAGTTGTTGCTGAGCAGTTCTGTATGTAGCCAAGAACATTTCAGTTTCTCACCTTCTTGAACTGACCTACTAGCAAGGAGGCTACCATCAGGACAGCCGACCTCAACTGGCCAAATGACATTCAATACCATAATGACATCATGTGGAAAACCATAAAACTGAGGACAGTTGGCTGGGGCACAGTTGCAGCTCAGGGACTTATGGGCATAGGTTGGTTGGTGGTGAGCAATTGCTTTGTGCACCACATGTTTTGTATGCACACACACACACACATATATATATATATATATACATAAATTCCACTACTCTTATTTCTCTATTTGTTTTCTCTCTTAGTAAATAGCTTTTATCTCAACCTATGAGTTCTACTTTATTTTTTCTGATTCTCTCCACCATCCCCACTGAGAGAGGGTGGGTGGTGAGTGAAAGGCTGTGAGGTGTTCAGCTGTTATCTGTGTTAAACCACAACAATGAGAGAAGTGTTGTAAAGCATGACAAAGATTGTAGGGACCAAACTGTACAAATACATGTATCATGTTGTCATGTTCCACCATCAATATCAAGGGACTTGTAGAGACAGATGGCATGATTCCCTAAGTTAGGAGTGTGAATCAGGATCATCATGGACATACGGCATCACGTACCTTCTCTACTGCTCTCAGTTTCTTACTCTTGGGGTTAAGTCAAAGAGAACATAAAGCAACAATTAAAAATAATGCACAAATCTGCTTTATGAATATTTTTTGTATTTCAGGTTTGAATTCGTTCAGCCTGTTTGTGGCAGCAAGAGATGGCCATGTAAACGCTGTTCTACTTTGCTTAATTTGCTAGCAAAGAGGTTTTTCCTGCTCCTATCTTTTTTTTTTCATCCCATGACACAATGCCAGCATTGATAGGAAATACCAAAGCAGCCGTAAAGGTGACCGTAAAGGAGCTCTCTAAAGTGAAACAAGCCTAGAGGGCTGTCTGCAATAAGTTGAGATTCCACTTGTACTGACAGTGAGATGCAAAATGTCAATACTTTCATAAATATTCCCCTCACATGTGTAATAAATTCCTGGGCGGTTCACTTCTAATGGCAGATATTTTGCCATCTTTGCTTACAGTCCTAATTACTGGTCAGCCATGGGATTTCCTTGAATTACATCCAGTCTGGATAAAGATTTGCTGCTGGGCAACCTAATAGTGCAAAGGATAAAATAGAAATCCAATACAGTAGGCTCTTTCCCTCCCCTCTTTCTTTTAGTGGGAGAAAAAAGTACCTGGGTGATATTTATTAAAAGGAGTGGCAGTGTGATAAGAACTGCAAATCAAGCCTATGGCTGAATTGGCATTGAAGTTACCTAAGAAAGATTTCTCCTAAGGGCGACAGTTGTGAAGTCCAGAGTCACAGTACTATGTTACTTTCACTGCTGGGAAACTCTTGCTGGGAGCAAGTGAATGTTGTTAGAACAGCTGCTGCTTATGCTTTGCTAACAGAGCAGAAAAAAACTATCTGCCATGCCAGTTGCTCTTTTGTCTGTCTTGCAGTCCTGAAATGCTTTATCATGTTATGGTGCATGGGCCAATTTCACTTTCTGTAATACCTGCATGTCACTTAACAGTGATTGCTGAGGAAGCCCATTCAGTTAGATGCAAAGAAAAGAATTTGACCATCTGTTTTCTATGAAGGCCTAAGGAACCTTGAATATCTCCAGGGTTGGTTAGGATAACAGCAACGTAATGAAGCAGTCTGAGCATCTTTTGAAGCCTTTCAACGTCCTGAAACAGGCAGTAATTCTCTAAGAGCAACATATTCCCAGAGCTCTATTTCTTCCTTTCCACTTAACTGATGACAGTATTCTTCAAAAAATACCAAAGCATATCCACACAGCTTCTGCCTGGTTACTCCTTTACATGTACTAGTACTTCCCTGAATGCATTGATAGCAGCAGTCCTAACTGTTGGATTCTCTGACTGGATGTCTCGGAGCTGTCCAGAGCTTATCACATATTTCTCCCACCTAGACCATAAGCCCAATGAGCAGACAGTCTTCACAGGTTACCGTAAACAAGAAAATGAACAATACACAAACTTCTAATCAGTTGCTTACATAAATAAAATACTTTACTACCTCTAATTAGATACCTGCTGTTCTGCTGTTGAGTCAGAGGTTGAAGACAGAACTGACTAGCAAAGGACAGGCTCATAAGAAAATGTCCAAATGTTCTGATCTGAAAGATCATGTTTTCCACATGAGAGATTTTGAAAATTTGAGAAAATATTACTGATTTCCAACTTTTTTTTTTTTTTTTTTTAATTAGGAAACAAGCAATTTCAAAAAAACTTCCATTTTACTTACAAAGCAATGTATGCATTTGTTTGGGGGGAGGTGTTATATGGATTTGCCATCTATAATTGAAGCTAACCCTTCATCAGTAATTCTTAGCTGCATAACTAGAAATTTTCCAATTGTTGGGATCTCATTTAGTTCTAGGGGTTGTGTCTAAGCAATGAGCCTGGCAAATGGATCTTTTGTCTTTGTTGGCTCTAACTGAATGAACATATGTAGAAACACACAGAAGAAGAGTACTTAATCTCAACTGATTGTGACATTTAAGATGTTTCTTCAGGCATTAGTTAATAGAATATTCTGTGTGCCCTTACATAAGCTAGAAAATTGTGCCTACAAAATGTATTTCATGATTTATGTTCTTACCTGTGTCTTCATCTTATGTGATTGACAGTTTCCTAATGAATCACATGAAGAAATCCAGGAGAAAAAAAATAAGTGCAAAACCCTGAGGTAGAACTTGTCTTTTTCTATCTGTACATGAAGCAAATATGAAAATAAGTCACCTGAACTGGTGACAGTGCTGTGCCTGGGCATGGGGACTGTCTGGCTACTGCCTAAACCAATTGGTGAGCACCAGGTGAGAAGGCATTGCTAATCCAGGGAGCAAGCACTGCACCTGAGTGGCTGGAAGGAGTGGACCCAAGGTCCACCCATCCTCACCCTTATTTAAGCATTAGCAGCCAAGAGGAGCTCTATCTCTGTATAGTGATAGCACTTTTTTTTTTTTTTTTTTTTGAGTTGTTAGTGGTGGTTGAACCAGTTGGTGGATTATCATCTCCCTTTGCTCCACGGTGCCTGTATTTCAGCAGGAGGCGCTGCGTTTACTCCACAGAACAGCAAGCTTACATTTTTCTGTTCAGTCTTTCTCCTCCCAAATGCAGTAGTAAACCCAATGTGCTCACCTGCTGATACACCTAAAAAAATAATGTTCTCAAAATGTTTAATTCATTTTTCAGTACTGTAGTATGATCATATTCTTTTAAGAATTACTTGAATTGAAATGACTCTTTGTTGTATTTAAGTTTTGCTAGTGGGCAAGATTTTATCTTATCATGTTGCTTGTAGGTTCTGAGAAAATAATTTGTCTCTAGATTTGGTTGTTCCTCAGTGCACGTAGGATTCTTCGCTGTCATACCTGTATTGCTTCTTTTTAATATCATCTTTCATAGTTTGTGGCCCATTGCTCCATGGTGTCTGCTTCTGTATAAAGTCTGTGTCCAATGCCTGTGGAGGTATATGAATTACCTTCTGCTTTAGGCAATAGTAGGGCATATTTTAGGTTATAGCTTTTTTATCTGAATACTAACATATATGTGTGTATATATATATGTGTGTGTGTGTGTGTGTGTATATATATATATACAAATATACATAAAATATAGAGTGTTTCTCAAAACTTTTAGGTTTTGGCCAGTAAGATTTGAAGCTGTATTTTGAAGGTTGACCACCACAGAAATGGGGTTGGAAAGGCTGGTAAACAGTGTGTGAGTTACTCTGTGCTTTTTACGGGATATTTTTTTGGCTAGTGAAAAAGGCATCTTCTCCAGGTTTAGTTCACATTTATTTCTGGATGTTTATAATTCTAGAGAGGTAAAATTCATCTTCCTGCTAAAGAGCTTTTTATTCTGGATTATAATACATATGGTCCCATAGCAATATAGTTATGGAAGGAAGACTTGGGAGAAACATTAAATTAAACTGTTAAATCTTTCAGTGATGGAGAAAATTATTTTGTGAAAGCTAGGAACTTCATTTAAGTTCAGGTCATGGACAGTAATACCTAATTGTAGAAACAAAGCTCTTCTCATCTGAACTGAGTGAGGTCTGCAAATGGTATAGCTGAAGAAGACTGAGTGATGGCTGGAGGGATTTTATTTCCTGTCAGTGAAACTGTTCAGAGATTCACACACATTGCAATACCATCTTAGTTTTTGAAGAGTTAGAGAGAGGGTCAAGGAAATGATTTCTGGAGGAATTTGTAAGCAATTGTATGTGTGATTAAATAGCGTTCATGCTCACGTACAACTGTAAGAAGAAGAGAAGCAAAATTATGTATTAGCCGGGCTACAGATGCAAAGTTGTCTAAATAGCTGTCGATAGGGTAGATCTTGAATGATAGTTCACAGTGGCTGAAAGAAAAGGTCAGTGTTGCAGTAAAACATACGGTAGTACTATAACATCATCCTTGATCACAGACTCAACTTTTGCAGAATGCAGTAAAAATTATACCTGGTTGCACCCTTAAAGTGTTCATTGTACCCATGGTTTCCACACACTAATGCTTTATAATCCTTCTCAGCGATGCTGTCCTTCTGCTTGGGACCTTCTGTGCAAGTTGCTCTGTGACTAGTTTTAAATCAAATTTCAGTAGGCTGACCTTTATCACTAAGGTTTTAAGCAAGATGAATAGTCATCATATAAAGACTAGCTTTTGAGTTAAACTGTGCCCTTAAGCACTGAACCTTGGATTGCCATTTTGTCTGTGTCAAAAACATTAGGGTACAGCCTTGCTAACTTTCTGTTCCTCAGTGGAGTATGGGCAGTCTGTGGTGCCATCCTTGGCATCCTTGACTCCTTGCTTGTTTTTAGATACTGTTTGGAACATGTCCATTCCTCCTGCAGTATGTGGTCACCTATCCCTTTTTTTATAAATCCAATGGTCCTGGGTATAAATATTATACTTTGAGTGGACTCGTATCATTTTTAATTTGCTTGTTGAATATGTTGGTCTCAACTCTTCCAGACTCCTGCGTCCTATCTGCTTGTTTCTGATCGTTTGCTTGCTTTGACCCTATGTAGCTGTAGATTTCTCAAGTTCTACTTGTGGCCTCCTACATACCTCTATCTGCTTTTCTACTTAAAAAGCTTTTAATTTCATCTGTCTCCAGTAGTAAAATGGTAATGTACTAATGAGATGCTTATGAGTCTCCCCTTGGTGGACCAGACATCTTAGTCTCCAGGGCTCAGGTTCATACAGGCATGAGGATAGCCTCAACAGATCAGAGAGGACTAGCCTCAGAGTCCTTGAAGAGCATCTGTTTATAATTAGCTGTGATACCTCTGTGTAGGAATGCTGTGTATAGATGCTTGAAGTCCTGCTATCATCCTGAGCATAGCAGAGGCAGATTCTTCTAAGAAAGGAGAGTTGCCTGTGACCTTTAAATGGTACAAAATAGAAAATATTGCAGCTGGAGAACTACCTTGACATGATGTAGCTTCAGGGGGGAGAGAGAGGGGGAAAAAAAAAAAACAAAAAAAGCCCCCACACAAAAAACCAACCCTGATGACAGATAGGTGATACTGATGTGACTTGATTCATTTCTGGTGGGAGGACTGTTCAGTTAAATCATCACTTGAGCTTATTAAGATTTACAATATGTGAGTCTGATTATTGATAGCCTTGTGTTTGAATAATGATTGCTGCTTTCAAATCCTCTGTGATAAAAATATGTCAATTGTAAATCAAATATATCTAAACACTGTGTTGACAGAGAGTGTGTGTAGCTAATTCAAGATCAGCTGCTTAATACCCAATAAAAACATCTGTATGTTCTCCTAAAGTACAGGGTTTAGATGAACAGAAAACAATCTTATTTGGTACATACCTTCAACTTATGCTTTCTTATTCTATGTTATAAAATTTGCCAAGTTCATGAAGAAGGTTTTCATCATAGTGTAAATGTATAAGAAAAGAAAGCCTGGATTAGTTTAAGACTTAAGCTCAGAAGTTAGAGAAAACGTTCAGGTATGTTGGAAATGTGCTGGAGTTGTGTACATCTGTAAATATGAATATCGTTGCTCTTCTCCCTGCTGAGGCCTGAGCATAATTGCATTTCACAGAAACTGGAGCTGTGAGCTGTCTGACATCATTGTTATTTTAGCAAAAGCTGCTGATCTTAAAGCCTGAGACCTTTCACGGAATCATTTAGATTGGAAAAGACCATTAAGTTTATAAGTATAGTTTAACTATTAAATCATTACTACCATTTCCCTCTCCCAGAACTAGTTCCCTTTTCAGAGAGATTCAGGATAAACTAGCAGGTTCTCCTATAGTCTCTAACACATATAATAATGTTTTCCAATGGGATATGCTTCAGATTTAATGATTATCTGGACTCTTTCTGACCTTTTTAAAAAAGCTATTTCTATTCTCAGCTTCTACTTAAAAGCTCTTACCTTTAATTGATCTTTCTCTGTCAGCAATGTCAATATTTTCCCTTTGAACCCGAGGCTTTTTCCTTCTTATTTCTGTTCTCCAAAGTTATGAAAAGTAGAACCCAAATTAACAATTTCTACCCTGACAACAGGCATGCCCTTTTTAGGGGGACTTACATTTTACTGAACTATAATGCTGCCCTATCTCAGCACACTCAGGTTGTCTAAAGAACTCAATCCCTGAGACTTATGTTTTTTTTTTTTTTTTTTTTTTCTCCTATAGACTTTGGGGTCTTTTTATAGCTTCCCCCCCGTTTCTATTCAGTTTCACTTTTCCTTTTTCTAGAAAAGAACCATCCTTAAAATGAGAAGCTGAGATATCTTTCTATCACAGATTTTTCTGATGCTCTCATTTAACATTATTTGATTGCTATCATAACAGTTTAACCTTTACAATGAATCTTTTATTTTTAGTTTATACATATATTGAGAAGAAAAAAATTGCACAGATGAATACATTATCAGAGTCTGTCAGTCATAATAATTTCTGAGCAAGCTTACACGTTTTGGGAATTCTATGAGTTTCAAAGTTTTGAAATCAATCTTACACTCAATGACAGCAAACTAGAGGATCTTAGCATATCTGTAACATCTTTCCTCATTTCTTCTTGGGCCTGTCTGGTTGCAGCTTTCCTTGAGTTTATCTCCAAATCTTTATAGAAGTTAGCAAGCCAGATTGCTTTTGTTTTCATCAACAGCTGCTGAATTATGCAATTCACATTTACCTTGGTATTTTTTATGCCTAGTAAAAATAGGGAGTGTCTGAACTGTAAAATCAATGGCATGTGCGTTGTATTTTAAAAGATAAATAGCTGCTCACAGGACAGCAATATTTTGTATCTTCCTCTTTCAACTACACTGGGATATTGGTTACTGTCTCTAAGAACAGTGTAATGTGCTGTTAGGCATTCTTTCAGGCTAATGCGTGAAGAATTAAGAGAAGACTTAGTAATGTGTTAAAACAAAATTATACAAAAAGAAACATGTAAAATAACCTAGATCTTCCTAATAAATCCTTAGCAACCAAATTAGTTCTCAGCTTTTTTTTGAAGCTTTACTCTTTATTGTGGAAATATAGTGAGATAGAAAAGGAAATATGCACAAATTTACATGAAAGTCAATCTGTCCTTTATCCTATATGCTATTTTCAACATATGTTCCACATATTCATATTTTCTGTATATTCAGCAAAATATTTGCTGCTTGCTATTGTTTTTCTTTACTAGGAACAAAACCTGCTAGCTAGTTAATCGTGAGTATGGTAAATCAACAGTTTATCAAATATTCATAAACCTAAGATTTGATCCTGCACTATTACAGGTCAACAGAAAATTTGACATTGGCTTCTTGGCAGCGGGGTCCTGCCCTGTGTGTACTAGGTAAAAATCACATGAGACCTTCCCACAGTTACTTTTCAATATCCCAAAATGGGTTATTTCCTTATATCACTGAAAGACAGAAGATGGATTATTCATGTAACAGTCTACTAGAAAACTGCACAGAGGAAATTTCAGTCTTATTTTATATAAAAAACATTTCCTTTTCTCTCCTTCAGTCATTCCCAAATGGTGACTAGAAAAAGAAATTTAATTAGTTGAACTACTGACCCCAAACACTTTAAATAAAGAGGAAAAAGTAACTTATTTACCTTCTTTTTCCAAAGAAACAGCTCCCACATACTTATTCCCTTTGACAGATAGATACAGTAATCTACAGGTAAGTAAAATTGAATGATTTTTAGCAATGCTGATGCAAAAACCTCAATATTTTGTTGTTTAGAAGTGGGTCTTGAATCACATATTCCCATGTGGATTTTGTTTAGAAATGAAAGCCTCCAAGCATCCTTAACATCAAACAGCTGCAGTGCCATGCCTTAACTCTTATGAGGATAAAGATGATTAAAAAAATTCTGCATGGCCTATTGACTCCGGCATGATAAACAAGTCCAGTGTCACTTGGCATAGTATTCTTAGTGGCTGAAGGCCTCTAATTACATTTCTTGTACCTGTGTCGAGCCAAGTCAACTGAATTAAAAGAAGCAAACATATCAAAGTCAGTTAGTTACTAGTGTTTTCATCCACTCCAGACTGTTTTTCAAAAACTGTTGTCTGTCTACTGGCTTCTTTAACTCCACCCTAAGATGCTTCAGCCATCTGGGATACTTTCCCATTAGGCCATCTAGCAGTCAGTCGTCTCAGCGTGGCTCTCCGTGTGTTTTGCAGCAATTCTTCTGCTAAAGAGGTAGTTGACAAAAATCAATATGAGTAAATAAAGTAAGCCCCAGATTTTGTGGTGAACTGTATACGGGCAGAATTATCTTGTTCTCACTACCTGTATATGGCTACGTCTCAGTACTATAAAAATAGTTTCTCATGTTAAATTCATTCAAAGGATGAATTACCCGAATTATTTTGATTTTTTTAAATTTTTTGCTAAAGCTTGAGAGGGGTTACTGTTTTGACTCTACTATTCTTCATTTGTTGCTTTCTATGGATAGATGGTTACCAGAGGACTTCCAGTTGTTTGCTTCACCTGACTGGATGACTCCAAGCACATTTTAAAATAGCCACTCAGTGTTAGTACGAATAAGGATTTATGTTGGTTTCTCAGCCAGCATTTTTTCTTATGATTAAAAATTCACCTCATCTAGTAAAGAAAAAGAGATGGAAGGGGGGGGGGGGGGGGGGGTAAGCCACAGATTAAATCATCCTTTTTTTCTCATGTTCAACAATACTTACAGAATCTAGCTGTACTATGTACCAGCACTGAGTATACAATGTGTTTGCATTTATTGTAGTTTATAGCTTTTCATAGTCATCATAACTTAGATTTAAGGAGAACTATCTATTTTCATATTATAGCCACACTAATAAACTTACTTCCTTGTACTTATTATAAGCATATTTTTCATACTGAAGGCATTTTATTAGCTCGTATTAACTACTGTATTTCTTGAAGTCGGAAGTGTATATTTACACCAGTTGAAAATATTCTCCAAAACATGTCTTTTGATTTAAAATATGATTTTTTTTTTTTTTTCAGAAGTGCGTGTGGCAGAGCTAAGAAACACCAGATCCAAAGAAAGCCTCAAGTCAAAATCAAGGTAAGAACCTCCCTGTACCAAACTAGCTTTGAATGTGGATGGAGTTCCTGGGACCTGGGAGTATTTGTGGTCAAGTGTAATGCTTTTGTTGCGTAACTTTGCCTAAAGAGATGGAGCTCTTCAGAGATTCCAGTCTGGCAGGCCAAGGAAGCTTAAATTTATTATAACAGGATCATAGAATGTCTGGGGCTGGAAGAGACCTTAAAGCACACCCAGCTGCAGCCTATCAAGATCAGGCTGCCCAGGGCCCCATCCAACCTGGCCTTGAATGACTCTAGGAATGGGGCATCCACAGGTTCCCTGTGCAGCTGTGCCAGTGCCTCTCCTCCACCGCCACTGTGGTTCTGAACACACTCCAGTGTTCTATTTCAGAATTCTTAAAATAGCTGTTGACACAAAAAGCAATACAACTTTCTGCAAGCAATCTTTAACTGCAGTTTTAAAAAAACAAATTGCTTTTTGCTAAATTTGAAAGTATCTTTGCATAATTATATCAATTCTTAGAATTGTATTATTTACTCTGCTGCTTTTTTAAAACTCCTTAGCACATAAAAGAAGTCTTAATGTACAGTCATACTTTAAATGTAAATGGATCAGTGTAATTAAATTTATACTTCTCTAGACTGTCTTTTCAGTGCTCAGATTAATATTAGAATTTAATCTATTATATACTCTCAAAGTTTGTCTGTTTACTGTGAGATAACTCAAAATATTTCTAATTTTGAGCTGGACAGAGGAAATTATTGCCTTTGTTCTACATGAGCTGAAGAAAATGATGAATTTGAGCCCAGTTCACACAACTTTATTTAGCTGTTTATTAGATATGCATTTTAAAGTTGGAAAGCAGATCTCAGTATTTTGATATTTCTTATTCCTTGTGCTGTTATGGGAATAGCTCCAGTGATGCAGATGGATTTAAAGTAAAACAGCTGTGTCTGTATTGAAAGTGACTGGAGATATTTTACCACTTTATCTAGATTGGTGTGGTTTGATCTGTATGATAAAGCAATACACTATAAAGTAAATACTGTCATAAAATTGTAGATGTACTCTTGTCTGCACACAAGTATAGACAAGATCTGTGTTTATGCAATCCAGTGTTACTATTTACAATTTTTTATTTACATAAGAAGACCTTGAACATTTCACATGCTTAATATAGCATGAAAGATGTCTTTTTCTTTTTTTTTTCAAGTAAGGAATTTGGACGGCAACTCATTAAATTATCTAGCTTATGACTTGCTATGCTGATCTTGACTTCTTATGTTAGCAAGTCTTTTCTTTTTTTTTTTTAATTTAAGCTAGAAGCCATGAAACAGACGAACTTTTTTGACAATTCTAGCCATCCTAGTGAAGATTTAAGTAAGTTGGAGGAAGGCAATTAATTGAAAAGCCAATAAATAAACTCTTTCTTAGATCTTATATAGTTTTTAGGGTCAGCAGTTAGCAGCTGTGGAAAAGGCTCATACAAGCCTTTATGTTATTTTTCACCTTTCTGGCAACACTGAAAGCTGCTGTGGATATTATTGAAATGATAATGCCGCAACACTAGAAACTAGTACAAAAGCAATGGTGTTTGTAAGAAAATCAAATGTCCTTTTCAGTAAAACACTAGTAATGCTATCAAAAGCAAAAGATGTTCAAGAATGTATGTTGTTACTGTCATTGCGTCCCCTGTCTTTCTGCTCTGTTTTCCTCACTTCTTCATTACTCTTGAAAGTCAGATGCAGACTGGAAGCCTGAGGGCAGGAACACCTTGGAGATAACACCTCAGCAAGAATGTTAACTTGTACACACACTCCCACTCACCAGCTGTGTAATCCATTGCAAAGGATGGATAACATAGTAATAGATTGTCAGTGATTCAGAAACAGAGATCCCAGCACAGAATGCAGAGCTTTGTGTATATAGGTAAATGTTCTTGCCAAAACCACAGGGGATCCTTTTGCTATCACTGAGGTAAACTCTTTGGCTTCAGCGCTGCATATGATTCTTTTCAGCTAGAATGGTTAAGTATTGGAACAAGCTGCCCAGGGAAGTGGTGGAATCGCTGTCCCTGGAAGTGTTCAAGAAATGGGGAGATGTGGTACTAAGGTACATGGGTTAATGGGCACGGTAGGATTGGGTTGACAGTGCGACTAGATTATTTTAGTGGCCTCTTCCAAACATAATGATTCCATGTGCTTTCAGATCTTTGGCCTCTGCCTGTTGAAGGAAAAAATAGGGATTTGGGAATGGGATTATTTAAAAACTCAAGGATTCAAAATGGAGAGCACTGATATGAAAAGGCATGAAATCCTACAGAGTAATAAAAGAAAAAATAACCTGATTATCAGGTCAAGCCATTCATGTCATCTGCACTGGTGGAGCCAGTGAAGGTGACAATTCCAGCTGTGGTGAGAATCAGTTGCAGGGAATCTTGGAAACTGCCTCTTCCTCTCCTGCCTACCTTGCAAAGGCTCTGGGTGCTTGTCAGGCAGGGATAATGCCCTCACTATAGTTTTGCATGATGGCTTGATGAAAACTTCTGTGTGACCTGGCCAATAAATACTTTTATACTTTTAGGATGCATATGACCTGTCTGAATGTACGCCTTACTAAATATACCTGAAGAAGCCAACCCCAGAGATGATCTGTTACACCTTCAGTAGTATCCTTCATCAAATTAGCCTTTTACTCAGCAGGGCTAAGTAAGCCAGAGCACTGAGAAACTCTAATTACCTTCTTCAGGTACTTTCTCAGGTTTCTGAGGCTTTGCTTAGCAATATGTAACTGCACTCAGACCAGGTTAACCCAGACTGTAACCTGTACTTGGACTATATTACTTCAAAACTATCCCAAGCGTTTCTAAATGAACAGGAGATCTGAATTAACAGAGATATACACAGACCTACAGCAATGAACAGCCTGCAACAAACAAAGCAGAATTTATTTAGAGCATTTATTCAGTAAATTGTCTGTATTTACGTCTAGACTCTACAGCATATGTCTGTTCTCCATATGGTGATCCTGCAGTTTCTCCGTGTCCTGAAGCACTTGCACAGCAGCTGGCAGTCTCATGATCACCAGCCATTTCTGCCTTGCCTGGTGTCAAGACAAGGTCTTTCCACTGTGCAGGACCCTTTTATAACCTTCCCTCCACCACCTTAGCAGCACAAGTCACTTCTGAGCTGTTCTATGACACCGGTGCTGTTCTCTGCAGTGACCAACATCTGTGTCATAGCTTGGAAGTGGGCTGCTCTTAAGCAAGCACTCCTTCCCTGCCTGTTTGTTTGGATGGCATTTCTGTAGGTGCCAAGGTGAAAAACTTATCCTCACTCTCTGTTTCTTTCCCAGTTATCCCCTGTTTAGCTAAAACTTACTTTTGCAGGAAAGACAAACAACTTGTCACACAATGATGCCACTTCCATGCCTAGGCTGTGTTCATTATTTATAAAATCATTGCCTAGCAATGTGATTAGATTATAAAACAGCGGCTTCTTGTTCACCACGAACACATCTAGAGAGAAGATTCTACCTCTTTAGACTGAGACAAATTCTTTCCTGTGAATTCTTACTGGCTGTGCTTTATCATCCTAAACTGCCTGACCTTTGCAAATCAAAAGGGGCAAGGAGGTCAGAGTGTGCTCTGCAGAACGCTCCAGATGCTCACTCCATTTTCTGCAGGAGTCACAATTCAGCCACCCTGTGGTTTGTAGGCAAACAAAGGATACACTCTTTTATCTCTTCCCTAAAAGCTGTCCTTTGGCTGGAATTCAGGAGTGAGTCTTTTCTTTTGTTCTGAACTATGAAATAACCAAGAAAGAGCAAAAATGAGGGTGGCTGCTGTAGTGAAACCTTTTAATCAGGGCAATGCAGCAGTATATGTTGAGAGCTGTTAAATTTTGGATGCATGTTCTGAAATAGATTAAATATAATGACATTACGGCTGCAACAAATTTAGGATCTTTTGAGGTAAGGGAAGAAAGGGGGAGTGAGAATGACTCTGAGTCATAGATGAGTCCTGATCTCAGAGGATGTGCACAGGCAATGCTTTCATTGATCTCAGTGGAGATCATCGCTTGCATAACAACTTCCAGATCAGGCCCATTTTGAGTGCTGAGTCAGCCAAAGCCTCCCAGATTTGGTTATTTTATCAAGCAGTTAGTTTAGAAAGTGTGGGAAGATATTTTTATTGCCTGCAAACTTGTGGCTTTTGATGTTTTTTTTCCCCCCAGATTGATGCTTAAAGAGCAGTTACTTAAAATGAATAAAATTTTGCACAGGAAATTAAGGTGGAAGAGGATGACTTAGTTCCATCTCTGGGTGTTTGCAGACAATCAGAAGCCTCCTGGCATTAGAGGGGTGTCAACATTCCAAACAGTGTTTCCTGGCAAAGGTCGCTTGCTAGGATTAGCAGTGTGTGCTTTGCATTACTAAATATTTTGTCAGCTTAAAATCTGAGAGGACATGTACTTGTCTGAGAAAAGGAAGTGGTGTTTATGCAAAATGCTTATCTTGGTATGTACCCTTTCCTTACAGAATCCTAAATCTTCTTGACAAATACCTAACAGTTTTCATTTGTCAGTATATTTCTTGTAACGTTCCTTCTTTATAGGGCATTTCTGCATGCATATGCTGTCCTTGATCCTTTCCCCCAAAGTCATCACAAGCTTTGGAGTCTGTGACTGGCAGAGGTTTATGTTGACAGATCCCTGTGACTGCTTTAGCTTGTATCCCATAGAGGATTACAACCAAAAAGCTGCTACAAAGAATAGGTGTATTAATATACTTCCATGTATATAAAAAATAGATGATACCATTATTTCCTATTAACAGTGAATAAATTATCTAAAATTTATTAGAGAATTAATTATTTCTTTATTTAAGCTTCATAAGGTAGAAGCTTTTGTAGTACACGTCTGTTATAAGAAAATGCACATGATTAATCAGTGAAATGCAGTTGGTTCTTTTGCAGCCACTAGAAAGGAGGGGAGTGCATGTTCTTAGAGTTTCCTTCATGAATATTTAACAAAATATTCGATCATTAGGGTCTGTAACTTACAAGCCATTGATCTGAACCAGATTTGCAACTGTGCTATGGTGTTAAATTTATAATGGGCTGAAACAGATGGTTTTATGCTAAAGGGGAAAAAAAAGGCAAAGGCTGAATATTGATTTGGGGATTTAAAATGCAATATGAGAATAGTGCCAATTTAAGAATGGCTTTCACAGAAGATCCTCCACATAAATAAGAGATTGAAATGATGGATAAAGTCACGCTTACTATCTGAAATCAGCTGTCTAGTGTAGATAATCTGCTTACAAAATCATTATGGCTGGGTCCTGTTGACATCTTCACTCCATGCCAACAATTTAACTCACTAGAAAAATCCTCAATTATTTGTTTCTGATTTATTTAATTTCTTAAACTGGTTGTAAGCTAGTTCCATATGGAACACATAGGAACTACCCAACATATTAGAGCACGGAATGGGACAGAAACAAAGTTTGCACAGATATATTTTTCTTTTCTGTATTTTTGGTCTTCAGGACAGATGCATACTTGTCATGTTTTCCCCCAAAAATGCTTGAGCTCTTGCAATTTACCAAAATCACCTGTATCTAGAACAGCTGACATCTGGGCTAGGCTACGTGTTCTTATATTTAAGTCTGACCTAGATTCACTCAACTTTGCATGCATTTCAACTCAGTGTTTTGTCTGAGTATGTATAAATCTGAGTGTGTACCACTGTTGTGGTTTCATCCAGCAAACAGCTGAACAGCACACAGCTGAACAGCACACAGCCATTCACTCATTCCCTCCACTGCAGGAAATGTGAAAGCAGGAATAGCACTCGCCAACTGCTTTCTAGATTCTGCTTGGCCTCTTGATATCCAAGACAGAACCTAATCTGGAAGGAAAGAAAGATAAGCTGTTGTACCTATTTTTTAACTCCAACTTATGCTTCCCCACCCTCCCCCCTCCACCAACCTCAAATTTTTTGTTTTTAAATGGATTTGACAAGTACTTCTCCATCTATTCCCTCCCCAGCTGCTTCCTCCCTTGTGCTGGTCTTTTTTTTATTTTCAAGATAATGGTTATTTTTATTTGAAAGGGAAGAGCAGAAATAGCCTTTTAAACATAGCTGGTTTACCTTGATATTGTTCTCTGCAAGTCACTTGAAATAAGAGTGAGATTTAACAATGGAATCATATCCAAGGCATGCTCTTGATGGGCAAGTAAGCACATTCCCTAAAGGAGTGAATCAATACATTATAAGTAGAAAGAGAATGGTAATAAAACAAATCCCACAAGTTTTGAATGATATCCACAAAAAAATCAAAATGAGTTTTACAAACAAAGCATGGTGTGATCGCTTCAATGAAATTATTTTTATTTAAAAAGAAAAATAACTAATTTATTATTCTTGAACAAAATCCTTAGGAAGATGGAGGAAGGTTTGCCCTGAAGTGGTTGTGCAGCATCCTGCAGTGATGATGGCCTTTGTGTAGAAGGCAAAGCTTACACTAGCATAAAGGATCCTTTCTGTGTTGGAAGTAACCTTCATATATGATAGTAGCTTGCCAACTCTAAGACATCTCCACCCTTTCCAGGAGAGATGTCTTTCTTTCCCCTCACACAGGAACAGAGGTTTCCCTAGCAGCTTTTCTGCAACTCTGGAAAAGACAACCACAGATGGGATTGCATAGGATCCTCCCTACTGCAATTAACTTACTTAAGGATTCAGCCCTTTCAGAGCTGTTATGCTAGCCAAAATCATGTGCTCCTGTATCAAATGTAGCAGATGTTGCAGAATTGTTTAGTTTGGTACCACCTGAAGATCCATTCCTCCTTCCTTCTATTGGCAGTCACCATGGAAACAGTCTTTAGATGAATGCCCGCATCTCCTCAACATGCTGGAAGTTGATGAATTTCCCTGAGGATCATTTGGAAGGTAAAATTCGTTGTCTTAATACATGCTTGTGTCATGATAAATTCTGAACCATATTAAGGAATGTTTACTAGTAATGCTAATATATATTCCTCAGTGTGTGTGTGTGTATTTGATAATCCTTTAAGTCTAATGATGCTTCTTGAGTAATAATAACGATATCTTGAGAATTTGAAAGATGTTTTTTTGTTTTTTTTTTTAACTGTTAAAGAGGTGATTTAGAAGAATAAGTGGAGAAGAGAGAGTACGGCATTCAGATCGCAGCTCCGCAAAGTTGAGTGACTGGTGAAGGCAAGGAACAAGTGCTTGAAGGATGCAGAACTACTAACAGCTACATTGGAAAGTACACCAGGTAACAATTACACTGAAAAGAAAGCAAGTAAACACTTTTGTATTTCAGGAGAAAACTGCCTTACTTTGTAGGTATTTCTGGCCTGTTTACTTGGTTCTGTGGCAAGATATTAATGAACAATGTAGTATGTAATGTGTTCTTGCCACAAAGAATGCTAATGATAACCTGGGCTGCATTAAACAAAGAATTGTCAGAAGGTTGAGGAAGGTCATCCTTCCCCTA
The DNA here is from genome assembly GCA_035772895.1 of Perdix hodgsoniae. Classification (NCBI taxonomy): domain Eukaryota; kingdom Metazoa; phylum Chordata; class Aves; order Galliformes; family Phasianidae; genus Perdix; species Perdix hodgsoniae. The sequence goes on along the minus strand of JAPSGF010000018.1, from coordinate 2,066,311 downwards.
TACTCAGCACCGGTGAGGCCACACATGAAGTACTAGGTCCAGTTCTGGGTCTTCCAGTACTAGAGATTCATGGACATATTGGAAAGAGTCCAGAAAGGGCCACAGAGCTATGCTGAAGGGACTGGAAATCTCTTCTGTGAGGAGATGCTGAGAGATCTGTGGCTGCTTAGCCTGGAAAGTAGGAGGCTCACATGGGATCTTATCAATGTGCATGAATACCTGAAGGGAGGATGCACAGAGGATGGACACAGGTTCCTTTCAGGGGTGCCCAGTGACAGAGCAAGAGGCAGTGGGCACAAACTGGAACAGAGGAAGTGCTCTGAACACTAGGCATCACTTCTGTGCTGGGCAGGTGATGGAGTACTTGCACAGGCTGCCAAGAGGCTGTGGAATCCCCTCTTTGGAAATCTTTTCAAGCCTCCTGGGCACCCTGCTCAGGGTGTCCCTGCTAGAGTAGAGGGTGGGCCAGAGGGACCCAGTGTGCCCTGCCCACTTCAACCATTCTGTGATCCTGTTAATATCTTTTCAGTAGAAAAGCTGTTAGAACTTTCCAAGTCCAGGTGCTGTTCCTTATTACTACTTGACAACATTCTATTTTATGAAAAATTGTGATTTCTTCTTTACTTCATCTTGCAAAACAGGAATGTACCTCCCAAATCAAACTACTTTCCTGGGATTCAAAAGGGCATTAGCAACTCATTTAAAACTCTTGCCGAAGCCAAGTACAGTTTACTCATGAGCTTACACAAAGCAGCAAACTCTCTGACAAAAGTGCAGTCACAGCGAGCTCCTAATGGCTTGACTTAGTCATATAGTATGAAAGTATTTTTCTGTAATTACTGCTAAGTTTGTTGTTAGAAAACCAGCACCATCCTTCTCTGTTCGAGCTCCTTGACTGTAATGCTTTTTGTGTTTTGCAAACAGTCGAAGCATATCAAGTGACAACACAATTAACGCTGATCTACTGCCACCCAGGCTATTTGTGCGGTAGAATCAGAATATTCTAAATCTTCCAGCACTTGCCCTGCAACTTCTCAGATGACAGACAAATCTTCCTTGTGCCCATGTGAGAATTAGTGCGCATAGAAGCAAATATCCTTGTACATCACAACTTGCCATTGCAATTCACTTTTTTTTTCTTAATCTCTTTGTACTACTTCTTACAAGATGTGTAATTCTGAAGGTGCAAGCAGTATTCATCATCTCTGAATTGCCAAGGAAGAGAGATTAGAAGAATGCTACTGCTATAGCTTCATGAGATACGTTGTCCTTCCTGCCTTTTCTACAGCAAAAACACTGCCCAGAACCTCATTCCTGGAGAAGGCAGTAGCACAGTGCTTGAGGACAGCCACATGCAGGCAGGCTGATGCACTTCCAACATACTCTGCAAGTCTGAGGTATGGATGAGCTTGGAATCTCCACTGAAACACTATAGCAGAAATAAACCCATTCTTGCTCAAAAATAGCAGGTGTGTTCTCAGCAACAGTATTTATGGCTTCTGGATCCTATTGTATCATGTAATCACAGTTTCAAACATCCAGTAATTAAAACCAAAGAAATCGAATTCCTTTTGTCTGTGTGAGTGCTGGGAGTCCAGAAGCATCCCGGCAGAACAGCAAGGCTACTAGTGGTGGAATGGTGGTGATGACTTTGATAAATATTTGCAGGACAGATACATTTGTGACATGAATTTTAATATCAGAATTTCTGGGCTCTTTGTATGCTCTTATTCTTCAAGATTCTGTGTAACTACAGTATGACATAGGAGCTTGGTGGAAAAAAGAAAATGAAGAGACCAGATTAAAACTGAACTGGAAATAGAAGAATGTAGTTTGCTCACTATTTGGCTGTAGTCTTTCTCCTGTATTTTTAAGGAAAATACAGAAATCAAATCTAGGTATGTTTTAAAATCGTCATAAAGTGTGAGAAGAAATGAATTACATTGTGAATAAGGACCCGTACAATGTTTATGAGTACCTCAGAAACATTAATAGAGATACATAGAAAAATTTATCTACAGAGCACATATGAAGTTTTTATTTTATTTTTTTAATTTTTAGAACACTGTTCTTGGTATTGATTTTGATATAAACTTTCCTGCATGCAAATAATATAATATAACACCAACACTTTAGAACTTACCATTTCTCATTTGGCATCTGGGAAATTTCATGTGGTTCTGCCACCTCTAAACTGTTACTTTTAAAAACTGAGTTAAAACATGATTCATAAAAGAGTTAAGATCCTCTTTTATTTTCATGTAAACCCACTTTGCAGCTCCTGTGTTGCTGATAAAACCCTCTTGTCTCTCACAGTTTTGCCTCAAAATGTTTACAGGTCTTGAAATCCAGGTTTGTTCTACTTTATCATGATGGAGCAACTTTCTTTAGCAGTCACCGTTCATTTCCCTCAGTGGGTTTAACTGAAATTTCATGGAATCCATTATTTTTCAGCTGACATGCAGTAGCACTCCTTGATCTTTTCTATACCTCAGCCTGTATCTCCATTTAAGAACAAAGTAATTATGGAAGCCTTGGTGGAAAAGTTTGGGGTCACTATTTGAAATAAACACATTTGTTTACATGGAAATAAAAGTCAGTTGAGAAAGCAGGAAAGTCTTAAGTGCCACATTTAAATGACGAGCTGGAGATTTCAATCAGGATGACCTTCTTGTCTTTCAGCTTGTAGGAGGCTTATAAATAAAGCTGTTCACCCACGGTTTGTCCACTTCTGTTTGTTTCCATCCCTTGCAGATCACTGTGACTGTAAATCATGCTTCTCAGTCTCGCTGTCTACAAAGAACAGCTCTGCATCCCTGCCTGCTCCCTGCTCAGCTCACTTCCCTAAGGCTGCACAAGCAGTTTGATCATCTGGCTGAGAAACAAATATTGAGTTATTACTGCTTTTTTTTCTTTTTTTTTTAATGTGGGGTAGATTTTCAGCTTTTGTATATCACTACATACCAACCAAATTTTCTCTTCTGCTTCTTTATTATCTCAATATTTCCAAGAACTTCAGCTAAGTTCAGTTCTGTAAGTGCACCCTACATGCAAAGATCCCAGGCACACCTTCACTCTAAGACTCCTTCTCACCATCCTGGTTGTTAACACCTTCCTTTCCAAGATATAAATCATACTTATTTCTACACTGCTTTACTCAAAAACCTAAATATAAATTAAATTCAGACCCCCATCCTCATGCTAAGGCTTGCCACCCACTTTATTGTAGTGGTGCTTATTTTGCACAGCACTGTGCAGAATGATCTACAAAAGCCTTCAGTAATGTAGCTCTGGTTTTGATACTGATGGTCATGCCTGTACTTCCCCTGGACTAATTACTCCTGCTACAAAGCAAGATTATTAATTGCCTCAGGGCATGGTGCCAGGATGAGGCAGTTGTAACAGTTCTATGCCCTGAGCTAATTCATCAGTGTGACACAGGGCTGTCTAGACACACCAGCCTGGACAGAGCTCATCCCTCTGCATGATGCAAACACTCAGTTTTTATTAGCCAAGATATAGAGCACTTTTGACGGTCAGTTGGCCACATACACACAAGCACAAACACAAGCGCACACACACACACACACATACCAAAAAAAACAAAAAAAAAGGAGCTGAGTCTGTTGTGTTAGCTTTTCTTAGGGATGTGATGAGCAGAGTTTGCTTGTGGCAGTTTTTCTGCAATATAGCTATAAGGCCCCACGATGAGAGGTCAAGTCTGGGAAAGAGCTTTAGGAGGCCTTTCATTTTTAGCGACTGCAGTTTATGCTAAATGCAAAGGAAATTATGTCTGATTGAGTTTCCAGATCAGAAGAAACACTGGGACCATTTGTCCACAGATGGAACTATCTGAGACTCTAGTGAATTTGCACTGATTTTACTATCAGCCTTTCACTGCTGTGATACTTCAGTTATGAAGGTGCTATGTCCTGAGGTGCCCACTGGGACAACTGCTTCCAAAAAGGCTAAGGGCACTTTGATATAGAATCACAGAATGCCTGTATTGGAAAGGCCCATAGTGACCGTCAAGTCCAACCCCTGGCTCCACAGAAAGCTACACAGAATCCAACTCCTGTGTCTGAGAGTGCTGTCCCAATGCTCATTGAACTCCAGCAGGTTGGTACCCTAACCACTTACCTGGGCAGCCTGTTCCATGCCCACCACCTTCCTCTCTCCCTGCCTCCCTCCCTCTCTTCCTTCCACCTTCTCTTCCTCTCTTCTTTCTACTTTTCCACTCTCCTCCTTTCTTTCACCCTTTCCACTCTTCTGCCTTTATGCTCCATCTTCCCTATGTAAAGGCAATGTCTCTGTGATAGGCCTGAACTAAACCTGGAAGGCGATCTTTGTAATTAAGATTTAAAAATAAGGTTTTATTTTCAGTGTGTATGCAGTCTGCCAGGCTGCATTTCATTTGCTTATTGCTTACATTACTTGCCTTCTGTGCTTTAAAGCATGTGGAAATTTTAATTTATCATTAAAAGTATTTTTTAAAAAATTGAGAATTAGTTATATGAATTTCTAAGCACTCTGATGATTATAAGATTTTAAAGAGTACGAAATAAGCACTGTGTGTCATAAAATCTTGTTTGCTAATTCATGTAATTGAGCTTTATAGGTACAGTTTGCAGATAAAAGAATAACTACTAAAAAATAGCAAGTTGAATTGAGAAAAAATATTTGCTCAGAAATATTGTGTGAAAGACTCGCAGGAGTTCATAAACTTTGGAGACTAGTTGTCCTAGTGGATTTATCAAAGCTGATGAACTCAGGATACCATAAGCTGGGCTGGTCTGGCGAAGGCCACCAACCCACAGCACCAACAATAGTTCACATTAATCTGACCAGATCCAAGACGGATTTTCTCTGTTCAAAGAACAGCTATAGGATTATATCTGCACCTGATGAAACAAGGGAACCCTTGAGGGATTTTCTGTCCTTCTGCTTCTGAGTAAACACTTCCAATACCACTCTCAAGCTCTGTTCCTGCATCCTTTGGGGGCTGAGTACAGAGAAGACCCTTTGGCATTGGAATTAACTTATGTTTGCTTCTGGGTTAGACAGCAGCAGCAGCTCACTTCAGATTTATATTTTATTGCTTCTGGAACTGAATTTACTTCTACCTTAGACAATAATGTAAACTCTTGGCAATCAGAGAATATCTGGTGAGGAGTAAACAAACTTCTTCCCAAATATAATTTTTGTGGGAAAAGTGATGTTTTCAGTTTAATAAAGTTTATTTATCGAAATTTACTCATCTTTAATTTTTATATTGCTGATCACTCAATACACTGCAAGCTTTTGTCAAGTAATCAAATATTTGCGAACCTACTTATCAGACACCTGATTAATCTCCCACTTGCAATATAGCATTTGAAAATGTGATAGTGGATTGTGTCACATGTTTTGAGCTCCTTTCAGGTCTCAGGTGCTGGAACCATGACATTCAAAGGATGTTTTCCTGATGAAACGTGTTAATACTTTACCATATGTAGCCACTCATGATGAATTGCTTTGGCATTCACTGTAAGAACATTAACCAAGATGAACTCATTTGGTGTTAATGTCAGTGTAATATATAGCTCCCTGGGTATCCCCTTGGAGTTTAACATTCATTTCAAAAAATTTTTTTAAAGAGTTTTAAATTAATGTTTTAATGTTTTAGAATTAACAGAGAAGCTCTTCAAATTATATTTTTTCACTTCACCCTAAATATTGTGCATAAGCCAATGCCAACCTGCTTATTAGGAATGAAATCTCTGTTCTCAAAGGAAAGGTTGAGAACTGCAGACCTTTAACATACTTGTTCTTTAACACGTGTAAAATCACAATTTTCAGTGGAAATAATGTAGTTTCTGTTAAATGGGCTTGAACTGCTACTCATACAGATTCAGATACTCATACTCATTTGGATGTCTGCATACTAGTTATTCCTTTGCTTGTGTTACTGAATCTTCTAAAATGAATCACACACGCAGAAGTGACAAACAGGTAGTTATTCCTTTCTTATTATTTAGCCAATCTGTGTCTTTGTCTTTGCCAGTCCTTTTGTGTAGTCAAGTGAAACAATCTTGTGTTTTAATTTATAAACAGGAAGGTACCTTTGGAAATTCTGTAAAAGCATCTCTCTGCATCCTTCCTTCCAGCTACCACTAGGAGGTTAGGTAAATGCTACTAATACTGCCTGGTCTAGACCTCCACGTTTGCCATGTTGTCTAGACTGTGGGACAGTAACAAATTGTTGTGTGTGTCACTGGGGTATTGTGAGGATGGGCTTTAGAGTTTTACCTATGCCATTCAATGGAAAAACATGTTATCTGTGACAGCATGTAAACCAAATTTAGATTATACAAATCCCTAATGGACTACAAGTACCAACAGGATCATTGAAGGATAATTGATGTCTTTATAGAGGTGTTTTGAGACTGAGAATGTAACCAGATTTTAATCCAGTCAGGGTATGCTATTACTAATCAAATGTCAAGTAGCACTAGGTCAGCTGCTTAATTTTGTAAAATGAAAAAAATATTCATTTGACAAGATCTATTTTCCATGAGCCAGATCCATATTAATTAATTAATTAGTGTCATTGTAAGATATAGCTCCATACCATTTATATTACCATCCATTACCATCCTTTTCTGAGTCAGCAGTTGTATTATTTAGTTGTTGAATGAACTGCATCAGGGCAAGTCCCTTTAAAAGCATCACAGTTTTTTTTCATGCAGTTTTCTGAAATTTCTACCTTTTTACAAGACTCGCAGAAAAATGACATTACTTGGCCCAGAGATCTTGATCAGCGTTTTAAAAGGAAGGTTTCATGTTCACTATCCCCACCTATTTAAAAAGTCTTCAGATCTCTGTAGGTTTACTATATTTTTAACTTTATTTATAACAACTGATTAGACTCTTAAGTATTTTTAGCTTTGTAAATATCATTCTTAAAAATACATAAGTACATATGTTTTGGGTTGGCACTTTACTCTGTTACTGATATAATAAATGTAAACACTGATTTGATCAGGTCTCGACAGAGTGAGGGAGCTGGGCTTGCTCAGCTGTAAAAAAGATGGGGGTGACCTAATTGCAGCGTTCCAGTACCTAAGGGAGCCTACAAACAGGAGGGAACTCAACTCTTTGAAAGGGTAGATAACAGCAGGACAAGGGGAAATGGTTTTAAATTGAGGGAGGGAAGATTTAGGTTGGATGTTCTTTACTATGAGAGTGGTGAGGTTCTGGAACAGGCTGCCCAGAGAGGTTGTGGATGTCCCATCCCTGGAGGTGTTCAAGGCCAGGTTGGTTGGGGCCCTGGGCGGCCTGGTCTAGTATTAAACGTGGAGTTTGGTAGCCCTGCATGTGGCAGGGGTGTTGGAGATTCATGATCCTTGAAGTCCCTTCCAACCCAGGGCATTCTGTGATTCTGTGAAGTCTCTGATGAATTCATTTTTCTATCTCACAACATAGTCCACAGAGTTGAATACAACTTGTCCTTAATCTGAAAGTCTTCAACTAGAATCTTTAGAAATACAAGCAGTGTTTAATACTGACTGTATGACACCTTCAGTACATGTCAAATGGAAATTGTCCAAAGAACATAGTGATTTTCATTTTACCGTGTACTGAAGAGTGCTTAAGCAAAATCTGACTCACAATACTCTTAGGAAATACCTACCTAGCAAGTATCACACAAGCACAGCTCTGAAGAACGATGAGGGACTATGAGGATGTGTCTGCGCCTGCAGAGCATGAAAGGGCTATTGTTATGCATGAAGAGAAATTTCACTTCTTTTAGTATTTTATTCTAAAAAAAATCTTGTAAGTATGCATTTCCATCTCATCTAAGACTTATTTTTTTCTGCCTCTTCTAAACAGTAATAAGTATTGTAAGTATAGTTTAAAGCAAAGCTTGTCAATATCCTGTAAATCATTTTCACAAATCTTTACATTCATTTTCCTTCCAAATTTGAGCAAGATTTTAAAATCAAATGCAAATATATTCAAACAGGAAGATTTGGCTAGAATATTTATCATTCTGTTTACTAGATACATAAAAAATACCACTGAGTCAATGACTAGTACATAATGAATAGCAAAAATTCCAAACAAAATACTGGAAAATAAATCCAAAAGCACAAATTTGTATGAATGTAAGTAATGTAAAGAATAATTCTCAGTGAAAAAGATGTCCAATAAATTGGTTTACTACCCAAAGCTTTAAAAACAAGAAAAGATTCTCATTACTCCTTCAGAACAATTCATTAGTTCTCAGCTGTACCCATAAATAAAAAAAAAGAGAAAACTAAAAAATACAATGTACCCTATCTTCTTTTCTTTTTTGAAAAATGCCTCACCAGAAGTTCATGTGTGAAGACTACAAATGAACCCACAGAGGATGATATAAAGAGTGCACAAGAAAAACTTTCTCTTATTGATAGTTACCACCAAGATACACAACCTTCTTCTTGTCGAATTTAATAAAACCTTATCTGTGTAAGCATTTCACAGTGTTGCATAAATCAAAATTACTATTGAGTAGAACAAATTTTTTGTCATTCAACTGTGTTATATTCCATATGGAGACAGTGGGTAGTATAATGATCTCAACAGAGAAAAGGGATGTTTCCTTGGGATGACTTAGAAAGTCTTTCATTTGAAGTTGCATTCTGTGACCCTTCTGTACTGTCATCATTCTTTAAGAACGATGACAGAGACTAGCAGCAACACTTCTGGTCTATGTCAGCAATCAGTTCAGTAGGAACAAACTCAGATAATATCCACTGAACTTGTTTCATAATTCACACAGCCCACTGTGAGCTTTGTGCCTTCCTTGGCACAGTGGAAGGCCAAGTTTGCATTCTAAGATATTCTGCAGATCAACACTAGCTAAGAACACAGTAGAACAAAAGGCTGGCAAGACAACATTACTTTTACAGAACATATACAATACATTTTTATGGTTGGTGTTAGTCTTCTTTTTCCCTTGTTGAATTATACATGGTGGTGGCTATGGGTGACCAAAATAGTTGTTCTTTGTCTCTTTTTGCCTGAGATTCTGGTCTTACTCTGATAATTCACAGAATTAATTTCTATCAGTATCTTTAGAGTGAATCCTAACAAAGATGGGTTTGCTTCCTGCTTCCCCCAACCCCCTTTCTCTTCAACACTAATGCAAGTGTGAAACTTTGAGATTTTAATTTTATGCTGCACTCTGTTTAGAGTTTCTCCATCTTTGACCCCATTGCACAAGAGCTTCCTAACTGGATTTTTTCACTGCTGTTAGTTCTTCATTATCCAGCCTTGATGAAAAGTTTGGGTGTGACAGTGAGATTGAGACTGCCTACTGATCTGGGCTATCAGAATAGTTCTAGTGGTGACTCACACTGCAAAATCGTGCACCCCAAACAATCTCTTCCTCAGCTATGCCTGAAGTCTTTCTAATGCAGAAACTTGCTTATGCAGACTGCTGTTTCTTGCCCACCTGTGAACCTGTCCTGGTGGTGTACCTCCAGTGCAAAGCAGAGAAGTTTGATATGCCATGGCAATTAAATGTTACTGCTATTACAACTTAGCCACAATGCAGCTGTCCAGCTTTGTAGATCACAATATACCACTATGCACCATTGGTTCCTGGCCCAGGAAAAATGCTACAGGGTGCTGCCACAGCTGCCACAACTTCAACAGTGATAATGGTGGAGAGACCACAGGAGACACTCAGACCTTTTTGAAACGCTGCAGTAGGTAGATTGTGTGAATGCTGAATCCATGGATACTGCAGGAGTTGCAGCAAAATGCTATCAACAACATCAAAGGGGAATATGCCAGAACTTAAGGTCTTTTTTGAGACTATTAAAATGTGAAGATGATGCTTTATAACATTTGAAAACTGTCTGCTTTGTAAGAGCTAACTTGATCTTCTGCAATTTTTTTTTCATGTTTTGATTCAGCAGTATTTTTTTTCTTTTTTCTTTTTTCTTTTTTCTTTTGCATAGAACTGCACATAAATGAATTTGTAAGTCAGCATGGGATTGGGTGGTTGTTAAACTGGATAAATTTGTGGATGAGGATTTTGAGAACATTTATGGAAAAACACATGTAGGGTGCATGTAGAGTGAGAAATACCGTAAAATCTGAACTCATATTTAAGAGAAAAATACTACCTTTTTTACCAGATGCTATGAGAAATGCTGAGACAAATTGTGAGGAGGGAGATCTTGACTAGACATGACTCGATGTCAGTGGAAGGTTTTTGCCTGCTGAGTGTCAGAGATACTTTGCCTCAGAGTATTGGTCACAGGTTTTCTGGGAAGTCTACACTATAGAACTGAACTGATATGCCTCTTTCATCTTTGCCTCAGGGGACCCATTATCATACTCAGATACTGAACTTACTCTTTTGCCGTGCTTAGCAATGGGTCTATAGTTAATTTCAAATGTTACTGAAGAGCTCAGTGTCTTGTGTGTTAGAGTCTACATGAAAGTACTGGAAACCATGATTTCCAGGTTTCTCAGCTCCAGGTTCATTTGAACTGGGCTGCAACAGGGAGTGCTAGCTGCTAGCTGTCTGTGCTTCCCTTCGTGAGACAGAATGGCAGGACCAATCTTAAAAGAAACAAACATTCAAAACCATAAAAAAACCACAATCCTGACTTATGTTACAAAATTTAGGATTGTTTTTCTAGAGTGTGTATGCTGATACCTCTTGACACAAAAGAATTTGACCCATTGTTTAGGAAATTGCAAATGCAAGGCGTGACTTCAGGCTAGACTATTGAAAATTTGCACCTGGAAAGGATAATCTACGTGACTTTTTTGAGCAAACCTCAACTGTTTTGCAAGACAGAACTGATTCTGATTTTTTCTTCCTGAACATTAGATTACAATCTTGACTTACACAAAACTGAAAAGCAAATGAGTTTTTTCCCCTTTTAAAGAGTTGCATGTAAGGTTATTTTTATGGCATCTACTCTACTATATTAAGTGTTATTGTCGTATCAGGTAACCAGATGAAGCTTGGGGAGCAGGAATGAGGTGTAGGGAGAGAGGAAAGACAAAGGAAAAGAGTAAGATATGGTGGATAAAGCAGAAAAGACAAACTGAGAGATGCAAAAAAAAAAAAAAAAAAGGTAATTGGGGTGTAAATTTTTGCAGAAAAAAGGTAAAATATGAAGGTAGAAATAAATGAGCTAAGGAAGGAAAAGATGCAGGCTTATAGTAGTCAGAGGTATGACATAACACAACTGAGAATGTGAAAAACAAATGTAAAGCAGACAGATGATCTCTAATTTAACATTCCTCCCTGAGCTGTAAATTATGCCTCCTGATTACACTGCAGATACTCTGAAGAACTATAAACACTTATGTGTAAGTAGTATTAAGGTAATTCTTAGATTTCAAAGGTGGGGTCTTTATTCTCTAGAATGCTTTGAATTTTTTTTTTATTTTTTTTATTTTCCAGAAAGAAAAGAATGGAGAAGGATAAAGGAAAAGGACATAGGAGAAATTGGGGGGGGGGGGGGGGGGGGGGAAGGGAAAGAAACAACCAGGAAGTGTTTCATTGTTTTTTACTCTCAGGACAAGGTTTACTCTTTTGTAACAGATAGATGTTGGCACTCTGCAGAGAAGTCAAGACCATTAGCTGTTTCTGTTGTGTTCCCCTTCCAGCTGTGCCTCAGAAAGGCACTACTTCTTGCTGTGCACTTCTTAGACTGCTGTTAAACGTGAACATTTCAGAGATTACTGATTGTATTTATTCAGCTAATTGTTTCATTCTACTGTATTCTGCAAATCTCAGTTATTTAAGTCCTGTCTGACATCTATTCAAAGAAAAACAAGAGGGAAATCCTGAGGTGATTCAAATATCGACTTAGAGCAATTGTGGTTTTGCATGCAGTCAATACTGACCTTTTCCATTTGGAAAACTTGATCGAGTAAATACTAGCTTTCTTTTTCACAGTGGTTCAATTAGTGAAGTAATATACATATGTGTTTTCTAGTGCGCAGGGAAAGATTTAGGGGGAAAACACAGCACCAGTATGTGTCTTCAGTCCTCAAAGAATCTAGAACCTAAAAGATATCAAACTAGATGTCTGATCTGTTTTCTTGACAAACTGCTTGATCCTTGTAGGGTGTGTAGTACGTTCAATATCCAAAAATATAGTCTATAGTGATTGTAGACCATCTTTTTCCAAAAAACAGTGATAGACTGAGTATTGATATGTCTCATGACAGCAAGCTTGGCATTAGGAATGAGGGTAACAAGAAAATCTTAACATGACTGAAAATGAAAAGATTTAACTTTTCTTTCTATCTGAATTTTTTTTTTCTTTAGACACCAGAAGATGAGGAATGAACAGAAGTATTCAGAATTATGAACATCTTTTTCATCCATTTAAAAAATGTTTTTAACTGTTAAGGTTCTATTTGGAATTCCAAATTTTAGATTTCAGAGACACTTAACTCATGCTATCTCACTTGCAGTTGTTCTGTAAATGAAAAAAGTGCAATCTTTTCACCTTTCAAAAAATATAGGACATTTAAAAAAACATTCTAATAGAGCAGCAAGTAAAAAATGAGCATCCTCAGAATTACATGTCATGGCTACAACCGTTATTTTCATTGTTATTATGTATTCAGCATGACCTTGAATGTATGAGGGCTGCTCTGAAAATAAGACTTCCTGTTTTATTATGCTGGCCCACAATGTCAGAGGTGGATGTTGATGGTATGGCAGTAGTTTGAACCTTCCCACCAACATTCCATTACTTCTTTTGCCATGTAACAGATGAAAGCAGGGGGGCAGTCTGACAGAATGGTGTGTGGCATGGAAGTGAGTATGAAGCAAAGGTGTGTCATTGAATTCCTTCATGCAGAAAAAATTACACTCATTGATGTTCATTGATGCTTGCTAAATGTTTCTGGAATCCAAACAGTGGATGTTAGCACAATGAGGTGATGGGTGGTGTGTTTCAGCAACAACAGCGACAGTGTTTCACCTCTACTGGTGCAGACTTTTACAAGCACAGCATGCAGCTCTTGTTCATTGCTGATAAAATTGCGTAGCTAATGGTTGAAAAATAGTGTTTTGTAGCTGAGAATTTGCTCTATCAAACAGTGTTACTGTGCTTATTGCATCTGTTGTAGTTTCCATGAAAATAAATAGGAGACATTACTTTTGAAGTGACCTGTGGCTCAAGATGATTCCTCTTCACTCACTGTGGCCCAGGAGAGCCAGAAGATTGGACACCATACAAACGAAAGAATCAGTGCTGCCTATGCAAATTTGTGAGAAATGTCTGCTTTTGAAGACAGAAGTCATACATGTCTGAACTTTGTGTTAGATGAAATAATGGTATAGCCTATGATCTTTACTATTTTGGTAGTCTCGTGTTGTTGGTGCAAAAGAATAGCAACTGTACCTCTTAGCTATGGCAACGACTTCTACCTGTAGAAGAATGGCTAATGGCCAATCCAGTCCTTTGCAAGTAAGATTAGTTGATTCTGTAACATCTTGTGTAAAGCAGACATTGCATCGTCCTGTGACACTCAGACAAAATCCCTTCTGTAGCATGTAATAGGCTTTCCCAAGCTCTATGATCCAGGTCTGCATGCTACTTAACTATTCCAACTTTTGTGAAAACACACTATGTAATAATTTTTTTAGTAAAATTTGCATGAAGTGCATAGTTTTTGCAAGAGTTGTACGCCTGCAACAAAATTTTCTATTTCTATTTTCTATTATTGTATGAGAACTGACCTGAGGGTGAGAAGAGACTGTGGACTGTGTTCAGAGTGCATTAGCATTGTCTGTATGCACACCTGGACACTGACTCTTAACTGCTATGAGCATCATTGAAGAAAACCTTGAAAAATATGCAGTTTTTTTTTTTTTTTTTTTTTTTTTAAGAAAAATATCTTAATCAAATAGCATGGTCAGGTAGAAATACCTGATCATGATTATTACATACTAATACAAAAACAATCAAAGGAAGCTGCTTACATGGTAAAGAAGAGCACTGAATATTAGGGTAAAATATTTCATTCGTCCTCATTGCCATGAAAAGAATCCATTTTTTCAAGACACAAAGGAATAATAATAGCGTCATTACTTCATCTTTTATTTCTTAGCTATATTTCAAAGTGGTACTGACAGCTAAAAGGATAAGTTTAAACCTTGCCAAGACCTTTCAGTAAAAAGAAAAAAAATAGAAAAGAAGTAAATAGCTAGACTCAGAGATAATCCTCTCTAAGAATAAATTTTGCAAGCACAAAGGGGCATAGAAGTAAACTATTTTTAATTCTTTGTTTATACACTACAGTAAGGGGCCAGGTGATTAACAAGATTTGGAAGTTCAAAATGAGAAATGAGGAATGAGAGATTGCTGTTGATTGAGGCTTGCTGGGAGGTTATGCAACAGAAATTCAAAGCCTGAAATTCAAAGATCCTGTTTCCTGTTTCAGCATCAGGGATGGTTCAGAACCATGTTTCACTCAATTTTAAGGATTAACATTTTAACTAATAAAGCAGGACAGACTTAAGGGACATCTATTACTAACATTCTAACCCCTCAAGAAAGGTAAATGACAATATTAACATGTAGGAGGAAAACCTTTTTTCATGATCTTCAACCTTCAGGGCATCTTTTCATTACAAAATAAATCTTAATTGTCTAATACATAATATTCTGTAGGCTGTAAAAGGTAACCAATATTAGTTACAAACTGTCAGGTATTCTCGTAGAGAAATAATCACACACCTAAAAATTAGCAATTGCCTAAGTGCCAGAGATGATGGCTTATGGTTTTACTTCTTTTGTGCAAATATAGTATTATACCTACTACCTAGAAAAGATTCAATACAAAATGTAGTTAGTCACTGCTGGGGAAGACAGTTGTGCTTCAAGGGTCCGACAGGATGCAGCCAATCTCATCAGAAGTACTGTATCCATTTTTTAGATACCCTGGCAAGAAAGATATTGATGTATTGAAGCAAGTCCAGTGAAGTTTGACCAAGATAATAAAGGGATAGGAAAACATGGTGTATAAGGAGACACTGAGAGAAATCGGTTTATGTAATCTGAAGCAGATATGTTTAAGGATCTTGAGTAGTCTTGAATTGTCCTCATCTACCTAATGGCAGGATTAAGAGAATATAGAGTAAAAGGAGAAGAGGCATCAGAAGGATCCTAAGTTTCCTAATTAGCAGTTAAGGAAAAAGTTACAGTGGTCAAATACTGGAAAAAGTTGCTCAGAGAATTTTTCTAAATTCCATCTCCAGGTATTTCAAGTTTAATTTGACAAGATTCTAATATAAGTCCAAAACTAGATCTTGTTTTAAAATTAGTGCTGTGGAGAACTGAGCCAGAAGACTTCCAAACCTCCCTTACAATGTATGTGATTACTGGACTAATTTATTTGTAGTTATTCAACATCAGAATTGATTTTCAGTTTGAGTAGGAAATAATTTTATTCTGTCACTCATAAAATGTTTGCATTCCCTAAGAAAAATGGAAATTCAATAGCCTGCATGGAGTTAGAAAGAGTTAGAAACTAATCTTTCAATCATTTTGTTTGTCAAAGAATCCTTGGAGAAAGAAATGGGGAAAAGTGTGAAGATGCACTGATGCCTCAGCAAGAGGGGTCAGTGAAAGAAAATATATATCCCCAGATCTAGATTCTCCTCCATGATGGCAAACCTGAGGACTTTGAATCGGAAACTTGTCTCTAGCCAGGGAAATAGCACTGACTGCTTGATGATGAGAGAAACCTCATGAGGTTTGACAAAGGCAAACAGAGGATCTTACATCTGGGGAAGAATAAATACACACATCTGCATAAGTTAAGGGATGACATGCTGGAAAGGTGCTCTGCAGAGAAGGACCTGAGTGTGCTGAAGAATAGTTTAAGGGTCTTGAGTAGTCTTGAATTGTCTTCATCTACCTAATGGCAGGATTAATAGAAAACAGAGTAAAAGGAGAAGAGGCATCAGAAGGATCCTAAGTTTCTTAATTAGTAGTTAAGGAAAAAGGATAACCGGTTGGCTGTGATCCAGCAGTGTGACCTTGTGGACAAGAAGGACAGGTACAGTCTTGGACATGTACACTCTTGGCTGGATAAAGAACTGGCTGGAGGGCTGGACCCAGAGAGTGCTGGTGAATGGAGTTAAATCCAGCTGGCGACCTGTCACTTGTGGTGTTCCACAGAGGTCGGTGCTGGGGCCTGTCCTCTTCAAGATCTTTATCGATGACCTGGATGAGGGCACTGAATGCATCCTCAGTAAGTTTGCAGATGACACCAAGTTGGCTGGAAATGTCAATCTGCCTGGGGATAGCAGGCCCCGCAGAGGGATCTGGATGGGCTGGATAGCTGGACTGAAGCCAATGGGATGAGGTTCAACAAGGCCAAATGCTGGGTCCTGCACTTTGGCCACAACAACCTGAAGTAATGCTACAGGCTTGGGGTAGAGTGGCTGGAAGACTGTGTAGAGAAAATGGACCTGGGGATATTGATTGATGCTTGGCTGAATGTGAGCCAGGAGTGTGCTCAGGTGGCCAAGAAGGTCAACAGCATCCTGGCTTGCATCAGGAATGGTGTTGCCAGCAGGAACAGGGAAGTGATTGTCCCCCTGTACTCAGCTCTGGTGAGGCTGCACCTCCAGCACTGTGTCCAGTTTTGGGCCCCTCACTTCAAGAAAGACATTGAGGCCCTGGAGCCGGTTCAAAGAAGGGCAACAAAGCTGGTGAGGGATCTGGAGCACAGGAGGATAAGCTGAAGGAGATGGGATTGTTCAGTCCAAAGAAGAGGAGGCTCAGGGGAGACCTTGTTGCTCTAACTACCTGAAGGGAGGTTGTAGTGAGCTGGGGGTCAGCCTCTTCTTTCATGTAACTAGTGATTGGACTAGAGGGAATGGCTTCAACCTGCACCAGGGAAGATTTAGGCTAGATGTTAGGAAATACTACTTCTTGGAGAGTGGTCAGGCACTGGAATGGGCAGCCCAGGGAGGTGGTAGAGTCAGTGAGCAGTGCATTGCCTTTTGCAAACTAACTTGTTCTCTTTTGGTTAGTTGACATCATAAACCTGAACTATCACCTATCTAAAGAGCATTGCATGACTATCTCTTTGAGAAGAACTGGTTCTTCTTAAACTTAAATGAATTGGACTATTTTCAAAATGAGAATTTACAGAATTTGATATACACCATCCTCATAAGATGGGATTACTAGTTATTTACAGACTGGAAAGGATATACTGGGTAGTATTTAATGTGAACCACTGCACATGTAAATGGTACAGTAAATCCTTTATAAACAGTCATTAAAATAGCTATCATATTACCTCAGGACTCTGCAGGGTTCTCATGCCTGCTCTGCAAGAAGGAGCAATGATATTCGTGCAGGAAGAAGTGAACATCTAAAAAAGACTGTGGACTCAGGACATCCATTGATTCTTTCAGGAAACCAAGATTACTGAACAGAAAAAGGCCTGCCCATGTGGGCCCATACCCACATTAAAAGAACTTAAACAATTTTTAAGAATTAAAATTAAAAAAAAAAAAATAAGATTAAAACATTTAAAGCACATTAACTGGTTTCCTTTCATATAACAATTTCTATAACAGCATGATCTTTTTTATCACTCCTGATGAATTAGTCTGATTGACACTGGAAGGGAGCAATCATTTGACTCTAAATGGTAGACTTGAGATCATTCATATTGTGTTTTTCCCACTACCTAGATAGGAGATATGCAGGTATGAGTAGCTTCCTTTATTTTGAAGTAGACATTTCTCTGAAGGTTTTCAGTGTCAGGATTTAATCCCCTGTTGGCACTCTATGAGATAATAGAAGCCTTTCACATGACTGTTTGATACACTTGAGAACCACTGAGAATGGCATATTCTCCAAACAACAGGGTTTTAGCTTCACAGTTCTTGTCAGTTTTAATGGGCTCTCTGTAGTTAAAAATCCCATGCAATGGATGAGAATTCTTCCCCACAAATTATCCCATTCAAGATAATCTCCACGCTCAAGAAATATGACTGTACTCATCACTGAGAATAATACAAAGTAAAAACAGCCATGGAAACTCTTCTCTGCACTATTAAGTTTATCCAATTTGGATTCCTTGTAAAAAAATGTTACTGTATTAACCTACAGAGAGAGCAAATCAGTTCCAGTATAATTTTAATATCAGCAAAAAGTAATTCTGCACGTGCTCATTATAGATTTTTTATTATTTTTGAGGTTTTATTAATAGCTCTAACATATGGAGTAAACATTGAGACATCCTTTAAGCTTTACTCTGTGCGATTTTTTTTTTTATTTTTTATTTTTATGTAGCACACTTACTTAAAACTAAGATGTAGTATAACATAGTGGTGAGCAATTCAGTATCATTGAAAGTAGGGAATTTGAGACTTCAGTGTGGGTGGACTGAACTATTCCTGTGATGTGGAAGGTGAGAAGTTCTGAATGATCAGACTACTCTCTTTCCACCGTGAAACTCATGGCAAAAGATCTTTAAAATCTTAACAGCTTTTTCCACAAGTTCATTGGCTTTAGTTGCCATTGCTGGATTAGTTTTTCAAAACAAAATATTCCAGAGAAACAAGTGCGTCAGGCATTTTATCTTGTAAATCCTAATGTGTGTTTGGCCAATGTTAAATAGGCATCTCTTTCCCATAAATCACTCTGATACATCAGCTCTTAAACTGCCCTGCACAGCTTTCGGCTTATGAGCGCTGCTGGAATGATCAAATTCCCAAGACTTAAGGAATGTTACATCAGTAGAGACAAAATGCCTTAAAGTTTGATAGTGATCTTTAGAAGGGTAAGGTAGATATAGATGGAAAAGCACCATCATCAGCCCTAAACCAAAAGTATAAATGTTTTGTTGAGGAAGCATAGGTGTATGTTTACTTTTTTTCTCATAGCCTTTACTAGTCTTCTGATCTTGATCCCTATTTCTATCTGCTTCTACAGAAAGGATGAATATAAAAGGTATATTATGGAGAAGAAATTAAAAGTACAATACAAATTTCCCCCAGGATAAGGTGTAAGACTATAGAAACTTGTTCCAAAAATTGGAAAACTGGTGAGAATCAAAAGGATCAAATGCTTAAAAATTTGTTACTTTAGAAACCGGAGAGAAGACAAAGCAGAACTTTCTGAGGTTCAAGGAATCTACATTTGTGGTAGACCGTATTCTGTGGTAAGCTGACTTCAGCTGTGCATGTACAAAAAGGCTGGAAGTGCAATCCTTGAGTTCTAGCCCTCAAAACATAACACTCATGTTGCAGAAAGGATATTCATCTGAGGAATTTGTAAACTATGCCATGACACTGCATAACCACATCTCCCAAAGGGCTCTGCGTAATGATAATGTAACTGATCCACCAGTATATCAGAATGGATTGTGGCCCAGCAGGGTTTTATGTGGGATTAACA
Organism: Perdix hodgsoniae; assembly: GCA_035772895.1. NCBI lineage: Eukaryota > Metazoa > Chordata > Aves > Galliformes > Phasianidae > Perdix > Perdix hodgsoniae. The sequence continues at coordinate 2,046,869 of JAPSGF010000018.1, read as the reverse complement.
GAGGCCCCAACATTGTTTTTGGAGAGAAAAGAAAGGAAAAGGAAAAGGAAACGGAAACAGAAACAAAAACAAAAACAGAGATGTGTTTTGTATGGAAATGAGAAAGCATTGTAGAGTAAAGATCTGGAGGAGGAACACTATAATATCAGAACAGAGATGGGAATGACTTCCCATATGCACTGCTTATAAGTCATTTCCAGAGCCAAGACACAATCTAAGTGGCATATTTCATCTAGTCACAGAATCATAGAATGGCTGGGTTGGAAGGGATCCCAAGGATCAAGTTCCAACCCTCCCTCAGTCTTTTCCAGGCTGAACATTCCCAAGTGCCTCAGCCTTTCCTCATAAGGGAGATGTTCCAGGCCCTCAGTTATCTTTGTTGCCCTCTGCTAGACTCTCTCCAGTAGTATTCTCTCTCTCCAGCCTGCTGGCCATGTTCTTTTAAATGCATCCGAGGATACAACTGGCCTTCTTGTCCACAAGGCCATGCTGCTGGATCACAGCCAACTGGTTGTCCATCAGCACACTCAAGTCCTTCTCTGCAGAGCACCTTTCCAGCATGTCATCCCTTAACCTGTGCTGATATATGTGGTTATTCCTTCCCAGATGTAAGACCCTCCACTTGAACCTCATGATGTTCCTTTCCATCCAACTCTCCAGCCTGTCCAGGTCTTGTTGAATGGCTGCACAGCCTTCTGCTGTGTACTGGGAGGCTCGGGACCATAAGCAGACAGTGGAGTAAGTATAGTTGAAAAGTGTAATGGCGCCAAGCTATCGCTCTGACACCAATTAACCTGGACATTAGGGAGGATCTTTTACAGGTTCAGTTCTTTTTCTCTTTTCCATCCCCCAGAACAAAATGAAAACCCATGCTATGAAAGCCTATGCTTGGAACTCTGAATTCGTGAGTCAGAGCCCCTGCCTAAGAAATACTGCTTACTGACTATTTTCAGAAGGAAAACAAAATAATAAACTGTAAATCTAGTTATAGGATTGCACGTGCCAAATGTATTTAAAGTATTCACAGTTATTTGAAAGGCCTGTATCTCGTCCCTGATTCCAAACTTTTCATTTCATGGTCACTTTCTGCTAACTGAAGAACAGAGAAATAGAATAAAGAAAAAAGAAAGAAGAAGGATAAGTGAAGACCTGAGGCCTGCAGAGAAAAAAACCAAACAACAAAACACACCACACCAACAGTTTCATGATTTTTGAAACCAGACTAGTGATTAAAGTAGAGAAAAACAAGCAATTCAATACCTGCCATCATAGATTTTACTTAGGGGGGTACAGAAAATGGGTAGTTTCATTTAAAAAGAAGTGCACACTAGTCCTGTGAGACATAGTAGTGATGATACAACAATGACAAATGTAATTCCAAAAATTCCAAACAAATTCCAGCTACAAATACACTCTTGTCATCTGTCATGAAAGCCAAATGCTTGGTTAAAATACAAAAAACAAACAAAAAACCTCAAGCAAACCTGTAAGGGAAGACACACAGAGACAAAAAGGTAAAGGGCAAATTGAAAAGAACTTTACATTCCTCTCTCATTCTAGGCAGACGATAAAGGTAACTGATTGCTACAGACTTGATTTGTATATTGCACATTAACATAATGGCTATAATAAGGAGTTGTATAATCTCCTCAAAAAAACAGGTATTGGGTGAGATAAATATTAGAAAATGTCATATGCAAATGACCTCTGCCACCCAGACTTTGTCTTCGAGGTGAGTGAATTAATATAGAGTTTGTACAATAACATGTAATGATTCTTAGCCTCAAATTTCCAGGGTTACGATTTAACAAGCCTACCTGCAGTCCTTCCTTTCTTCTCACAGTTCATTTAGTGCTCTGTATGAGGCAAATGACTATATACTTGAAGACTGTATCAGAATGCACATGGCCATAAATTAATGCTGTACAGAGCATGAAATATGTCATTTCCTAACTCTGGGAGTGCTGGTCTTTGAAACCCTAGCACTCCTCTCACATTGATTAAGCCAGAGATCTAAGTAGGGAAAAAAACCCAAAACTTTTTGTTCAAAGCTAATGAAGATATCTAGGGTTAGAGCGCAGGTTTTCTACCAATTTTATATAATTAAGGTAGCAAATATTAAGAGTAGAAAGCAGGATCTGTCCCATGTCTGGACATGAAAATTAGAACTGCAGTAATCTCCAGAGGCTCTCAGTTGTCCACATCAAGTCTCTGGTTGGACTAGGGTTGCACTCCTTGCCTTTCCACAGAAACTAAGGCACAGAATGAGAGAAAGTACATGTCCAGCTTATTTTTTTCTGTAAAAAGCACTCAGGATGCTGCCAAAAACAGCAGGCTGAGGGTACTCTTATTTCCAGTGCACCACCTCTGAGAATCATTTGCTGAATGTTACACTTCTGCCAGTTTACAGCTTTGCTAGATGCAGAAGTAAGAAATACGATCCCAACGACCCTGGAGGAGAAAAGCCATGATGGTTATAGACCACTCATTGGCATATGCAATCTGGATGATGGGTTCTATGCATATGGTGTTTGGTCTGAGAATAGTGAAAGCAGTTTTATTAATAGCACAGCCTAAGTGAATTTGTGACACTCCCACTTACCCTATTTACAGAAGATCAGAACCATCTCTTCTCCACTTTCTTGTGCATGGCCATCAGGTCAGACTTTCCAGGAAATCCATGTGGTATTTTACGTGATCCATGCTACTCTGTAAAATGTAGAAGATTATAACCCAAGATATCCTTCTGGTCTTGATGTATATAAATTAAAAAAAAAAAAAAAAAAAAAAAAGAAAAGGTCAAAGGATAGAAATATGGAGAATCAGCCCAAAGTTTCTCTACAGATTGGGTAAAATCGAATTGCAACTCCACTCCTACTGGGAAGGAAAGGGAGAAGAGAAATGGACAGAGCGGGGCTAGAGGGAAGTCTTACACTCCCAGGATACACTGTGACCTACCCCACCCTCACTCTCAGAAACATCAAACACCTGGTCTACACACCTTTGATACAGGCACATAGTGGGAGGTTGCTGTTTTTGTCAGCCTTATCAGAGATAGCCACCTGCTTTGGTCTGTGAAGACGGAAAACACACTAAAAAGGCAACATTTTAACCTCTCACTTTTCTTCTGTGTTCAAGTATGCTGTTTAAAAACATTAATTCATTGTTCAGAATCGTCCTTACAGTCAGGTTCCACATATTTCAGTGTGTCTTCAATATCTTTAACTCAGAGCTCAGAACACCTGAAATGGACAACTGAAATTAACTAGCTTGGATTTTGGCCTTAGCATATCCAACTGTTGGCACAAACCTCCTGATTTGTCCAGGTGTCCTGTATGAACACAGAAAGCATTATTTTCAGTGTTGTTTTGGAGACAAGACAGACTGCTGATTTTCAAAAAATTAAATACTGAGAAAACTAGGACTATAAAATAAAATATTAAAACATTTCTTTTACCAGAGTTCTTAAATCTCTTAAATATGTGTTTAGCTCAATCCCTCATTCCCTATGCGCAATATCATGCAGCCCATATTCTTTTTTTTTTTTTCTTTTCTTCTTCCTCAAATTCCACCTCTTCAGGAAGGCCTAGCACTTCCTGAAAAGGCTTTCCTCATTTTATCAATCAGGAAATGACTAAATTTGACTAAAAGAATTCTGTTCGCTAAAATGGAGGCATGCCACACAATGACATCTTTTTTTCTGTTCTGCTTTGTCAAGGTGTGCTTTCAGATAAATATATTTATGACTAAATGTTTTGTCATCAGTGCTTTCCTGTAAAGTATTCATCTATGAATACTTTAAGTAATACTTTATGTGAATACTTCACTCTATATGTGTTTCTATTTTAAGACTTTGTGTGAAGTATCTTTTAGCATATTGTAAAACAGATACAGTATTCAGTCACTGAAAAGTGGTTATCTCCATCATTCCCAGTCTTAAATGATGTTTTTTGGGTAGGTAGTCTATTTCTAGTATAAAAAGAACTATTTATAGTTGAAAAATTGTCAAAGATTCTCTCCATGTCAGTCTGGGCAGTGTCACTGTATAGAATGTGCCTCAGTATTCCCACCTGTTTGAATCTCACAAAGTGAAACATCACATTCAATTTATCTGTGTTAACATTATTGCTGTCATTAGGAAATGTTGGGATATGTTCCCAAAGCCCAAACAGTTTTACTGTAGCATACTTTTAACTGTTCCTAAAGCAACTTCATTACTTTCTTGAAAGTAATCAAGGACACGACAGATTATTCCCTCCTGAGGTGCACAGCAACCAATGACAACAAGAAATGTCTTGTAGCTTGTATGTCTCGACAAAATTTAATTTTAATTGCTTTCTAAGTCAGAAAAGTCACAGTATGCTTTTGGCAATACATGATACTTTTCTCCTTTTAGCTATTGGGGAGTGTTGATTAACAATAGTACTTAATTTTTTATCATAAAAGTTTCTGTGAAAATCTGTGGGTAAACTACTGTGGCATAGATTTGCTACAACAAAAGCATCTTCTTAATTTTCTTCCACGTTCTCACAATTCTACATCAACAAATGTAATGTTTTGTTTTTAAAAACTGACAAGAATTCTTTTAGTGAATTACTCTGCTTTCCTTTTGCCATATATCTGACATTCAGCTATGGGTAACTTAGAAAATGAGAGAAAGCTTCTAGCAATTTTTGCTTACTTTAGTGATCCATGCTAACTGCTTTTTTTTTGCAACCTGGAATGTGCAAGAATCTTTTTTGTTTCAGGGCAAGCTGTATGTTAATGGAATGTTTTTGCCACATCTGTAGCAATGATTCTAACAGAAACCAAACTCAAGACAGCTAAAGTGCACAAATAATTTTCACATGTTAACGATCTGTCTCCTTTTCAGCAATTAATCATGGTAAGTCTATGACATATATAGTTTTCTGATATCCAGAATTTTAATATTTAGGAGAGTGTTAGGCCTGGAATCCAGGCAGGGTGCAGTTTTTCTGGAAAATGCATTTCACGTCAGTTTTTTTTTTAATTTCCAAAGGCAGGAAAAAAGTACTCGTGTTTTAAAAATACATTTCAACATCTAGGAATCATGAAAAAAATGAGTTCATTATTGTTGATTATTTACCATTGAACTATTGGTTTTTTTCCATAAATGACACATTTCCTTGTGGTAACAACAGCCTGATCAAAGACATCGGTGCACATCTCAGAGCTCTGATACTGTCTGTACAATAGTCAGTCCTCCTGACTGAACTGCATGTTTTGTGCTGCACTGTTACAGTCTGACCAGATGAAAAGCTGGGATGAGTTACGAGAGATACCCCTCTCTGTACATACTGGCCTCAGACAGAGGTAGTTTGGAATTCCTACAGGACTGTATTCTGACAAACGAAAATTGTTCAATATATTACTCAACTGAATTCAAATAGTTTGAATTAAATTCAACAGGGTGGAATACTCTAATTCTTAACAACAAAAAGCACAACAAAAGTACCCAAACAAAAATCCTTCTAAAACATTTTCCAGCAGAAAAACAAGGAGTAGTAAGATCATATTTTTCTATGAATATCTGTATTTTTGCTCAGAAAATCATCTGCCAGAGAAATCTCTGCCAGCTCTAGTTAAGAATTTGCAAGTATCAAAGTGTAGTATCCCAGAAGCTATCATTTTATCACAAATTGGGAAAACCTGACAGTTTTTTCTTGCCTAAAAAAAAAGTCCCACAATTTATTATGAGGTTTCATTTGATCTGGTGGTGGCAGTATGTGCCTGTGGCTGAGAGAAAGAGGGAGAGGAATTTTCTGAATGACACATGGACATGTGTTTGTTGGGAACAATTCCTGCCAGCCAGCATGACATAGTTACCAATAAGCTCAGTGATGGGAGTGGCTATCACTGATGGGGGGCAAGGTGTGAAGACCCACAACTTTTGCAAGAAGCACCCTCTTGCTCCTCATCACTCATATTGCAAGCTCCCTTGCAACAGCTTATTTCTTGAAGTGAAGGAAAACCAAGCAATGAACCCAGCTTGAGGAAAATGCGTAAGGGGAGTTAATAGGGCTGATGAGTTCCCCTGCACTGCCTGCAGGCCTTGAGGATCAAGGGGATCCATGCTCAGCCAAATGAGAGGAAGTTTTTTGTGCGCATTTCTGTGAAGGTCCCTGAGGCCGCTCAACTAGGGTTACTCTGATCTTCTAAAGGGCAGGGGGTGGTAAACCCCAATAAGAGCTGTCGCCTTCCCTTATTCTGAAAGGCAAGCACCTTTTCTACTTGCAGCCCCTTGAGGAGCAAAACCAGAACACATTCATGCAAAAAAGCCTGCTCTGCACACCAACAGGTTTCATGGCACTTCGCCTTCTTGGTGACAGTCAGTTGTTAACCCCTACCATCTCAGGATCAAATTTCAGAAGTCGCTATTCAGGTCAGAAACATGATGAGATTTGTATAAGAATGAGAAATTTTTGTGAATATGTCTCTTGTTGTTTAAAGTTTGTTTGTTTCCTTGTCATGCTCTACTAGCACAAAAGTTAATCAGATATCTGACTTTCACCTACATAATGTTTAATTTATTCAAGATCAAAGTTGAAAAATTAGGTAAAAAGTGATTTTTCTTCCATTTGATTTCCCTGCACTCTGACTTGCATCTTTGGAGTTATCCATGTATATCTATTCTTCCATAAGACGATGTATAGATATTCTCAGAGGAGATTTAGGAACAGTGGCTACATTTTCAGTTGGTACCTTACCTTAATAGAAATTATATTTTGAATTTAAACACATCTTAAATACAGGCACAGAACTCAGTACTATTACTATATACACTTCCTTATGCTTCACATCACAAATCCATTTGGTAAAAAGAAAAGATATTTCACTCCACTATGATTCATTCAACCTTTCTTTACTTACTTTTTTTTAGTTATCTGAAGTTAAGCATAAATCCTCGAAGTTTACCTGAACATAAAAATCTCCAAGAGCATTTGACTTTATGGCTGACCATTGTAATAGGTCAGTACAGATTCACTGCCAACGCTATTAACTCTGGGACTGCTATGGCACCTGATGGTACCAATGCTTCTTCTAAGTTAGCCATATCCTTTTCTGGTTCTCAGGACAGTCAGCTCTCATCCTTGCATTCTTCATTTCTTCCAGTTGCCAACACTTCTGACTCAGTCTGTAGTGATGGACTTGTATCCCTTCTCTCTAGGTAGCAAGGGCAGCTGGTACAGCTTAGAATGCTAGACTTGCTAGAATGTTTGCTGCAGTTCCATTTCTCCTGAGAGACCAATGAAGAACATTAGACATGAGTAGGAAGTATGGGATAGATGACTGGACAGTGAGGAGGAGTGAGAACTGGCTGACTGGCAGAGCTCAGAGGGCTGTGATCAGCAGTGCAGAATCTGTTTGGAGGCCTGTAACTAGTGGTGTTCTCCAGGGGTCAGTGTTGGGTCTGATCATGTTCAGCATCCTCATTAATGACATGGATGAAGGGATAGAGTTCACCCTTGGCAAGTTTGATCATGATACAAAGAGAGAGGAGTGGCTGACATACCAGAAAGCTGTGCTGCCATTCAGTGAGACCTGGACAATATAGAGAGTTTGGAGGAGAGGAATTTGGTGAGATTCAACAAGGGCAAGTGCAAAGTCCTACATCTATGAAGGAATAATGACATACATCAGCACGGGTTGGGGGCTCACCTTATGGAAGGAACTTTGCTGAAGAGGACTTGGGTATGCTGGTGGACAACCATTTGGCCATGATCCAGCAGTGTGCCCTTGTGGCCAAGAAGATCTATAGTATCTTGGGGTGCATTAACAAAAGCGTGGCCAGCAGATCGAGGGATGTGATCTTCCCACTCTGCGCTGCTTTGGTGAGGCCACATCGGGATTAGCATGTCCAGTTCTGGGCTTCTCAGTTCCAGAAAAACAGGAAACTACTGGAGAGAGTCCAGGGGAGGGCTGCAAAGATGCCTGTGAGTCTGGAGCATCTCCCTTATTGGAAAATCATAGAATCATAGAGTTATATGGAAAGGCTGAGACATTTAGGACTGTTCAGTCTGGAGGAGAGAAGACTGAGGGGGGGATCTTGTCAATGTTTATAAATACATAATAGGTGGGAATCAAGTAGATGGGGCCAGGCCCATTTCAGAGGTGCCTAATGACAGGACAAGGGACAATGGCCACAAATTGGAACACAAGAAATGCTATATGAACTTCTTTTCAGTGAAAGTAACAGAGCACTGGAACAAACTGCCCAAAGAGGTTGTGGAGTCTCTTTCTCCAGAGATATTAAAAACCTGCCTGGATGCTTTCTTGTGCTACCTACTGTAGGCAGTCTGCTTTAGTAGGACCTCTGATTCTGTGATTTGGTGTGATTTTGTGATCATAGTATTCAGTCAAGTAGAAACTTCAGAAACTCCAGAAACTACAGATAGTCTCAGAATTCGGACTCTTTTTTTCTTCTTGAGGTTACAGTGAAACAGTTGAGGTGTGAATCCAGAAGTGCAAGTTTGAGCCTGACTCTGGATGTGAATTAAACAATGCTCTAGGCATCACACCTATGGATGAATGCACTCTAAAGCATCAATGAATCTAATGCTGATCACAATGCTAATTTTCCTCAACCTATATGGTATCATAAACTTGCATACCTATATTGGTATCATAAACTTTCTGGCTTGAGAAATGGCTGGAGAAAAGAGAATACTCATATGCTTTTCCAGGCTGCACAGATCTCTTATAAGAGCGAGAAAGCTTGGCTGGAACACCTTCTAATACATCATTGTCTTCAATGTCATCTAGGACTGTGGAGGATGTTCCTCTATCAGAGATCAGATTGATAAAGAAAATGTCCTATCATTACTATAAGAGGAATATTTGCTCAATTTCTGACATTTCACTTTTATTTATTTATACCTAGGCTGCAACACAGCAGTGCAGTCATGTATGCAAAAATTTGAAGCATTACTTGCCGCTAATACATAATTCATAAGCACATAGTGTCTTAGATTCTCCTCTTATTTATAAGTGTTGACTGTAGTGAAGTTACTCTGGGTTTAAAGTGGTGTAAAAGGTGGAGAGGCACAATATATATAAACACATATATTATTTATTAGCACATCATCGGGAGTTATTGCTTTAGCTTTCTTCATGTCAATAGTATTACAATTTTACAACTTGGAAAAGTAATTTTCTTTTTGGCTTCATTTCCTTTGACAGCAAAGGCAAAATTATTTTAGTGCCATTTCACATGACTAACACTCAGAAACACAAAGCAATGTAATAATCATTTGGGATGAGGGGCTAATATGGAAAAGAAAACACATATTCAGCAGATAAATGTGATACGTAGATTATGCACACAGAGAATGAGGAAAAAAAAAAAAGAAGAAATGAGAAAAGCTGATAATAATGTTTCCGCGTAATGCTCTCCCAAATTAAATTGCTCCGATCCAGTGTCTCTCATGAATCATTGTATCGGAAACTGCCACAACTAAAACAAGATTCCTTTGCTATCTTCATAGTGTATTAAAATGGTGACTTGGCCTTACATTCCTGAGTTTTATCCTCAGTATTTGTCAAAGAGATATACAGATTTAAACATGAAAATACATCCTTTTGATTTAAATTTTGCCTTGAACAAATTCAATATAGAATATTAAAAATGCATCCATTGGAAGTAGTGTTTGTTTGGCTTAATTTAACGTGATAATGGTTAGAAATTGAAATGGTGGCAGTTATCTAATTTTATGTTCTAAACCAGAATCAGATATTTATTTATTTATTTATTTATTTATTTCTGTTAGTCTGAACTATGTGTCTTGCATGTACTCTGCAGAGTGTATGTGTTGAGCTTACTGGAATTTGTCCTGCATCCGGCCATTCCCAGCACTGCCTAGTTTCAGAGTCATTATAAACACAACATAGGATATCTTTCAACAAGTAATTCAGCAGTGGCTTTTTATCTTAATAAATTGTAACGATGTTGAAAAACTTACAGATATTCTTGGTTGAGCTGCTTAATCTTATTACCAACAAGGGAATTTGTGTCTTTAAAAAAAGCAAAAAATATAGAAAGAATTCAGTACTTCCCCTTGGGTTCAAATCAGTTCATTACTAAAATTGTACATATTCAACAAATATTAAAAAATATGTACAAAAAATGTACACTGCCTTGTTTTAGTTCACATTTACACACCTGGAGTGCAGCTTGCAGTTCTCAGGCTTGATTCTCAGCAAAGGGAAGGTGCTAGAAAGTGTCTTCTAGTCCTGAAGAGGCTTGAGATACAGACTCCGTCTTTCTGATGGTCAGTTTGGAAGCTTCCCATATCATTTCAGAAGCTATTTAGCACCACTTTCACCTCTGGATTTAGCTAAGAATCAGATAACCCAATTAAATAAAACTCATATAAAATAAATCTTTTTTTTTCTTTTTTTTTTTTTTCATGGATAAGCAATGAGGCAGTCACATAGCACACTGAACTCGGATGCTGCACTGGCAGACAAACATTCACTTCATTTTGATGACACTATACATATGTTAATTAAACAGGAAATATGAGTGATAATAGAAAAACTTCTGGTATTGAGCTGAATGTAAAAACATATTGAATGACATGTTTTTCATTTGCTGAAAATTAGTCTGTCAGTTTACAGCTGTCATTCTTCTCAAACAGATTTGATGAAAGGGACAGAAAACTGTTTCAGCGCACCTCACATCAGTATGGAAGGCAGAGTCAGAGATTGATCCCACACAGTGAAAATAATCAAAGAGATAGAAAAGTCACAGTAATTTAAAATCATGGAATGAGAAAGTTCCTAGCTGCTCTTCTGGTAAAGGCAACTTGTTGACCTGGTAAGATGAAATATTGAGAGGAAAAAAATATTATTTTTTTTCATCATGTGACAATCAACATTGTGCACTGACCAGCCTCACTGGTGTTATATAGTCCTCTTGATTTTCTGATACGTGTTAGGCTGTATGCAAAATGCTCTATATTGACTATTTGCCTATTACCTGAAATGAATGCAGCTTAGTAATTGAGAAAATTATTGTATGCACCAGATCATTTGTGTGAACACTAAGGAGTCATAATCTCTAAACAGATCTCTTCTAAAGATTTATTTATTTATTTATTTTGGCCAAGCAGTGTGGAAGAACACCCAATGGTTAAAACTTATACCAAGGATTCCATTATGCCCCATATGCTCAGTATGCATGTTGTGAAGGTAGTCAGAGTCCCAACTAGTTGTAGCTAACAAGGTTGGGAGCTGGACAGAAATAGACCTAACTTGTAGCCAGCTCAGCTCAGGCAGTTCTGATTGCTTTAGGCAGACCTAAAGCAGGTAGTTCTAATTTGAGTGCAGTTCACCTGCAGTGGCTTATATTCAGCTACAGTTCTTGTCTACATCTCAAAAGAACTGTGATATCTGTGATAATACTACTCAATTCCAAATGATGTCATTGGGAAAGGGGATGTAACAACAATTTAGGCAGCTCATTTCTTTCATTCAAGTGCCCTCTTTTTTGCTTGAGCATGGTTTAGCTAGGCTATTGCTGCCCCATATCTGGAGGTATAGGGATGAGTCTGCAGGAACTGTGCCCTGTGAATGTCAGGAAATATAAGGAATTTCAAAACTGGCCTGTCACCTCTCCCTGTGGAGCACAGAATACTTTGAACTATGGTACTTCAAAACAGAAATCCTATTTTATGGTGTTAGCCTACGACATCAGAGATGGAGGTTGATGGTATGGCAGTTGAGGTTGAACCTTCCCACCAATGTTCCATTATTTGTTCTTGCCTTGTGACAGATGGCAGCAGAGGGACAATCTAACAGAATGGCATCTGATATGGAAGTGTGTATGAAAAAAAGATGTGCCATTAAATTCCTTCATTGGGAAAAAAATTACTCTCACTGCCATGCACTGACGCTTGCTGAACCTTTATGGAGACCAAACAGTGGGTGTGAGCACAGTGAGGCAGTGGACAGTGCATTGCAGCAGTGGTGACAGTGATGTGAAAGACAAGTCACATTCATAGAATCATAGAATCATTACAGTTGGAAGGACATCTAAGATCATATAGTCCAACCATCAACCCATTACCTCCATCACACAGATTATGTTTAAAAGAACAATACCACATCCTGTTTGTTTTTTTTTTAAATGTTATATTTTTTAATAAGATTGGAAGGAGTTTTGCCTTTTATTTGCTTTTCTTCACTCACATAGTAGAAAAAAAGTGAAATAACTTGTGTGCAAGGATCCTTGCCTACAAAAGCACAAAGGTCTTCAGTGAAACTTCTGCTGAGTTTGCAAAGCAGTGAATAAGAAGGAAAAAAATGCCATTCATAATTTATATTTTGCTGTTGGCAACAGATGGTACAAGAGAAATGAGATGACTGTGTTGTATTTAAAATTAGCATTATTCTGAAATAAGGTGCTCGTTTCTGTGAATGTGCTTACATTTACCCAAATATATAACCTATCGTTGTCAATCAGTACTTATCTATTATACATGATATTCTAACACATTTCTTACTAACCTTTGTATGTTCTTAATCACAACATTCAATTAACAAATTCTGTTATAATCAAGACTCTTCCTTTTGAATGATTTGTTATTGACATTTCTTAGTAATATGTTTACGGGAGCCAGAAATACCATATCTAGCATAGTGATGTATCAAACCTTTCAGGGGTACTGAATCAGTTTTTATTTTTTGTATGAATAGCTCTTAATGGTCTCTTCATATAAAACTGTGGGCTTGTGGCAAGTCTTGTTTGATGTCATAGTACCCTGTTGCAATTGTGGAAAGCAGTAAAGAGGTATGTTAATCTTGGTGACTGGGTAACACCAGATTCAAGGCCACTTTGCAAAGGAAAAACTAACACGTAAAGACTAATGAGATATAAGAATGTCTTTTAAGAGCTCAAAAACTGGCTACATTCATACAGTGGCATTTACTATCACCCAGACCCCAAAAGCTTGGCAGTGCTGTATCACTTTATGACTCCAAAGGATTTAGCTTTGGTAGTCAAAGCTGTCAGCCTTCCTGGTTCCACCAATGTGTTGTGTATCCTGGTAACATGAGCAAGCTCACCTCCAGAATTTAGTTATTTCAGAATTATTTACTGAATAAAGATCTGCAATCTGAAAGTGAAGGGAAAACCCAAGAAATAGTGGGAAAATTCAATTTAAAATTCCCCCTTAGACCATATCAGCAGATCACTGAGAAGAATTACTTAGCAACAAATACAGCAAGATGCACAGTGAAAATCCCTGAAGCACTTGTTTTTGTTTCCTAGTGTCAATTTTTCCCTTTTATTCTTCCTGTTGCTGTGATCAACAGAGGGCAGTTGGGCTCCTTTCTATTTTCAGTTTCAATTAAAATTTCAAAAACTATTCTTGATTGAACTTCTGTACACACTGAAATGTGAAAGCAACCCCTCTGTCACTAAAATAGTCTGGAACGCAGCTCCTGGCCATGAAAATTTCAAAGAGAAGATGCTGGTTGTGAGCAGCTCCACTTTCACTCTGTGCTTTCAGCTTCCTTGTTAAGGTCTCTGCAGAGACCATGCCTTTTAACTTTATTTTTTTGTCCCTAGATAAAATCCAAACAGAGAGCTTTCATTTAACAATACTGATAGTAAAAAAAATAATCTATGATTTAGGTAAAAGCTATTGAACATTGAAAAGAAGATCCCAATCAAACAAACAAATAAACAAACAAAACCGACCACCAACAAATTGAAAGAAAATAATCTTGGAGCAGTGAGCTCCAAAGAGATAAGGCTCATTACATCCTTGTCTGGAGGTACTGTTCAGGAAGGGTGGTGCGTTTTGAGTATGCTATGCAACAAACAATGAAAATTCAAACACCTTCTTGACAGCAACACCTTGTGCTAGGGATGTGAAGACAAAGTCTTTGGGAACTCACTTTTTCTCCCAGACTTAACAGGTATTTTATACAAGGAAGATTTCAAACTTCTAATTTGGTGTTTCTGGGGAAATTAATTTTTCTTAACATGTTGAATTAGGTCATTCTTACCTCTATTCCTTATTAAAATAGTATATGAGCACACACTTTATGCTGCTTGTGAATGTAAAGATCTGAATTTTGCAATATTGTCGTGATATTATTTTTGTGAATCAGTCCATTTACAAAATTCTATGGATATGAAAAAGAAATAAGAGAACAACTATATGGGGCTATGACATCACCTAATAAGTGTTAGTCACAGCCTAAAAGGACTGTCATGTTACAGTGCTGAGAAGAAAAGACATTGCACCAAGTGAATCCTGAAAATCTTAGAATTCCACTACACACTAGTGCTTCTTGTCTTGATATATCTGTTTACAGGAGAGGAAACTGCGGCTGTTCTTGTCTTGGGGTCTCACTGTGTGTAAGAAATTCTGAAACAAAGTTTAGAAAGCTGATATTTGAAATAGATGGAAAAGGCCATTAAGATACCATAGTGAAATGGACAGAAACATGTTAAAAAGAAGAAACAGTTGCAGTGTTGGGAATTAATACAATTAATAAAAGGCACTCATCTCAATTTGGTGACTAAGCCAGATTTCTGAAGATGTCTGGTACTTAAAAGACCAATTTGGATAAAAGTATGGTTTCAGCACATCCAAAGGGTGCTGGTAATTTTTTTTATGTAATATTGTCAGAGTGACAGAATGTAATTGGATAGCAACAGTGAGGCTGCTATTACAATATATGAAGTAAAATTATGAAGAGCTCTGCTTAAAAGATTTACCAGTAATGGCCAAAATCAGTTGGCAGAGGTTCAGCATACTGAGTAGAAAACTGTACTTTACCAGATTATTTTTTTATATTGAATGAGACTTCTTTTTTTCTTTTTTTTTTCTTTTTCTATTTATCACTTATGTGATGTGGCATTCTTTTTAACATAGTTTAACAACACATTGTGTGTAATGTCAGATACTTTTCTGAGCTTGCATTTGTGTCATGTTAGTGTTAGAGACAGTTGAACATCATCTTGTTGGATGACATGGCCATGCTTATACTGTAAAGACATGGAAGTATCTGGCACCTGATGGAAAGCAGAGGAAAGAAAAGTCATACCAAAACCTAGCAGAACCTCAGGTAACCCTGGAATAAACTGAATGAGATGTTGAACTTTTATCCTGATAACGGTAAAGCTTACCAAGAGACTCCAAAAAATTCTATTGGCTGTAGAAAAGTGAATAATCCATAAATTGATGGCTTTGAGATGTTTCCAAAGGGCCCCATAAAGAAAGTCTTTCTACAGTTGAGTAATGCCATGAGTGCTTCAACAAATGGGCATACCCAGTGCTCGTTATTCTTTGTTTATTTTTTTCCCCAAGTGATACAGCAGCTTCAGAGAACTTGTATGCCTCTCGAGCATGTGTTGCTGGGAAACAACACATCAGTTCTCATTGCCAGCTGACTGTCAGGGACAGATCTAGAGAGAAAGAAGTTGAACCTGAAATGTCAGCAGTAAAGTACAAAAGTTCTCCATCCTGTCAAATGTATAGGCTGTTCACATAAATGAAATTACTGTGGGAATAATCATTTTGTGAAATTCTGTTACGAGAGGTGCTCCATATAAATCAACAAAGGAAGCAACAAAACTATGCTTTTATAGTGTGCATTTAGAACTAAAATGAGAGCATTTATAATCATTCTATAAAGTAGAAGAAAATAATGTTCAAGAGCTAGGAAATTGATTGAAGGAATGAGGTGGAGAGTACATGAATATCAGTTTCAAACTTAATATCTTCCATTTAGTAAACTAATTACCCATGCACAGAGCTATTAGCCGGTTTGTTAAAATATTTTATTGTGAAGAGGTTCTCCTTATGGCATCTTCCTTAAATGGAGGTCCCCTGAGTTACCTTATTCAGGTTATCACTCTCATGAACTTCAGAGTGAAAGCTGTTCTTTTATTGCCTTATTGTATTACACTGCTTGTTTCATAAAATTTGATTTCCCCACTTCAGTTGCCCTAAAGGCCTCATTCTGTATCTTTGGATGAAGCACCACTATGCTCAGAGATTTTTTCTTCTAATTTTATGTAAAGAGAAATTCTGTTTCCTTGTATCTTCTTCCAAGTGTTTAAATTACTAATGGGTCATCACAGGAACACTACAGAAAGCTTGAGAGGGAGAAATATGATTGCATCCACCCCATGTTCTGCACAGATTATGAATTAGTTCAGTCCCATGCACACTGTTCTCTGCTGTGTACATGACTGGAAAAGACTACCTGCAGCTTAACTCCTGTAACTGCTATATCCATGGCACAGAGGCATCAACTAGAAAGGCCCATAAAACATTCAATCAGCTTCTCTTTACACACCTTAAGTTGAAAATATTTCAAAAGGGGTCTAAGCTACATGCCTATGTTTTCAGGGATATACTGAATCTCTCTTAGACAGAATGATTGCTTTTATATTTCTGTGTGTGTTGAGAGTTCAAAAAGAATGTGAAGGAACAAGAAAAATTTTTTCTCTGCATAAAGAGCTGCCTGGATTCCTAGTTATCAGATATTGCAGAGAAATTCAGAGAATTGCCTCAGAGAAGTTTCAAATCTATATGTCTAATAGAGAAGTTTCAAATCTATATGTCTAATTTGCACTCTCTCCATTATACTAAATTATCCTGAGATACCCTTAATTCAAGGAGACTTTTCAAAAATGTAGATTAACGAAGAGAACTGCCAATCCTAACCCAGAAATAGAAATGAACTGTTAAAGAAGTGATATCCGAAGAACCAAAAGTGGCCGAGTGTTACAGTGCTTACCAAAGCTCTGCCTTCGTTGTTGCAAAGGTGTGATGACTCACATTCATTTTCAGTATTGAAATTGAATGTGAAGACTCTGAATGGATATTTCTGCCCCTAAATGGCTCCTGCTCAATGACAGAGCTGACATGTTTTAATGCTGAACATATTGCACCTTAACAGGAAGCAGTAAATTCAAAATCCTGCTCTGTTTCCTCCTATTTACTCTTTATGACAACATAGGCTCCCACAGTAGTTGTTGCAACTATTATATTTTATACTAATTAATAATTTAAATACATTTTACTATATGTTAATAAACATATTAATTGAGCTGGTTTCAGACCTGCAGTTCCATATCTGGTTCAAATTTCAATATAGTTCACAATTAGAGAGCATCTCTCTTCTTGCACTGAGTGCTTTGGTCACATGTGGGCTTTTTTCCTTAATGAGCTGTCAACAAGCTGTCAAATAGTGATACAAATTAGAGGGGGTAGACACTGAAGGGTTAGCATATAGAGCTAAAATCAGTGCTGCAGAATGGACTCCTCATGCATGTGAATGTATCTTCCTCAGGAAGTGATTCTGCTGCAGTCACTCATGTCAGTCCTCCAAGTATGATCTATTCACATGAATAAGTGTTTGGTCCACTATGAATTTGAAAATCCCTTAGTTTTCTGCGTCCATCTTCTATGTCTGGAACACTTTAATATAAGTTTGCTCACATTCTTACTGAGAGCATTTATTCTGATACAAGGTGAGCTGTGAAGACAACATGGAGGTGACTACTCCCTAGCAGTCAAAATGCTCCTTCAAGGCTCTTGATTTGAAAAGTGTTCTTCACAACAGGTAAATTGATTTGAGCAGCAACTTTAATATTAAACAGCAGAAAATTAGATTTAGTGTCAAAAAAGACACTAGGTTTTTCTGAGCAGCATCCAAATTCCTGTTTTGCCAGGGGTCCAGGCTCCACTGTGCCTGTCAAGCCCTTATTAGAGACCTGATAGGCATAACTTGATCAAAAGACAGAAATCAGAGCAACTTAGCCTTGGGTCCTCGTGGGCTACTGACTTAGTACAGACAAATATCCATTTCTTTGAACACTAAAGATATTGGCAGCTGTCACTTGCCCTTCCCATAGGGCTGTAACAGCTCAGAGTTTAACAAATTCAATGTTTGCAGCGTTTACATGTCTTAGCCCTCTCCCAACAGGCTACAAACATATTCTTGCTTTGCACTTAAATTTTGGAGTGAACTACTTCCCGCTTCTGATGTCGAGAGAATAGAAAATATATCTTCCCATCTATTCATTCTGACCCAGGTACCCAGTCTGGACCTCTTTCATGTGGGGGAGAGGGAAATTAAAACTTTATTTTGGTTCATTAAAGCAGTCTGTGGGGGCAGATCTCACTTGCAGTACAAAGCAGTCAGGTATTACTGGAAGTTCTGTTCCAAATCATTTTGATAAATACTCTCTTGAGATTAACATAAACTCACAACCCTGAGCAACTGCCCTCTTTTTCACTACAGTGTAGATATCTAGTATGTAGATGTACATTTATATTTGTTTCTACATTCAAAAGCTACGATCCCTTAAGAATCAAGTGTGTTACCACATTTCATTTAGATTTCTAATGAGCAGCTCTGACCTTTAGCAACCCCCCTCCTGCCCCCCAGAATCCACATTAATAAAGAGCTGATGTGAATTTGAAAAAGGATCCAATTCCCCAGAGGTTGTTAAATAGCATGTTCTAGCAATCACAGACTGGTTTCCATGGGCTAATTAATTCACAGATGAGAAATGTGTTTGCAGTTCATTTTTGTGTGTTGGGATAAAAAAAAGTACTACAACCTTCAAGATAGTCAGTTTGGTGGAAGGATTCATGGCAGAGAAAACTTTGTTCTAACTAACAATATCCTCAGTATGTGATCAGGCATTTTAATCAGTGTCTGATTTCAAATTACTTTGTCACACTCTATCAGTGACACATTGCAAATATGCGGGACTGATCTACTGGTCTGAAACAAGACCGGTCCTCTGTGATTAGCAGAATATCTAATAACATCAAATAAGAATGCTGTGTTTAACAGCTGTTTAGGCAGAAATTTAGTTTGAATAGTTTGAAGAAAAATACATTCTAGTATCTGTAGTAGAGTCATGTATTTTGCTAATATGGTAGTAAATGCAGGATATGACTTTCATTTCTCAGACTTCTGTTGCTAAAAGATGAGCTTTCGGTTAAACAAACATGGTCACCAGATGCTGAAGTTGGTGCTTTATTCATCAGTGAGAGAATAATAAGTGCATTATGCAATCTATGCCCACTGAGCATTTGAAAGCAGCTCTCTTCTTACACACTGCAGTGTCAACACATTAATGCAGGTTACATTTATGACACATTTTACACCACTTTGTATTATATACGTATTTTGAAGAGCTGTTTTACTAAATCTTGATGCAGTCTACATTACTCTTAATTTAGAAACTTCTTGCTTACAAGTATCTTTAATCTCATCTTGGTACAATAGAAAATGATGAAGTAATGGAACATATTTTTTCTTATATAAGGTAATCATTTCCTGTTGATATGAACTCAGTGCATTCTGTAAGTCCAAAAAGGATATCTTGCAAGCCTTCTGGAAGACCGGAGAGCAATTTGAAGGAAATGAATTCCAAATAATGCAATATATCTTTATTCAGAAAAACCCACCAAATTGAACAAGATCTTAGACACTGAATCTGTCGCTCTGACATTCAACATCATATAAGGCCTTCAAACACACTTTGAAATAAAGAACTTTGGAAGAGAGTGAGGAGAAATGGAGTTAAAATGGCATCAAAAGATTAACAAAGGAGAATTGTAATTCTAAATTAATCCAAACCCATTCTTTTACTAAAAAAAATTATCTTCTAGATGTACGACATGTAATACATCTTATTTACCTGAAATTCAGTAAAACAGCTGATGTTGTGTGAAAAATTGTTAGTGAAGACATGCTGTGTAAGAAGGGAAGAGACAACAAATAGCACAGAGAGGGGACAAAACAGAGATTTATGAGCACCTCTTAGATCCATTACTGCTCTTTACACAAAATGGCGAATGTGCTAATGTAGTTTGTGAGGAAGTTGTCTTGCAAAGAAGGGCAGTGTCATCATCATTCTTTAGGGGATGTGCCAGCATAATCTGGAATACTGCTCAAGTCCCTGGTTATTTCCATTCAAGAATGGGGAATTCATTGTGCAAAAGGAGCAGACAAGAAATAATGTTTGGGGGAACAGTGAGTGCATTTTATTAGAGATTAGAAAAACTGGATTTCATTCTAGCAAAACAAAAACTGAGTGAGAATGTGATTGCTTTCTGTAAATTCCTGGGGAGGGCAAACACTAGGGAAGAACTGTTTAAGCCAAAAGGCAATATTGGCACTAGTACAAATGTGTATGAGCTGGCCATGAATAAATTTAAGATGGAAATTTAAAAAAGAGTTCATAGCCATGAGAACAATGAAGTCCTGAAACAACCTTCTATATCTGGCTAGCAGAAGCACTAACATGTCTTAAGGTGGCATTTGACACATTTATGAAAAGAACTACGCAATATGGAGAAGATGCCTAAATGATCCAAGAAATCCTTTATGTTCCACATTTCTATGTCCCTAGGGGCCTGCAACTGGAAAATGAGAGCTCTTTTTTCCCCAGCACATACCCTGGCCTCTAAAATACTGGTTTAAATAACAGCAGAGCAAAAGTCTCTGACCTGAATGGAGGTTGACATGCCCAAGACACACATCCTCAGAGGTGGCAAGACTATATCACTAGTTTCAGATCCATAAGGAAGTCTTGCTGATAGACCTCTCCCTCTCCTACTCCCAGGAGAGGAGTAGACCTTTGCTGTATCATCTATTGCTTTTTTCCTTTATTGCTAGAGATGCTGTACTGAGGAGGGGGCTACTCTGGGATCAGTGACTGAAGTTATGGCAGATCTTTAGCAGCTTTTTCTCTTTTAACTGTTCATCTAGGGACTGGTGTAAAGGTTGTGCTAGAGGCCAGAAACCGGACAAAATATTGGGATAGCAAATGCTAACTCCTCACCCTTCTCCTGGTGCATCTTGAGGGCAGAGGGGTTCTTCTGAGACTCTGTCACCTTGACAAGCCCAACTAGTCATTAGTTAACTAGTTGCCAGTTAACTGAGAATAAATCAAACCAATATTAGTATTTCTTGTAGCATTAGTATTCAGAATAAGTTTTACTTTTGGAAATGGCTACTTTCAAAACAAAGGACTGTACAACAGCTTTTGACCTGTAAATTGAACAATGAAGATACTAAATAAGCTATTAAGTCAGAAATAAATGAATGGAATTGCAAAGTAATGTTTTCTGGAAAAGTCTCTTCTGGTTGTTGCTGTTGTCGCCAAATCATTACAACAAATTGCAAGGAAACATGATCTGTTTAAAGTGTGAGTGCAGTTGCACATATTATTTTAAATTTATGAGGAATATGTTTCTATGCAAAAATAATTTTACACTGTAGATTTGGAAAATAGAAGAAGCAGCCCTTACAGTCACCTCATTCTTAGCTAACAGTTTGTGCACCTATACTGCATGGAAAGCAATACAACATTTTAATTAAATTTCTTAAGGTCAGTGAAATGCCATTGTTTTGACAATCATCTGTGATCACATAAACCTCGGGGTCCAGATGGCTGGCAGTTTAATGGCAACACTGATTGACAAATTCACCAATTAGATAGACATTAATATTACATCCTTTCAGATTCTGAGCACAGCCTGACCTCACCAAAGTGGGCTGGTGTCTTGCTTAATCCCCTGTGCATGCTCGCAAAATGTTATCATGCTGTTGTAGTGGGTTCATCCATCAAAACCGCCCCAGCTTCTCAGCATGCCGAACATTATTGAGTTTGTAAAAACAGATGTCATAACACACTGCTGGCAGAATGGCTCTCTCTCAAGGGACAGCAGAGGAAACCACCCTGAACACACACACACAGAGGCACACATGCTCTGGGAGCACTGGAGTATATACAAATCCTCCCCTTGTCACTCCAGGCCCGATGGGGAAAGGAACACCCCTGATTTATGAGTGCCCAGGGAATCACAGTAGTTAGGAAGAATGCAGAACATTTCGGTGCAGATAACCAGCCTTCTACCTGTGGTAGCCTATTCTTTACATGAAATTTGCACTTATTGCACTAGAAGCTCTATAAATACCATTTGGAGAACACAGAATTACAACCCGCATTCAAAAGCACTGGTGTTATTGTGCATGGAGCTATTGCCCTGTATGACAATGAGTTCCTGGGGACAGAATGCATTTTCCCCTAAATCCACTCTGAGGCCAGATGTGCCTCCAGAAAAGCCAGGATCCCAGGATTTTTAGGGAAAGAGATGACAAGACTTGCTATGTTCCTTCCTTCCTTCCTTCCTTCCTTCCTTCCTTCCTTCCTTCCTTC
>JAPSGF010000018.1:1986233-2024628 GCA_035772895.1 Perdix hodgsoniae | reverse complement strand
CCTTCCTTCCTTCCTTCCTTCCTTCCTTCCTTCCTTCCTTCCTTCCTGAATTTTTTTTTGAGAAAGGGGTAGAAAAATGCATTGTTTTAAATCAGTTTCAATATTCTCCTCCCTTGCAAATTAGCATTAGCAGTAATATACATTTACAGCAAGACTTACATCTTTTTCCTGTACCACGGAACCCTTAAATGAGAAACAGTAGTTACTCTAACATAACTTTGTATGAGGACAACTCTTACTCCTGGGCTTCTCCTGTAGAACACCTTCTTGCTTCCCTGAAATAGTTGGTCTGCCAGGCTTTGCAATCAATATCTCTTGTATGTGGGTGACAATTTCAGCAAATGCCCATTGTGGGTACGTGAAATAGTCTCCATATTTGCAATTAGAAAGTGTTACAGAGCATGTACTTCCACCTCCTCCTCTGCACAGTAGTTATTTAAAATCTTCCCTTTGAGAATCCTCTGGTCTGTCATGTTTTCTGCAGTTAAAGAGAGGGATGCTGCCGAATTTGGCAGTTTAGTCAGAACTAAGTTTCTCTAGTTTCTCAAAACATGGCATTAAGAGGCCCAATATTTGCATTTTTTTAATAACTTTGAATTGTCACGAAGATATTCTCTCAGGAGTGTTAGGCTTAATGATCACCAAAATGCTAGTTTATTAAATGACTAGGGCATCAGTAGGAAGAATAATCCATTGATGCTGCAAGCCCAGCAATCTAACATCTCTTATTTGTGATGGAAATGTGCATCCCATGGATATATATCCCATCAGAATAAAAATTCTCCAGACAACATTTAGCCATCAGATATATTTTCAGCTTTTCCTTCTCTCTGTATTCAGCCAGGACTGTTCTGAATTGTTTTCTGCCTGCCATGGTCCAAATTATTTCCTATTACATTGGATGGTGTCAATGGCAGTGGGAAGAAAGACATTTTTCATTGAAAAAATTGAAAGACATTTTTAGAAAAGCTTTCTTGATGATATTTTGAAGCAGTGATTTTGTATTCTATTGGTAACCCAACAGCAAACACAGATATTAAATGCCACTTCTAAAGCAGTGGAATTTTCCATACAGAAAAGTAGAACTTCAGTAATCTGTATGTGCATTTAAATTTAAAGGAAATGTGAATTTAAGCTACTAGTTATACATGTTTGGTAATGTTTGTATCTGTACTTATCAATTTAAATAAAAAAAAGAGTCAACTGATGAACAAAATTCTTCTATTGATGAATTTATGTTCATGATGTCTGCAGTAGCAAAATACCACTTTCATGCTAGTCCCAGATATGTCTGGAAATCTTGAAAATCCTGCAATTATTTCTCCGATAATTTGCAGTAGGAGTATGCTGTTCCTTTAGCTTCTTGTGATTTAAATGAATGCTCAGAGGCGATGAGGAGCAAATGGTCTGAGTGCACAATCTGAGAACAACTTCAATTTGCAGAAAGTGTTCAGCAATGAGTTTCACAAAGCACTGACTCATAGCTGGATTCTCAAAAAATAAGTGCTTAATTCCCTTCAAAATCAGTGGAATTTATGTGGCACATTTTTAGAAACAGTGTAATAGTCAAGAAACTGTTTTTTTTTTTTTTTTTTTTTTTAATGTAACACAAGAATACTGATACACTTGAACTTATTTTATGGTTTGATTTTGATTTTGAAAAGCCTGAAAGTAGAAAAAATTTTCCACAAGGTAAGGCTAAGCACTTGTAACAGAGTAAAAATGGTGGAATGGTTTCTGTCTATACTGCTTCAGAAAGGAGAGCAGTATTTAATGGTAAATAGCAATAAATTCCAGAATAGCTATGTATTTCAATAAGAATTCAAAACCATAAAATTAGTTCTGTGAATTTTTTATGTATATAGAATATTCTAAGGAATTATGAGCGATATATAACTATGTTCCAGTCAAGCTCTGAGTATTACATAATTTTATTATGTTTTATTTTATTTCTTGCACATAACAATCTTAATTCTGAGCAGGGTCATAAAGTATAACAAGGGAAAGACTTACAGTAAAGGAGATGTGATTTTGATTTTTAAATTACTCGTGAGTTCAAGTTTCCCATGAATTTTTAGCCAAAAAAGAATGCAAAAATCTCAGTTTATTCTGCAAATAGAAAGAATGCAATTATCATTGTTTTAGCTAAACACACCAGTTCCATCTTTTAAGGGAAAAAAAAAAAAAAAAGGATATTTGCTACCATTTAGCTCCTGCCATAGCCAAAAGCAAAATATCTGGATATCTGGCTGAACATCTTCAGTGATAAAGTCAATGTTGAATGTAGATGTACAGGCAGTTTTCCACCATGCCCAGTTGGATAGGAAAAAAATATTACCTTGTCCTTAGGCACATCTTGTTGACCTCCTAGGCAACAAACCATGTTGTCATGTAAAAACATCATTTCTTGACATCCCCTCTGAGCATCCCAAAATTATATCTTACCGTATTAGAAATAACTTGTGGCCAATGTATATTTTGTTATGAATTAGAGGCATAAAAACAGAAATGCCTTTTCTAGGCAGGATAGCTCAGGATAGGAAATCAGACAAGGCCCACCTCATTTCAAATCTGACAGTTCTTCTACAAACATCTTGAATCTGCTGCTCTTCTGCAGGAAAGAGGAGGGGAGAGAAATGAAGCAGGTAGCACAATCAGAACAAAAAGTGAGATAATTATTCACTTGCTTGGCAGTAAAATCATAAAATTATTGTCACAAAGATTTTGTGCAGGCCAGGATTGTACAGCAGCTGAAAGCTGTTAGACAAAATAATGGAAGAAAAATGTATTAGTGATTAAAAAACACACAAGTTCAAATCCCTATTCACTAAAACTCAGGTTTGCAGAAAATGAAATAATACCTTAGGGAAAATGTCAGTATGTACTTGTCTTGGTTTTATAGTCTTCCTAGCACATGTACTACTGATGCTGGGGAGCTATGGCATGACCCCATGTAGTGATTTTCTTTTTTTTAAAGGATTGTCACACATTTCAAGAAGGAAATATAGAGTTTGGGGGTACATAGAGGAAACAGGACAAGAAGTCAGTTCACTTTGCTCTCACTCTGAGTAATTCTCCTATTTCAGATGTGTCACATCTCTAAAGCTGTCCATGGAAAAGCTCTGACTGCGTCACTGAATCCAACCTCACTAACTGAGTCTGGGTAACGGTTTCAAACACAAAGTGAGTTAAAGATTAGGAAAAAAAAATTATCTGTTAAGGAAGTGCAGCCTTGAAACAGGCTCCCTACAGAAGATACCAAATCTCCCGCCCTGGGAATTTTTAAACCAGGTCAGAAAAATTTCTTTCAGGGAAGAACTGAGCACATTTTGTACTGGAACAGAGTGACTGAATGCTATTGTCCATTCACTGTTTTCTCCAGAGCCCGTTTCCTCTTAAATCCACAATTTTTTGGAAAATTCCTTCCCCCTCTCATTTTTTTCTTCTCAGCCCTATATCTGAGCACTTGCTAAGGACGAATGAGGCTGAAGATGCTGAGGTAATTCATAGTCTTCAACTTGCTCCATTTTATATTTAAACATTTTAAAGGGGACACAGTTTGTTGTTAATTTCAGCACATTATTGTCCCTGTGTTTGATATGTAGGTACAAGAGAGAACACAACAAATTCATTTTTATCCAGTTAGAACTTCTTGGAGTTTCAGAGAGAAATTTTGCCAAGAGTGGGTAAAGACGCATCACATTTCAGTCTGCTCTATTCATCTTACCACGAGTGCTATTTGCTTTTGTGGGGTCCCTGACATTATGAGTACCCCACTAGAGGAGAAACCTCAAAAATCACACAAACTAGCACTTGGTACTTTCTCTGCCTGCTCTCAGCCAGAGAGGTTTGTTTCCTTTAGGGAAGAGCTGCAAATCCGAACACTTTTGTTACCAGAAGAGAAGTGTTTGCTCGAGTTTACAGCTGAAGTCTTAAAACAAACAGATGTTACATATCTGTGATCTGGATGCTGTACAAGCTTCTGCAAATGAGGGGCCACACTGAGTTACACAACTAGGAGCAAGTAAATAAATAAAGCCCTACCACCTAACAGCCCCCATAAAGGTCAAGCTGTTCTTGGCTGTTCTCTCTTACTCTGTGAGGGGAGCCTATTGCTATTTCAAGGTGTGATGATATTCTTCTTGGAAAACATCCTGTCTCCCTGGGAAACAAGTTCAGATGTAGTCCTTGGCACTGCTGATGCAAATACCTCACAGCTATCAAAGACACGCTCTGAAGATACATTTTTGTCTGTATATAAAGTTCTTTTTCCCTGTTAGGTCCTTTATGAACAGAAATATGTGAAAGTATTTATATCATTTCCAAAAATTCATCCATAATAAATATATCTCTTTTATAATTATTTCTACAGACAAGTTAAAATCCCTTCAATAGATAACCTCCTTCAATCTCCTTTCCCTTTCATTTTATTCTGTCTCCCTTTTACAGGCAGCATTTTCTGTGTTTTTTATTACTATTATTTGCATATTTTTAAAAAAGTGTCATAAATTAGTGAAAGGTAAAACAAATAAAATATTGATAACATATATCTTAGGTAGTCAACACAGTGCACAGTTCCTCCGTGCATAATGGTGCCTCATTTGTTTTGAGGGTGAAGATGAGCACTGAGCACTCATTTCATCTAGTTAACTCTCCAATGCGTGGCTCTAGAAGAAAATCATTTTTTTTCCCATGATTTTATCAAGCTTTGACACATTTTGTTTTCTCAGTCTTGCTGATTTTGCAATAATACTTTATAGGACTGTTCTAAAATATCAGTCTGATTTCAAGAGACTTCACTTTCAGATTCAGTCAATTTGTATCACTTATGCATATAGTTATTTCCTATCTTTCCTGTCCATCATTCTGACACACTGTAGTGTGTAGTCATGTCTTTTATTTTGCAAGAGACGTATCTACATCTGGGGAAATATTCTTTTTCCTGTGTTCTTGATTGTAACACTATGTTACATACATACACGTAAGTATATTCTTACAAAAGAATCTGGACAGGCTGGATAGCTGGCCAGGGGCCAGTGGGATGAAGTTCAAGAAGACCAAGAGTCAGGTCTTGCACTTGACCACAAAACCCCAGGCAATGCTACAGGCTTGGGGCAGAGTGGCTGGAAAGCTGCATAGAAGAAATGAACCTGAGGCTGTTGGTCAGTGCTCAGCTGAACATGAACCAGCAGTGTGCCCAGGTGGCCAAAAGGGCCAATATTATCCTGGCTTGTATCAGAAATAATGTTGCCAGAAGGAATAGGGAAGTGATCATCCCACTGTACTCAGCACTGATGAGACTATACCTTGATTACTGTATTCAGTTCTGGGCCCCTCCCTGCAAGAAAGACACTGAGTGTATTCAGGGAAGGGCAAGAAAGCTGTGAGAGGTCTGGAGAACAAATCTTATGAGGAGAGACTGAATGAACCGGGATTGTTTAGTCTAGAGAAGAGGAGACTCAGGGAAGATTATTGATCTACCTGAAGGGAGGTCTTGGTGATGTGGGGGTCAGCCTCTTCTCCTGTGTAACTACCAGTAGGACTAGAGAGAATTGCCTCAAATTGTGCTAGGGGAGATTCAGATGGACGTTAAGAAAAATTTCTTCTCCAAAACAGTGGTCAGGTGATGGAACGGGCATTTCAGAGAGGAGGTAGAGTCACTGTCCCTGGAGGTGTTCAAGAAACATTTAGATGTTGTAGTGAAGATGTGGTTTAGTGGGTGACAGGTGATGGTTGGGCTAGATGATCTTGGAGGTCTCTTCCAACCTTGGTAATTCTATGATTCTCTGATTCTCTGTAAGTTTTCTGTTCTGAATTGATCTTTCCTGAGCAGAGAGTTGATTGCTATTTGGAAAATCAGGTATTAGTCCTATCACACCTGGAATATTTACCTAAATGAAAAAAAAGTCTTGTGGTGAATATTACGGCTTTCTGTTACTTGATGTCCAGTGATACAAAAAGATTATTGTTATTATCTTAGAGCATATCAAGCAAAATCAAAGAGGATTTTATTCTGTTAGTGAAACAAAATTTCTGCCAGGAAGAGAGGATCACATTGCACTCAGCTTGTAGTACGTATGTTTTCTAATAGGTCCTTTAGCTTGGCAGGAATTGCTATGAGGGCCAAATATAGACTGTGGTTTTGTCTTCCTTGTCTGAAAACAAATTATTTGTCTGCCTTGTTTACAGGTTACAATCAGATAAATCTTTGATTTATGGATCAAGACTGCCAGCTCATTTACTGTCTTCATTGGAACATTTCTGACTCAAATATATGTGGAGGACCATGGCTTCACAAAGGAATTCAGACAGAATACCTATACAGTTGTGCTGAGTTTGCAAAGATCATTCTCTGTTACGGACTGTTTTGCATAATGATTGAAGTTGCCTTGTATCCACAGACTCCCAAGAGTACTTTGCTTCAAGAAACAAATCAGAATGAAGGACATTGAAAGAGTAGCAAATGCTTACCTATTTCTAGCATAGTTACAGACATCATCTCAAAAGAGAGAAATGGGAATTAATCTCCTGAAATCAGTACTTACACTTAACACTGATACTGTCAAATACAGATTAAGTTCTGCATAAGTTACACAGTGGTCCTCTCTACAGAATGCATCAGTATTGACCATTACACTGGGTTGGTGAAAAAGGAGAGGCTAATGGTAGTTTCACAATTTTGCCTCACCTAATTTTTTGTAACACAAAAGTTTCTAATCAAAGTTTGTCCACTAAGCTCTCTGTTGCTAGTGGAAATGAACACCTTAAAAGCAGCTTATGATGTGGGGATCAAATTAAATATTTATAATAGGTAGAATATTCTGGATTGTTGTAATGGTGCTGTTCTCATTCCATTAACTAGCAAAGCAGCCCATATGACTCTCCTGAAAAGAGTATAGAATCTCTATAATAGAGAAGAGTGATTATGAATCCAGACCACTATTCTTTTTCTTCTGAATATGGAGGACAAGAACAGGACTAACACATAACTACTTCCTCTGGTAAGGGGATATGAGCATGTTGAAACATCATTAAAACAGAATGAATTACCAATCCTTTATTTAATCAAATATAAAATGCCAGTAGAGAATTTTATGAGTTGTAAAGTTGTAGGTCTCCACCAAATTCAGACACTAACACTGAAAGCCAGAACAGCAAGGAATTCCTAAAAATATGTTTTTAAAACAAAATTGGGATCTCAAGGAAAAAGACCACCTCTCCCTTCCCTTGGATTTATATGTCATACTTAGAAATTTGTCTAGACCTGTTCATGAATCTGTGGGGAAATGCATTTCATTTACCTGGTGGAGCCCATTCCTGTATTCCATGATGCTTCTGGTGGGCAGCTTTTCCTGATGTGTGGCATACACTTATGGTGCTGAAATGAAAAGCCAATTTCATCATGTTTTACCTAGGCACAGGGAGTCAGATTTCATCCACCTTTCTCTGATAACATTTTTAGATCCTAGAAGATCATTGTGTTTCCCTTTAATCTTCTCTTTTCTGGTCTAACCAAACCCAAACCTTGAAGCCTTTTCCCGTAGGCTGTGTTAGACAAGTCACAGAAAGCCCATTGCTCATCTCTAGTGTATGAGACTCTCCATTTGACATGACAGGCTCTTAGACAGTGGTGCCTTGACTGTCTCAAGAAGTTAACCAAGCATAATACATGAAAGTTGATTTTCTCCTCATGTATGTACACAGACTCTGATTTTCTTTGGGGCAGCAGAGAAGTTTCTCACTGTCAACAGCTATATGGATTAAATCAAAAGACCTGCATGTAATCCAGATTTACAACCCCTGGGATTTTTGTTCAACACCAAGAAATCTGGAGAATTTCCTGAAAAGAAATTATGCACTTATTTTTAATAGTCCCTCAAAGATTTTTCTATCATGAAGTTGCTATTTTAATCTGGATGGGCACGGAAAGCCCATATTCCTGTTAGAGATGAGTTCAATGACATGATAGCAAGGTGCATTGAAAACATCTTTTTTTAATTGGAGCTGCTTCCGGAGAATTTCCTTCAGTGCTCTCCAGATATATTGCTTTATGTGGTTCTAAATTTAATACCTGAGACATGGTAAACATCCGTTCTGTCCTCACTTCTACTACTTGGGATGCAATTTCATAAGCATTTATTATAGCCTTTATATCCTATGTAATGGATCACTGTTTGTTAAATCCTCTAGCATCTATACTCTTCTGTATTTATTTTCACCATTCTTGTGGCCATCCTCTGTACCAAATGTGGTTGTATGTACCTTATTTTGAGGCTAAACAGGAGGGAGTATGACTCTAGTCTGGCAGCCAGCCAGAAAAATTAAAGCCTGCTGACTAAACTATTTTTGTACTTTACCTGCTGATTATTTAATAGAAAATATGTTACTGGAGTTATCACGTACTGAGTTTAGAGTGGTCAGAATTGCATCTGCAAATTACATGCACAAGGTCAAGGGTAGAGAAGTCCAGTGCACAAATGTGTTAAAACAATGTCTGAAATAACTGTTAACTTGCCTGTATTGTAGCATGAAACTTTTGCGAAGTAAAATGTGCTGGGAAGATCAGATTTTTACAGTGACAATAAATCCTTAGCTCCGTTTGGGTATGTTTTTTAGATCCATATTGACAAAAAATTATGCATATCTAATTCTGTCAGCTAATTCTTTCCCAACACCATCAGAAATTAGAACTTGTAAAGATTGCAAGAAAGCTTTTATAATTCTCTTGTTTTCATTGTAGCACATCCTTGGCTGTCTCTTTCGAGTAGTCCTGATGCAGCTACCAAAAACGTTATTGGTAGCAACTATGCTAATACTACTGGTTGAAATGACTTGTAAGGAAATTACCCCAACAAAACTTGATTTCATTAACTGCTTTATTTTTTATATTGGTGTTACTTGGTGTGTCTGTAACAAACTATCTTTGACTGAATACTTTTTTAGTCTATCAATAATACCTTGTGCTTAATGTAAAATCTCTTAGAATAATAAGCAATTCCTCCAAAGGTAATAATCTTCTATCAGACACCTGAGTGGAATTAGCATACAGTTGGCATCAGCAAACTCACCTTCAAAGTCAGCATTTTAACATGGATGGTATATATACAGTGGTTAGTTGAGATAAATGGTGTATAGATCACAGATCACAGGTCACATAGTAATAGACATCTAGGACAGGACAGTGGAGACAGATGTGAAAAGGAAGGAACAACATGTACCATCAAGAAAATCAAACATCAACTACAGAACATAAGGTCTTTCCCCCGTTTTGAAGAATGACAGGCTCTGTTTATGAAGGCCAAAGTGTTACACTCACAATAATGAAATAACTAAACTGAGGGAGATATTTTGAAAGGTTTCAAGAAAAATAATTAGTATATCTTAATGAAAATAATGTGGAGCAGTACAAGGTTGGACTTTGTACATTGTTTAGGGCACTAGAAAGAGGAATGATGATAGTGCTGTGATGTGGTGACAGATGAGTTCAGAGGGGTTGGTGAGCACAGAAGAAGAGGTCTGGCAGAGGCAAAAGCCCATGGTCACTGATGCTTGGACTAATTAGGAAAGTGTGGCCTCCGGAAGGATCCGGAGAAGGCAGAAACCAGCTTGATTTTTGAGGTAGATTTATTAAATAAAAGATGGTATTCACTGCTGTTGTACCACATTGCTTTCTTGTTTTCTTGTCACTTGAAAAGAAAAGCATGTTGTCATGCTGCCTTTTTGTTAACTAGACTTTTAAAGTTTGAATTTTTTTCCATGTTTTTATCTTGCGGGATTTCATGTCACCGTTTGCTGCAAGCCCTTCATACTTAGTGGGATTTTGGGTGAGGAGGTGAAATAAAGATGCCTAATATTTATATCAGGAATGGAGTGCTGCTTAACTTGATTTTTAATATGCTCATTGCAGTTCAGTTGAGCAACTGCTGGATTTCTTATTTATTTGATTTCACTTTTAACTTTTGGAAAACCACTTGAAGTTAGATTAGAATTTGCATGGTTAGAAATCTTAAAAAGAAAGAAAAACAACCTAAAAAACCCCGACACAATAGATCAAGACAGAACAAAGAATTAATTGCAATGACCATTCCATTAATCATTGACAATGAATTAATCAATATTTAATTCGTTTATGAGGAGTTTGAGCTGAATAGTGTAAACAACTGATATGGTCTATATGTGTTAACTCACGCAAGGTCTATCTCAGAAAAAGATAGGTCACACTAGTATATTTACTGATATTAGTAGGCTGTTATGAGATTCTAAAATCCATAGGAAACAGATTATAATGAAGAAATCAGAGCACTATTTGTTCCTGCTTATATAGCTTTTTTTCTATTGGGTTTATGCATATTTCAGATTCCTGCTGAAAAACTGGGATTTAATCCATAAATTAAATTTACATATTAAATTATTGCATGTTAACTGTTTAGTCCAGGTAGAGATATTCACATTTAAAGATGCAAACTCTGGCACTCTTGATCTCCTCTGCATACCAAGTCTGTATTTCTATGATGGCTGTGTATATACACTTGTGTGTATATATATATATACATACATGCACTTAAGGCATTATTTATGCACATGTGCTGGTATTCAAAACATAAAGGAAAAAGCATATAGCTAATGCAGGTATGAAACAGCAAGGATAGTGAAGATATAAAGAAAAAGACAGAATGAGTCATAAAAGAGCAGAAAACATCTGAATGGTAATAGAAGTGGTAAACTTGTCTGAAAAATGACAGGAAATTTGCTTTTGGGAACAGTCCAGGTGGGACTGAGGTGGCTGTAGGTATGTTGTAATACCTCTGCAGTGGTCAAGGAGGGGAAGGAACAAGCAGAAGTCTCTAACTGAAACATCTGTTGCAATCTGACTTCTTGAGGCTCTGTAAGAAATCCTTTTGTTACAGACCATCCTTTTTAAAGACTAGCTCATATTTTTATCTTTTCTGTAGATAAGATGCCTAATAATAAATCCTGATTTATAAGACAATAACTGGGGAGAAAATTAAGCTAGGTAAAAAAGGCTTAAAAGATTTTATTTTCTGGCAACATAATCCAGCAATACACAAAGGTATTCCCAGTGGGCAATAACAGATGGAGATACAGTTTATGGAACAAAATAATCTTTTTCTAGTGTGAGACTGTAACTCAAGGCAGAAAATATTTTTCAGGTAATAATGACAGAGCTAAAACTAGGAATTAAGTATCACTGTATCAATTTATCTCAGCTTTGTGAGGAGCAGCACTCACTCGTGTCCAGACTCTTGCACAGTCATAAGCAAATACTCTGAGGGACTTTGAACTGGTAAAGTAAGTGTCTCATGTTCCTTTCAGCCCTCATGCAGCTCATTGCTCATTTTGTCTAAATATGAAACAATATTGATGCAAAAATGTTGAGCTTCATTTGTCCTTATGTACTTCACTCATTATTCCTGAGAACATTTTCTTCACAGTGACCGAGATCAGAAGAAGGTCTGACTGAATTTGTCCCTCACTAATGAGGGCAAACTTCTGTGGACAAAAACTTATAGGTCTCTCACCTGGTGGCTCCTCCTCCTCAGGATACCATCTTCAGAAAGCGAAGCAACAGCAACGACTTTTTCTTTGATGGAAAAAGTGGAGATCCACTGTTTACAGGCATAATAAAATTTGTGAGTTTGCAATTCTCTGTAACTGATTTTAAGACTCATAAAGATGGTGCCACCAAAGAGTTCATCCCATAAATGGGAGGAAATTAACTTTTCTGAACACTGAATAGGGACAGAAATTGCAAAAGAGTTCCTTTTTAATTTTCTTGAAATAGACTATCACACATAAAGAACGAAATCATCGATAAGTAGAAGATATCAAGTTTCATAGCAAGATATCAGACTCAGACCACTGCTGCACTCTGTTTTGTTGAGGATTTCTTATAGCTGACAAGTTGAAAGGAAAAAAAATAATGAAAAACCTTGAAAGAAGTTTGTTTTTCCAAAAAGAAATAAATCTGTACTAAAATGCTCTTTCCAAAATAATGTAATTCACAAATCTTTTTGATGGAGAACCGAAAGAATAGAGAAACTTTTGATGATAATTTCAGCAAATTCTGATAATGCATTTGATTTAAATATTCACTATTTTTTTAAATTAAAAAGTAATTATCTTGAAATCTGATAGTGAGAAACAATGACTATTTCCTAGCCCTGCTGTTTTGTTAATTGGATTCCCAAGAGAGTAGCCATATCAGGAAAAATGAAAAACTGACTGTTAAATCTGTTGGTCCATGTTGATTAAAGAGTAAAACATACTCTAAACATTTAAAAAATGAACTTTCTTCTCACAATAGCATGAATTCACTCTTTCAACTAAGGAAATCAAATGAAACCAGCCAACTGAATTGTGAATTGCTTGGTCATATGTTACTTCAAGGGTCCAGTCTTAGTTTCACACTTAATAAGATTTTTTTTTTCATTTTTTCATATTTGTGAGTGTTATAGTTTAGTTTAATAAAATAAATTTCTTGCAATAGTAGTGAGTACAGAACAAAATTTCCTTTATTCCCGAGACACAACATTTTTTCATGTAAGATGAAGATTATTGCTGTTTGCTTATACAGAAGTCCAACTCATATCCATGGCTTTTTTTCAAAAACATATAGGGTACTATGTGATAAGATTTATAAAGGTGAAATTATATTTGTTAATCATTTTCTGAGAAGAATTTCAAGAAGGCAATCAGCAATAGTATGAAGTGTTTGACAAGTACTGTGCTAAGATATGGTAAATGTCACTTCCCAATTCTGTCATGGTTATTCTTCGGTTTAAGGCATTCCTTGCCCGTTTTTCGCTGCCATTTATAAATTAATGTTTGCTATCTTTGATGCATTTTTCCCCATTACAACACAGACTGGTCTTTTTAAACTTTAAATTTGAAGATATCACCATCTTTCTTTTTTATTTTTTCAAAATAAACATTTGACCTTACATAGTTCAATATTTAATGAAGCTTCTTATAATTATACTGATATACCATAGCTATTTAGAGATATTTTTCCTGTATGGGAAATTATGAGTTTTCCATTAAAAACAATAAAATAAAAATGAAAGGGCAAAGCAAAAGAAGAACAAAAAGAAAAAACAAACAAACAAACAAACAAAAAAACCCAACCATTTCACGTTCTAAAATGCAGCCAAAGATTTATCATTTAGGATTTGTAGTTTGGTTGTTGCTTCACATTTAGGTTTTAGTGTGTGTGTTTGTAAAATTATGTTGGTAATGTTTTCAAGCTGCCTGGGAAATGTAGTGCAGCAGAAGGCCAGAAGGCTTTGGTGAGCATAGGTGAACACAAGTGAGAACAAAAGGCTTTGAACCATAATTTCCAGGAGGTAGAAATAATGGGGCTCTTAGGAAGTTTTATTTTGAGAAGAACTAAAAAATGTCTTATTGAAGCCTTTTACAGACATGGATGCAAAGGTAGGAACACAAACCAATCCCCTAAGTCCCTTCTTTTCATTTGAAAAAATTTTCAGCTGAGGGAATTCCCAAGGTTTAACAATAATGAGAGACAGACCACAATGTGTTACAGACAGACACAGACAATAAATAGACTTAAAGGAATGCAGATTAAAGTTAAATTACAGCTGAAATCTTCCCAAGCATCCTGTTGTGTGTGTTCCCACCCATGCATTTCTCCCCCTCATCCCTCAGATGAGTTTTTCCAGCCAAATGCACCAGGTACCAGGTGTGCTCAGGTCTGTTGTGCCAGCAAATACTTTTGCTGAACATCCACAACATCCCTGGCTGTGAGTAGGGTAGACTGGCTGTGAGTAGAGTTTTTTTATTGCTGACAAAAACAAAAAATGGCATAAATTAAAGCAATGATAAAAGACCTGTGAGGCAAAATAGCTGGGTCTTCTATTGCATAAAGGTGCTTAATTATGCAGTACCCCAAAGTCAGTGATCAATTTAGTTTTTCAGCCCTTATAGTGTGGCTGAAATCTAATTTATGTTTGCTTTCTGCTATGTTCTCTCTTCTCTGTATTCACCCCTGTTTCAGCCATTTCAGATCTACTTTTAGAAAGTATGTCCGGTTGATATATCCGGATTAAAGGATGTCACTTTCAGGTTGTCTTTTGAAGAATGGCAGCAGTTTTATTGAAGAAAAGGCTCAGTTTCTATATAGATGGAAACCCATTTAGACAGATCTATGTACCACCCAGGTTTTTTATGAGTGGCACCTAAGTCCAGAATGTTGATTCTTGAACTTTCTTCTGAATCCCAGTCCAGCCGGGGTCATGCACAATTCCCATCTATTGGGAACAGGGACTGCATTCTAATTTTAGGATTTGTTGTTGGGAGCCTTAAAGATTTCTCCTCTAATACCCAGACTCATGAGTCCTCTCTCTTGGAACACTGTAATACAGCAACGGAACGTACTCTGTATCATAGTGTACTGAGGAACAAAGCACCACAAATGTCTATGTCTATATTCACATTGTACTTCAAGCTCACATCAGTACTGTGCTTATCTTCGTCTGTCAGCTCCTGTCATGGATAGTACAGGAAAACAAAACAAAACAAGACAAAAACAACAAAACCCAAACAAACAACAAAAAAAAAAAACCTCAACTTTGTTAGCAATCCACAAAGGGATGGAAGTTCCCTGCAGCTCAGTTATGGGACTGTCATGGCATTTGTGAAGAATGCAGCTATGCCCAGTCACAAAGTCAAATGTACTGTGTCCACACTGCACAT
Source organism: Perdix hodgsoniae (assembly GCA_035772895.1). Taxonomy (NCBI): domain Eukaryota; kingdom Metazoa; phylum Chordata; class Aves; order Galliformes; family Phasianidae; genus Perdix; species Perdix hodgsoniae. The sequence goes on along the minus strand of JAPSGF010000018.1, from coordinate 2,009,895 downwards.
TTTCCCTAAAATCATAAAGGCACAGGAAAAAATTGTTTTACTGAAGCAATGGATACAACACACCAGGAGGTATCACAATTTAAAGCGATCCTTTCTGTGAGTGATTGCCTGTGGACTGTGTTCTGTATGGAAAGGGATTAAAAACCACAGCTAGGGGTAAAGGGTACTCTTTGGGTATAAACATTTAAATGCAGTGTTATTTTTCAAAATTCCCACAGTGATGAGGAGACTCTTGTTATGTGAACATACAGAAGGACTACAGGGAAGAAATACCAGTGGGAATTTATAAGAGGATGACTGCTCATTTACCTGGAGCAGGGTAAATGAAACTCACACAGTAATATACATTAAAAACAAAAAAAATTAGAAGTCTTCACTGCACAAGTTTTTGTAAAACAGTACTTTACAGATGCTATAGATATTTATTGAAATAATTTTGCTTGATTTAATGGGTCAAATTTAGGGATATACTTAATACTTAAAGTGTTCAATGGGTGTTTTAAGTGCAGATATTGCCATAGACATAAGTTCAACATCATATAATGGTTTTAAATGAGCTATCAGAAATTCTAGATTTTGAAGGCTACTCTTGGAAACCACTACACATATATTAAGGTGACAGGAAGGGTTAAATTAATGTGGGGTTACACTTTAATTCAGATTACTATTTAGATCTTGCATTTATGTTTTTGCTTTATTGATTTTTCACATTGTTGCCACTAGAGCTTGCTACAGTGCAATCAAATATACTTTAATATATTCATTTCAAATAATTGAGCAGTATCAAATTTCTAATCCTATACCTTATAATCCCCAAATTCAAAGAAGGATTTTAATGTGTAGGGAAGGTAAATTTCAAAGTGGCCATCAGATAATTATAGAGTTGTTGTTAGGGATTTCTCAGTGTTTGCTTTGAGAATCCTATTAGTCAAGGCTTATTCTACAAGCTGAGAGACTTAGACAACATCATATTCCATCATCTTCTTATGTCATTATATTGAAAATCCAGGAATGAAATAACATCTTAATGGAATAAGGTATTTTTGGCTTTTAAAGACCATGAACAAAGTTTCAACAGTGTCAAAATAACTCATTTCGATGTTTTTAACGAAGGCTTTATGATTACTGTTTGGCAAGGCTGTTTTTGTTTTAAAATAATTTCATGGCAATTTTAAATTTCAAAGTCTAACAGTGAAATAAAATTATTCGGATGACTAGAAAAGCTTATCTTTTTCTGTCTTACCTTCTCCATAGGCCTTTTTTTTTTTTTTTTGGATGTAATTTTGAAAAATTCAGTCTTCTTTCCAGCTGGAGCTAAGCCACATTTTCCAATCTATAAATTTATCAGTGAACCACAGTTTTCTATCTTTCACATAGCTCCCCTTGTGATAAAATTTGTTAAGTCACTGAACGACAGTTGGCCAAAAGAAAAAAAAGATTTTCTTATCAACACTGAATATTTTCCTTCTGAATCTGAATGCAATAGCTTATGAAGTTACACACCAAATGGGTCATCACCACCACCACTTCAGCCAGAACATTAGTGAAATCAAAGATAGAAAAAAAGGAATACAACAGTCTTACAAAGTTTTCATGGTTTTATTTATTTTTATTTATTTATTTGAGAACTCCACCCTTCATTGATTTGTTCAGTCTCATTTTCAGTGGTTGAAAATATGGACCATTCAGTCATATGGTTATTTCAGATCTTAATATAACTTAATGACTAAAGCTAATATATTTCTCTGTTGCTTCCCACATAGTAGTAAAAGTACACATATAGCATATATCCTTTTAAACGTATCTTAAAAGAAAAGAATGTGTCAAAGGAAAATTAAAAAGGAAGATTATTTCAAAGCTAGACCACTGTAAGAATGGTCCATTTTTGTTCCAATTTTGAAGAGAGCAGTTCTATTATTCTCTCTGTCTGTACTAATTTGCGTTTGCCAGTTTTTTTGTGATCCTCTGCAGTCAGTGTGAGATATCATAGCTCTTCATCCATGGATAATGGCAGTGTTCTCCCAGCAGCCTAGAATTAAACTGTTCTTCATGGCATGTTCCTTCACAAGTTTTTCCATGTAACACTATCCCCAACACAGTTTTTTCAGTGTTAATGTTTTCTAAATATCTCCCTTCCTCTGAAAAATTACATCAGAGCAATTTGATCTTTTCTCTTTGATTCCAGTATATCTGAGATTATTATTATTATTATTATTATTATTATTATTTTCATTTTCATTTTCATTTTCATTTTCATTTTCATTTTCATTTTCATTTTCATTTTCATTTAAAATATTCTACTATAAGCAGAGGTATCCATTTTACTCATTAATATTATTCATTCAGTCCTTCATTCTTTATTCATCTTCTCTTTCTTTCCTTGCCATTTACCTTTAGGCAGCATTAATTACAGGTTCTAGTTATATTCCTCCTTTTTTTCTTTTGATTCTTCTGAAGAATTCAGGATGGACACACTGGCTCACATAGTACTCCATAGAGAACTTGGGTCAGTATTTTTCAGTCTTCTGGTTATTTTGTCAATTTAATCATAATATTTATACCAATGATTCACCAGGAATTAACTTCACAGAACAGTTAGTTGGAAGGATGCATTATTTGAAAGGAAGATGAAGGAAAACATTTACCTTCAAAATCAAGATTGCTGTTAGATATCCTAATATTTACGCTTGGGTTTCCCTTCCTGCTCTAAGTGTTGCTTTCATGTATATCACAAAGCATTCTAAAATGCGTGAAGTTAGATGTATACGCTAATGGTGTGAAAACTTTCTAACAGTTATTGGAGCCAAAATAACACAATTTTATTAAAAAAAAGAAAGACCAGGAAGATTCCATATCACTTGCTCTGTGTGCTATTTGTAATCTACTAAGGATGTACAGAAAAAGAGACATCAGTGAGAGTTGGCGATGCATGTATTTAACGTTACTTAAAAATAACAGTTTCCTTCTCATCTCCTTCTTTATATGAACTACAGGCTTGTAAAAGGAAATTGGGCAAGAGAAACAGGATATCTGGATGAAAAACATCACTTTCCTGACTCAGACAGTGTAGGAGAACTGCAATATTGAACTATATCTAGAAGATTTCTTCACTTAGGTCATATAAAACAGTTTACAGTCCTCAGGAATATGTCATCCTAACAGTACATACCAGGCAGAACATGAGCAGAACTGAGTGATTTTTTTGCATCATACTTGGTGCGTGGGATAGGATATGAGAGTGCGCTAGCAAGTGAGTTGGATAAATTCAGATGGAGAAGTTCAGCTCTTTACAACCCATTTTTAATTATTTCTGTGGAGGAAAAAGTCCATTTAGACAGGTGGGCAGTGGATTTTAGAGAATCACAGAATCACAGAATCACAGAATCGCAGAATCGCAGAATCGCAGAATCATAGGGGTTGGAAGGAACCTCCAGAGTTCATCAAGTCCAGCCCCTCTGCCAAAGCAGGTTCCCTACACCAGGTCGCACAAGTGGGTGTCCAGGCGGGTCTTGAATATCTCCAAGAGGAGACTCCACAACCTCCCTGGGCAGCCTGTTACAGTGCTCCGTCACCCTCACCGTAAAGAAGCTCTTGCACACATTTGTGCAAAACCTCCTATGTTGCAGTTTCTGGCTGTTCCCCTTTGTCCTGTCTCCACACACTACCTCACCACTCTGTCCCCACTCCTTAGATATTTATAGATCTGGATCAGGTCCCCTCTCAGTCTTCTTTTCTCAAGGCTAAACAGACCCAGTTCACTTAGCCTTTCTTCACAGGGGAGATGTTCTAAGCCCTTCACCATCTTTGTGGCCCTCCACTGGACTCTTTCCAAGAGATTCCTGTCTTTTTTACTGGGAAGCCCAGAACTGGACGCAGTACTCCAGATGAGGCCTTTCCAGGGCAGAGTAGAGGGGGAGGATCACCTCCCTCAACCAGCTGGCCATGCTCTTTTTGATGCACCCCAGAATGTCATTGGCCTTTTTTGGCCACAAGGCACACTGATCACTCATGGTCAACCTGTCGTCCACCAGGACACCCACGTCCCTCTCCACAGAGCTCCTCTCTAGCAGGTCATCGTCCAACCTGTACTGATGGATGCAATTATTCCTCCCCAGATGCAAGACTACACTTGGTTTTGTTAAACCTCATCTGGTTTCTTATTGCCCAGCTCTCCAGCCTGTCCAGGTCTCCCTGAATGGCAGCACAGCCTTCAGGCTTGTCAGACAATCCTCCCAACTTTGTATCATCAGCAAACTTGCTGAGGGTGGCCACTATCCCCTCATCAAGATCATTGATGAAGATGTTGAACAAGACTGAACCCAGCACCGACCTCTGAGGAACACCACTAGTTACAGGCCTCCAACCAGACTCTGCACCGCCAATGACGACCCTCTGTGCTCTGCCAGTCAGCCAATTCTCGACCCACCCCACTATATAGAGAACTGTATATTAAAAGAAATACTCCCCAAATGCCTTTTCTGAGACTGAAATGCATTTAGTCTATTTTTCCTTTTATCACTAAAAATCAATGGCCACCTCTTTGTGTTTCCTGTGTACAAATTTTGTCCATATCTGATTTTACTCATTTGACTGATGCAGGTGGTTCTTTTATGTGATGTTGAAGTATTTCTGAAATTCAGCTTGTATGTTTTGGTAGGTTTATAATGAATTTTTTACTGCAGAGAACTGCCAGTGGAAAAGGCAGTAGCTCTGTTATACAAAACAGTAAGATTTCTCATTTCCTAAGAATTGGTTCCCAATGTCTATTGGAAGAGGATACCTTTAGAGAAGAGTTAACGTTGCACTCTCTAATCTTCAGATTATCTTTTTCTTTTCTATTTCAGAGTGCTGTCTGTGGAAGTAATTTGTTCATGCAAAGGTTTTCCCTAAAGATCATTTTGGACCTTAACTTCGTGGTATAGGATGCATTTTTTTCAAATAAAAATAGGCTGAGGCTGATTCATAAAATTTCATTTGTATGTGAGAACAAGCTGCTAAGCTACAGATGAGATCTATGTTTAAATCATGTAAAATTTCAATGTCTTCTCTTGATTTTTATTTGATTGCTTTCTACTTTATAATGTATAAATAAATATACTTAGAAAGTATTATTTTTCAGAAACATTGAAAGCAGATAAATGAATAAAAGTACATGTTATACTATTTTAATAAAGTAGCTCAGTAGACCTAATGTAATTTTTTTTCCAGATTTTTATTTATTTTAAATTTTCTGACTTCTGATTTTTTTGTTCCTACTCAGCATGAATTCTCTTTTAAATTTCAGAAGCTTTCATTAGTCTGAAAACTACTTTCATAACAGTTGTAGTGGCAGGTTTAGGTTGTGAAAAACAGCTGTTATTCATATTTATTTTCTGGTATTTCATTACTGTTTTTTTTTTTTGTTTTGTTTTTTTTTTTGTTTTTTTGTTTTTTTTTTAAGCATTTAATCCTTGTTCTTTCTCCTTGTATTTCATGAAAACAAAATATTTTCTAAGATTTGTCAAGTTGGAACTTTTTATGAGTCCAACGTCTGTCTCTGTTTCACTGGCTTTCTCTGTGTATGCTCTCAACCCCCATCCTTCTCACAGCACCAAGCCTCTTGATGAACTGAGTAACAGTTCCACTTCCCTCCCCTAATAACAAAGAGCAAGTGCAGAGAGAATTCTGATGTTTAGGGGTAATCTATACTTCATTTGGTATTCCCAAATTGCTTCTTTTATTTCTAGAAACCAAAAACATTGTCAGAGAATTGTAGAATCACCAAGTTTGAAAAAGACCTCCAGGATCATCCAGGCCAACAGTCCATCTACCACTAATATTTCTGCACAGAACCGTGTTGCTTAATACAGGCTAAATGGTTCTTGAGCATCTGCAGGCACCACCTCCCTCAGCTGCCTGTTACAGCATCTGACCACTGTTTTGAAGAAGAAACGTTTCCTAATATCCAACCTGAACCTCACCTGGTGCAAGATGAGGCCATTCCCTCTTGTCCTAAATTTTCATACAAACGTGAAACAATAGATTAACTTTTCAGTTCATGAATAACATGGATACATTCTGTCCCGCAAGCTACTAAAGCAAGGGAGTGCCTTAATTCATCCCACATATTTTTCTTCTGGAAGAAAGTCATTGCAGTCTTATACAAAGTAGCTCAGTACCCTTTATTAAAGAATTTAGACAACTCACTGTCTGTTTCTTGTTTCTTGCCTTTTTTTTTTTTTCTTTTCCCTGGGAAAATTAAATGTCCCTGAAAGGGAAGGATTAACAGCTTTAGTTCTCATGAAATAAAGACAAGACAGATATCTACTAGCTTGGCAACACTGTCTCACTGTACTGTCTTCTGTTCTTACAGAATTTCTGTTTTAATTGCGTCTAATTCTGGCATAATATTTTGCAGCATTAAGACATAGCGTGACACACATGAGTGCTCTGATGTCTTATTTATGTCCATCTTGTACTTTTTCTAGCATATTGTCTTTTGGCTGCAGAACAGTCTATCAGAATCTGAAAAAAAATAATCATCCCCAACTCTGAGAAGCACTGGTGCCACAGTGTGATTTCCAATGATGCTTGTTTGAATTTGTAGAATTCTGTAATATTTTTAGTACAAATATTCTGAATGTCCAATTCCCTTACCATCTAAAATGAACTGAAAAAATTATTAAGGATATAAAATTTAAAAAGAAAAAAGAATTCTATGCTGTCAAAGATTATCCTAATACCTTTCTGCACAGCTTCTGTTTTTGTTTTTCCATCCAAAACTAAGAGACCATGTCCTTTCCTCAGTTACAGAAGTATGCAATAAATTCTAGTTTCGTGAAGCTGAATGAAGTCTCAGAAAAGAAGAAAATATAGAAAATAAAAGTTCTATGAAAAGATGAATGACCATGAATGCAAATGAGAAGCAGCTGATGTATACTCTAGTTTCTTTAGACCCACAGTGGTGAATTCTAGTATGTTTGCAACATAGGTACTGCAAAAGACTTTTAAAGTTAGAAAAGATGGATTCTGTTTCTACAAAAACAAAAACAAACAAACAAAAACAACAACAACAAAAACAATGAAAAAAGAGAGAAAACAAACAAACAAACAATCACCAAAAAGCTTTACCATATATTAAAAAGGCTGCTCCAGAAGTAATGCCTTCTATTTTATGATGTTGGCCCACAACATCAGAGGCAAATATTGGTGGTATGGAAGCAGGGGTTGAACCTTCCCACCAATATGCCATTACATTTTGTTGCTGTGTGACAGATGGCAGCAGAGGGACAGTTCAACAAATGGATATTTGATATGGAGGGGTGGATGAAGCAAAGTTATGTTTCTGAATTTCTCTGTGTGAAAAAAATGGCACGTACAGTATTATGTCATGAATTACATTTCATAATACCTGCTATTCTGCATTAGCACAAAGTTCCTTAGATAACAAACACAAATGGCTGTCTGCCTTCCTGCAGCTGGAGAGAAGATAGAGGACGCTTGAGAAAAGGTCTACTGCTGGTGGAGGGCCACTCTTCTGATGTTGCAATCTTATGATCCTTTCTCTCTCCTTCTGCAGTCTGGGGTTTAGTCCAAGGCTTGTGCATGTACTGATGGCTTCATTCTGGATGTTTGTTAGAATTAGTTATATTTAAGTTCATTTTCCTTATCTTCTCTGTTGTTTTTTTTAGCTCCTTTGTTTACCCACCCTAAATTCTATGCTTGAGCACTTTTCTCAGTGTGTGTGAAAAAAACAATCATTCTCTTCCAATTTGGTCACAGAACAGCTTCCCATACTCAAATTTCAATGCCTGATCTCTTCAGTTACAACTTCTGCTTTTAGATTTGCATGTGCTTCCAAGTTATTTGCACTGAGTCTGCCTATATTAGATTATATGTTTACTAAACCAGCCTTTTTGTTTCCCTGTCTAATTGCAGTAGAAGTGGTTATGCTTTCTTTGCCTGATTTTGAATAGTGTTGCATTAAGTGTAGGAAGAAATTCCTTGACTTGATACAAAACCTTTTGTTCCATTGTATTTGAATATAATCTTTCAAAGATTAAGAAGAACCTTGACTTTTGTAATTTTTCTTTCTATTTTTCTTCTTTTACAAGCTTTTGTGAGAGTTTGGAGAGCACAATCTCAAATATTTTCTAGCAGACACTCTCAGGATAGTGTAATGAGACATACACTTCAAGCCCAGAATCTTAAATCAGGAGCTAGATATTACATTCTGACCCCGAACAATTTGGATGGCTCACTGCAACACAGGAGCTATGTTTTAAATAAGATTTGTTGGTAATCCACTCCCACAGAAGACATTATTTTTGTATTCCTTCTGGAAAAGGGGAAAATGACAGCATCAGTTACATTCTACAGACTATTATATCCAAAGCTTCTTTTTCTTAGGTGAAGCCAAAGGCTTGTGAATGACTTTTGATTAGCCTCATTTATAATTTCTGCATTTGATGACACTAATGCAAAAGCAGCATCTTTGAATTCTTATTATGATACACATCTCGCAAATTAGAAAATAAAATAAAACCAGACAAAAAGAATGCACAGATGAACTGGGGGGAAAATGTTACTGATACTGTCACATAGAAAAAGAATAAACTAATAGGGAGCACACACATTTTTCCAGAGCAGACTAGTAATACAGCTTCTGCTTAACAGTCATTTTGGCTTATGTAAAACAGCAAATAATCCAAAAACCCTTGTCTGCCATTTCTGTCAGAGATCTGGAAGCGGTTTATTTGTATCTCCTATTTTACTCTAAATCTTATTATAATGAGCTTTTTAACTGAATGCTGGCTAAAGATACTATATGTTCAGGCAGGAATATTTACGTTCTGTTTTCAATCACACCAACATTTTCCTCATATTTAATGGCCAGTAGATCTTTAAATTGTGTTCTAAAGTTACAAAGAAAGTATGAGCCTCTGCTTACCAGGATCAAAAGGGTGACAGCATTTTCATGCTCAAACAAAAACTTATAAATAAATGTCCTACTATTTGATACATTTAAACTTTTCTTAAGGAGAAAAACTGTAACAAATTACTAAAAAGTTTGCCTTAATTATCACAGTTGCTAAGTTGCACTGTGTCATGACAGTAGATCGCACTGGAACAATTCAGCAATTAACAAAACGTTTCTGTATTAACTAAGACACAGAGAAGTGATATTGGAATTTACCAGTTGTAACACAGGAACCTTCTAAATGTACACAGAAAAGTGAAAAGATAGGTTAAAAAACAAAATGAAATAACAAGAACAAGAAGTATAGAAATTGATAGGAAAAAAAAATAAAATGATTCCAGGCATTTTCACAGGATCTTAATTAACAATTTTAGCTCAAGAATAAGATGTGGAAAAACTGTGGCCACAGTGACAAATAACTACTTAATTTACGGAAGTTATTGCTTGAATTTTATTCCTTTGTGAATCCCTGGAAAACTGAAGGGAAAATTAAAGTATCACTGTTCAGAAATTGTTGGAGAAGTAAGGGGAGAGGCAGAAAATCTGATTAGGTGAGAGGAAGACAAGCCAAGGAAGAACAAGCATCAGAACAAGATCATCTATATCAAAGTGAAAGGTAGAATACTAAAACTTGCCTGAGAGAGGTTGATAGAGGTTTGTGTTTCTGAAAAGAGAGAAGAAAGACAGAATATCAGTCCCATTTTTTAAGGAAGAAAAGACTTGGGGAAGTATAGGCTGGGGAGCCTCACGTCTATGCCTGAGAAGATCATAGAACAGATCCTCATGGAAACTGTGTTAAGACACATGCAAGATGAGGAGGTGAACCAAAACAGGTAGTTTGTCTACACCAATGGTTGTGCCTGATCAATCTGATGACCTTCTACAAAGAAATTATGGCATCAGTGGAACAGGAAGGACAACTGCTATCACTTACCTGGACCTCTTCAAGGTATTTTACATGGTACCCTACCACATCCTTATCTCTAAATTGGAGATATGTGGATTTGAAAGCTAGACTGCTCAGTAGATAAAGAATTGGCTAGATGACTGTAGCCAGAATGTTGTTTTCAATCGTTCTATGTCCAGGCAGAGGCAGGTCACAAATAGTTTCCACCAGGGTTCTGTCTTGGAATTTTTTCTCTTCAGTATCATTATAAAGGGTGTGGACAGTGGGTTAGAGTGCACCCTCAGCAAATTTGCGGACCTCACCAAGCAGAGTGGTGCAGATAATACAGCAGAAGGAAGGGATACCATCCAGAAGGACCTGGACAAGATTGATCTAGAGTCTGACTTAGTGGTTGGCAACCCTGCCCATGGCAGGGGGAATAGAACTAGATGCTCTTTAAGGCCCTTTCCAGCCCAAGCCATTCTTTGATTCTGTGACTCTAGGATACTATGATGATCTAAGGTGGAACGGTAAGAGAATTAATATTTTACTGATAAAAAGAAGAAATGAATGAAAATGATTATGGCATAGCTGTTTGTAGAGATGCAATTGACTAAAACATGATTATTTTGAGAAAAGAGACAAAGGGATGTATGAAGCTGATGAGAAGAAGATAAAAAGAGGAAGGGGGGACAAAAGAGATCAGGAAATGCTATAGCATGGAGTAAAGAGATTAGATGAAGAAGTCAGAAGAAGGAAGCAGGTAGACTAGACTAGATAGAATAGAATATATTGAATAGTGCAGTTGGAAAAGACCTATGAATATTTTTAAGTCCAACTGCCTGACCTCTTCAGTGTTAACCAAAAGTTAAAACGTTATTTAAGGCATTATTCAATTGTGTCTTCAACCCTAAGAGGCATGGGGCATCAACCGTCTCACTAAGAAGCTTATTCCAGTGTTTAATCACTCCAAGGTATAAGATTATTTTTTTAATATTGAGTCTGAACCTACTCTGGCACAACTTTGTGCCATTCCCACACATGCTATTGGTAACCAAGGAGAGGAAACTGTCATGTCCCTCTCCATTTCATCTCCTCAGGAAGTTGTAAAGAGCATGAGCCTCCTTTTCTGTATTTTCTGACAAATGAGATCTGTCAGGAAAGCAGCAGATAATATAAAGGTGAGAAAGTGCAAACCCTAGCAGTCAGTGGAGCAGGAATTTTGTCTCAGTAGAAAGTGATAGTGATACCAGAAACCATACCTTGTCATTTTTGTGCATTTGTAGCTTCTTCTAATTGTAGCTGAGATCAGCTGGATGAAAAAGATGCTGAAAGCCCAGGATAGGAATCTAATTTTTGGATAACCATAAAGCCAGAAAACAACTGCAACACAGAGAGAAATAGTGTGTATTTTACGTAAAAATAAAATATAAAGATCTATGTTTAACTTGGACTTGTACTATAAAATCTCATTCAAGTTAAGCTTCAGTCCATGGCAGCTATTGAGATCAACCAACCTCAGTTTGAAATTATCATAAAAAAATTTAAGTCTGTTCCAAAACTACTCTGTAAGGGATCTGAAATATTAAATTTTCAAGATGTAGGTTGATCCAAAAAGGGAAAAAAAACAACAAAGGAAGTGCTGGATTCCAGCAATAAAAACTTCTGAACTGTCCTTGGCTGAAAAGGCAGCTTAAGAGTTTCACATAGGATTGACATACATCAGTTTACCCTGTGGCTCACTGCTATGAGGGTGTTTTGTTATGGGGATTGACTAGCAGCAGTGGAAAATACAGCGGAAATCTTTTCCTGGTGTGGTTCAGGCCATAGCATATACTCCAACCACAGACTCTCTAGTGGAAAGCTTTTTGCACTTCACTATCTTTCCAGCACAGCAGTGAGCACAATAGTCCACTTGGATATACACTTGAAATGCAGCTGTCTCATTCTCACTGTAGGCAGTTAGCTGAGAAAGGTGACAGAGAAGGACAAGATGTAATAACTTTAATGAATACTTTCTCAGACAGGAAGGTTCTCAGGCCATAAGTGATCATTATGATAATCTATTCTGAACTTCTGCAAAGCATAGGCCACAGTATTTCATTAGAGAGTGCTACAACGAGACCAATACTTAGCAACAGCTTCAATGAAATGTCAAAACTTAGAATTTTGTAAGATATTCAACCCTCTATTTTCAGAATAAGCACATATAAGATCCTCAAAGCATGCTGTTATATTTTAGCTACAGATTTCCTTTTACATTCTAATTGAAGCTGGCATATGCTGCTGGCACTTTAAATAGCATTGCCTCACGTATCATTCAAAATGTCATTCTCTTCCTTCTCATTTCAGTCTGTTTTTGGAAAATTTTTCTTTAATACCTAATAAACAGTGTGCATACATTTAATAAGAATTATGCCCTGAACAGCTGCAGATAATAGGTAATTAAAGCAATCCCATTGCTGCTCTCAGTAGACAAGTTATTACTTACCCACATGAGATTCAGTAAAAGTAACTGAGCTAACAAAAATGAATGAACAGGAAAAAATATCTATGACTTGCCAGGACTGATGGATATTGTTCACAAGGGCAGAAAATGTCATCAAAAGCTTTTACCATCCACAGTATGCGGAGTAACCAACCTGGAACCTAGTCTTTAAATGTTTGAAACTGCTGGGGGCAACTCAGATTTGCACTGTGTGCCATCAGGTTTACTAACCCTAAATATTCTGTCTGTGCCTCTTTTAATGGTAACAGGTAAAATCTTCTATATATTTTTAATTAACATCTCAGAAGAAAATCAAGTCTGCTAGTAAATAAAGTAATTATTTAATTGTTTGCCCAGGGGGAACACAGTAGGTTTCCATTTAAGACTGATCCTTTTATAAAAAGAAAAGAGTGGACATTCACATTTCTGGCATGGTGTTAGTATACCTTAGTGTTAGTGTTAGTTAGACTGAAGTCTGGACAAAATGAGAAGATAATACATGCTATTTTCATGTTTTTTGTGACTTTTTAAAAGACAGGTTTCATTGATAATTCTTATGTTTCAATACTTGCATTATGCCTCTCATCTAAGAATCACGATTCTTTGTTGTGGTTTAGATCTTTTCATTCCCTGAGTCATGGCTCTCTTCAATCTCTATAAGAATTATTTTGAATTGAAGTTGACTCTAAAGTCATTTGTCTCTAAAGATATAAAAGTCCTTTCCTTCCTATTACATCAAGTGTCTGCCCGGAGAGCATTTGCCATTTGGGTTTTGTGGGTAGGATGCAACATATGTGAAATTAATTGGTTGCTTTTGTTAAAAGAAGGATATTATACTTTACTATATTTAATTATAAAAACAAGAGGTTTTTGTTCTCTGCAGAGAACAAGTCGTGCTAAATGAAGCTGCCCCTTCCCTTATCACATCATATATCAGCTTAAGATGTGTCTTTATTAATGAGGAAGTAAGGTGAAAAACGCTGAGTTTTATAATTACCCCAAATAAGATAATGACCTCTGTAATACTTCACTCCATTATACTGCCTTTGCTTTGTGTTACATATGGCATTTTCTTTCTCATGTGCACTTTTTTTCAGCTTGTCCTTCCCTACATTTCTCAAATGATATACTGCATTGGGTTATGTTCTGTTAAACCTTCTGTTCTCCTTATATGCCTGCTCCTATATATGATTGCTCCATGTAAATAGATATATTCTGTTGAGTTGAAGCACGCAGACTCCTATTTTTTTGCTCCCCTTAGTGGCCCATTTGTTTCACCTTGATTTTATGATGTTGAGGTCTGCCAAATCCTTCTCTCTAAAGACAACATTGCTTTTTCCCATTTTATAGTTTATGCTTTACATTTCTTCAGGAAACTCAATGTTCAAATTTTATTGGTGAAATTTTTGTAAAGATGTTTTTCTATTTAGCCCAGATTTATTGCTCTGCTTGACCACTGTAGTTATATCATGTGGTAAGTTAAATTCTCCAAACAGATGCCTAAATATATACTTGTTGGAAAACTATGGATCTAGAAAGCAGAGTCTCATATACAAAAAATGCTTAACCGTCTCAACCTACTCTACTCTTATTGACAGTACTGGATTTGTATTTTGGGCTTTGGTGTTTTTATATCAAAGACAAGATTCATCTCACCAAAATTCAACTGAAAGTCATGCATTTTAAACCAGTCATCTAACCTCCATCAGTGTTCCCTAAAGAGAGAAGATAATTTGTTTTGAAATAAGTGGTGATTGAGAGAAATAGAGGATGATTTGTTGTTTGTTGGCATCTTCTTTTCTCTGGTAAGAACTATCAGATACCATAGGTGTTTAGTTGAAATGAGCTATTTACTTGTTAACTAGTAAAACAAGTTGTAAGAAATCCCTTTGCTGGTGGAGAGGAGAGGAGAGGAGAGGAGAGGAGAGGAGAGGAGAGGAGAGGAGAGGAGAGGAAAGGAAAGGAAAGGAAAGGAAAGGAAAGGAAAGGAAAGGAAAGGAAAGGAAAGGAAAGGAAAGGAAAGGAAAGGAAAGGAAAGGAAAGGAAAGGAAAGGAAAGGAAAGGAAAGGAAAGGAAGGAGAATGCTTAACTTAAGGAAATTAACATAATGTCATTTGCACTCTTCGTCTTTTTTTTTCTTCATTAGAAATGCTTGACTGTGAAGTTATGTCCTAGTCAGTACAAATGCCGATATTTCAGTAGGATAAATCACCTTCTCTATTCAAAGCCAATATTCTTACTACATTAATAGAATTATTTTTCAAGATTCTCCTTCAAATTTTTCTCATGCTCCATGCAAATGCAAATTTTTCTCATGCTCATTTATAGTCAGTAATACACGAATAAGAGGAGATCATCTTAGAAAAAAAGTCTCCCTGCAATAGTTCTATATCATCCTCTTTTTTAATCCAGGCAATCCTGAATAAACACAGCCTCATCTTTTGAAGTAAATATCTATGAGAAACTTTGCAAAACAACATGCATACATGGGCCAAGTTTATTTCACATACATAGGAGAATGATTGAAATCTTGTACAGCATACATAGTTATGTCAAATTTATAAAGAGCAAAACATCCATAGGGTTTTCTGTTATACGTTACTGAAAAGAATTTTAAGGACAAGAAGTCTGAATATTTATATCATGAGAGTCACTATACTGCCAGTGGAATCCAGGTGGATTTCATAGTACATGGTCAATGATACCTAGCTGAATATGTATTTTGGCCACTAGCCTCAACTTTTAAGATAATATAATGCTGATAACTCCTCCAGTGTGATCTGACGATTTATCTTAGTTAATTGGGCTTCAGTTAGGGTTGAGAGATTTAGCTTGGCCTACCACCCATATAGATTCAAGGAGCCAACAAAAATAATTCAAAAATAAATGTACAGATTTCAATTTAGCTCTTGTGGAGGTCACACATGATTTGCTTTGATTTAGCTTTGGTTTCTCATAATATTAATCTGAAAATGATGAAATGGTACCATTCAGATTTTCAGAGACAAAGTTCTAAAGGAGACATCTAGATATTCAGCATTAATTTTGGAGGATGATTTGAAGGTTTGAGAATGTATCTTATACATCTGCATAATTTAAAAAATTCAGCTATATTAATATATCCTTGAACGAACACTTTAATCCAAGCCTTCCTTCCTCCCCTTCTCTTTCTCTTTTCTTCTTCCAGTGTCACTGAACATAATATGAAAGATAACTTTTATAATTCTCTCCTTGTTTATTTCAATGGTGATTTTAAAAGTTAAGAAACTCTCATAAAATTGCCGATTAGCCTTTCCCAAAATGATATACAACTAAGGGAATTATATCTGCAGGAATTTTTAAGCACTTGTCAGTGTTTATAATCAAGAAGTTTGGGAAGATCTGTTTGGAAAAAATATGTATGATAATTACAGATCGATCTTTGTGCAGCAAACTTGTTTTGAATTGAAAATATTGTTTGGAAAGTACCTGAATTGGTGCTTAGGAAATTCCATCTTTCCTTGTGGAATATGTGCTATGACTCTGTAGCCTCATCCTGACTCCTCTACCAGACTTCACATCCTCTTCAGAAATCATCTCTTCAGGTATCACCCACTGCCAGGACAGAACTACAACACAATTACCACAGCGAAAAGAAAAAATGTGTTTTTCCACTCAGTGCAAGTGAATCTTAGAATGTCCTTCTGTAACAACAATTTGAGACATCTTTGTCCTTCTGCTAAGGAAAACTTAGTGCCAAGTAGTTATACCATCTCCAGCTGGACAGCTAGGTATTGACAAGCTCTGAAAAGCTGAAAAACTTTTGCATAAACAGGAGGCAAAAGTCAAGGGTAGATGGATAAAGCACTTAAAATGTTATTGCAAACATTTCATTGACTTTCAAATCTATAGTGAAGTACTGAAAATAATGGTCTGATTTTCAGAGTTCTTTATTCAACTTACACTGACTGCTTATTTCTCAGCCTGTTTGAGAAATGACTTAAAAAAACAAACAAACAGACAAACTTTTTTTTGTCATAAAGATAGGTTTCAGAGCCCAAATTATTCTCTTCTTTCTGTTTTCAGCTTAGGTCTGTGGTAGCATTATTAATTGTCGGACGTCCGGTTGAGAAGGCAGATTACACTTTTAGAATAAGAAGAAAAGTGGTATTGCTTGAGGGAGTTGAAGTAATTTTAAAGAGATATATTGTTTGTGATTGCATTGTAAAGTTGTTCATTCACCTAGGCAGTTATCTGCATATCTGTCAGAGGAAGAAGTCAAATATACAGATTGGAAAAACAAATGTGCTTTCTCTAAGGGGTTTAAAGGGATTTAGAGAGTGCAGCATGACAAATTAAAGCTTTTCCTGCTGTGACTGAAATCCTCATTGCTCTTGGCTTCCCAGCAACAATGCCATCCTAACTTATAACTGGAGACAACAGGAACATAAATCAGTCTGTCATTCATCATAGACTCAGTCAATCTATTGGCACTCCTTACAAGAACTAATCTATATCTTTGCTAAAAGATATGAAATGGCAGCAGTGGTTATCAACATTGTGCAAGCAGTATAAAAAAATGACATTTTTGCTTTTGATTTTTCTATCCCATCATGTTCTTTCTCACTCCCTCTCCCAGTATATACTGAATTATTCAGATGCTATGGGTACCATCTAACATGTCAAAAAACATCCCGTATTTGAAAGGTGAAATATTAGGGACAAAATTCCTGGAATTTCAAAAAACTGCTGACTTTCTCATATTTTTCGAACACTTCATTGTATCATACCCTGCTACTAGTTATGTGCTCCTACCCTCAGAGCCTTAGAAATCTTCTTCCTCCCAACTTCTCCCCAGTTTCATGGGCATTCTCTCTCTTTCCATTCAAATTGCTCTACTCCGGCAAGCAATTAAGTACAACAAATAATAAGAATAACTCTACAGGTGCTGATTTGTTGAGAAAAAAACTGTTTCTCCTTATCCTGCTTTGGTTCCTATCTCACTTTAATGATGCACCACTGAACTATCCTATGACCTGAAATATCTGGGATATTGGTTTCTCTCCGATTTTTGAATACAGGAAGGAAATCTGAGCTGCATTTTCTCTCTTGTCACCTTCATAACTGCATTCTCCGCTGCCTATCTAGTCTGGTAAGTGGAAATCAAAAACCCATTAATTTTTAAGGTTGGATTAGTTGATTGAGATGAATCTTATGAGAAGGCAGTCAAGTATACCAGACTAATGAATTGATGATGAACTTGGTCATAGAGAGGTTTTTCTAAATTTCTTTTAAAGCTTTTATGGCTGAGCATGTTGCCATATAGTATGGGGTCCCTTTGGTCAGTCTGGATTACCCATCCTGCCTGTGTTCCCTCCCAGCTCCTTGTTCTCCCCCCGACTCACACTGATCAGAGATTGTGAGGGGCAGAATGGGCCTTGATCTCTATAAGTACTTGCTCAGCAATAGCTAAAACACTGGTGTGTTATAAAAATATTTTGGCCACAAATCCAAAAGCTGGGAAGAAATTTGACTCTATGCCAGCCGGTACAAACTATTTACAGCATGACTTTTCAAAATGACAGATACGGCAATTTCTTATCCTTGTGTGTGTGTATATATATGTACATATATACTGAGGCTAATCCCTGAGTTCTGCACTTTCAAGTACTTTGTCTTCAAGCAGAGAACACATTTCTACTGCATTTTCACTGATAGAGATCTTAAATCATTATCAGTTGAAAAAATACGTTATCTGTTGGTCTGGAAGGGGGTGTCAGAATTTAATCTACAATCACCAAACAAAAAAAAGTTTATTGTTAAATAACAAGAATAACTCACAATGGCCCAGATTCTACCTGCTACGGAAATCCATATTAACTATGTAATTAATTCATGACATGGCTTGCTTGTTCTATAGAAGCATGATTGTTTCTATTAGAAATATGTGAAATATTTTTTGTCTTTCATGGTATGCTTTTCATGGCATCTTACTACTTCAAAATGTTATTTATGAAGAGTCATGATGGAGGAGGCCTTCAAGGAAGTTAAAAGTTAACTTTGTATGTAGGATATTAGTGAAACCAAGGGAATTACTTGCATTAAGAAAAGCTCCCTAGCTTTTAAATTGATCCTGAATGAACAATAATTCCAAATGCTAAATAAATATATTACAACTTATATCTCCATTTTTCTATGCTATTCTGAAACTGCCCATGATATTGCAGTTTTTCTGGCAGAATATTAATAGAAGTTTAAGCACATTTTTATTTAGAAAACCGGAGTAAGTTGATTCAGAATTATATACTATTTTTGTCTTACTGATTTTAGAAAAAGAGTAAGGTCCTTTGTTGGTTTTGTTGTTTTGTTTAGAGTGACAAGACAGTATGTATAAAAATAGAACTTAAAACATCAAAAATTTTTATTCAAGCCATCAAAGAAAGAAAATGTTTAGTAAACTTGATTTATTGCAATAAAGAAAGGTAAAAAAATAAGTCAGTTTATTCAAAGCTTAAATACATAATCTGGAGTTCCAGCCAATAATAAAAATGTTGTTTTCATTAAAGTAACAGCACAGACATTCCAGAGATTTGACATTATCTGAATAGCACACAGTGCTCTACAGAGAGATCAAACCAACTAACTGCAAAGATAGATATTTATCACAAAGATTACCTGTAGGTCATCTGGGAAAAATTTGAAAAAATGTATGGACAAAAAAAGTAAAAAATTCCTAATCATAGCACTTCTGGAACTTTTAACTCCTGCTCAATTCTTTTTGTTTTTGTTTGCTGGATTGATTTTTTTATTTTTTATTTTTAATGCTTTCATGCCTTCTTTTTTTTTTTTTCAAATCCTAATATAATAGTTTCTTTATCTAAGTAGTATTCTAAGATAAATGTAGTAATTGACTGAATAAGAGTTGCTACAATAACTTTGCAAAAGAGTGTTTTAGTGAAATGAGGAAATGGCTCAAACTTCCCTGATTTCCTTCTATATTTTTCTTCACACTTGACATTTCTCACATCTTTCCAAATGTTTGCACTCCTAAGCCTTCATGAAGAAATCTCTTCATCATCTCTCATCATCATCAGCTCTCTTCATCATCAACTCATCATCATCATCTCTCTCATCATTCATCTATGCCTTTTCCCTCCACTCAAGCAACTTTGTTTTGCCCAAGGATAATAACAAAAATGTTGATCACAGCTACAGGGAACATTTAAAAGGAATGGGTCTCTTCAGACTAGATGAGAGAAGACTGAGGGAAGATAGGACAAGTTTATACACTTCTCTGAGTTTTTAATGAAGAAAGTGAGAAGAAATGTTCAAAATAACCATAGGAAGATAACTATCTGTCACTGCATGTGATTAGGTTGTTGGGATTCCTTTCTACAACATACTGCAGATGTCAGAAGTTGGCATGGATCCAGCAAAAAAAAAAAAAAACAGGAAAAAAATAAGTCAATTAAAAGGTTATTTGATGCAAAAACAATGTCTAGGATGTTCTTATTCCCTACACATTCATTTATGACCACTGTCAGAAACATGTAAAGCACCTTTGATATGAGCTGGCAAGTTAATTTTGTGCTCCTGTTTTCATCTACTTTTGGCTGTCTTCTTTCTTCTAAGTTCCTTGCTTCTCATTTGAGGCCATGTTTGTAATCTCTTCATAACCTTTAACTTATTATTTAAGGATGAGTTTGCCATCACTTGTGCAGCTGAGGTCTGGCATTCAACTCACTGAATTTTAAAGACACTTCTGCAAAGCTGACAAAATGAATTTTCGGTAGGTATCTATCATGGTTTGGCTGTGACACACCCCAGGAAGGGGGTGGGACAAGAGGAAAAAGTAGGGAGATTGGCAGGGACAAGAAAGAACATGGCTAAAGGGAGAAAAAAACTTAGTTTACGAAATATAGTAACAGAATGTGAGATAATACAATATAGATCAGTGTGATTGAAATTGAAACTAATAAATCAAATCAGATGCAAAAGAGAGAGAGAATTTCTTAAACTGAAGACCTTAGCCTAATGCTGTAGGTGAACAGGCTGGGGAGCAAAGAGGGAAGTCTTGTGACTCCCAGTCAGTTTTGTCTGTGTCCCAGAACAGGAGAGAGAAATGGAAAAATGAAGTCTTCTCAGAGTTGTAGTTCATTCTTCTCTTCTGAAGCAAAGAAATTTGAAATACCAACAATCCACAGAACTGTGGCATTTACTCTTTAATTCCCAGTGCAGGCAGGCATGCACAGTGGGTGGGAGGATGAGAGACAACAGGCGTAAGCTGAAAGATGAGATCACCTGGGCAAACAACTGGATAAAAGATAAATCTTATTCACCTTGAAGACAGCCAGGACCTGGATCACACTGCCCAAAGAAGCTGTACAGACTCTGTCCTTGGAATTTTTCAAGACTAGATTGGACATGGTCTAGTCTCACAGCAAACCTACTTGGAGCAGGAGATCAGATTAGAGACCTCTCAAGGTTTCCCTTCATTCTGAATTATTCTGTAATTCTATGATTCTATTCTGAAACTGTCGACATTCAGTTCCTTTCTTTATTATTTTTGACTATTATCTACTCTTTCAATGCCATTACCAATGAAACTGATTGTAAGCTTCCTTTGATATAGGCTCCAGTTCGGCAAGGTACTGATGAACATACTGAATTTAAATTTGAACCTGTAACTGCTTCAGATATAAATTAATCATAGTTAGAATATTAGATGGCTTAATAAACCCTCCTTGTAGACTGAAAGTGTTCTTTCAATTGCTCACTAATTTTTCCATTAGGAGACATAAAAAAGAAACCCTTAACTTCTTCATCATACCCTATGGATTTCATTTTCATTAAGAAATGTTCCTATTCCATTTTTCAAGTTGAAGTTCTGAAATTTTCAGGGTCAATATCCATGGAGTAATTAAAATACTAATTTAAATACCAAACATCTTCTGCTACTATTGTCTAGTAGTGAGACACTGAATGCTATTTCCAATAGTTGCAATAATCCTGATTGGTTCTCTTCATTCTTAATTAAATTTGGAACAGCCTTTTAGGAAGGTCAATTGTCATCAATTTGAATAAAGTCAAGATCATTGCGCCTGCAGTATTGAAATTAGCTGAATCTAGGTGTCTGTGCTGTGATATAACTGTTCCTCTTAACACCAGGCAGTCTAAAAATCTGATGAAATTATTGGGCAAGATTTCCATCATAAATCAAGTGGATTTGGAAACTACACTATCCAGATCTGAATTCTATTCATCTGACCTGCTGTCTGTAAATCTGCTGTCTGCCTAAAAACATCTGCTTCAGAGAAAGCACAAGTAAATCATGCACACTGTAACCACTGAAACCGAGCAGAAAAACTATCCTCATGTATGTCATATATTTGAAGGTAAGATTTAATTTTAAAGGGATTAAGTTTAACATCTGAGAAAAAAAAAAGTGATTAAGTTGAAAGCAATAAAAGGGAAAGTCTAACAGGTCCAGTTTTAATATTTTTATCATAGTCCTGCTATAATCTATTTATAGCACTCTGCAGTATATGCAGATTTCAAAAATTTCCCAAGCAGGGCACAGTCTGGGTATTAGAAAATTAAAATGTAGTGATGAGATAGGAAGTCTCCATCCCACTTCAAAAAACAGAAAAACACACCATGAAGAAACAAAATGAAACAAAACAAACAAACAAAAAAACACCCAACAAAACAAAAACACTGATTAGGAGAAAAAATAGATGTAGCAATAGTGATTTTTAGACTGGCAACACAAACTGGATAGTGGTTTTCTAAAGAGCATTGGAAACATGAGTTGGTACAAGGAATTCAATTTTAAAGGAATTTAACAGCCATGCCATCTCAAGGCAGTGCTATTTCATTACCTAGGGACTAACATCAGATGCCTTATCACATACTCCAATGATTCCAAAAGGGAACTTTCAAATCACTAGGTGTCAGGCTTAGGGTGGTGAGCAGGATATAAGAGAATAAACAATTTGGCCCTACTTCTCTGAGCTCAATGGCTTAAGAACAAACTGGTACAAACTTTTTACAGATACAATGTAATTATTCAAAGATCAGAGTGAACTTTCAGCTGCCCCAGTCAATATCTGCCAGGTAACACGCTATGGAACATGCCTGATCAAAGAGCATGTACCCATCAAGGAAAGCTGGCCCACATGCGTAAACTTCTTTTTATCATGGGCAACTAGTAGCAATTACACAATATGGGATAAACAGGCACATGGTTTAGTGAGAACTACTGATGATAAGTGGATGGATATACTGGATGATCTTGTAGGTCTTTTCCAACCTTGGTGATTCTATGATTCTTTGAAAAGTCACAATGCACCAGTTAGCAGTTGTTCAGTCTGAGGAAGGTTGTTGGAAATCATCATATCTGACTTGGATTGATCACTCTGGCTGGTGAATTCTACCCACTAATTTTTTTACTAAACTCAGGGAATCTTAGATGTGTTTAGAATGAAGACAGACACCACAGATCTTGGAATAGATGTTCAGATCTTGAAAAACTGGAGAATATTATTCTTTTTCAGATTCAGCCTCTGTGGAAAAATGAATGTTGTTACTTTCCTACTGAATCTAGGTCAGACTATGGATGCTCCTCCTTTACCTTTTCTACACTGCGCTATCCTTCTCCAGGCAAAGTGAAATGACAGTAGATCATCTTTGGCAGATTCTATGCAGGGCTTGTAATTAGAAGAAAACTTCTGAACTCAATATTGCTTCAAACCTCTCAAGCATTTTATGAGGTACTTACAATTAGATTAAAGTAATCATCATCAATATGCCATTTTAATCTCTAAGAAAAATGGCTGGGTTGTCAGTTTGATAACTATTCCAGTTGTTCAAATATGCTCAGATTTAAATATTTCCTTAGGAGCCACAAGCTCTTGCACATTTAGATGCAGGCCTTTTTCGCCAAGGAAACATCATTATTGTCACTTAGAATAAAGCGTTGGTAGCCATTTGCAATATGTTTTCTCATCAAGTACCAACACAAGTATCAGTAAGAAGCATGATTTTAAAATTAGAATTAGAATTCTTACGGATGAGCAAGAGTACAGGAAATTTTAATTTGATTGAGACGGAAGTTTTGTGGGAGAAACTAATATCCATTGAGTTTCTAACTAGAAAATGGAGTAGATAAGTGGACCTTCATTTAATCTTCTCTTTCTTTTTCTTTTCTTTCTTCCTTTCCTTCCCTTGCCTCCTTTTCTCTTTCTCTTTCTCTTTCTCTTTCTCTTTCTCTTTCTCTTTCTCTTTCTCTTTCTCTTTCTCTTTCTCTTTCTCTTTCTCTTTCTCTTTCTCTTTCTCTTTCTCTTTCTCT
>JAPSGF010000018.1:1911136-1985833 GCA_035772895.1 Perdix hodgsoniae | reverse complement strand
CCCCCCCCCCCCCCCCCCCCCCCAAAAGATTCCCATTATGTATTACCAATAGTTCTGCACAGGTATTCCAGTCCATCATCTTGCTAAGAATTATATGAGCACTCAGGAAAATGGGTTGGTGCCACAGAGATGTATTGAAATAGTGGTCAGCTTTACCTAAGTAGCCTGGGTTCAGCAGCCAATTCTCAGAGTGGTAGTATGACTGTGCTCCATGGTGATAATGTTCAACCATCTGCTACCATATCTGGGTTCTTCAAATCTGTGATTTTCTGTGGTTTTCTTCTGAAGTATAGACATGTCTCTTGAGGAGAGGTAGTAGAGGAGAATGTAAAACTAATATATGCTATGTGTAATTCTGAGCTGATGAATAAAGGAGAAGGTCTTGACAGAGGCAAGGATAATACCTCATGAAAAGGCTTAATTTTAAAAAGATAATATAATAAGATGTGAATGGACAGAGGACATTTCAGGTAAGGTTTCCCAGGGAGACTCCCAGTAACTCTGTGTAAAGGTTGCTTCAAAGACCATGACTCTTCTTTCACTTCCTATTTTGTTTCCTCTGAAGGAAGTGGAAGCTCCAAGTTTGATGTAGTTGTCCAGATTAGGATGTAATTAACTCTTAGAATTTTTTTATTTATCAAACGTAAATTAAATAATAGAGTCTTGATGTTGTTCCAAACATATCTGGGCAAACACCTGGCCCAGCTCTCTGTAACAGTTCTGAAGGGCTGTCTTAGATCCAGGACACTCTTCCTTTTGCCAAGCAATTTCAAACTGTCTTCTGTTACAAATTGGAAAGGAAATGCTACAATATATTGAAATCTGTAGTGAGTCTACCATCCTCTGTCCAACACCACTTTCAGCTCTATGTACCCTGGCTGTCAGCCAATTTCCTTAGACTGAAAAGTCTTGTGCCAGCTGGACTCACAAGATCTATGTCCTCTTTGTGCTATTAGAGTTGCACTGCAGGCCTCAAAGGCTGTTGAGAAACTGACCTTGAATCTCCAAATGAAAGAGCAGAGAACTTCTATGCAGAAAATTGTTTTAGCAGATAATGCCAAAAGTCAGCCTTTGATCCTTGGCAATCGTTGTCATTTATTTTGTTAGAAAGGAACATGCAAGGACCAGATAATTTTAGAAACGTATTTCAAAACTCCAGTAAATGTAATTGCTGATATCATGGTATCAGAGAAACAGTGGCCAAAGATACAAAATTCTTCTTTCCTTAGCACAGGAAAAGTTGCACTGTGGTGTGGAGAAGTGGCTGTCTGACTAGAAGTGATACCACACTTGTTGGTGTCACAGCTACATGTTCTCCTTTCACTCCTGATAGTTCTTTACCTATCCTAGAGACTGGACTACAAAATGAATTTAAATGAGCACAGTGAACACTTCAGTTAATACTGTCTGACAATGAGCTGGTATTTTCCAAGCAATTTGCCAAAAGTGTGCTTGTCACATTAAGCTTCTATACAATCACTTGTATCATAGGACATATGATAGACCTCAAACTGTATCTTTTTCCCTAAGTAGCTAGTGGGAAAAGCAGATTCAAAAACCAAGTAAAGTTCCAAAGTTCATTCTCAACGTTTATTGTTCTGTTTGCTCAGATTCAAATAATGACTAGAACCAAAGGCACACTGAAATAATATGCGAGAAAAGCTGATTGCACTATGCCTATACTTCCAGGGAAACAGAGAAGGCTTTACAGAGAGTTAGGAAAGAAAAGTCTGTGTTTAGTACTGTGACTCCAGCTCAAGTACATAGACTTCAGGAACTTGAAAAGAGTTTTTGATACCAATGCTTTTGGAACAGTGATATTGCTAACCAGGTGCTCAATCTATCATCAAAGAAGAAAGAAAAATATTTAGTAATGCTCTCTATGTTATTTTAAATTACACTCTCTGGTCCAAAAGATGTCCTAGGTAACCAAGAGGATACCAAGGTAACAAAACAGAGAAGGAGACCTACAAACAGTGCAGTTGTTTTGTATATACATAGAGTTATTCTGGAGATGCAGGTCTTTTACAGACACAAATTAATTGCATTGGGAAATAAATATTTGGGAAATCAATTCTTATGGTAGGAACTGGCCAGGGACATTTTCCAGTCCTACAAGAACCTTTATCCAGAATGGCTGTGCCAAGTCAAACTCCATTTAGACTGCTTTCCTCCGTCTATCACTGGCTGATAAAAATACCTAAGGAGGAACACAGATTCGGGGCAACCCATGCAGTTTTTACACCTGGAATTACTCTTCTAGTCTTCAGCATTTTGCATATCAAATAATTCATGAGCTAGAAGTAAAAGCTTTGTGTCCCAGCTGGAATTAACGCATAATCTTTGGTAGAGTAACCTTAATGTATTATTCTGGGCCTATGTCTAAAACATAAAATTTGAAGATTTTCATTTTTTTCCTAAAAGAATACATACATTAGACTAAATTTAGAATTTTTCCTTGGTTTTCTGAGGTGGCAGCTATCCACAAGGGGCCTGTTTTGTGACCTGAACAAACAGTCTGCTTCTGGGAGAACAAAAACATGAATTATGGGCTAAAAGACTCCAGTATGCTGCATTCACCTGGAGTGGCATAAGGGCTGGGAACATGTAGCAGACACAAAGATACATTCTGGTATTTTCTACTTACTGCCTTTAAGCACTGCAAAATGTTCTTTTAATGTTATTTCTTCATGAAGTTTAACAGGCTTGGAAGTTGAATAGATATCTATGTTAGATATGAAGGAACATTCTGATATTTTCTATTTGTCTTTAACTTTCAACACTGCAAAATTTTCTTCTGATGAAAGATGTTCTCTGTAGAGGACATTATCAAACTGTGCTAATGAAACACTATTAATAATTTTTCACTATTCTATTGAACACACTGCAGTACAAATAATATTACGCTTCTTCCCTTATACATCTACAGGAACTTGAGCTATCTTAATTTTACTGCTGATGGACCTTTCAAACACAGGTTTTTTTTTGTCTGACCAAACCATGAACACATTGCTTAGCACAGTTAGTACTTTTCTTTTGTCAATAAACAGTTCAGTCTGACTTAGCTTTTCTTTTTCTCTGTTTTCAGTGATTGGGTGACACTGGACACTGACTTAAACCAGTAGTTTAAAACATACAGAAGATCTTGCTTTCATGCATGTTGAGTCTCCGCTACATCAGATTCTCTAATTGAGTTCGTGAAAAAGGGAAAATTCTGTCATGATATGAAGTGATATGCTTTTTAAAAGTTCAGTTTAAGTCATGTTTTATAAAGGTAGTGTTCACAGGATGACATGGAAACTGAAGAAGAAAATAGTTATTAGACAGTTTCTCAAAATGACAATTAGATAATCTATTTCTCCATGTGAATTTCTGGCATAACTCTGAGACATCAGATAACTAATTTGAGCAATATCACCCCCGGTAGGATGCAAGGAAAGAAGCAACCTTCATCTACCAAAGCATGTTCAAAAGAGAAATTCAGAATAAAATATAATCAAATTAATCTTCAACTGTGAAAGTCCTGCAGCTATATTTACCTATAGTAGGAAAATATGTCAGCTACTAACGTCTGCATGATCAATACATATTTTCATATAAGAGTATTTTTCCGCTCTGTAAAAAGAAAAAATGACAATGAAATATTTTATGGAAGTTGAATCAGATTTTTGCAATCTCTTGAAAATCTGGGGTGGAAGAACAGAATTAATTTGCAAATATGGAAAGTGAACAGAAGTTTCTCATGTGCATGTGTATCAGACAGGAATGATGGGATCTTTGGATGATAACTTCTGTTCTTGTCTAGCTCCAGAATGTCCACCAACCTGGTTGGAGGCAAGACAAAGAAGAGATCAGATGATGATCTCAAGCAAGGAGGAAATCTGCTGTGCAGTCTAGCCATCTCCTAAACATCTGGCCACTTTCCATTACAGTGTATTAATGTTGCAAAAGTGGAGCTTGAGGATGAGTAGAGAAAAATGAAAATGAATGATGCTTACAATGGACAGTCCAGAATTTTTACTAGAGGATGTTTAACACTTTTTTTTTTCACTGTAAAACATTAACTATTAATTTTATAAAACTGCTCTCATGCAGAGACAATGTGAGAATACATCAAACAGATCACTACACCTGCATCATTTGTATATATTACTTTCACTTCATTCCCATTTTTACTGCTCCCTAGAGTTGATTCTTCACCTCCTCATTTACAACTGTACGACAAAAAGATGACTGTCTTTCTGTCTTCTTCCTTCTGTTTCCTCCTATTTCTAGCATTCTTTCAGAATTCAGTTATTTCCCTTATAATTCATACTCCTTTTTCCCACTTTTGATTTTTTTTTTTTTAACCCACTCTTTCACATCCTTCACTTTGAAAACATCCTTCCTCTATTAGTACATTAACTTATTCTCCAGCCTCTCTAATACTGAATTTCAACTACCAGCCCTTTTTACTTTATTTAAAAGGGAAATAACTACCACCATCACAGGCTTTGAAGAGAAATTATTGAAGTGTACTCAGATTTGATCTAACAGTAACTTTATATGTAATTCAGCAACTAACTTACAATAACATGACTCAGAAGAGAAAATCATGTGGTAAAACATTACACTGAATGGGAAATGAATCAGTGAAAACATTATTCAGAGTAGGCAATTACTGAGTGAAGATATTATCCACAGCAGGCAATTACTCAGTAAAAATATTATACAGTACAGGCAAATATTCAAGCAAACATTTGACAAGGACAGCAATTATTCAATAAACAATTGTAATTGCACCCAATGGAACACACTTGCCATCAACAGTACAAATAATTAGCAGACTCATAGAGTGTCACTATGACTGCCCAAGTTTTAGCTAATTTGCATGGCAGCTAAACTCTGCAGGACAATCAGAATCTGTCAGTGAGAGAGTATTTGTTTTTCCTTTTGTCTCTTCAGTTCTGGGAAGCAACATCACAATTCTATCAATTTTAATGAAGAAGCAAGTTTAGCTTAATCAGTTTTCCGGAGTTAGTCATTTACTTTCTTCCAGGAAAGAGCGTTATTCACAATTCCTTTCTTCTGCTCTTGCATCTTTTGTCACAATTTTAATCCTTTTCTTCCTACTTCACTTTCTACAATAATTCCCAGAACTTCTTTTGTTGTTGTTGGTAGGTTTTTTCTTTGTTCTAGTAGTTGAATTCTTAAAATGTCTCCAGTTTTATGCTTTTGAGCTACAGATTCATTTCTTTTTGCATAAAGACACTTCAAGACAATGTTGCACTGCCTTTTGTAGCATAGCTCCCACTTTAGCTCTGTTTCATAGCATGCTTCTTCAATCCAAATCTATCCTGCCTCCTGCTTTGCTCAGTAAATCAGTTCTTTTTCTCATACTATTCATTTATTCACCTCTATTTATTTCCTCTCTCAAACATTCTCAAACTCTGCTATCAACTGAATTCTTTCTTTTCTTCCAGGCATTCATTCCTTTCTTTCACCAGCCTCCATATTACCTTCATAAAATTCACTTCCCCCCGTCTTTTTCAAACTTTTTTTGAGAATTGCCTGGGTGAATTTGTATTTTCGTATCTTTTGTTTTGCTTCATTTCCTAATGACAAGTTTTGAACGATTTGATGAATCATTTCATCAAATTACAAATAATATTGTGCTATTATTTTTGCATGAATGAATGCTAATTCATTTTGGCACATTCTGTCATTCTAAGCATCTATATTTAGACATGCAGCAAAAATGAGCAAAAAAAGAAATAACAGGAATGTTGCTGGGATTATGTAGCTAGAGTAGCCGCATTAGTACAATCACACTGACTTTTGTATTGTAGATTAGGGTATGTGATACCAGAATCAGAGTTTCACAGATTAAATGCATCAATAAAGAAGTATAGATATTCTGGTCCTATTTTTAAGAGAAATTGGGAGCGGTACTCCAAAGGTATCACTTCATTGCAACAGGAAGGCCAGCAGAATCTCTGCGTAATTTGGTCAAGTAACAATCTATGCTAAAAAAGACATTTCTGCAGAGTGCCTGCACAGGGACCGATATTATCATAGCTACATGGTATACTTCTCCCAGTAGAGTTCTGCTGGCTAGCTTCTCTAGGAAGATAGACTTTCAGAAATACAGTGCTATAGGAGCAGACCTCCAAGTCACAAAAATTCTTCCCTCATTAACATTTAAAACAATTTAAGACTCAGGGAAATCTATGCAGTGAAAATGGGAAGTTTTCATTAGAATATACTACTTTCTATATTCTCTAGTGTCTGGGAAGTCACCAAAGTTTAGCCAAATAAAGGTATAGCATTCTGTTTGATTTGTCTCAAGATTACAGTCAGGAGAAATGAAACTATAATAGTAAGAAGAATCATTTATAATATTATGCATTACCTTACATATATTCCTGATCTCAAATGACAACAATAGGGAATGAGAAGTCACTGTGCATCTTCCTAACTTCTTCTTCTGTCTTTCTTTCAGTCCAATTTTCCAAAACATTCTCTTGAACTCTTCTAAAAACAGTTTCAAGAAGTTAAGATTATTTTTGAAGGCCTTGTTTCTTCTCATGTATCTGCAAATCAGGATCAATGCATTGTAAGAATATGAAAACATGTAGAAAAATGCTAAGATAAATGAAAAACTAGGTAAGAAGAAAAATCTGTATTTTGTCCACCAGCCATAAACACAGGCTTCAACAACTTGATTTCATAAAACGCCTTTTTCTCTACATTTCTTTGACTTACTCATATTTCCTATAGTTTTTTTTTTGTTGTTGTTTTGTTTTGTTTTTGTTTTGGTTAGCTAATCTATTATAGGTCACATAGCTCAACAGACTTTAATCTATTTACCCTGATTTTAAATTAGACTCAAGTCTAGAAATTCTTTTCAAAAGCTACTATTGAACATCTGATTTTCTGACACTTTTTCTGCTCTTGTGGAACAAAGGAAAAACTATTAAGAAACTTCACTAGTTTTAGTGTCAAGTAAATCACGAGTGTGCTCTGAGTCACTTGTTCCAATAAGGATCATTCACACCCCATTACACAGCTACTAGTCCTAGTGTTTGGATTTGACCCCTGACTCACACACCTAATTCACTGGCAAATAATGTCTCTTTTTTTTCCCCCTCCTTTTGGAAAAAGAACATAATTTTAAACCTACAAGAGACTGGAAACACGTGGAAATGATAACGAAATACAGTTGTTGATTGTCAGCTTCTCAGCTGATGACTCATAATAAAGCATCTCAAATTGTAAGCCAGAAGAGGAATGGCGGGTCCTGTGCCACTGAGCTTCCACTACAGTGCTTACAAGTGAAACAGGTACAGTGAGTTACACCCAGAAAGGATAGACTATAGACCATATGAGAACGTTCTTAACAGTAAAGCATTTGCTACTTGTCTGACTACTTCGCCTCTACGTTTTTGCCCATGGCTTACCCTAAGTACCTCTGGATATTTCTTGAACACAGGAAGATCACAACAGTGCATTTGGGCTAAAACTGCCTTGTTAAAGTATTGAACCGAGACCACAGAGGTAATTGTTACAACCTGAGTTCAATAAAAAGTTTTGTCTCTCACCTTAAGCTGGTTGCATAGGAGTAATGTCAGAGAAACAGTCAATCCAATAACCGAGATCTAACAAAGCCCTTAATCTGAAGGCCAATCGTGTTCAGAAAAGATGAGTTCAAATGGGATAGGAGGAGATTCTCTCAGTGAATAAGGTCAGTCTTAAGAGAAAAGACCAAAAAGACATAACCCTGTTCAGTACACAGGTATACATAGGTGGGTGTAGGAGAAGGGAAAGAAATTAGAAAGGAATGAAAACTACTAATACTGAGGGAAAAATTTAGTATAAGACTCATGGATGTGAAGTAATAATGGCTGCAGTTGAGCTAAAAGCAGTTCACACTCACAGGAAGAAACATGCCTGCTATTAGGAAATGTGTAGAGAAAAGTCCTGAAGACATGATAAAAAAAGTGGTAATTTGTGGTAGCCCAGATCAGGACTTGATTAGTAGAGTTTTTGCTATACTTCTTAGTTTAAAAATAAAGAACGCACATATAAATGTTATAACACTCTCTCTCACTGAACTCTGCCTGAACAAAAGTATAATGATAGGATTGATATGGGACAGGGGCCAATGGTTTTAAACAGAGACGGGGGGGTTTAGGTTAGATATCAGGAAGCAGCTTTTCACACAGAGGGTGGTGAGGCACTGAAACAGGATGCCCAAGGAGGTTGTGGATGCCCCATCCCTGGAGGCATTCAAGGCCAGGCTGGATATGGCTCTGGGCAGCCTGGTCTGGTGGTTGGTGACCCTGCACACAGCAGGGATGTTGAAACTACATGATCATTGTGGTCCTTTTCAACCCAGGCCATTCTATGATTCTATGATTCTGTCAGGTTTTTTGTTTTCTGATTCTCCTCAAATTTCCTCTGATTTCCCACTGCCAATCTTTTCTGCTTTTTATTTTTATTTTTATTATTATTATTATTTTAATTCATATTTACAATGGTGATAGTTGCTGTCCACAGCTAATATTATTCCTTTGGTGTTTCTGCCCTGTCCTTGTGGTAGTCTGACTTTGTCTCTGATTCTGACCCGTTCTGATTTGCATTTTTTTCCCTTAAATGGCAAATGCCTGCAGTGTTCAAAATGTAGCATTGACCTTCCCTCCTGTTGCAAGAACACAATTTAAAAAACTGCAAGAATTTAAAAAGAAGGAGAACATGAAATAAGGATGTGACTTGACATTTCAAATCCTCTGAGATTTCCTGGGAAATCACAGTGACAATAAACACCTGGAGTTCTCCATCAAGCTGATCTTTTCTTTTGCTTCCTTGGCAACAGGGGAATGCTTTTGGCACCTGTGGTCTGGCATCCCCTGAAATCTGCATCTCCAGAAGATATAAACAATCCTAACGTTATTTTCTTCAATAAAACCCTGTTAAAGCAGCCATGGATCTGTATCAGTGCCTTCAATCAGTCAGAACCTAAGAGATGGGCAAGAAAATATTTAAGATTTCTTCAGAGCATTTTGTCATCAGTTTTCCCTCAAAATGAGGAATTTGGTCATGAGTCTCTCTCATGCCAATGTTTATGTATAATGAACGCATCATAGTGTAGCTTGCATATTGCCCCAGTCCTTATAACCTCTCTTGGGCAGTTACAGAAGGTTGAACACCCATATGATCACAGGAAGTTAGGAAGTGACAA
Organism: Perdix hodgsoniae; assembly: GCA_035772895.1. NCBI lineage: Eukaryota > Metazoa > Chordata > Aves > Galliformes > Phasianidae > Perdix > Perdix hodgsoniae. Next base: position 1,976,613 of record JAPSGF010000018.1, on the reverse strand, counting down.
AGATACCTCTTGCAATCAGGATATTGAGCATTCAAATCCATTCTAACTATTCTGAACCATTGATTTCCTTGTAAATCAAAATTCTACTTTCTATTTGGTGATAATGCTTTTGCCATTATCAAAATATGTATGAAAACCTAGACATGGTTAGAAAGAGAGAGGAGCTGGCCTATTATTTCATATAAATTTTACTTGCAAATGCAGTTGATGTAGACACTGGGTCCCAGCTTCTGCTTAAACTCATTCGTTGATTTAGGGTGATCATTATTTAACTACTTCTGAGACACCCTTCATAGTATGCTCTTGTTATCTAGGATAAATGGTAGTTTCTCCCACATAATGCAAACAGTATTGAGACACAATCCTGGACTAGAATACCATTCTTGTGAAAGAGAACCTTTTATTCCCGATTTATCCACATTTTTCTTATCTTCACAAACTCACAACCTTTGGATTGTTTTTTATAATTCTTTTTGATACTCTTTTGAGACCCCGTATTTCATTAAAGCAAAACTCCCAGGAGAAGGTAACACTCTTGCTTCAGATGTTTCCTGATTATAGTTGCACTTACCCTTTCATACCTGGGTCGGCACTGGTGACTCTATAGGTTTCAAAAGTCATTCTGTTCAAGACAGTCTATGCAACGTAGGTGCAATTATTACTATCTGTTTTCAGAAATTATTAGCTTTGATAGCAGCGGTTCATATTTCAGACCCGAAGAACACCTTTTTGGCTTAAAAATATATTCAATTTTTTTTGCAAGTAGGTTAGCAGATCAAACAAAAAATATCAGTTATAGATCTACAAAGATTATGGACTTTATTTTCTTTTATACTAGAGGTATAGAAATTATTAAGGTTACGCTTAAGCAGTACATTAATCTTGGGACTGAATTTTGGCCTGAACTCACTTTAATTCACCTGAGTTCACCTGAACTCACACTCTAAAAGCCTTGGTTCCAGTGTTTCAGAGCCCAGCTCTTGATGACTGAATGGTGAGAATTTCAGAATGAAAGTTTCAACCCTCTAGTTAGCACCAGCAGAATGAATGGAGAAAACTGCTACTCATTTAAACGTATTTCAAATAGCAGATCAAACTCATGTGTGCAACAAGTTATTGCACTGAAAATTATACCCTGTGGGGCAAAACTGAAAATTAAAATCATATCATAACATACAGTCCAACAATGTCTGTTGATGATTAACTCTGTTTGTGATTATTTAAAGAGCAATTTTTATTACGGAGTTGCCCTTCTGTCTTAACCATCTCATATTTAACCATTTTATTCTCTGTCTGAAGTTCTCAAAAACTTGCATCTGGAAATTTTATATCTCAATCAAGGAAAGCATGAGTAAATCATTGTATTTGATAAGATTTCTTTTCATTTAAGTTTTCCTAATTCATGCTACAAAGGCTCAACAACACAGAAACAGGCTAAAATAATTACATTACCTTCAATCAGTAGTCTTATGTGCAGTTTATGTTCTATTTTGCACTTTGGGGCCTGGAAGGAACTGCAGAAGAGCCTCTATGCCCCAAACTAGCAAGACCTAGCATTTCTCTCCAATAATACATATTATACTCTGCAGTAAAATTTAAGAATATCTTGTTCACATTATGTAACTGTGTAGGTAGAAGAAGCATCACAGTGTAGTAGTTCAAGATCTAATACCTCCCTATAAGATCCAAATATAAGATCCAAATATTTTAATATTTTTAGGAAGGAAATCCATTTGACATTGCACTTAACGGAGCTGCTGTTCAAAACTGCATTGCCTTCCTTAAAAACAAAACAAAACACACACAACCAAAAGCAACAACAAAATAGACAAATCAGAATATAGACACCATTCATATTATCAAGGATAATGATAAAATAAATGAGTCAGTAACAGGATCTTGGAGGTAAGTCATTCTTGCTTTGTTCTGCATAATTTTTTGGTATAAATGTGCTTAATTCCTTAATACAGAATGTCTGTATTTTACCACAGTTTAATACTTCCCCTCTGGGGGCAACACAGTCTTGGCAATACTTTGGAAATGGGAGGAAAAGAAAGACTTGAAAGGTTGAATAATCTTTTTCACAGTAAGCCAAAGTAAAACTATCATACAGTAAATTTCTTTAAAGGAATTTGTCTAGGCTTTTGCAGTTGTAAAAGAAAAATATGGCCCACTGAATGAAAGGATGGTTTGGCATGTTGTGGGTGGTCTACGATCTTACAGAAATTGGCAAATGTTAACAGTTCTCACTAAGCAAATGCTTTCACAATTGAGAAGATGCATGTGTTATAGGAGATATTTCTTCATAGAAACAAGATTCTTTTTATTTCCATCTTATTTGCACAGCATGTTTCCAAATATTGTGTTAGAAAACAGAAACATGTAAAAACAGAGTCAAAAACATAGTAAATTAGTTTTATCTTAACTGTAGTTCTCGATGATACATTTGTTGCTAGCACAGCTAATAAGTTGTGTATATATATATATATATATTTACTTAAATGAAATACATAGTGGTAAACAACTCTGTTTCTGATAATGCAAACATGACTCCTAGGTTTATACATGACAATTTGTGCAAGGAAATTTGAGTCACAGAGGGTTCTGCTCAGCTGAAGAACATAATTCTACTAGACTGATACATAAAATCTTGAAGACATTAAAAGGATGGTTTTTCCTGGCGAGCTATTCCATCCAAAGAGAGATGAAAATACATAGAAACTTTGTAGCAATAAATGGTTTTAGTCTCCTGTGCAGTACTAAACCCAGTTCAACAGGGTCAAAAAGCCTATTTCAGAAACTGTTCTTTAACTTCTCTGGATAGTTGTACTGGTTCATGCAAAAAAGCTACAGTGTTGGAACTATAGGGTACTCCAAAAAAAGATAGGTTACAGCAGTTAATTTTACTCTGAACATTGATTTTCCCAAGGACACGTTGTACGTCAGCACTTGATACTTAGTGTGATCTGAGTTTATTTCTTTTCATTGCGGTCAGATACCCAGAAGCCAGTGCAATGACCCTTAAGGATAGATTTGCTTCCGAAAAAGCCAATGTTATGAGAGGCTGAGGAAAATTCTTAGTAAGAAAGGGTTCACAAGAAAATTTACTTTATTCATGCTGAAAATATCTACTTGCAGCTGGCACTGAAATGTCAGTTTTATTCAAGCTAAGCTTTGGCATGCTCTGTAGCACTCCCTCTGGTACAATCTTCCCCTCTCTACTCTATTGGCTTTTGTGTATTGTGAGATTTGGTGGCGATGAGACTCCCATATTCCTATATCTTTTATCCAGTTTACGATCCTGCTAAAATTGGCATACAAAATTGTATTTTTAAAGTTGGGAGCATCAATACAATTTACACAGTTGGGAATCAAACCAATAAGTAAGACTAATTATGATATTAAGAACACATTATCTGATCTATCTTAATAATATTGCCAGCTTTTGGGGCAGGAACAAGTCTCGCCTTTGTTTTGTGATACACAGTTTCATTATGTATCACTGCACAGATATACTAAAATAGGTTGTAGATGCTGAATACACCAAGACCCGTCCAAAAAAAGAAGAATCTAAGAAGTCTGTCAAGCAACCCTATGACTGCTCACAGAGAAAAGAAAATAATTCAACTTTCAAACTTAATGAATTTTAATCCCCACGCCCAAACTCTCATCCATATTCTACAGAATTCTGTAGATAGTCATCAATAATATCAAACCATGTAGTTGCAAGTTAGAAGTCTAAATATAGAGCACAACAGACTTGTAGATTCTTGAATGTCAAACCACCTTATCAACATTGCTATTGCTTCACTGGGTTTTTTATGTGAAAGTTATTCTAACATTGTATTAAAACATTCCCCAAACCTTTAGTTACTCTGCAGTTGAGCTAATCATATCAAAAATATACAGAAGGCTAATGACATTGTTAGGATAAACAGAATTTTAATGAAATGGTTGTGTGGAATAACATGCATTCAGTTTTCATCATTTCTATAATGACAATTACATCAATATAATAATTTAGGTGAAATGCAGAATAATATTGTCCTGATGTGGTTATGGTTATAAGCTCTTTTCCAACAACAACAACAACAACAACAACAACAACAACAAATCAATTTACAAGTATTTTTTTATTGCTAAGAAAAATATCATATTGAAAACTACATGGTTGCAGCAAAATCAGTAAACTGAGAGAAATATTTATGTGCATTTGTTTTTAATTTCCATATATAATTATCAAAAAGGAAGTTCCTGAAGTGATCTTGGTATAAAAAGTCACTTAAAAGCTTATCAGCTGCCTCTCCAATAATTTTCATAACAAAAAACTCCTAGTAAACTTTTCTGAGATACATATTAGAACATCTTAAAATTAGCTCACCATGTCTACTATGCACAAGAAGAGCATTCTTATTGGGCAAAGTAGAATATTAGTTTTAGGAATTAAATAGGCTTCTGACTTAAAGAGATATACATACAACTCAGTTTATGTCAGTATGTATATCTCTTTATACATACTCTTTATACAATCTCTTTTTGTAATGTCATTAAAACATAATAAATATCTAATAAATGTTTCATCTTAGGAGGCTTAGTTTTCTTTAATATATTTAGTTTTCCAGTATCCTATCTGCTACAGAAGAGCACAGACATTCACATCTTTTCCCACCTCAAGAAAGGAAAGAACTTAAAAGATCTCCATACTATTTTTCTTGCAATGTCCCTGACTACAGATTGATAATACTGCTGTACTACACATTTTTTTCCTTTATTTTTTATCTGAATGAATTCTGGAATAAGTGATTGAATCTAGACATAAAGGAAAAAACAACAACGACATATGAGCTCCAAGGTTTCTTGTTATATGACATTGTAAGAAACTTCTTGGAAGAATCATAGAATTCTCAGAGTTGGAAGGGATCTTTAAAGGCTGTCTAGTCCAACTCCCCTGCAATGAACAGGGACATGCACAGCTAGATTATCAGAGATTACCCAGGGCCTGAGGCGTCAACCACATCATTGAGTAACCCGTTCCAGTGCCTCACCACCCATACTGAAAACATAGACAAAAAACAAAAAACAAAAACAAAAACAACAAGAAAAAAACCAAACAAAACACTATGGCCAAGAAATCTTGAAAGAGAAAAAAGTACTTGGGGAGAAAAAACACATCAAGTGACCAAATTAGGTAGAGAATGAGAGATGCGGTGAACATTGAATGGATTTCTGTTATTTTCTAGCATCAAGACTTTAGCACAGCAAGAAATTAAAAAGAGCTGGCAGACTGCAGTGGAATAAGGAAACGCACTGAAAAAATCTTCAAAGTACTGGTACAACTTTTCTGATTTTTCTTTGTCATTGTCACGCTGTCTCTGGTATGGAGCTGTCTTATAGTCTTCTTTAATGTTTTTTGTTTGTTTGTTTGTTTGTTTGTTTTCCCCAGGCATAACATATTTATGAATTTTTTTATTATATCAGATCTCTTTTTATCCAAATAAATTCTTCAGTGTTTGTGAAAGAAAAACTGAAGAAGGAAATACTAAATAAATTCATTTCTTAAACTTTTCAGTTGTCCTTCTCCAGAGACAGTCATACCTAAAATCTGTTTCTTCCCCAGCACTGAAGTTCTAGTGACACACCAAAAAGCACCAAAATGAAGCTTTCAAACACATGCATTACATACTCTTTCTATTCACAAACCAAACCTGATGCTACCTTTGCCTTATTCAAGAACATCCTTGTAAAGAAAAAGGGGATTAACTTACTTAGCACACCTGAGCCTAGATATGTTTGTTTACAAATAGATTTCCTTCTAATCAAATGTTGACTTACTAATCTCCTGGCCAAAAACTATTGCAAGGCTGGAGGACAGTATGTATGAAAAATGAAAATCAGTCATTACGAAAGACTTTCATCATATGGATCATGCTGGGCTTTGATGACAGATTGCTTCATCTATGTGAAGATACAATCTCATTAAATCTGCCACAGGTGGGAAGATCTCAGGAGAGATACTGAATAGGAATATATTGCGCAAATTCTTTATGAAAGATTTGGCAAAAGTGTGGTAGTATAATCTTACAGAAAGTTTGGAAAAACAACATTTGAAGATTTAAAGACCTAAAATTTTCTAACTGAACTCAAAAGGATTGCAATGGAACTAAAATGAGAGTTCATACTATAGGTTGCAGAATTAGTGTTCTGGAAATAATTAGAAGCACATAATATGTTTGAACTTCCTTTACAGTCATCAAATTATGTGGCATATTGGTGTAGCCTGAATTTTATTGGCAAGCTGTCCTTCTGAGGTCTTACAGTAGTGACATTCTTCAGATATGAAAAAGACTCCTGTGATCCAGAAGGCTGCTCTGGAGACAGACTACAGTTTTACTTCTGTTCTGGTCAGGAACACATATCTGCAGTATGTTTCCTGACTGTCCTGACTCATTGTTCACAGCTTTAGTTCACAGCACTGGGTTGTCTGAGAGTATGAACTGGGTTAATATCCTGTGAAACTAAAACCAAAAGTGATCTCTGGGAGGACTTCAGACAAAACTGAGACAAGACTACATTTTGTCCAATTGTAAAACCAAACAACACCGAAACATTCACTTTAGTAAATATTCACAGAACTGCTGTGAAGTTGCCTGAAGATACCTGAAGCATTCATATTTATATAATATTGATGTTCAGTTGACAAGATCAGGCCCAGAGTATGGAGTTTATATATATCAGTACAAACTGTCAGAATACAGAGTCATGGGAAACACTATTGTCTTTACTGTAGCTAGTAAGAACTTAAGGCCTTGCGTTAACAAACCTGGCTATAGAACTCTGTGACTATGTACAAATGAATATAGTATAATGATTGCTGACATATCTGTTCATTCGGTGTCACAGAATTCAGTATCCACTGACTCTTAAAAAACCTTCGTATTTACTTATAGGTATGCTATTACCGAAAATAAGATGTATGTTGAGTGGTCTGCTTCAAGCAATCAGTGAAAAAATCCCACATCTATCCGTATTTACCCTTCAGAATATTCCTGAAGAGCCACTTCCACACAGGAAAATTGTAATAGCTCATAGAACATCTTTGTCAGGTGCTAACTCATTAGACAGTCAGTTGATGTCTCTTCTCTTCTAAATAGACCTGTCACATTAATTAATATTGTGTCTCCACAAGGTGGTAGAAGTGGGTAATTAATTCCACTGCATGTAACATTCATAGTTTGATTGCTTTCCTATTTACTCCGGTAATGAATAGATATCTCAGTCTTTAACATTATAGATTTTCTAAAAAAACCCCACAATGTTGTCATAAATCTCCTGGTAGTAATCTGCATTTCATTTATTTTTCTTAATATGCTTTGTTGTAAAGAGTTTTTCATTTAATTAATCCCACCTCTGTTTCCTCTGCTCCTTTTAATAATGAGTTTTTAGGATATTTTTACTTGTACTTAAATTTTATTGGAAAATGTGGCACCTGAGAGCTTGAAATAAAGTCAAGTAGTTTGGAATGGATGAATGAAACTCTTTATAGGTAGATCCTATATGAGCAGTGAAGCCATTCAAAGTTAGACAAGGCCAAAATTTTCAATGAGAATGACTCATGCTATAACGTACATTTTGGAATATTCCACAATGTTGTAAACTGTCAGAGTAAAACAGTGGAAGAACACTTGTTGCTTCCTCTGTAATGCTGAAATTTTAATGGGCGTCTGAATTCTGACTGTCTAGTAGGAGGACATCTTTCATGTGGTATGTTTCAGCTTCATCACTTATGAGTTTAATCATTACTCTCCACAAATGTGTAGACTATTTTTGTACTCAATTACCATATATTTTCAGTCACTTTAGATAAAATTTTGATATTCATACAGAGAAGAAATCGCTATTATAAGATATAATTAAATTAAAAGAAAATACTTATGTGGATTGCACTGTCATATCTGTGCTCTCAAGTCGTTTTTCACACCAATTTTTCTCTATTTTAGCTGTCCTTTCCAGAGTTAAAATTTATATACATAAGAAGAGTAGAAAGCATATTTTTTTTTTAGCAAATGAAATATCCATTTTTAGCTGCATATCAAAGATGGATATTCAATTTGAGAATTACATACTCAGTGCTCACCATAAAGAGAAGCTTTTTTATTAAATTGAATCTAAAGTTATTTTTGTTATATATCTAAGGGTTTAAAATAAATAGAACTAGATTAAAACTGTCAATTCACAGTTACAGAAAATTCAAGTAATTGTGCACTCCTCCTACAAAGATATATAAATCCAGATTGCCACTACTCTCAAAGTCTTGCCTATGATCAGATATCAATCTTGCCCACTCTGTCTACATTATCTTTTGAGACAATTAATTCATCGATATAGAAAAGTTATTTAAATATTGATGAACATAAATGCAGTTGGTAAGATGAAGACAATCATATTTCACAATAACCTTTGCATGACATTCATTGTTACCAGCATAATTGGTCAAGCATGTTTATCACTTTTGAAGTTAGAAAAAAAAATCGGATGGTCTGAAAACATCTTCTACATATGTCATTGAAAATACACAATATAGACTTTGGAATAATAATTTTATCTTAGGAAGAGATATTGCTTTTTGGTATGTAACGTCTAAGAAGTCTGAACAAATATTGTATTTAATTTTTCCAATTGTAATTACATTTAAAAATGCTACTATTAAAATGCTTAATACTTTCTAAAGGACATAATGCTGGCATTTACCACATTTAATGTTGCTTTAAGACCTACTGACATTAATGGGCTGTTATGTGTTGTCAGAAGTCTTTGGATCATTCCTCTTTGGTTTTGGTAGCAATCAGTATGTAGAACTTCTATTCATTTCTATAAGAATTCTGTGGAAAGAGTCTTTGAATTTTCAAGTAAAATTGGAAGCTTCTAGGTATTTCACAGAACCACAGAATATTAACTTTATGCAAATAGAAAATCATTTGGTTTTATGTACCCTATGCTATTTCCCTTTTCATTTATATAAAGGTAAGTGCAATTTACAAATATATGCAGCTTTGTGAAACAGGAACTGAAAATACAGAACCTAGCATGTCTGACAAAATCTAACTTTAGGCTACTTTTTTCACACTGACTGTTTCAGATGTACTGAATGACAGATATTATCTACTTGGGGGGAAAAAAACAAACAAGCAATTAATTAATAGGAATTTTGCATGCCTTTTTGCCTCTGTTCAAATGGAAAGAAAAATAATTTAAATCAGAACAGAATGTGTTTCTGTAATGAAGATGCCAGTGGACTGAATGAACAATTAAGCAAGTTCTGTTTGTTTAAAATATCATTTGTAAAATTCCATTCCTAAATGCTCAGCCTCTTTAAAAAAGCCCTAGTGGACAATTTTACTAGTATTGTATGGATCACTGCGTCTCCTTTACCTATCTATCTGATCTCATGCTGATGTACGAGTTCAGGAAATGAGAGTAGAAACTTCTTCAAATTATCCTGTTCTTACCCTCAAAGCAGTAGTCAGTAAGTGAGATGCCCTCCTTGAGGTTTTAAACTTCGTTAGAGATTTATATGTGTTTGGTTGGTTTTTGTAACACAGAGTATCTATCTTCATCGAGAATCTAAGCCTTATCCCAGTGTAAGTACAAAACAAATTATTTGATAGGCACATTAGGCAATATTTTAAAATCACTTCAAAATTCCAGGTGAGTAATGCCACCTTTACTCATAACAACCAAAAAATTGTTTTCTCTTGGAGACTATAAAGAAAGTAAGACATCAGCCAAGCTGCCTGGGTATAAATAGCAGGGGAGAATTAAGAGCATCTAACTTGACTCCTGCAGGTGTAGAGTCCTGAAAGTAACTCTTGGAAACAATTAAATACAGTTCATTTGCAGCAAGGGATTTAATTAGTATTCCTTACAATAATTGAAGAAGTGGTTTGTCCAGTCTTCTGAACTGTTTTATCTATAAGAAAACTTACACAGTAATTAATGAAGGGATTTTAGATAACTGTAATTAACTGAATCCCATAAAGATTATTTTAAAGTTACTACGTGGATAAGAACAGGAGGACTGAGACTGATCTTTGGAAAACAGATGAAATAAAATATCTTTATTTCGTCATGATGGCAATGTGACAGTTTTGTGGTAGTATCATGGGGAAACACAGATTCAGCTACATCTCTGTTTTAAGCTTCCTCTATTAGTTTTGGTTCTGAATCCTGCACATACATTTTTACAGTTTTCTTCAGTCTTACAGTAAGACACTGCAGTCACAGGTTCTCTGCAAAAACTGTAAAAAAAAATACACTCCAGTAGATTAGTTGGCTCAAATAGTTTCAAAGAATGGTTATTCTTGAGAGAAATGTGCTTAATTTCCAACTCACATCTTATTAGAGGTTTATTATCTTTCTAAGTCAATTACATTAAACCATTTCCCTTTCTAAAGGTCTGTTACACCATAAAACCAGCTGATCAGTTTGGTGAGATTCAAAGCACCACAAGTTGAACCTCCCTCATCAGTGGCATACCAACACGTGTTCACACATTGCCCTGAAGGCAGTGTGCTTATTGATCATAGAAACTCATCAAAATTATGGGGAAAATATTGCCTGTACCGAAGATGATATGGGAAGATAAAAAAACAGACAAATACGTACAAAATGCTAGTAAGGACTAATATATCCATCACAGTTATTTTTAATGGCTTAAAAAAGCAAGGAGAAACTATTACGGAGACTTCCAGGAAAAAAAAAAAAGAGAAAACAATAAACACCGACAAGAAACAACAACAGTAAAAACAAACCACATTTTTATTTGTTCTGCAATGATTTCAGTTGAAGTTTGGCAGAGAGCTGTTTGTGAGCCCTCAGTTGTTGCAAATAATCAGTGTGTATTAGTTCCTGATAGTCCTGCCAGTTTGAGCATGAGCAGTCCTTTAACAGGTTGTAAATAGTGATACTAGTAAGATACTGGCTGCTAGGGAATTACATTTGTTTCCATTATCCTTGCCATAATGTTTACCACAGAGATGTTTTCTCTCCAGAGCAACACTAGAGAAAACAAATGTCTGAGGAACACACCTGGGGATCTCACCTGTTTGACTCAACTGGCTTTCCAAGCAAAGAGTGTAGACACCACTGGAGATCTGAGGAAGCATCATCTTTTTCATAGCATCACCAATTCCTCGTGCAGAAGTGTCTTCAGTCCTCAGAGGTCAGAGTTCATCTTATGGGAACAAGCAAGTCTTCAATAACAAACATTTGTTTATTTGAAAACTAGCTTTGAAACTAGTTTTGAAAACATCTCTAGAACAGTCAAGTGCCACTGCTGTTTCTTTCACTGAAAACAGTATGTAGTGGCATTAATTACTGGTCAAATAGATTATTTTAAGAGTATACCTCTCATTGAGTCAGCTCATAAAGGAACGGAATAACTCAGAAGGATTCTACGCAAAGATACTGTACAACAAAATGGCACGTGGCAATTTAAATACTGTGTGATGATGTATTATTTCCTAGAGTGGATTGGAAACATTTTCTTTGGTCAATGATAAATTGATCACACACATGGGAAGAATTTCACATTTTAAGCAAATATGGTGAACATATTGAAAAATCTAAGAGTTCACCACAATGCTGAGGACCAACACAAAACGTTTTCCAATTATATTAAAAATAAAACAAAACAACACAGTAAATGTGAAAGTTATATGGTAGCTGAATTAAATCTTTTTTTTTTTTTTTTTTTTTTTTTTTTGCAATACCACAAGTCCAGGAAAAAATAATTATGCATGAGGAATCTATTTAACCTTGCCACTCATTTCATGGAAGAGTGAAGCTTTCTGGTTTTCCACTGTCTAATAATAGCTTGCATGAATCTGTCTTTACAATGAAGTTTAGGATGCAGTAAAGAATTCAGATGATGACCAAATCTGATCAAAATTGTTATTCAAATACATGTTTACATCTCAGCAGGCAAAATTTTTTGCATTCATATTTATGGAAACAGTATTTTTTTTCTTTTCAGTTTTTCTTCTTCTAAAACTTGTTTACTCACTGAGATTTGTTTAGCTCTGCTCTAATGGTTTTGAAGTAGCTCTATTCCTTGGTTTGAGTTTCTGGCTTCTGTGCTTCCGGAATTAAATTGATACTTCAGAAAGGATAAAGAAACTGGGAGATTTCAGGAGTCCTGCACAGTGTGGAGTGAGGGGAACAGATCTCTGCACCACTGTCCATCAAACAGAGTCCTGACCAAATGCCCAAATTCGGAGGTACTATTTATGATCTAACAATCTCTGCTGGACTTAAAACCCATTCTCTGTCTTATAGATTACCCGAGAGTTGCCTGCCTTGAGCTGACAAAATCTCCCTTGCTTTCAGTAAGTTAAACCTGGATGAAAAGCATTAGGATAGAAGCTGGTTAACCCCACAGGACAAAACAATAGCTTGAGATAAAGACAGAACTTACTTTGAGCAACTTGTTAATCACCTTGAAAGGCAAAACGTGAGTCACTGTGGGAGTGGTGAAGATGCTGAGCACCTTTATGTAAATGTCAACCCATGGTAACAGATAGTTGCTGAGCAGTGAATGAATTTCAAGTGAGACATTCAAGAATAAGTTATTTTCTATCCAGTCCTATAACTGAGCACCAAGAGTAGCTTGAGAAGAGGGTCTGAGAACAACCTGCACTGCACCAGGACTACACCTCAAATGATGCTGCATGCTGGCACTCCTTCAGAATAGGTGAATCATGTAACTCATTAAACTGAATAAATCTGTACTTAGAATGATTTAAAGTGTTTGAGTTTGATTATGGAAAGGTGAAGATAACAGTATTGGGATCCAAGAAGCGTTAGGAATACTAGGAAAATAGTAGCCACTTAAGTTAATACCTCAGTTGCTAGTAGTGTTCTGGATACCGGTATTGATTCCAATAGAGCAGCCAGCACTGAGGTTGGATAAAACACTGGAAAATACACATATGGGAATATTTGTGTAGTCCGCGTGGGTCGCCAGGTAGAAAAAAAACAACATTGTGATGTACCTAATTGGCTTAGTTGTGCTTACAGGACTGTTATGCTCTACATGTAGTGCTGGTATATGCTATCCATCCACAAACATATCCACTACCATGACTTTCTCAACAGTCTGCTGGAAAATGAGTAGTTGGGGGTTCAAAATGTGGCAGACATACAACAATACGTGTGCAACTACCTGTGGACAAGGACTAAAGGGCAAGCAGTGCCTTTGACTGAAATCCAAATCTCAACTCTAGGATGCAGCAGTACCGAGAATGGTTAGCATGTCACATGTAAATGGGCAACTGGATAGGTTAATATCACATTTATAATGAATAATTCCACATTGATGGATTTTCAGGCTAGTGGTATTAGCTTTTTTCATAAATTATGATCTGGAGAATGTCACAAATTACATGTAATCTCACAAATGGCAACACATGAGAGGAGTCTGTATGGACAGTTATAGAAATGTCTCATAAGAGATGGGTTGCATAGCAGTAAGCAAACTGCACATAGTTGGCAATGCTGCTTACATATTGCCTTTAGTTAACTCCATAGGAAATGAAAGTAACTTAGTAGCTTAGTTACAAGAATAGAGCAGCAATGCCAGAGTGAAAAACCTAATGCTTGTTGTGTAACCTTTGAGACAAATGTTTTAAGTACCAAGTGAATTTTAATAAGGCAACTGTTTTTCTCTACAGAGTTCTATAACTGATGGTGCTCAGATTTGCTTAGGGACAGGACCTAAGAACTCTCAGACCCTGAATCATGACTATGCATGTCATGGATAGATGCTAGTTTTACTCACCTAGACTCCCTCCTTGACCAAGTAATCTCTTCTGCAAAACAGACAAGTAATTCATTTTCTCAAACTAGCTTTTGTCTGTGATTAAAATGTTTTGGTATCCAATTCATTAGTCTCTGCATTATCATTTGGCTTTAAACCACAACAAGGTATTCCTAAATTTTCCAGTTTATGGTTGTGCCTGCTCATAACCTCTTACATCAGACATGTTGATGTCATCTTGTTTCTGTCTGAAGCATAGTATGATATGTAAATAGTAGCACATTGTCAGCAGCTGCAGTGCTGTGGAGGAGAGCTAGTAAAATTAGACCAGGTAATCCACAGGCTCTATGAGCTGTTGCTTGCTAGATCTTTCTCACACTACACTTCTATCTTTTGGGGGCTTCTCCTGATAAGAAGAATTCCCTCAGTATCAAATCTATTCCAAGACTTCAGTTCTTTTTGAGAACTCAAAATCTCCAACCCCAAAGCTCTCTCCTTAACTCTTTCAAGCGTTGTTCAAATCTCCACATGTCCCTGATATGACATGACTATTCACACTATTCACCCTGGACTTGAGGTTTGCCACATTTCTGCAGTCCTTCAAGTCACTGCCCTCATTCCTCCTGTTGTGTCCCTGTGTTGGCACAGTACCTCCATAGACAGTCTTGATCAGACTACTCCAAAATCCCTGCTGCCAGTCTCTTCTGCTCTCCCAAATGACTGGAAAAATCAAGTAAAACAAGATGCACAATGACTATTTCCAGTACTTAGTTTTCAGCCTTTAGAAGAGACAGTGCTTACAAAACTATTGCAATATGTCTGCTTTAGAGGAAAAGAGGACAAAAACGAGCCTCACAAAAGCTGCGGCTAGCACAAGTCAAGGCTATATTTGAATACATAGCCTTGAAGAAAGGCACATGATCCCTTTTGTTCATTGTAAAGGCTCCATGGTTCAAGATTCTGGTTTGCGTGTGTTCAGACTGGTATAAGAAGGAATGCTAATAGAGAGATCATTTCTGCCAGAGAATAAAGGAAACAAAAGAACAGAATGAAAAGCGGTCTTTGAAAGAGGTGTATGGCTTTCAGAAGAACTAGCAACTTTTGAACTTTTTTGTTAGTCTGGCCTATCAGTGCTCTGGGGTAGGGTGAACAGATCTTTAAACTCAAAGCCTTTCAAAAGAGGTACTTGAAAATGGAGAATTGTAATTAAGTCTCCATAGAATTGTTTTTATTAACTAATAATTTCAACTGGGGATTTGGCAGGAAGTGCCTGTTTTAAGAATGAATATAACTTACCCAGCGACACTCAGAAATACAAGAAAATTTGTCAAAGCAGTATTTTCTTCCAGGACAATTGAGTCATCCACCACATAGCCAATATATTTTCTAAGAATTACGCAAGTAGCCTTGAAAAAAATTGAATATCTAGGTCTTATGCATCTCAATGAAGGAAGCAGAGTGTCATAACAACTTTGAAAATGCCATTCCTTCAGTCATATTAATTTCAGTCCAGCCCAGGCACTTCACAGAACCGAGAATGAGAATGCAACAATAGTACTGATGCAATACCTACAGGGCATAGGCTAGGGACTCTCAACCTCCAAGGCTTGTGAATGCCTGCTGTAGCAGTCCTCACTCCGAATGTGAAAGAACAAGAGCTAGAGAAGACAGGAACATGAATCTATGGAAAAGATCTTATTAATTGTACATTGTGGTGAATTTGAATAGTGTTTCTTCAAAGGTAAGCTGTCAGTGTTACAAGGAAGGTCTCAACTAATTAACAGTTTATGGATTTAAAGCACATATTCAGGTGGTTTGCTGAATCGGTGCCTAAAAAGTGGTAATACAGTAGTATTGAGTATAAGCTGCTTGCTTCTATTTAGCAAAGTTTCTTCAGTAATATTCTGTAACAGTTTTTTTTTTTTTTTTTACTGCAGTAATTAGCGTTAAGGACTAGTGCAGCTCAGAGGGACCAGTCTGTGGCCTGAAGGCTTTACAGCCTAATATGTCTTTCACCTCTGCAAATAGCCAAGCATGCAGGGGACCTCATTTGTTAAAGAACAGTTCCGTATTGATTTTACACTTGCATGGAAAATTTATTTTGTGAGTATATGCTGATCACAAGGCAGAAAATCTGCACAATTACAAACACAAGAAATATTAAATATTAGAATCCTTATGGATGCATTTGTTTATGGGCTTTTTTTTTTTTTTTCTTTCTCCTCTTTATCATCTACTGTTTTATTGTCATTCCATCACCCATCACCCACTTGAGCCTAGAGCCCACATATAATGTGTCTTAAGAGGCAGTAAGAGGCCAAGAATTCCTCTATGTAAAATACTAGCAAGACTCTCAGCAAATCAGTTTTCTCAGCTGGAGTGTTATCTGCTTTGGCTGAGAAGTGAATTTTGAAAAAAACAAAGTGTGAAAAAAATGTCAGTCTTTGTTTCATACAGTTATCACCTGTCATACATACTGCTACTATTTATTTAGCTGGAGTGAGCAGATTTTGCAGTTTATTTCTATTTAATCTCTTTGACTTTTCACTTTGCCGCCTCAGGATTTCATTAGTTAGGCCTTTCTGCTTGTTTTGTCTTCAACCTTCATCTTGCTTCTTTCTACGTGAATGGTCTGTCCGTGATAACATGATCAGCCCTGGTTTCCGTTTTTGTTCTTACAGATTCAAAAGGACAAGACAAAGCAGAGGCAAGAATAAACACTCTCTGTTCTTGATTTGCAGAAAGGCATGTCTGGATTTTTCTTACCCCTGCCCATTTTCAGGAATACTGCTATATTGAAAGAATATTTCTTTTTCTATGAAATTATCTACTTATTACAGAATACGCATCAGAAGAACACAAATTGCCTTTCAAATGAAAATAAAATTTTCATCATCTTTTCACCAAATCCTGTTTATTGGAGGGATTTATCTGCAGTGACTCAGCAGCTTTGAGGAACTGTTACTTAGACTGATATGTTTTTGAAGAGTTATCTAACCACCACAGCTAGGAATACTAATCCTGTGGAAGATGTTTCAGATGTTTTTCTGTTAAGAAAATTGTTCTCAGTGTTACCGGTTTCATTATCATCACTGAAAGATCTCCACAGGCAGAGTGGAAGTTAAAGTAGACTCATTGTGACCTTGGACAGATCTGCCATGAACTGTAGTAAATGCAGACTCAACAGAAAGATGGCAGCTATGGTAAAAGGGGTGTGGATAAGACTATACACAGTCTAGTCAAGCTGATCTTCAAATGTTTTTTTGCATCTGTGATCTGTGGGTCGTCCATTTGGCTGTATCACAAATAGACATCAGGTTGGTGAGCTCTGTGCTGCTCTGAGTGCAATTAATAGTTGTACAAGACAAATATTTGTTCATAGGTGGGCATGAAACTTCTTGTATATACAACTAGAAAGTTAACAGGTTATATCCTTTGGTGTACTGAAGTGGACATAAACTAATCTAGATCAGTTGACCAGGAGACCCTTTGAAACAGCAAGTTAAACATGTCAAATCTTCACCCTTTCTGTTCACTGAAAGCATGATTTTGTTACAAGATATAAACATGCACCTTACTGTTAATAGGCACTTGAAAGCAATCAGGTAACAAACGGGCTGTGTCTGGGCTACACTAGATTTCTGCAGTTCCTTACAATTTTTTCCCCGTTACGGCAAGAACTCCAGGACCAAAGTAACACTGAAATTTTTTTTGTTATTGTTATTTATTTTTTTTTATATAGTTATGGATTTTTCCTCCTTCTATTTAATTGCAAATGAAATAGTTGCTGTCCCATTACTGAACTGCAGTGCCCTCTGATTCACAAAAAAGACTCGTAGTATTCCCGAATAAGATGTGCAAGAAGATACAAGATCTGTCTTCTAAATTACTTCTTTGAAGCTAAAAGACGTAGTATATCTCCAATGTATTACTTTTCAGTAGCAATACTTTATTCAATCTGTTGACAAAAGTCTTTTTATTCTACTGCTCAATGGCTATGGAAATAGTTCTTCCAGCCATGGCATACTGAAATGTCTGTGTCACAGAGGCTTGCTCTGAGACCTCTATAATTAACATGTTGCACAAATAGACACATTCAGCAAAACATAACAAAATATGCAGATGAAACTTTCAGACTGCTAACAATAAGCAAGTCATAGTCACCAAACTTTCCACGTAAGATACAGTTGCATGCACTACACATATGTGTATATGCATTCATATGCATATGCATACATATTAAAAATATACAGGATGCAGTTCTTGGAGACTTGCCATTGTCTTGTATAAAATAATGAATACAACAGACTCCTACAAAATGTAACCCAAACAAATCAGACTGGAATGTCCAGAATGTATGAATATAACATCAGCATTTTAGGGCTTGTTTTTCCTGAAGTGAAATCTTCAGTCTTCTAGGGTATGAAAATCTTGAATTAAATAATTTTCTATATAAGTTATATTGCCCCAAAGAAACAAGATAGGCTTAGTGAAAATATATTAAATGTTCATTTATTCATAACTGTGCCAAAAGCTTCCAAATTTTAGAATAGAAAGTATACAAGGAAAATATTACTTCTTTTCAAGTCAGTCAAATGTATTGAGTAGGAGTACAACCCTCCATCTTGTTTAATAAGAATTTTACAAATCACATGGAATATTTTATTGCCCTTTTTTTTTATACATGAGCAATATATCAATAATCATTTCAAACTTCACAGGTAAATCATGAAGAAAATTCTGAACATCTTATGTGAAAAGTATGCTCCCATATGGCATTGGTTGTCTTACATCTGTGAAATCATAAAATCATTAGAGTTGGAGGAGACCTTAATGTATCATCTAGTCCAACTCCCCTGCAGTGAATAGGGACATCAACAGCTCTGATTCAGCTAGTTGCCTAGAGCCTGATCCAGACTTGCCTTGAAAGTCTCCAGGGATGGGTCATCCGCCACGTCTCTACATAACCTGTTCCAGTGCCTCATCACCCTCACTGTAAAATACTTTTTCCTTACATATAACCTAAATCTCTCCACTTTAAGCTTGAAACCATTTCCTCTTGTTCTATCACAAAAATCAAGTAAAGGGAAAGATCGTGGATTCTTCCCAGATCCACAGCAATAGTGAACCAGACATGTAAAGCTCTACATCAACTGTATATTCAATTTTGTAAGTCACAAAAAAACTATCTCTGTTTTCAAATAACTTATTAAGGAACTTTTAAGCTAACTTCATGGAAAAAGATAGTGTTTGGTTGTCTCAGACACTTAACATTTACTTCCACAAAGAATAAACCATTCCTCTCTTGTTGGACTTTGTGGCCATAAAATAAATAAGATTTCTTCTCGTAGTGTAACAGTTTGAAAAACACTGCTGAAATGAGGTTAGGTCCAATCTCTTCTGGCTACATGTGGATAACTGATATTGACAGGATAGACTTCTTTGCATGCAGATGGAGGGAAAAATAAGCAAGGAACACATCACTATTGCTATGCTACAAGCATAATCAGTACTGATATCAAGTTGGAAGTTCAAAGAGAGATACCTACACAGGTACCAACAATTCATAGTCCCACAGAGCTGAAATGAGGAAAACTCCTTACCTAACCCATATACACACCTTGCAATGAGGAACAAGTATTTTCTTGCTTTATATAGTTAAAGTTTAAAACTATTTCTCCATATTAAAATGCATAATACACATTTCATACTTAATACGCATTTCATATTTAATACACCTAGAAAGAATTTAGGACATGTTTGAAATATATCAAACATGTCAAAACATTGTTCACTGTGAGATTGTATTTCGGTAGAGGTATATGAAATACTCTGCATTTTGTGCTACTATAGAAGGAAGAATAGTTTTGTCTCTTTCTCTTGTGGTCACTCTGATTCCTCTTACCTTGAAAAAAATCCCAACATGCCTGAAAAGGAAGCAGGACAAAAAAAGCAGCCACTGATAAAAAGCAATTAGAAAGAGAGCATGAACTCAGTCAACTGCCTGAAATGATGGAGATATAATAAATCATATCCTTGAAATACCAAAGAGAAGTAGGAAACCTCACATGTCCTTACACCTGCACTCTCTTTATTTCATTTAGTCAGTATATTATTCACACACAGAAGAGGACTAGATAAGGAGAGTTATTTTCAAGTCTTATTCTCTTCCACACATTTCAAACACACTCACAGACAGATGTATGAGAAGAATGAGCAAATGTTAAGAAGAATATGTCTGCAAATGAAATGGTTTCTTGGGGCTCAGTAGCACCACAACCTTTCAGGGGCATTAGAGATCTTCTAGAATCTCTGTGGTAACTCATCATCTCTTGAGACATGCTAGACTTTTAGAATTTTTTCATATATGCCAGAGGTGTGTTCTTCATGTAAGATATGAAAGCCTTCACTTTTCTTTTGCCTGTTATTCCCGTTCTTTTCCATATGCACATTCATTTTATGACTGTAAAGCTTCAGGACATCTTAAGTTGTTAAGTTGAACTGTGATTTTTTTTGGAACTTGCAAACAACATTTCTGTGCAGAGTGGCAAAATCAGCCTACAAAGTGCTGCTGGTGAACCCTTGAGAATCATGTCCCAATAGTCTTTCCTAGCCCAGCTTAATATTTATCGATTGCTGTTTAGTTCCCTTTTTCTTAGATAGCAAAGTGATTTCACTTTTACTGAGATATTGGACAAATCAACAAATTCTTTACTGGGGAGGAGAGGACCAACTAGATGAATATGTTTTTATTTTTTTTTTTCCTTTCACTTTTCTTTCTTAAAAGTAATTCTTCACAAGACATTTTTTTCTACACTTTCAATAAGATGTACTATGAGAGGAGCTCACATTCTCTTCCTATAAAGCTTCCACTCAGAAGTATTAAAGTTATCTTCCTTTGCATGACATTTGTCATGTTGCAGTCTCTATATCCACTTAATGTATTATGTCTTCATTAAATTATTATCATAGTATATTTAATTGGGCATAATATTTCTGAGCTTGCAAACAACTTTTGTTATCATCTGGTCTTGCAAGAAGCCCCTCAGGGTTTAGTAACACTCGTACTGTCCTACTGTTGGTTCCTATAATCATAGCCACAGTTTTATTCTCTCTCCCCCCCCCCCTTTTTTTTTAAGATCGAGAAAAAGCAAGTTCCAAAATTTCCATTCAAACAAGACTATAACTTAGGAAAAAAAATAAAATAAATAAGATGAGCTCATTAAAAGGGTGTACACTGCAAGAGACAGTTAGCTGCTGTCTTTTGTGTAATATATATATTAATTTACAGTAATAGAGAAATTACAGGAACAGTGCAATGGCAAACCAAAATGGTATGAAAAAAAGCAAATTGTGACAAATTTAATGCAGTTTTGGAGGAGAGGATTTTCTCACAACAGTGTACCATTCAGAGAGGGAAAATGAAACTACAAAGTATCATGATGATGTGTGATTTAAATTATACTGATAATGAACAAAGATATGAAAGACATCAGTGTTACTTCAAACACAAGCTAAATATATATTATTTTTGTTTAAAAAATAATGTAAAATTCCCTAAGCTAAAGACAAGCAAAGTCTGTCTGATAGAGATTGGTTAACTCACAAATTGAAAGAACATACAAGTGGAACTAACCACATAAATCAGAGAATAAATGAAAGAAAGGCTGTCGCATAGATTAAAGATTTATACAACTGTTTAATCCATCTGGTGTTTATCCACGCAAAGGCTGGTAGAGAGCATATGACTCCAATGCCTATATTGCAGGATAACTGACTGATTAAATGAATTTGTACATCCATCAAAGATCAGAGGAGTTAAAATTAGACTTCCAGGGAGACCAGATAATGGCCTTTCAATATCTAAAGGGGGGGCTACAGAAAGAAGGGGACAGATTCTTCAGCAGGATCTGTTGTGATAAGACAAGGGGAAATGGTTTCCAACTAAAAGGGTGGTGGTGGGGGGGGGGCTATTTAGATTGCACATAATGAAGAAGTTTTTTACAATAAGGGTGGTGAGGCACTGGAACAGGTTGCCCGAAGTGGTGGTGGATGCTGCATTCACAGAGACACTCAAGGTCAGGATGGATGGGGCTCTGAGCAGCCTGATGTAGCTGTAGGTGTCCCTTTTCATTGCAGGGGAGATGAGCTAGACAGCCTTTAAGGGTCCCTTCCAACTCAAAAGAGTCTAAGATGACTTACCTAAAAAAGCAACACAGAAGGTTTAGAGTGTATAGAGAGTTAGTAGAAGTCTGGGCACCAATTTCTAAGGCTGTTTTGGAAAGAGAGGCACCAGGATGGGTTTTACAGCCTGTGCAAAGTGCCTGTCTGTTGACGTCTAAAAATTAAACCACATTGTCCAAAAATACTGCATGTGAAGAAAATGGATGAATTCTGAAATATGAAATAAAAGCATACAGTTTGGAATTACATCTGTATTTAAGGACATAAGCCACAGAGAAAGTTTAGATTCTCATTGGATTTGAATATCTTACTCATAAAATATATTTTTTGAAGAAATAAATTGTTAAGCGTTCTAATTTATCAAGACCGCTTTTCAAATAGTAATTTTAAATGCAAAATTTTAAGAAAAGCTGATGACTTTATTCAGATGCTTCTTGTATGCCCAAAATATCCTGATATGCAGGTGACTAAGAAGACCAGTATGTCAGTTCTAAACTTTGCACTGAAAAACCATGGTGACGTACACTGAGTAGTGCATTTCTGAGCAGTACTGAGTACTTGTGTACTCCTACCGAGTGCTGTAGAATATTGTAGAATCCCAGTAGTTCTGTATTTCAAGATTGACGTTTTTGCTTTAAGTAAATTTTAACCCCATCAGAGCAAACAAAATCTAGAAACACAAGCATTCAATTCAAATTGACACAGTAGTGAAAATGTTCTAATTTAGCTAAAAGATCACACAAGTGAATCTGTATTTCATATATATCTGTATTTCACTCCCATACCTCTACTAATGAGGAATTTGCACACTGAAACATCATCATGATGCAGTGGTGAAAACAACAGACAGAGCAATATCGGTGAGCATGATGAAAGGCACAGAGTTGAAATAATTAAAAGAGTGTTGAACATTTTCATAATAGAACTATCTAGATTTGCAATGAGAAAAGAGAAACATTAGACTAAAAATACGTAAATTTACATCAGTTTTCTGTTAATCTTCTGTAATTTTTATTCTGTGTGTCACTCTCAAGTTTATTGAAGTAAAAATCTCTTAAGCAGACCCCCCAAAAAGGTCTGACAGAACCACTGTAACTTGTTTTTTTCCCAGATGCTCTATCTCTGCCTCTTCCTAATAACAGCTCTCTTGGATTTATCATGCCATTTAATGTTCTACAACACTGTAGGACACCGCTTACAAGTTTTTAAATATGATACATCTGATATTATGTGTTAATCATTAAATTAACTGAGCCTCATTATGATGGGCTGTATAAAACAGTGGGTGTGTAAAACATTTCACTCTGCAGAAATTCTATGGCTCAGCTGATATACAGGTTACATGTAATAAGTTAATAATAACCTCCTGCAAGAACTTAGGGCAAAACCTTGAAGCTTATCTTTTATTGCAGAGAGCTTCACTTTGTAACATAGACAGGAAGCAGAAGGAATTTAACATAGATACATCTACCTTCAGGCAATGTGAGCTAAGGTCGTTTTCCTTCATGTGGACATCAACAGATTGGCTGTTTAAGCCTGAATGAATAACCCTGAGCTCACCTTTTGTCAATAAGACACAGGAGATTCTAAAGGGTAACCTAGTTTACAGGTACCCAGTTACGCTGAGATTAATAGTATTTTGGAAGTGGTAATTTGTAGTGATGTGGAAAGAAGACTTGGAAGGATGCCTGGCTCTGATATAGATGAGTAAATTTAAGATATCTATAGTAGGATTCCTCTGCCTCTTCCATGGTTATACTTAACCCACTGCTCAACACCAATGGCGTTCAACATTGTTTAGCATCTATTTATTTGCACACAGTGAGCAGAAAATCAGTTCACCTTAAAATTTGAGCTAAGTTGTTAAGAATGGCATAAAATAAACTAGACTTGACTGGTCCCTCCTTGCCAATGACTAAATTTTCACCTCTCTTAAACTCTCACACTCACTGTTGCACAGCTATGAAAAGTAGTAGCAAAAACAGTATACAACCAGTCAGAAAGCAGTTTCCAGGCAGGAAGATGTGGTGAGTGCTCACAATGTCCCACAGACTTTTGTGCAGAGATCAGTTTACCTACACTGGGGAAAGGATCTATACAAAAAAGGCTGACAAACAGCTCTTTCTGGGGCTTTCTGAAGCCAGCTACTGTGCTTCACTGAGCTGGGGAGCAGTGGGTGGGCTGCTCAGGTAGCATGGGCAGAGCCAGCACTGCCCACCCTTGACCTTGATTAGGCTTCCAGGTTATAAGCAGTCTCAGCGAGGGTGGAAGCAAGCTTCTGCCCACAGACGGCACAGGGCAAACAAAGGGTTGTCAAGGTCAGCACCAGATGGCCATCAGATGAGGAGGACTTAAGGGAGATACATAGTGTTTCTCTTTTGTTTTATATGCCCTTTTATTTGCTTATGACCACTTGAAGGAATAACATAGTTTGGACTTCATAATGTTTCAAAGATTAATAAAGAAGCAAAATTTCAAGAAAAAAAATGATAGGGATTAGGCTGATGAGGTTATTACATGAAATAGAAAGTCTTGTTGCAGGATATATCCAAATCACTTTCTACAGAACACTTATAGATAAACAAGAAAAACTACTAAGATTACAAGGTAAAAGTTTATATTTGTATACATACATCCAGATATATATTATAGAAATATAAAAATAATCTGATTACTGATTCCTCCAAAAAACTGAAGGAAAGCTACCACACAGAGGTGTAGTTCTTATAATAAGAAGAGGTAAGCCATGAGAAACTTGATTTAATTATGGTCTTTTTTAAACTGCTTTCGGAGTGAAAGATACACCAATAAAATGATGTAGGTGGAGGTGACCTTTTTGTTCTTCTCTATTCTCAATGAGAAGGCATTAAGTTGTGCTTCAAAAGAACTGCATCAGAGATTTCCTTAAGTAGATGTGTTGACAAAATTATGGTAGAAATAGTTCAAGGAAAATGCAAACTGTGGTATGAGATCACAGTGACAGTATTGCAGAGACAGTCCTAAACAGTTATATCTTTTTCACCTAAAGAAAATTTTTGGACATGATGTTCTTTATAATACTCCTTTAGCATTATCAAGGATTTATCACTGAGAAAAAGTCTCACAACATTCAGGTGCTATCCAGGGAATGCCTTGATGGCTCTGATGATTCTTACTGAGGACAAGTATCTCATACACAATGCCTGCTTGTTTCATTCTGAAAACCTTGACCACCTATTAGCTGTTAAGCTTTATTCCCATGGAAAAAATGCAAACTGTCTCATTCACTCTATCCCATGAAAAGTTAGAATTAATTGAGGAAGGAGATTCTTACAGGTGTTCTTTCTTTTTCCCACTGGACTTAAACGGTGAGAATAAAATTAAACAAAAGGAAGAAGAAGATGAATCACCCTCAGAGTATGAATAATTCTGGGACCAAGGAGTTGCAGACAAAAGAAAACATGATTCTCATTTTTGCAGTTCATCCTTCATTTTCCAGTACTCATCATCATCTACTGCCAAGATGCCAAGATTAAAATTTGTTTCCACCATTTGTCTTCTTGTGTTTGAAATTGAGTTCAAAGGGATCACTGGTTCCAGACCGAAAGTGCGTTACTCTTAGAGCAGGCAAAACAACCTAAGAGTCTGCAAGGAAAATTGGAATGAAGACATTGATGAAATCACTATTATTATTATTGTTATTATTATTGATGGTGGCAAAGGGCAAGGAAAGGGACGTAAAACATCCTTTCCTCATAGTCTTTTAAAGTGTTTTCTTCCTGTTTTATTTATTCTGGAATCCTTATTTCTATCTCAATTTCACTCTCTTCTTTTTGTACCATAAATTAAAAAAATAAAAAGTATTTTGACTGAAAAGATTAAGAAGTGCTGGTCTTACATAGAACAGTACTGGTGCAGACATACTCTGATCTCCATTTCTGCCATTTATTTCATGCATGATCGTCAGGGTCTCAGAAGCCATCTATGCTTTTGTTGCACATTAGTAATAAAAGCTATTTTATGTTCTGAGCTTGCAAGATCTCTGCAGCCAAGACCATTCTCTCATTTTGTGTCTTCACTGACAGACCCAGCCTTTCTTCGCACTCGGTCCTCTAGATATTTATGTATTCTACACTTTAACAATGACACTATATTCAATCTAGGCAATATCAGAACATTTTGACCCAATCTACAAAGAAAAACATGTCATGAATTTGATGCCATAAATATCAATGACCTGGCAAGATGAGGAGTAGGTGTAACCAGCTGGTATAAAAAAGACCAGCAACACAAAGCTATACAATAATTGCATATGGACTTACCAGAAGAACTGAATCACAAGGAGAGAGGTGGGTAGAGCACTGGTGGCTAGTAAGATGAGGAATATGCTGTCAGCACTCACATAACTCACACTGCAGCAGGGAACATTACCAAAGAGAATTGAGAAAAAAGCTGAAATTTTCAATGCCTACCTTACTTCTGCCTCTAATAATCAGACCATTTTTCCTCAGAGTACTCATTCCCCTGAGCTGGAAGACAGGGATGGGGAGCAGAATAAAACTCCCCCAATTCAGGAGAAAACAGTGACCCACTACACCACCTGGACTATCACAAGTCTATGGGACCACATGGGATTCATCCAAGTGTACTGAGAGAGATGGCTGATGTGATAGCCAAGCTGCCTTTATAAAGCTTGCACTTTATCAGCATCCTGGTCAACTAGGGAGCTCCCAGACAACTGGAGACTTGATAATGTAGTGCCCACTTACAAGAATGATAACAGAATCATAAAGGTTGGAAAAGACCTCTGAGTTAATCTGCTCCAATCATCAACCCACCACCACCATGCCCACTAAACCATATCTTTCAGTGCTACATCTACATCTTGAAAACCTCTAGAGAAAGTGACTCCACTGCCTCCCTGGGCAACCTGTTCCAACATCTCACCACTCTTCCTAAGAAGATATTTATCCTAATATCCAACACAAACATCCCGTGGCACAACATAAGGCTCTTATCCCATCACTAGTACCTGGGAAAAGAGACCTATCTGCATCTCATTATGATCTCCTTTCAGGTAGCCTTAGAGTGATGAGGCCTCCTCTGAGCTTCCTCTTCTCCATACTAATCAATACAATTTCATTCAGCCAGTCATCATTAGACTTCTGTTCCAGATCTTTCACAGTTTCTTTGCCCTTCTCTGGACACATTCCAGCACCTCAGTGTCCTTCTTGTAGTGAAGGGCTGTGGAGTATGGCCAAAGCGTAACTTGTTGAAGTAGGGGAGAGGTCATGCAAGGCCAGAGAATGTGATGGGGAGTAAGTCTGGTAGATATCCTCTGGTCAATAATGAGAAATGCCCCTACCCATGCAGGTTGGATAAGGCCATAGCTATGCCTCTGTAACTCACCTTGCCATATCCATGCCTAACAAGATGTGGCCTAGTCCTCATGTCAAGAATCGTGACTGGAAGTTGTCAGGAAAAAGAGAATGTGCCGCCTTTGGCAAAAACACTGAGACCTTAAAACTGTATGATGATTAACACATAAGCAATCCCTCATGTTTTGGGAATTGAAAAGAAGGTCTTAAGGAATCAGTGGAAGTTTCTCTCCTTTTCTGTAAAGTCATGTATTTTTCATACCTCTGCTAATATCTTTGTTTGTATGCACTGTAACAGTTCAGCCACTGTTGCTTATCATGGCAATTCCACATGTAAAAAGGGTATAAAGTCAGGATACTGGAGGACAGCTTTCAGAGTTCCCCTCAGCCAGCCTGAGACATCCAGAGCAAATGTGATCCTCCCCCAACACACCACACTTCAGACTCCAGAAGTGTGACAGCTCATGACAGATGTGTGGACAAGACAGTTTGTATAACCTTACCTACTGTAATTTACCTTCCCCTTCCAAATTAGTACAAACTTACTCAACCCAATTTACCTTAGCCTTTCCTAAATTACCTCCCCCTGCTCCCCCGAAATATTGATTAGTCATAAGCTAATACATTCTTTACTTAGAATACATGTGATTATAGATAATATGTACAACAGTTTGCTCAGAATACATTTAATTAAATGTTTTTGTGTACCTGAGTTGTGTCAGTGAAATGAGCCATAGTTGCTGTCTTCCCACTGGTGAAACAAATCAGGGCACGGGGTTGGACAAGGGTCCAGAACTGAACACAGCACTCAAGATGCAGCCTCACCAGAGCTGAGTACAGAGGGATGATCCTCTCCCTGCTCCTGCCGACTGTTCTATTTCAGATACAAGCCAGGATGCTGTTAGCCTTCTTGGCCACCTGGGCACACTGCTGGCTCATGTTCAGCCAGATGTCAGTTAACACACCTAAGTATTATGAAACTAGTCAGACCAACCTTATCACTACCTTTTGACTGCTGACAATGTACAAACTTCTGTACCAAAGTTTGTTTGATATTAGATGTGCCCTGAAATGACAGAAGTCTTGGTATTACTAGATTCCTACTCAACAATGATTCTTTGTAAGAAAGAGTATCACAGTATCACAAAATCACAGAATGCCCTGGATTGGAAGAGACCTCAAGGATCATGAATATCCAACCCCCCTGCCACATGCAGGGCCACCAACCTCCCCATTTAATGCTAGACCAGGCTGCCCAGGGCCCCATCCAATCTGACCTTGAACACCTCTATGGATGGGGCATCCACAGCCTCTCTGGGAAGCCTGTTCCAGCCCTCATTACTCTCATACTAAAGAAATTCCCCCTGACATCCAACATAAATCTTTCCTCCCTCAACTTAAAACAATTTCCCATTGTGTTGTGTGTGTGTTCTTATATGATATTTGAAACTAATCTGAGCTAAAAAACTAAATATCTGAGCTAATCTTATCATCTTTTTAATTATTATTAAAACATGAACATGATGATGATTATTACATTTTTGTATCATGTTAGGAGGTATCATCATTACATGTCTTTATGTACACAGGGTAGAGTATAAACCTAGATGTAGATGAGCATGTGCATTCACTTCATTCTAAAATTGTAGATGTATGTGTGCTTTTATATGCATATTTATGTGCACAATACAAAAGCTAATGCTTCCTACCGAATCAAATATATGCACCTAACAACTGATATATTTAGTCACAATAGAAGTACCTACAACAAACTAAAAGCCCAATGGCTTTTAGATGAATTGGACTGTTGCTAGAAATGCTTACAATCCTGTAACATTACCTTTGATTTATTATGCTGCTATAAGAAAAGAAAATTAAAAGGGTGAATTCTGTTAAATATAACAAATTTGAGCGCCTGAACATAGAAACACTTACTTCCCTGTTATTCTGGGTGTGAAAAATGCTACTATTTTATTTTTATTTAAAAAATTTGCAACAGTTATTATGTGGAATACATTATACAAACAACAGCCTATTTCCCCTTCTTTATTCTGTTTTTCTTTACAGAACTGCTTTCCAGACTGGAATGCATTCTGACAGTAAAACTGATTGAAATATTTTCCATGTAATTTCATTCTGCTGAAGTTAAAACATTCCACAGAAGTATATGAGTTGAAAAGGATATTTTTGTCAGTAAAATGTGCCAGTTCGGATTCTAAGCTAAGAAGCAACCAGAGTGTGAGTCTAGCACCTGTTTTTAGCAGAGTAATCCTTCCAGTTTGAGGCTTTAGCCTTGCTCTAGCTAGCAGGAGTTCAGACCTAAAGAAAGCAGTTACAGGGTCCTTGATTAATCACAGTTTAGTTGATCCCCTAACCACTTTGCATACTTCCATGACAGAAGGTTCTTAAGTTTCATAAGACTTTTCCAGACTTTTTTGAAGTACATCTTTGGATCTCAGAGAAGACCAGAACAATCCTGTTTTTATCAAAGCCCCACAAAGTTCCTCATTAATGAAAATAGGATTCAGGAAATCAAATTTTGTCATGAAATTAACTGTTCTCTCTTTTCAGCATTGGAGCTAAACTACAGCTGTTCTCATCTTTCAAGTTTTGTACATAAGGTAATCTCCATATATTTTTGT
Organism: Perdix hodgsoniae; assembly: GCA_035772895.1. Lineage (NCBI taxonomy): Eukaryota > Metazoa > Chordata > Aves > Galliformes > Phasianidae > Perdix > Perdix hodgsoniae. Next base: position 1,946,617 of record JAPSGF010000018.1, on the reverse strand, counting down.
ATTCATGAATATTATGCTGAAATCTATATCTTCATACTCAAAAAGAACTCTTTCTTTGAAATTCTGTGTTGTGATTTTTAGAATTTTTATTTAGAATGTTTTTCCTGGTTCATAATAAGGAAAATGTTCTGTATTTCAGCTGACTAGAAAACGTATCCGTTCTCATATGAGCTATCATAGGATACCTTGGTTATATAATTAGCAAGAGAAACAGAGCTATGTATTCAGATTTGAACCCATCCTACATCCCTCCTTGTAGGCCAAGCTGTCTCTTAATGTGGGGCGTAGCACCATGCAGAGATGCTACCTGGCACCCCAAACACTGTACAGACCTGGCTATGTACCAACCATGCTTGTAGCTTACTGGGTCTCAGCAGAAATTGGACTAAGTTCTCCTGTGATGCAGGTATTCTGTCTTCTGGACTAGCGCTATGATAGAATTAGGTATGCATATGATCATTGGTTACTGCTGGCCTCATTGTGTCTTCATGAAAGAGCAGCAAATCCAAACTTGCATGGTTGCATTGTTCATACTAGAAGATCAACAAGCAAAATATAACCCTTTACTCCTCACCAAGAATCCAAGGTCATTCTCCAGGCCAAAAAAGGCATCTCAGACTAATCTAGACACCATTGATAAGAAACTGCTATGATGTAGCAAGACAGCAATTGCACCACGATGTAAGAGCTTCTCCTTGTGAGCAACCACAGGTAGTCAGATTGTCACATAAATAAGTAAATAAATGCATACATGGCTCACAGAATTGACTATATAAATTAGTAGTAGGAGGCAAAACCTTTCTTTCTGTGACCTGTCCGTAAGTCACATACGAATGAAATGATACTGGAGGAATAATTGAACTCATGAGGATCAACCTTAAACTCTTGATATAAACTTCAGGACAAAATACATTCCCACTTTCTCAGTCAAGGACTCCAATAACTATGATAGATATTTTCTTATGTTTAAAAATGGAATTTACACAAAAAAATACAAGAATTTACAGAGGAAAATCTAGGTTTAACTAGCTGCTCCGTAAGGGCATTATAAAAAAACAGAAAACTTTCCCACACAGTGTACAGGTAGAAGTGAGCTTTTTGACCTTATTTACCAACATATTGGCATCTACAGGAGAAAGGTAAATACATAAGCCTGGGAAAGGACTGCTGGATGGCAGAAGAGATATATGAGCTAACAGTTACCACAAGCAAGAAACTCTTGCTGCAACATATGAGAATTGGTCACCATGGACTTGTAGGAAGGACTAAGCACACATTTTTCAATATAGAATTGCCTGGACATTGCTGACATTCAGCAGCTTCGTTCCAGCATGCAGCTTAGGAAGCAAGGCAGTGATAATAACCACGTTGGGCAGGTTGCTACTGCTGTGTTCAGCTGAAGCATTAGATAAAGACAGAATATCTTGAACACTGCAAGTGGACAGGCTAATGCCCGTGGAGATCACAAAGCCAAATCACATTTCAGCTGATATTGATCTAGGTGAGATGAGCCTGTTAGAAGAGGACCATCAGTGGAAATTGAAGAAAATGCTTTGCAGACAAACTTGACAGGTAGCCCAATTTTTAGGATTAAATGTTAGGTTATTACTAGTGATTCATCAAAGGCTGCTTCAAGGTAGCTGCACTACTTTTCATATCACGTCATAATATCAAAGGAAGAAGGGACAGAGGTCAGAAGTACACACACCAGACATTTCTCTGGACACAGAATACCTGGAAGGTTCCAGAGAGCTTAATCAAAGATTCACCATGGCTAAAATCTGGAAATCAGACTGGGACATGCATGTAGGCAAAAGCACGGCCCACAAGGAGGAGATCCAAAAATGTTACTGCTTGTGATTTTCCTGGCTTTCACATGGAAAATGTGGACTCCAGTGATTCCAGTTAGGACTACTGACTCTTATTTAATGGGCAGTAACAGAGACTGAAGAAGGGAGATACTTCTGCTTTGCACTATTCCACACTGAAAGAGCAAGCTTACCCAAGAACAAGCATTGCTACCTGCAGTTGAGAAGATAGGTAAGGTGGAAAAGTTGCTCTCATCATGTATCATGTCATGCATCACTAAACATGATTTCAAGTTGTTTGCCGGGAGAGAGAAGATTATTATCCTCTTGTCCAGTGGTCTTAGTGTCTCCTACACTTTGTGTGAACTGTTACAGGACATTGCCCAGTACAACTAAATAATGTTGTATATGTGCTGGTCTGTGGCTCAGGTACACCTTTTAGCTTTTATTGTCTAATGTATTTAGTTATGTCCAGCATTCCAGACTGTCTTGGTAGCCAATTCATCATAAAGACAGAACAGTACTGACCAAAGGGACTTTATGCTTCTCGTTTAATCATTTATTTTTATGTTTTCTCTCTCTTTCCTTTTCTCCACTACCATTTTTTATCCTCCATCTTCATTTTTCTCTCTCATTAAAGTGCCATTTTATTACTGTGAAAAGCACTTGCAAATATATAGACACTAAACTGTGACCTGAAAAAAGCAACATTAGAAGAGTCTGCAAGAAGAGGACCTTCAGTAGCAAGAATTTGTTCCCTCTGGGTGTCAGCTTTATTTCCTGAAATCTATCCTCTTGGCTGTGTCAGTCTCATTATCTCTTAAGAGTGATTTCTCTCTGACAGATCTTTTAGGCAAGGGCCAGGATTTCTAATTGTATTCTGAAATGAGGGATGCAGACCTAGACTGTATCTGTCTCTTTGTTTAAAAGGTAAGCAGCTATATGCTGGATTTTCTGTGCAGCTTTCTGCCCTTGCAGACCTTTCCTCCATGAAAACTTTAACAGCAGATTTCACTTGATCTTGAGAGTTCACAGGAACAGTTGCTGCAGATTTTATATTATTTCTAGTTGTCTTATTTTCTGGGTAAAGCATGAATTAAATGCATGTATTCATTATTGTAAGACAACTGCAGCAGCTGATTTCTTAAATGTTTGCATGTAAAAATCATGCGTTGGAATTAAATTGGACAATACTGTAGACTGATAAAAAGTGGAAACGCATCTCAAAGATTTAATTTAGGGGAGACAAAGAAACCTAAAATTTTAAATCATTCCCTCTTAATCATGATGAATTATATTGGCATTAGAGTCCATCAAATCATGCTTTAACAGAAGAGAAGGGTATTTTTAATGTATTTGATTTTGCCACACAGTATGCTGGCTGCACTACTAATTAAAAGCTGGTACTTTCTAAATTAACTTGTGAATACCTACAGTGACGGAAATTGCCTCCTTAACAGTATTATTTACTGACAAAGCAGGTGATGACCTGCTTGTATTTCCCAAACAAGTTCATTAGTTTGTCCTAATGGCTACTGCAGATAAACTCTATGATATTTCATTATCATAATATCTACAGAAGAATGAGCTAATAAGAGAGAAAGAGTGTGTGAGAATGGGGAGTCGGGGAGGAAAGAGGGACAGAAGAAGAGGGAGAGGGAGAGAGAAGAAAATAATACTAATAAAATAGAGATAAACAAAAACAGATTCCCAGCTAACTGAGGTTTCTAGTACAGCCAGCATGACTCATTGTTGGTCAATAGATGTATATCTGACAGCTGCCATTAATAACTATTAGAGCGCTGTTTGAGCTCCAGGGTGAGATGCTTCAACATTCTAAAAATATGATATTATCATTCTGCAAGAGTAATAGTTTAGGCAGCAGTGGTTTCAACCCTCTTGGTCTGACTCTTCAAACTGACATCATTTAATCTAAATGTTCTGTCCTGCCAGCTCCCGTTTTGAGCATGCAATATGATAAAAGAGCTCTAAAGTCATTAATACAAATGGTTCTATAGAAAGTATTCGTCAGGTACATCTGGAAGTGGCTGTCTCATACATTACCTGCTAGGAAGACAGACATAAATCCTAGGCCAGCAAACATCTCTCACTACCGAGAAACTGAATGATACCACTAGTCCACTGGAAAATGGAGCTTCGCCACTACATTGAAAAGGAGATGAATTTGCCCCTTCCTGAATACCGCTACAACCTTCTGGTAAACAGAAATGACTTCAGAAAAAATTCAAAATCATCTTTGAGAATTCTCTTCAGCTTTGTTTTAGTTTTACTGGAATTTGCAGATACAGACTGCTTTCTAAAAGACCTTCCCACATTGTGTCCTTGATTTGAATTCTGCAAGATGACACTAGGTACTACGTTTTTACATATGATTTAATTTTAGGGACAGACAAATTTCCATTCTTCCATCAATTTCTGTAGCACGTAGTTTATCATCTGTACAGATAATTTGGCTTAGGACCTTCTTGGTCTTACATATGTAAGGCACTTTTTTTTTTTTTTTTGCCAAATTATATCAATGCTTTCCATGATACTGTTTACCAGCAAGATTTTGTATTAGCCTGAAAGCAAACTGTAAAGATATACAATATTCTTGTTTTTCTTGCTAACAGGATCAATCTTTCCCACATACCATGTTCTTGGATATTTCCAAACAGGGATTTTTTTGTGTCAATCTCCACATTAAAATATGTGACCTATAAGCAGTGCAGGAAATTGAGTTCACATCACTTCTAGTCAGGTTGAAGAGTATTCCCTCTTGAGTTAGAATGAGGGGAGATACTGGGGAGCATTTTGTATACAGTACCTTCATCAATAACCCCTCTAGTGAGATTTGAAAGGGCTATCCAGCAAAGCCCTTTCAAAGCTGTGAATCAATCATGAATACCTTCATTTGACACTGATTATATAATTGGAAAAACTAACTTAGGACTTCTTGGTATAGTGCTACTGCAGAGAGCCAATTAGCCCCCTTTATTTTGTTTGCCTCCTCTTCTTGTTATTTCTAGTTTGGTACTTTGTGTGTTGTGATACCTGAAGGAGGGCAGCTCTGCATGAATGAATGCAGCAAGATCTTGTGTCTAAACCACTGGAAAGTATTTACATTTGATGTATCATCTCAGTCTTTCCCATAGTCTCCATACCACAAGCTAAGAAACTCCAGCCCTTAAAGTACATCTAAAACAAGTCTTAGCATACATCTAAATTAAAAAGTAGGCAGCTACACTGTCAGATGTTCCGTAGAAGTCTGGCAACAGAGATGTCTAGATCAGCTTTAGACTGCCAAAGCTCCTTTAAAGTCTGTTTGCCAGACTTTTCTTCCTAAGTTTGAGAGCAGGTGAGGATGCAATATGCCACGCACCAGGATCTTGTCCTAACTTGCTAGGTTAGGATGTGAGCATATCAGAAATCAGGGGTTTAGAATAATTTATGAGCAGCTCAGATGTGGCCTGAGCTGTCCTGCTTTCTCTCATGAAGCTTCTTTTATGTTACCAGGATTGAAAATGATTACATGTTGAGCTGTAAATGACCACACTGAAAACTTCAGACTGCTAGTCTGCCAGTCTGCCACGTTTCTTCATCCATAGATCTGCATGCATACTTCACAACTAACTTTTGGTACTCTTTCATAAAAGAAAAAAGAAAAAAAAAAAAAAGGTTGCTTCATCTGGCTGAGATAAATATGATTTCCTTCCAAGATAAGCTGCACAGAACTGTGATCAGAGATCCCCACTTTGTCACTGAGTCCAGATTTTCAGCTGCTAGCATGTCAGGTGGATCTATGCCACTCTCTGTGAAGCACTGATCCTTCATAGCCAGAAAGTCCTGTTGTAGTCCCAGTGGAGAAACCATAGAGAAAGAACACTCCCAGTATTTTTTTATGTACAGTACTGCTCATCAGAGATTTATGTAAGTTATACTTTTATTATTTTCTGTGGTTTAACTTGACATGAGACCAAAGGTGGGCTGCTCTTCTTATCCCATGTGTACAGGATAATATTGCTGCCTTTATTACTCTGGAACTTCAGGGATTAAAACTATTTGGAATATAAAAAAAAGCAACAAGTGACTCTTTAATTAATCCCTGGTTAATACAATAACTAATAGATATTGAAAGAACATAATGTTATTTCACAGCAAAACAAAACAAAAATCTTCTTAGCTTCCTTGTTTTCTGCTTACCTTTGAGACTAAAGAAGAAGTAAAACCACTGTGAAATGAGTGCAGTGAAAGAAATCTTTGATTGTCTCCAACTCTCAGAGCCTCTGCAGGACTCTAATCAAGGGTGAGTTTAAGACTTCTGAAAAAAAAAGCAAAAAGGCCATATTTTTTATATTTTTTAACTAATATCATTAGAACTTTTCTAAGAGGTTCCTGTAATTTGTTTACTAGGATACATATTATCTGCAAGCACAAAATGAAAACACTGCTCAGGTATTTGAGACACACATTGAAGACAATGAAGTCTAATTAAAGAGGATCTCATCATTTCTTCCTTAGGTTTGCCTGTCCAAGAACAGTACTTCCTTAGAAGTGCAGTGAAGAAATATTCTTGGATCCAGATATGGGTTTATAATATACCCTGATTTGGTGCAGTGGCAGGTATTATATTAAAAATTTGAGGTAAAATGGATGACTCACGTGTCTGAGTAATATGAGAAAAAGTTAAATTATGTATGGTCTCAATTAGATTTGGATGCACCTTTGAATTTTATTTATTTTTAATTAAGCTACTGGATTATGCATTTTATGGACTATGGGTTTTAGGCTTATGTTAAATCTGAAGAAATATCAGCTTCATTGTATGGAAGAAACTCAATCAAAGGCTGTAAAACACAAACCATTATTTCTACAATGAGATGGTGTTCCACCAGAGAACAACATATGCCATTCCTTTCTAGTAATTTTTTAATGTCTAGGGGTCTGTATATCTAGAAATCTGGTTCTGTTCTATATCTTTTTTAGTCCTAAAACTTAAAATAACTAAAACTCTGGGAAAAAAAACAACAACAAACAACAACCATTAAATATTTAAAGACAGTAACCCTCCATATTAATTTGAAACTTTTACTTATATTATTTACTTTAAGAATTTAATGTTAAAAAATTTTAAAAAAGAACTTTAATTGCAAAATGAATGAACACTCACTTTCATGTAAAACACAGCATTTTAGAGTAAATCACATTTCAACTCAACCTGATAGTTTTCCTCTTTCAAAACAGGTAAAGAAACAGTTACTATTTTTTCTGCGTTAGCAGACTTCTACTTGCTCTGTTTTTACTTATTTCATTTTTAGTTCATCTCTTATAGGCACATGCCTTGTACACAAACACAATCGCTATATCACTGTGTCAGTTTGACTTCCTCCTACCTCTGTCCTGTATGTTTCAAACCCCTTGGCTATTTTCAACTACACTTCCTAGTGTAGAAAGCAGTGCAGAACATAATTTCCTCACCTCATATGAGGTGATCTGATTTAAAAGTGAGGCCTTGGTAAAATGAAATAAAAATATGACCTCTTGCTTCTTCAGGCACTAAAAATCCATGTGAAACAATAGTCTTTATAAAAAGTCTTCCAGTACTGAAAATCATAAGGTTTGTGTAAGATTTGTGAACTTACAGGTTAGGTCTGTGACTACAGGTTGCCTCTTCACTGCAGGATCCAGGAGCATGGGTGATATGCATGGTCCTGGGCCTGGTACTTGCTCTGTGATGAGGTGAGAAATAAGAGTGCCAATTGCCTGCTGTACTAGAGTGCAGATGGAGGTGATTGGAGATGAGGGATAGAACTGTAACTGTGCTATTTGAAAAAGATGAATTTCTGTAGGGCTTATAGGCAGTGTGGACCATGTCTTAAGATACAACACTCACTTCCATTCTCCTTTTAGGATTATCAGCCTTTCTGTAGGCTAAAATGGAATTATTAGCTTTCAGAGACAATGGTAAAGTCCTTAATGTTTATTAACTGCTTAGAAAACATATCATGTTCAAGAAAGACCTGGTAATATTTAAGTCATATACATGTTAACCCTTGCCTTGATGCACATAATTGCATGCTTCTTCAGTCCTGGTGTGTTATGGAAGGTACATATCTAGTATAACACTTCCTACATGTCCTAGCAGGAAAAGATATGAATATTTTGCTTCTCTACTATTCACTCAAACCACATAGATGTTTCTATTGTAGTCGGAACTAGCACTCTAGAAGGCCATCAGAGAGATGTCTCAAACACATCCAACAATAGCAGGAAGTTGTTTAGCACTTGCTTTTTTCATGCTAACTCAAAAATAAAGCAAGCATCATTGAGTGTAAGGTACATGCAATCTTTTCAAAGCACTAGTTGTATTCCTGAACTTTCCAAATTAAGAAGCAAAGCTTTATGTTAGCATGAATGCTGAGTCATACTGCACGCAAACAGGAAACAACAGTAGGCTGGTCCCTAAGAAACTTTCTCAAAATATCAGTTCAAGTAAAAAACTAGACTATGCAGTAGTGTCTAAAATTTTCATTGTGTAATCCTTCTTTTCAACAGCTTTAATCAACAAACGCATGGGCTCAACAGTAGGTCACTATCTTATTGAAAATGTTTGCAAAATCTGGAGCCTGAAAAACATTGCTTGTTCTGGTCCCAGAATGTTTTAGAAAAGTTATAGAGATAACCTGACATTTACTTTTGTCTTTTCATCTGACAGGGGTTGAATTTTTAAATCAATCACAGTAAGAACCATATTGAGAGGTAAGTTATCTACTGAAACATCTTGCTCTTGTTTTATTTCAGATCCAGTATAGATGGAAATACAGAATAAAGTCTGGAAGACTTCATTTTCAGCTGTTACTGAAAAATGTTTACACTTATTACACTTGGTTGGACTGGATGATCTTGAAGGTCTTTTTCAACCTTGGTGATTCTGTGATTCATGAATTTCTATCAGGTGAACTTTGATGTAGACTTTGCTAACTGAGCAGTACTGTAAATCGAACAATTCATAGTACTTGCTCAAAAAATACGTCTTTTTCCTTACTCCTCATGACAGGAAGTGGTATACAGAATATTCCTGCCTTAACTGGAGACTGCACAACACCTAGAAAGTTTATGCTAGTTTATACAGACCATTTATCTGGTACAAAAATGAAGTGCATGAAAACCTGAAAGTTAACAATTAACAGACAGAGTCATTTCATTCTTCTTGTATTTTTCTTCTCCTATGGCAAGCAAATTACCATGAGATTATTGGCAAAGTATCCTTTGAATAATAAATTGATTTCATAGTCTTGTAATTTGTTATCTTGACCTTTACACATCTATTTTTCATATTTTATTGAAGGTAGCATTAAGGTTTAGCAGTTCATGTAAATTATATTGGGGTTAATGAGGCACGGAAGATTATATGGCAATGAAGAGTTGGTTGAATCTTTTAACTGTGCATCTCTAAATTCTCCATTGTTTGCAGTAAGAAAATGGCATCTTTCAGGGAAGCCTTAAGGAAATTTCATTAAGTTTCTAATAAGTTAACTGCATTTTTAAGCATATACTCCGTTATTTATGAGAAGTTCTTAATGAAGAGTGAAAGCAATTTGCTGTAAGAAGAAAATAATAGATAATAAAAAGGAATTTCTCACTTGATTTGAAATCAGAAGAAGATTTTTCTTGTTGTCTTATATTCTTTATTCTGTATGTCATGAATTCTCTATGCTACAGTCAAAGGTTCAGCCCAGTTCCATGACTAATGTAGTGGGGGAACCCATGGACCCATGCCCTTGGAAAAGGGAAAGGTGGGTAGGGAAAATGTAGAGAGATGGACCTAAAAAATCCCACAGCAGCAACAAGCTAAGGGAGAAAACTAATTTAATAAATATGATAGCAGAATGTGAGATAACACAGTATAATATAATATAATAGGAACGGAAGCTAATAAATCAAATAAAATGAGAGAGCGAGAGCGAGAGTGAGAGTCTCCAAAATGGAAGGCTTTACTCTAATGCTAAAGACAAGACAGCTAGGGAGCACACACTGCAGAGACTAGCTTGAAAGAAGGAGCAGTCTCGTGACTCCTGAGCAGTTTTATTTTTCCCTCTGTATGGAAAATAGAAATAGAACAGTGAAGTCTTCTGGGATATGTAGTTCTTCTCTGCTGAGAAAGGTACCCGGAAACTATCGACAGCCCATGGAAGTGAAGCATTAACCCTTCAACCCCAGAGACTACATATTATGATGTGGAATATCAATAGCAAAAATCATAAAACCATGAGAGCCACTAATAGCATTATGTCCATTGAAAAATTCTTATGTTTGTCTAATGCTCTAGGTCACAGCTTCATGTAAACATAGATTTCTATCAACAGGGTAGGATCATATGCGCTTCTGATTCCACTGTTTTGTAATGTTTCATTTATCTCCTCACCTTCTTCACAAGTTTTTTTTCTCCTACATTCCCACAAAATATAGTCCCCAAAATTCAATGCTAAAACACAAACATCTGGATGTTAGCTAAAATTAATGTATAAAAATGAAGACTTACCTGGATTCAAGGGAGTCTGGCTGACTTATCTATGTGACTGGCTCATTCTTAGTTTGATTTTTCTAATCTCCTTAGAAAATTTCAAAATCAGCATGGCTTGAGAGAAAGACTTTCCACAAAACTGTCTCCCTGTGCATGTGAAAATGGGGTGTTCAAAGAAAAGCAAACTTCATTCCTTAGTGTAAATTCACAGAATCACAGAATCACCAAGGTTGGAAAAAACCTTCATGATCATCCAGTCCAACCATCCACCTATCACCAATAGTACTCACTAAACCACTGGTTGTTTCAACCATATGATAAAATGCAGTTAATTACGAAATTTAAAGTTTTAACTGTGTCTGTAGCAATGTAATGACAAAGCGTTGCTTATATTGAATACTTGAAGGTTTGAAAGTACCAAATATTTGAAATATCTCTTTTTTATGAATTAACCATCACTACTTTCTAATACATTTTATTATTGTTATGCGTGCTTTAACTTAAAATGCCCATTGTCCACTGTGAAATCTGATTTCCACAAGTGTTACTGCCAAACACAGACCTTAGACTATCCTCAGGAACCTTATCTTACTGTTTCCATCACTTAAACTCCAGTATATGTGCAGATGCAACCTGCTGCTGAGCTCTGAAGTGTTGCCACAAGAGAACCGTAAATGTAACAGCAAATCAGTACAGGGCCAAGGCCCTCCTGCCATTTGTACAGTGAGACCTGTTTAGAGGTGAGATCACTTGCAGTCCAGGAGTCAGATGATGCAAGTTGGGCTCCTTGGAGATACTGTATGGACCGTTTGGCTCTGATCTTCAGAAAATCTGAAAAAATATAGGTCATGGTGTTTATCAGAAGAAAATGAATGATTGATCTGATGCTTCAGCTAACAGAAAAGACATTGCCAAAAGGATAACTGCAGATATTTGCCATAATGATCATATAGGTTGTCACTGATCACACTTTCTTATAACACTAAGAATCTTACAGAATGCATTACATCAGTGGCTTAAAACAATAAATCCCAGTGTTTCAAGGATGACTTTTTAAATTGATGACCAGTATTAATTGCCATTGCAAATACGGATTTCACGAAAACTTCTTAAAAAGATATTAGATAACTACTTTGAATGTAAATGTGATCCCTGCTTTACCAGGTAAGTTAACAGATATGGCAAGACAGAAAAACAAATAATTGAAAAAAGCAAAATCCAGGCCAGGCAGATAATAGGTAAGAAAATAAGGCCAGGAAAGAAGATAAGTAAAGATAAGTAAAGATACCTCTCTTTCCATTCCTCGTTCATAAAATCACAGAATAACAGTATATCCTAAGTTTGAACGGACCTACAAGTACCACGAAATCCAACTCTGGGCTGCACAAAAAACACTCAAAATTCAAACCCTGTGTCTGAGAGCATTGTCCTAATGCTTATTGAACTCTGGCACTTGGGGCTGTGCTCTGGACAGCTTGTTCCATGCCCACTGCCCTCTGATGCAGCAGCTGCTGTGAGGACTCCCCTCAGCTCCTCTGCTTTGTGCTGAGCAAACACAGGACCACAGCCACTCCTCACACACCATGTCCTCAGACTCTTCCCCATTTCTGCAGCCCTCCTTTGGACTCTCTAATAGTTTTATGTCCTTCTTAAGTAGCGGCACTCAAACCTGCACCCAATGCTGGAAGTGTGGCCACACAGCACAGAGCAGAGCAGGACGACCATTTCCTTCACTGGCAATGTTGGACCTTGTATGCCCCGGGGTACGTTTGCCCTTCTGGCCAGGGATCACTGCCAGCTCAGATTCAAGTTGTCACCAACCAGGATGCCGAGATCTCATTCTGCAGGGCTGCTATCCAGACCTTTGTCCCCCAGTCTGTATATACAGCTAGGGCTGCACCATCCCAAGTGCAGAACCCAGCACTTACTCTTCTTCATGCAGATGGGGACAATCCTTAAATTTGTCCAGATCTTGGTACAAGGCCTCTCTGCACTCAAGGGAGTAAACGCTCCTCCCATTTTAGCATCATCCACAAGGTTACTTAATATAACTTCCAGATCTTTATTGGAATTGACAGTGAAAAGATTAAACAGAAATTACCTTAAAATGGAGCCCAGCAGAATCCCACTGGTGACAAGTAGGGCAAGTGGCAAGAAGAGCAGTGACTAGCAAATGTAGCTAATCAGAGAGGTCCTCTTGCCTTTGTGAAGCAAGGTTATTTACAGGCAGTCAAAATCGCAGAATCGGAGAATCACAGAATGGCCTGGGTTGGAAAGCACCTCAAGGATCATGAATCTTCAACTCCCGCCACAGGCAGTGCCACCAACCTCCACATTTAATACTAGATCAGGAAAATCATTAAGGTGTTGAAGAAGTATAGTGTGACCTAAGAAAGCTGGGTAACTTGCTGCACACGTGGCAGCAGATTAAATTGATGGGGTAAAAGCATGGCACTGTGCGCTGGGACTAGTTATTTGCAGTATTCATATTTGTCAATGGTGTCTAAATTAACTGTGACTATGCAGAAGAAAGACTCGGGCATGACTTCAGACAGCTTAGTGAAATCATCTGCTACAAATTAAAGGACCTCTTGGCCTCTTTCAGGAAAAGGCAGAAGACTGCATGAGCTCTTTATGAAACAGTCACTTAGATCTGCTTTGTGCATTGGGGCAGTGCTGGTTTAATCACCTCAGATATTCAACTGACACATGGTTTAGGCGTTGGAGGAAGATGTGTAGGAGGACAAGGTGTTTTGGGTATAACTGTCTGTGATAAAATCTGTAGTCAGTCGTAGCTTGTATCAGTCTGTTTCTTTCCACCACCGGTTCCAGATCCCATAGCTAAACTCGGTTTTTCACAGCATCATTGTAGTGATAATGTCCATGAGAATTTGTGACCATATTGAAACAAATATGCTAACTTTTTGTCATAAAAAATCTTGACATCTGGAGGAGATACTGGTAGATGAAGAAAGATTCATAGCTGGAACCAAAACCACATTTTTAAAACGTAGATGAACATTCAAATACTTTTTTTAAAAAAGGGCACTGGCAGAAAAAAATAAAGCTTTTACTTAAAAATGTGATGAATCTGGATTAATAGCAGCTGCAGCTGTTATCTCAAAATGGAGGAGCCACAAAACCCTTATCTTTTTCAGAAGGCTTTGCAGAGTATTTTTGCATTTCTGAGGGGGAAAAAAAAAAAAAAATGTTTGCTAAAATTTACCATGTAGTTCTAGTAACAATATGCTAGCGTCTTTTACCTTCAATTAGCTCTACTTTCAAGCCCTTCATTTCTGAAAACACTTTACAAGACCACCTTAAACTTCTGCTTGTTAGAGACCTTGTGCTCACAGGCTGATGTTTTCAGGTTCATCTTTTATCAGTTGGTGTCAGAAATGCTAGCTCTTTCACTTGACTCCAACATTCAGCCATAGCACTTGTGGTGACTTCAGCTAGCACAGAGCTGAGCAGTGAGGATTTCAGTGGTGAAAATGTTTCAGGGCTCCACGATGATTTCCATGTAGTCTAGGTTGACAGCCAGGAGAAAAAATAGGTTCTGGAAGAACATGTTTGAGTTTATTGAAGGAGCAGAAATTAGAGAACTAGACTCTTCAATTTTCTAAGTGTTAAAGCCTTAGCTCAAGCAAATTCCACACTTACTTCAGCCATTTTATAATAGTAGCTATGCTAAGAGAAAAAAATTGATATACCACATCATTATTGTCTCCACAAGCAGGATTTCTACCTTCTCAGCCACGCTAAGGTATGTACATATTTACCATGATGTTACACAAAGAATTTGTTCATTTACTTTAGCCTGAGAAAATAACCAGAACACAAGTAAAGCTTATACACATTAGATTGATACAGTGTTTGAAAATACAGTTTGTTTTGGATATTGTTCAGATTCATAATTCTTAGGCTTTTACATAAGATTTGGAAATGATGTAACATACTAAATGACTAGAGGTAGGAGCTGCTTTTTAGTTGCTGTACTGATGACAGATTTATTTTTTGTTTTTAATTATTGACACAGTTAAGACACAGGAAGGCCTAGAAAAAAACTCATGAGACTCTGCCAAGATGATATTACTGAGCTCGAATCCTCCTGATAATGATTAGAAATTGAAATTAGTATTTATGCTGTATGCTTTCCACAACCTATTCAGTTTTAATGCATTTAAAATCAGCTATTCTGGCACCTTCTGTGTAAAACAGTTGAATAAATGGCCAAGATTCTCCCAATCAGCTCAGTCAAGCAAAGGGCACAGTGTCTTTGGAGAGGTGCTGAACAATATTTCACTCATCAGAGTGAGTGCAGAGTAAGGTTCTCTATTTCTTCTGGGATATGAATGTGACTGATTTTGGAAAGGAGCACTTAAGTTTTAACTGTCTTATATTAAAATAAAAAATATTGAGACATGCCAGCATTTTTTATTATAAGTTATCTAACTTATAAGTAGCCCATTGCTTATGAAATATATTTAAAAAATAAACCAGTTGAGCCAACTTGGCAGAACTCATAAATAAAATTTGATAGCAAGGATTATGTTAATGTAAAGAACTTTTAGGCTGGAAGGAAACTCTTGCGCTCATCTAGAGCAATCTGCTTGCAGATTTCGTCCTATCACTGGGCACTACTGAGAAGATTCTGTCTTCCTCATCTTAATTCCTTCCCATCAGATATTTATATACATTGATGAGATCCCCTGAGCCTTCTGTTCTTTGTGATGAATGGTCCCAGCTCCCTCAGTTCCAGTCTTTAAGAATCTTCATGGACTTTTTCTGGACTCTCTCCAGTATGTCCATAACTGTCTTGTTATGAAGAGATCAGAACTGGACCCAGAATGGCAGATGTGTGTCAGCAGTTATACACCCTTCACAGGCTGACTGCCTCATCACTGTGTGGGCCAGAATGCTGCTGGCCTATGCCATTAGTGTATATTGATAGCTTGTGGTACCAGCAACTGTGGCTTGCTATTCCATTCACCGTTTCCACAGGGTGATAGGTGTATTAGCTGCATCAAAAGGGCGTCAAACATTTTTTAAAGGCAGAAGTGCGCCCTGAGAAAAAGAAAGCATCTTATAATTTACCTACATTAAATGTTTTGGTATTTCACTTAGATGAAACGTAGTCTCCTTTTCTTTACAGAGACAATATTTTAAAAATGCAATGTTCACTGCATTGAAATGGCAAACAAGAAATCATGCAGTAGCTGGTAATACTGCTGAAATTGTTTTCAGATCTCAAAGAATCAGCTCATGGTTTGTAGACAGACTCTAGGAAATAAGAGAAAGAAATTAACAGAAGGATAAAAACTTCTAAACTCTTTATTATTTATTATTTGTGAGATGAAACACTTGAGCCTTATGTTGAAAAATCAATGGTTGAAGCCTGTATTGAAATTACTTCCTAAATTTGTAGGCAAAGTTAGGGAAATTCGAATGCTTACAAAAATCAGATGAAAGCTACAATGCGTGCGAACAGGTGAAGCTCTCTAATTATATGACTTAGAAATTCGCAAGATATAACAATTATTTTTGCAGCCCAACAATTTTCATAGTGTAAATGTTGTCAGTAAGCACAAAAATTCCTGTTTTTCTCTTAGGAATATGATTCAAAAGTCCTGCTGAATTTGCTGATCCTGGGAGGACACTGCAACAATAGTGCCATTAACTGGGACAGACAAGTCTAAAATATGCCATTGGCATCTCTGGCATTTTTCTCTGATAATTTTGGAGATTTTTCAATGAACTTCAAGACATAAAATCAGAGAGATAACACCATTTACAGACAATGCATTAATTGTTTCTTCATAGAGACAAACAACAAAATGTTCTCAAGTGTGAAAATAATATAAACAGTGTATTCATAAAGTATCAAGTGAATGGTGTGGTTAAAAACAAATCCAACTGATTTTAACATTTCCACAAAAGTCATTAATTGAAAATCTGATGCCAATGTGAGACTGGGAAAAATGCTCTGAAACTACAGCCTGAAATAACTGTTTCCAATAAGTAATCTTTTCCTTTGTTTCTCAGATTTATGGTAGTTGCAGATTTATGGTCCAAGTTACAACGTCAATTTCCTTCTCCAAGCCATCCTCAAAATATAATTTTTTATTTTTATATATATATATATATATATGTATGTATATATATATATATATATAGGCCATTTGTTGTTCTCTTGGCTCTCTTTAATTGTATATAGTAAAATTAAAGAATCTTTTGTTTAAATCTATTATTTAAAACTACATGTGGGGGCTCTTCTCCTCACTCCCAAGAAAATGAAAAAGGAAATGGAAACAATAAGAGGAAGGAAGGCAGAAAGGCAGGCAGGCAGGAAGGAAGGAAGGAAGGAGGATAGATAAAAAAAAGAAGAAAGAAGAAAGATGAAGAAGAAGAAAGATGAAGAAGAAGAAAGAGAGAAAAGGAGAAAAAAGAAAGGAGAAGACAGAAAGAGTGAAAGAAAGAGAGGAAGCAGGCAAGCAAGACTCCCTAATAATGCCTTTGTGAGGGAATGTATTGACTGCACTGTTCCCAAAATACTGACACCTTAATATAACAGAAAACCTAAGTGCTTTAACTATGAAATAGATATATGAGTCATAACTATGAATCTACTTTAGAAAAGCTTCCTTCTAGCTGGGAAATTATTAGCATAAACTCATTACTTGAAAAAAAATGTCTTGTAGTTCACTGGTCAGGCTGCTTTTAACTCAGCAATGGGACTTTCCACTACTTAAAGAAAGGACTATGAAAGCATGTACAGCATTCCCCAGATTGGAGAATAGACTTGAAGATCAGTAGAACTCCATGTGAATCAGGAAACTGCAGTCATGACTCTAGTCATTAACAGACAAATCTAGAGACATTGAAATATTCTGTACAGTGAAATCTGACTTCAGATTCAACAGATTAATTGTTCCCAGAATAGTCATTCCTGGTTACTAAGGTAATTGGGAACATTCAGCATACAGTATTTGTTATTATGATGTCTTCTGTTAAACTTTCTATAATGATTGCAAACTTTCCAGAAGCAAATCAATTCAACAGCTAAATAGCATGATACTAAAAACAAAAAAAGCCCTTCTTTTTTCCTGCTGTATTTGACTCCCCACTGAAAATTGTATAAAAATGTAAGTAAAAGGGATCAAGCCTAATATTTCTCCTACACAACTATGATTTTATGCTGAACATCCTGATTAATCACATATCTTTCTGGTCCTGCTTTCTTTCTTATTTTATTCCTTCCATTACTTTTTCTTTCTCCTCAGGGAATGTATGTCTTGTGTGCCACACAAAATCCTTGGCCCCTTTTGATTCGTGGAAGTTTCATGTTACTGAAACATAGAGTGGCTTCACTCTTCTCTACCTCTTCAGAGACAGAAAGATAAACTCAGAAGGCACTATTCTGTGGATGAATTCATGGGGTTAGATTCATTGCTCAGCTTTCATCATTACTTAGAAATTGTGACAAGTTGTGATGAGGCCTGACTCCTTTTTGTTCCTTTCCTGCTGCTAGAGGAATGGAGGCTGCAACACTTATTTCTTCTTCTCCTTTTTAATAAAGCAGTTGGCAGCAAATGAACCCTTCAGAAATGTCTACCATGGTGTGATATGGATCTCTAAACTAGCTTCAGATGACCTGATGTAACTATGTGGAGCATGTGGCACTGGACCGAGACATTGGTTTGGGGCTATAAGAAGAGTTGTAGGAAAGTGGCATAGAATCCAGAAGCTTATTAACTCTTGTTTCTACATCTGTCTTACCTCATGTTAGCTTAATCATTTTAGTACACAAGAAAGTGTTTGCTTATCATTTAGGGACTTTCTGATAGGCTAGGGATACATATGTGTATTTCTATTCTATTAATTGCAATCAGACTGGCAGGAAGCTGCCCCCAAAAAGGGGATGGTTAATAATATTGTTCAATTAAGTCATTTTCAAAATACATTCCCTGAGGCAAATATCTATATGTTCCTTTAGCCTTGAATCCTGCCAATTCTTCTGAAATTTTGTGGAGTTCATCTAATGCCCACTTGCAACAAAAATACGAAAATGACATGCACGTGGACATGCATTAAATCAAAGGCCTACTAAAGAAAAGGAGAGCATTTCTTTTCATTTGACTAGTTTTGAATCAAACTTTTAGCATTATCAAAAGATGGGAGATGTTTTACTTTAAAAATGTTTTGAAAACATGTGTTAGACAGTCAATAAACTAACAACACAATGAATAAAAAATGGCTGGTATAAACCAACACTGGGATTCAAAGAGCTAAACTTTGTGAAAACAGCTCAAACAAAAACATATCTCCACTGAGAAAATGTCATCTGAGGCAGCAAAAATAATTGTAGCTTTTCTTTTATCTTTAGGTGTAGATACCACCAATGTTAAACCATTGATTTTCACTGAAAATATAATGGCTATACATCAGCTGAATTGTTGGCTTGGAAATCCAATTTCTTTGCTGAGGCCATAACTATTTAGGGATAAACTTCAAGAAAACAGATGTGTAGAAGCAACATACAAATGGAATTTCATACAGGATTTATCAGCTCCTGAGACTGAAAAATGCCACTGTAGGGAATGATTTTACAAAACACAGTGCTGTCCACAAAGCGTACTGTCCTTCTGAACATCAGGTAGGCAATAAACTACTTCCCTTTTTCTTTATTAAATTTAAAAAATAACAACCCCACTTATTATATGCTTGGAAATGATATAACTCACATAGAAAATATTTAGACTTTGAGGAACTTGCATACATTCTCTTAGAGTAGATCATGGGTGTCCAACCTTTTGACTTGCCTGGGCTGCATTGACTGAAGAGGCTGCATATAAAATATATAATATATTTAATGTATATAAGTTTCAAAATATTTTATTTTTGTGTATTTTTTATTAAAACATTTAAAAAGAACAAAAAAATAAGATGCATAAAAATGAAAGCACAAAAAATAAAACTAGGTATTTTTGATTTTGTTTTTGTGAAACCAATGTGTCAGTCTGGTTTGATGGCAGTGGCAATTCACAAGGTGTTTGTCAGAGATTTTTAATGAAATTTTACTCTCTCCGTAATTCATTCTTGACAATAGCTGTTCATTAGACTGGTTAATATGATATGATATATTTGTTCACCAAAACAGTGACACGAATAGCAAAATAGCAAAAGACATTCATACAGTATGACTGTGAAGTGAAGGATATTTCTTTCTGCAGGTTTGACATGCCTGGTAGATGCATATATTTTCACAGTACAAAAGAACAATGAATGACAAAACATCCTTCTACTACTCTTTTCGATCTGCATATGCCAGCATTCAGTTTTATCAAATGGGAAGTATCCCACTGATCTCTGTCCTTTGATTCAATTCTACTGGAGCTGACTCAATTCCAAGTACCATTTTTTGTCCACAGTGCCCATGGAACTTTGCTCCAACAAACCCAGCATGCATTCTGGTTCTTGCCTTGCAGTTTTCTGTTCACCCCCTCCAACACAGTACCTTTTCAATTTGAGCTTTTTCAAATTCAGTTTTCTCTTGAGTGCTGCAGATGGAGCAGGGTATCACAGTTAGACGACATATAGAATCCCTGTTTATATCAGATTGCTTACAGATTTCTGCTAGGTCCTGCAGCTTGGTTCATGATTCATACCAATCTAATCTCCGGAGCTATGAAAGATAGCTCTGTGCCCTGATAATAGCTTATGAATAAAGGCAAAAACAAGATCCGGTGAATGGGGTGGATATGGCAGATGAGTATGCACATGGAGAAAAGGCAAAATACAGATCAGAACCAATTCACTGTAAGGATTTCCATTAGTTTCAATGAATGCTGAAACATATATCTATGTCACTTCAAACAGAAACTCTAATGTAGTTTCCTGCAGGCGTACTGAATCTATTTGCAAAGTAAATAATTCGTAGGACCTATAAAACTTTGGTTGAAACTGGCAGGGAGAAAACCAGGCCAGGCTTAATACTCTTGTTTTCACTTCTCAAAGCAGAATGCTGTAGGATGACGTTATCCTGATTTGCAGAGGTGGATTCTGAGAGCAAACACAATATAGATGAGGATAGTGGAACAACATGAATTCATGCCTGATCATAAGAGTAACTATCTATGTTTGGCTTAGGCTAGACCAGAATAGAGGCAGACAAGGGAGAAATACAAGCACATATAATTTTTCTTTTTCTCTTACAACAGCTTTTGGTATTTCTTGGCTGGATTGCTTCTGCAGACAGAGCTTGTTTTTGTATCTTTGTGTTCAGCAAAAAAGGAGAAAGAAGAATGGAAAATGGCATAATAGAAAAGATATTACAAGAATAATAGCCTGAAAATTCAGATGATATTAAGGAAACAAAAGGACGCGATGACGTTTTTTTCCTATTCTCATCTTGATTGAAACATTTTAGGACCGAGAAATTAAAGTCGCAGCAGTGGTGCTGGTAAGTCCTTGCAGACAAGTCTAGTTGAAGAAGTATGATGTTTTGAATATGCAGAAACTTATTAGGCTACAATAGTTCCCCTCTGCACTTCTTAGGCACATTCCCCGCTTCTGTAACACAAGTCATTTTGACAAGGTAGGGGAATTCCAGTAATCGCATACTTTTCCTTTGGTTAGCTTTAAAACACATGCATTTGGGATGCTGCCCTGAAATATAACCCAACATGATTTTAGGCCAGTGATACTCAAGTACCAAATAATGTTTGATATAAAGACAAGGCTTTGCATAATAGACTCCACTTGTTATTCTGTATGTACTGTCTACTAAGTGCTCATAGACATGGAACACGATAATAATCTCCACCTTATTGATTCCAAAGAGATTCTAACAGGTGTGTTGAAGTACACTTAACTTTCCATAAAAATCTCGCAGCTGATCTGATTCTGTTCTATATCTCTCCTTGGTGAAGAATACCTTTATCTCAGTAATGTCATGGACTTTGGCCTATGGGCCTATGTCATACTTTTACAGACAGTATTTTGTTATTTTTTAATATCTGAATCATCATGAACAGATTACTCTGACATTGCCACTGTCATTGCTACCAAAGAATCAAATTTTCTTTTTTCTTAATATAAGACTGTTCAAGTTTTGAAAGATTGAATTTTCATCATTCTCAGAATTAAATTCTCAGGATTAAAATAGAAGCCAAGTAATGAAGCCACAGATTGTAAACATGTAAAAGGACTTCATTACAAACATTCTCCAATGCTTGGAAACATCTGTAAATACATGCCATATGCTATGGTGATATAAGTGATATTGTTTCTGCAGTTATAATAAAGATGTACATGCCATATATATATATCTGAACCATCAAGGTATCTTAGGCTAATTTTTGTAACTGAATGACTTAACATTTTTCTCTCATTTCTCTCTTCCTCTTTTTGTTACTTTTTAAGCTAATTTGATTGCATTTTTCTTGGCATCAGAATTCAAAATCAATAAAGTAAGAATCAGTCACTATCTCTGTGTTCATGACATGCTCCAGGTAGTGTCATCAGGAGGAAAGAGGAAGGTTTCACTGCTAAAAGCGTGAATTAAATTTTTACATAGAGTCAGACTGTGATTATTCAAACTATCCATAATTGAATTATGGGGAGATAAAGCTTAGTTAAAAATAATCCTTCATTTTAGCATGCCAATTAAACTGATTTTAAGCAGGCTTGATTTTCAGCTAATCTATACCTCTGTTAAATTTTGCCATATTTTCTTCCATTCCATTTGACATATATAGGAAAATGGCACTAAAAATTCACTGTATTCCCTTATAAATCTTTTCTTAAATCTTACCACAGCAAGTACTTAGGCAACTCAAGAGCTAGGGACCACTAATGTAAAACTTGATTTCAAGTCTCATTTTAATAGTGATGCACATTACTTTCCAGAACAGGGCTCAAGGTGTTAAAGGCTTTCACACTGCATTGGTTTGTTTTTGTGCCAGAAAACTATTTTACTTGCTTGCTTGGTTTCCCAAAATACTAGTGATCTTCATGCATGACAGATATTTCATTTTTGGACCTCTTCATTCTGGGAACAAGATTTGTTTCAGAATGTAATGGTTCTCAGTGAAGCCTTACTATTTCAATTCTAATTAATGTTCCAATTACATTATCTTCTCATAGCATATTTAGTATTTAACATACATTGATGACAAGGGAAATATACTATGTACATAGGACTTTTTAGAGAAATATTTTAGAGAGAAAAGTATTTAAATTTTTTAACAAAGTTCTATATATTAATTATAGGCTGAAGAAGAAGCAAACAAATGTCCACAAGTAGTCGAAGTATAACACAAAAATGCTGATTAATAAGTCATAGGGAGCAAAGGGAATGACATAATTCCCTGCATGACCACTAAGGATACAGTATGAGGATATATGCTGTAAAATCTTATTGTTTTGCTAGCAGATTGATACCCACCCAGGTTCTTACTCCTCCCTCCTCAGTAGGATGAAAAAGCTTGTAGGTTGAGAGAAAACCAGGGTGATCATTCACCAATTATTCCCACCAGCAAACCAGAATTGAGTTGGGGTTAACTAAATTAATTTATTGCCAGTTGAAGTAGATGTGGATAATGAGAAACAAAACCAAAAATTAAAATAGTATGTTCCTCTCTACATCTTTCTAGGTGCAACCTCTCTCCTTCATTTGCAGCTCCTCTACCTCCCTGCTTCATGAGCAGCACAGGGGACAGGAATGCAGGCTGTGGTCACAGAATCACAGAGTGGTTTGGGTAGGAAGAGACCTTAAAGATCACCTCGTTCCAACCCCCTGATGTGGTCAGAGTTGCCACCCACTAGATAAGGCTGTTGGTCCTAACAACTTCTGCCACTCCTTCCTCCTCACACTTTTCCCTGCTCCACTGTGGACTCTCCATGGAATGCAGTTCCTTCAAGGCACATCCACTTGATCAAACATGGCATCCTCAACAGGATATCGAGTAGGTATCTGCTCCGATCTGGTCCTCTTCACAGATGGTACAGAAATATCTGCTCTGGTGCTTGGAGCACCTCCTCAGGTTTGGTCCTGAAATTTCTCACCTTTGGGGTTTCTGAAGCTTATCTGAATCATACAACCTGCCCACTGTAGTAAAAGAAAGTAAATATTCTTTTTTCAAATGTATTAACAGTGAGAGGAAGGCTAAGGAAAATCTACATCCTTTGCTCAGTGAGGAGGAGAATGTGACCATTGAGGATAAGGAAAAGACTGAGGTTCTCAATGCCTTCTTTATATCACTATTTAATAGTCAGACCAGTTATCCTCAGGGTACTCTATCTCCAGACCAGGAAGTCTGGGATGGGAAGCAGAACAAACCCCTCAAGATTCAGTTGGAGACACTTGGAGTCCTACTACACCATCTATACTGTCACAAGTCCATGAGGCCAGATGGCATCCACCCGAGGATGAGGAGGAAGCTGGTCGATGAGATTGCCAATCCATCTTCTACCACCTACCAATGGTTCTGGTCAACGACAGAGATCCCAGATAATTGGAGGTTTGCCGGTGTAACTCCCATCTACAAGAAGGGTCGTAAGGAGGATCCAGAGATCTGTGGGCCTGTCAGACTGACCTCAGTGCCAGAGAAGGTTATGAAGCAGATCATCTTGAATGAGATCACATGGCAGGTGTGGGACAACCAGGGGATCAGGCCCAGCCAGCACAGTTCATGAAAACAAGGTCCTAGTAAACAATAACACTTTTCTTCTATGACTGGTGAGATCTCTGATGACAGGTGCTATCTCTGAAGAGATAGCATCTTGAGTATTGTGTTGAGTTTTGAGCCCCTTACTACAAGAAAGATATCGAGGCCCTGGAGCATGTCTAGGGAAGGGGAATGAAGCTGGTGAGGGGATTGGAGCACAGGTTTTGTGAGGAGCGGTTAAGGGAACTGGGATTGTTCAGTCTGGAAAAAAGGAGGCTCAGAGGAGACCTCATCACTCCCTACAACTCCTTGAAAGGAGGTTGTGAGGTGGGGGTAGGCCTCTTCTCCCAGGTAACTACTGATAGGACAAGAGGTAATGGCTTTAAGTTGTACCAGGGGAGGTTCAGGCTGGATATTAGAAGAAATTTTTTCTCAGAAAGAGTGGTGAGGCACAGGCTGCCCAGGGAGGTGGTAGACTCACTCAGAGATGTAAAAGAAACACGTAGATCTGGTACTAAGGAACATGGTTTAGTGAGCAGTATTGGTGGAATGGTAGGACTAAATGATCATAGAATTATAGAATCATAAGGTTGGAAACGATCTACAAGATCATCCAGTCCAACCGTCTTCACATTACAACTGCTACCACAAGCACTAAACCAGATCTCGCAGCTCCTCATCCAGACACCTCTTGAACACTGCCAGGGACGGCGACTCTACCTCCTCCCTGGGCAGCCATTCCAGTGCTTGACCACTCTCTGAGACAAAAAGTTCTTCCTTAAGTCTAACCTAAACCTCCTGCGGTACAACTTGCGGCCATTTCCCTGGGTCCTGTTTGTTCCCTGGGAGAAGAGGCCAAACCCCTCTTCACCACAACCTCCCTTCAGGAAGTTGTAGAGTTTCATGAGGTCTCCCCTGAGCCTCCTCTTTTCCAGACTAAACAATCCCAGCTCCCTCAGCCGCTCCTCATAGGACTTGTGCTCCAGACCCCTCACCAGTTTCGTTGCCCTTCTCTGGACACGCTCCAGGGCCTCAGTGTCTTTCCTGTAGTGAGGGGCCCAAAACTGAACACAGTATTCGAGGTGAGGCCTCACCAGTGATGAGTACAGGGGATGATCACCTCCCTGCTCCTGCTGGCCACACTATTTCTAATGCATTTCTTAGATATCTTTTCCATCCTTAATAATTCCATGATTCTATGATTCTGTAACTTAGCCCTGTCACATAATGTGGTTATAAGGCAACTTCCAGCACAGACTATTGCTTGCCTTAGTGAAGGTGGCAGTACAGAGATAGCGTATAGAGAGACTGAGTGCATGGCCTCAGGCTTCTGCAACAGCCTCGGTGTTGCTTTGTGTCTCCAAGACTATTTTATGATATATTCTAGGATTTAATTTTATTTTTCACTTTGCTAAAATCGTGCTTTAAATATGTAGTACATACTGCTAAAATTTCATTAAAATGCATGCCAATATGCATTCTTTGAAAGAACACATTTCTCCAAAATTGAAGCAGGATTTCCCTTCAGTCAGATTTACACAAAGAAAATTGTGATCTTTTTCTTCTCTAAAATTTTCCTTTTGCTAAGAATAGCACTTGCAAAACCCTCATTCCTATCAAAAGTTCATCAAGTCTTTTATTTTGAGGACGGTAACACTATCTGTGAATCAATCACTGGGTAATCAGCAGCTTACAATTTGCTTTGACATAAATGAGAAGATTCTCATATAATAATAAAAATTAATGAATAAAATAATTCTCTGCAACTGCGTATTTTTGGGAACAGAACTTTAACCTCTTAATACGGCATTTGTATGTTAAAAAAAAAAATCCAAACTGAATGAAAAACAGTGAATTTTTTATGTATTGATATAATTTTCTACAGCAAGCAGATCAAACTATGAAAGCCATGATATGAATGTGAATTGAAAGGAAGTAGCACAGAAGGGTGACATTTATTAATTTACAGATGGCATTACTGTAGCTGGCTGAAACCATAGTGATTTGGTAACAGGCATGGAACTCCAAATGCCTGAAGCAACCCCAGATGTCACAGCATCCACTCCAGGGAGTATAGTTTAATAATAATTTATATAGCAAGTATAACAGTTGTGAAATATGCCATTCAGCACCATCACTGTGCACATTCCTTGGTTAGTAATTTAAAAACATATAATATTTCAGACCTTTGAATCAGGAAATTGAAGATAATTAGATTCCCACTTTAACTCAGGTATATGAAAGGGAAAGTTAATCAACTCAAAAGATAATTTAGCAGATTTGGATTCTCTAATGACACTTTTAATTAGAATTAGGGCATAATTTGGGGCACATAAAGTTGCTAATTATTATGAAAATATTTTCAAACATGCTGCAGGCTCAAAGGTGAAGAAAGCTTATGCAAATCTTGACAATAAAACCTGTCAAAATACTTCATAGCTTGATATAAATATCTGTTTCTATGCAGCTATGGGCTTGCTGTGAACATTTTTGATTGACAAGTTTTAATTTGGGGCTGCTGACACCTAAACTTGCTGTCTTCTGCTACTCAGGAGTTCTATGGTATTTTCTTAGAAAGGATCCATTGTCTTTCTAATTATATTCTTCTGGCTGTACCAAACCTATGGTTTGGTAATCATCAGGATTTGCTGCCCTTTTCTTAGAAATAAGTTTGAGCCAGAAGTGTCTTCTACTGCTGATGCTCCATGTCAATGGGTTAATTAACATTCAGACTCCATCGGAAAAAAGAAAAAAAAGAAAAAAAAAAAAAAAAAAAGGATGACTGCAGCAAAGCTTAGAAAGCACTCTGAAACTTATCCAGAAGAAAAACAAATACATTTAAGACAACTCTTAAAGAAGGAAAAAATTTTCAAAGTGAATATTCCTACCATCAGATTAAAGCATTAAAGCATGAAACCTACTGTGCATGTCTCAGCCTACTTCTCCCAAGGAAGCAGATTTGTTTGGTGAGTAATAATCAACTAAGGAAGATCCCTCAATACTGAGAAAAAAGGATTGCTCTAAATCTGGGAAAGAGAAGATGGAGCTGAACCTACATTAACTCTGAATGCCACTGGTCACTGCAGGAAGATAAGTCGCATCAACATTTTCCTGGACTGGCCTGGTCTTTCTAACCATAGCTGTGGGAGTGGCTTTCCATTGTGCTTCTTTCTAGAGAAGTTTCATGCCACCAGATTACTATTTTAGATAATATAGCACTAAATATGTGTCCATTTATTCAAACATTCTGAGAGCCTGTATGCTGTTGACTTTAAAATGATTTGGATATCCCTGGCCTTGGATCTATCTCACTTTGTTTAAGTCACGTGAATTTAATCAACTGAACTAGCTCCTAGTCTTCCTATGAGGTCAGTGTTGAGAGAGAATCTTCAGGGGACAAGTTATCCTACTTTTCTAGACACTTAGACGAAATGAGTCACACTTGAAAGGTGCCTGCCTTTCACTTTTGACTACAGAGAAAGTCAAGACGTTTAGCTTTTAGCCAGTTAATGTAATAAATTCCACCCACAGAGTCTACATTATGCATTGTGATTTAAAGAAAACTTATGCAATGCATGAACTTTGCATAGTCTTCCTTAGACTATAGAAGAGCATATGTTTTTACCCTATATCATTTAATCTCACCTGTAGATTTCTCTTTTGTATCTCAGAAAAAAGGAAGATACTTGATAAAACACTAAGCCGCATTGTGCACCTTTGCCAAACATAGAGCAATAGTTTTTCAAGGGCATTGTCATAAAATAGAAAGATCGCACCATCTTTCAGTGATGTTCTGGTGGAAAAGCTCAATGCTGTCCTTTTCTCATGAATTTTATACTCATGATTCAACGTTTAAGCTAAGGGTCAAAATGGTCTCCTCACTGTTTGAAAAGTTACATTACTGCTAAGTACCAGAAGAATATCCCATTTTATAGTAAGTGAGCTACAGAGAAAAGATAGGATTGCATTTATTCCAAAGTAGTTTCATATACAGACTTTCTTGAAATAATACTAGTATGCTTCAAACGCGTAACTATTGGGAAGATAAATTTTGAGAGAAAGAGAAAACTCAGACAGGAGAAAGCCAAGTCCAAATCTAAAGTAACATTAAGTTACCACATGGAGGTGCCTCTTGAAAAAAATATATATCTTAATTTAATGTTGATGCGACTGTATCATCTGCAGTCTTATGGAAAATGGTTTATTACAGAATGAGAGCTTTGTAGTTCACTTCATATACACTAGATCTTCAAACCATGTATGCCCCTTGACAAACATCCTGTTTTGGAAGCACTTTTGCACTATAGCCTAGCTTTGCTCTTTTACCCCATTTGTGGATACAGCGCGAGTCCCACTCATACCTACAGCTGATTTAGAGAAATGTGAAAACCCTTAAAAGGCAAAATATTCCAAAGGATCCCCATTCATGTGCAGGATTTTTTTGTTTATCCCAACATGCCCATATGTTAAAAAAAAAAAAAAAAAAAAAAAAAGACAACTCAGGAATATACTAGGAAAAAACTCTGCTGAACACGTAACCCAATTTGGTACCTTCTATGTGCAAATAAGGTGTATCTGAATAGTGATGAAAATCTAGACCTAAAGATTTGTCATGCAACTATTTAGATTAGATTTACATTTATATTAGATTAGGCATGGGAAGTGTGAACAGTAAAACTCAGCTTGCATCTATGACACTTGGAAAATAGGTTGACACATGGGCAATGAGGACCAAGTCTGTGAGGTTCTGGAGATAGATCCATTACAGGAAAGTGGAAAAGTCTAGACTGAGCTATTTACTCTATTAATTTGGATATTGCAAGGATATTTTATGCTTAATGGGGTTTGCATTATAATGATATAGTGCTTTGCCATTAGCGTTATGTTTTCTATGAGCCAAACTGTCTGGTATCTTTGTAGCTACTAAAGATGGGAGCCCATTTGTAATTGCTAGAATTCAGTTCTGCACTTTCCTTGCATTTGAGTGCTGAGGATAATGGTGGTTTGTCTGAAGCAGGGAAACCACAAGGGTAATTAGTTGAGTGAAAAATATGAAAAATAAAATATTTTGATTTTAATCTGATAATTTGAGCATCTTAATGTAATTTAATTCTAATCTCACAGCATTGATAACATAATAGAATAATGTAAATTTTTTTTGTTAGAATTATTTGCTTTGGTCATTTTTTAAATATTTTGTGTTAACATCTTAAAGCTGCCAAAAATTTATAGATTTCATAACATCCAAATATATATTTGGATAAAAGTATAATGTTTGGATAATTTGGATAAGAATATAATATAAATATAAATATTTAATATGAATTTATATATAAATATAACAATATATTATGTAAATAATATCCAGAGAGTATTAGACATAATTTCTTCATGATTATTTACAAGAATATCAAAAAATCAACATAAAATTATTTCAAGTATTACAATTGTAAGTCAAACCACAAAGCAGAAATTCTGCTGAGACAAAAAAAACCCAAACCCTAATATTTCCTTTTATGAAATCTAAATATTATTAGACTGCTCAACATGACTTGCTAATGTCTCTATGCAGTCTCAAGTCTCTGGTATGAAAAATAATTTGCTTCTCAAGTGTCTGATACTTTTAGATGGAATGTGGGCATTTGTTTTGAAGAATCAGAATCATAACCATAGTAAAATAACTTCAGATATGTTTATAGTATATAGTTACACATTAAGTGTAGTATTAAATGATACGTGCCAGGAAATTGCATCATCCAAAGCATTAATTTATATAAGGGTCCTCCTTGTGGCCTGCCAGCGCTTATGGCCTGCCAGTGGAGATTATAAACAGGAGGGAGACTGAGGTTTTAAAATGTTTGGTAGTGA
The DNA here is from genome assembly GCA_035772895.1 of Perdix hodgsoniae. Lineage (NCBI taxonomy): Eukaryota > Metazoa > Chordata > Aves > Galliformes > Phasianidae > Perdix > Perdix hodgsoniae. Next base: position 1,916,747 of record JAPSGF010000018.1, on the reverse strand, counting down.
TAGGACAAGGGGGAATGGTTTTAAAGTAAAAGGGGAATTTCAGTTAGATATTAGGAGAAAAATTTTTATTCAGAGACTGATGAGGTGCTGGCACAGCTGCCCAGAGAAGCTGTGGTGCCCCATCCTTGAGGGAGCGCTCAAGGCCAGGTTGGATGGGGCCCTGGGCAGCTTAGCTGCTGGGTGGCAGCCCTGCTCATTGCTGCTTTCTTGTACAGAATGATAATACAATTACAACATTTGGGGGAGAGTTTTTCAACACATATCCAATTTACTTTCATCCAAAAAGAATCCCATTCGCAATATCCAAGCTTCCTCTGCAATGTGAACAAGAAAAACCATCAGTGAGTGAGATTTACTCCCACACCTGCACTCTTGACAAAGTACAAGATCCATTTGTGGATCTCAATGCAGTTAGCTTTCACGTGTCCAACTGTAACCCCTTCAGCCTGCTCAAGTTTGTTTTCAGTCTGGGCTTTACCATTAAGTCTTCTAATGGCAACAAATATGAAGAAACTAAAAGGTTAATTCTCATTATTTTCTTTCTGTCTCATCTTCTACTCAAACAGAACGTTGACACTGTTTACATGTGATGATTAGCGAAAAGAGAGCCTTCCTCCAGTTGACGCAGATGCTATCATTGGAAAGTGGTACTGTGCTAGGAAAACCATTGGAGTTTCAACATCTGATTAGGAAATGATATAAATATCCTTCTTGGCAGACAGCCACATCCCCTTTCTGTCTCTACTTTCCAATTACTTCCAAAACAGTTTTATTTATTTTTGTCACAAGATCTAAACAAGAAATTGAGATAAATCTAGTTTTTCATTTAACTCCTACTGTAAAATATGTCTTCTGGCCACAAATCTTCATTTCTTTCTTTGTTTCTTTTTATATTTATTTTCCTGGTTCCTGTTAAATCATATATAACTTTCTTGCCTCCTGTTACAGGTTATTGTTTTACTTCATGCCACAGACAGATTTGCCTTAACACAGAGTTCTCCACTTCGTTGTGCTGACGAATCTCTTTATTGTCAGAAAGCCAGGCCTCATAATTCCTTAAATGTGAGTGCAGCTAGTTTCCTTAACTGCTGCTTTAAGTAGTCATCTTTATCAGAAACATATACTCTACTGAATATCACTGAACTCTAATACCTGAACTCTCATCTGCTGCTGCTTTTATTGCAATAATTTTGTATTTGGTTTGTAGTTCCTGCTGAATTGTTTTTACATATAAATACCAACCTTCAGGGTTAAGAAGATTAAAATAATAATAATAATAAACCACTCTAGAATATGCTTGCAAAATACTTGTTTGCACTAATATATTGTGAATTTACAGGATTAAAATTTTTCATTCACTCAACAGCATTTAGATCTAAAAACTGTTTATAGCAGGTAGATTTTCTTAAACGCTGGACAGCCACAAGCTGCAAGTTCTATTTATTTGGTGTTGCTCAAATATAAAAGCAGTTTCAGATAAATTTATTTCTGTGCTCAAGGACAAATACTGCTTTCTATATCTACAATAAAAAACACAGCAGTAGAGAGGGTTAAGTACACTCACTTCTAATGTTTAGAAGAATTGTGTCACAGGTACAATGCCAATCTTGGAGCATGAGGTCACAAAGAAACTGACAACGAATCCTAGATGAGAAGATACTGGTTTGTTTCTGTTAAGGAAGTCTCAGTTACAGCCATGAAGCATTCACTGGCAATTTCCATCTTTCACTCTTGAGAGAAAAATATGTTAACGGCTTGTGCAGTAAGCTTTAAAACAACCAACCAACCAAACATATAAACTAGTAGGTTTGGTATGTTTTCCTAGTCCCTTTTCATGAAATACATATTCATAACCTTTCTGTATTCATTACTTAGGCTTTGAATAAGGCTGATTAATGAATACTGAAACTGAACTTCCACTGAAATCAGGGGTATAATAAGAGAGGAAGTAGCAAGTTCTGGAAAGTAAGAGTTGTAAATCTAAGTTGTAAATCTTGGCAGTGAGGAGCTGGAACTACAAGCAATTAATCCTCTAACAAATAGTTCATAGAGCCCAAAGTATAGAAAAACTATCTATACAAAATGTCCTTACATACACACAAGCCATCTTTTAATATTAAACTGAATCCAAGGCATGCTGCAGTACACTTATTTGTGAGATAGGAGGTTCCCAAGCTCAAAGCTTTCCAAAGCTTCACTCATTTATGTTGGTGGAAATACAGAACCCCATTACTGTATTATTAAATATTCATGGGCAAGCCTTTTGGCTGAGCCCTTTTTAATAATTTTTGTGCCACTTTGACATTTTCAGGTAGTACAACATTTTGCAGTTAATCACTGTGCACTCCTGGGGAAACATATGCATATTTCTCACAGAAAAATGTCATAATATGGAAATATTTATTCCTTGATGCGTTTTACTTCTTTTTAAGATGTTGGTAATCTTTCCAGAAAATATTAGCAGCATTTCTTCCTTCATGCATCTTCCTGACAACAACTTAGTCAACTATCATACAATTTGTTAAGTCAGACTAACAGTTATGATTTCCATGAGCCATTTCTTTTAACTTTAAAAAAGTGATTATTCATAAAGTTAAAATTGTCCCCTCCAGATTGGGCAACACAATCCAGAAGGAAGGCTTCTACCTGGAACTAGCTAGTTTGAGTATTTCTGAAATACTGAGAGAGTCTTATCAGTTCTTACTCCTTGACTCTGTCACATGCAGATTCAACTCTATATATATTCTTATATATAACTCTATAACTCAACTCTTTATATATACTCTATTATACTCTTTATATATAGTCTTCATTTGTAAAACTTATAAAAGCACAACAAAACCCCAATAAATAAATCCAGAAGCCCCTCCTTTCTCAATGGAATAATTCATTCGTACAGTTTAAAAGTTCACATCACAAAAACTCTTTTTGGGGTAAAACAAAGTGATAATAATGAAAATGAATACAATTGTGACTTTATATTTCTACTTGACTTTAAAATATACATTTAAGACAATGCCAGAAGAAGCATTCAGGAACTTCTTGTAAGACAATGAATAGCAAATTATATTTCTGGAAAGAACCAGAAGGACTTCCTATAGAAGACTCCAGATGCCTTAACCTATCACAGGGCTTAGCTGTCCTTTTTAAAATTAGAACTGTACTCTTTTCACTTAAGCCCATCGCTTCTTATTCTGTTCCCAATGGACAATGCAAAACAGATCATTTCCTTTTCTTGCAGCAGATTTTTGTGGATTTGAAGGATATTACTGGGTCCAAGTTTTAGATCAACTTTTTAAGTCTTTTCCTTCAGAAACTCCTAGGATTTGAAGTCATTCTCTTTTGGAGTCTCTCCAACTTATCCACACTGATCTGGAATAGCAGTGCAGAAAATTAGACAATGCTACAGCTTAGCTATTAACTTTAAGCAGGGATTAAAATATGTAAAATGTGTCACTTTGGCTTACATATCATGATATATTACATCTTAAACTGAAATATCCTTTGTGCTCCTTCCCTCCTGTTCCCTGAAGTCCCAGCTCAAGTCTCTGGCTGCAGTTGCAGTTGACTCATGGAAGTTGTTATCAGAAAGTAAATATTGCCAAACACAACAGGCAATATTTTCTGCTCCTCAACAAGTGACAAGCATTTTGGGAAGAGGCCTTGGAGGTTTTTGCTATTCATTCACAATGAAGTTTTTCCTTCTGAAGATAAAATCATTATATTCTTGAATGAGTTATTTTTAAGCTTGGATTTGCCCTACTAAAACGATTGTCATGGTTTTATGTTTTTTGGTTTTCAGTATTCCGCATCAAAACATTATGTAATGTACTGGAATTAAAGTGTTAATGCTCCAATTCCAGGTACCTATCCCTATACATTATGGAAGTCATGGGATATGACTCTTCCAGGTGGGGTGGGCTCTTACTGCCTTCATTCTCCACCAAAAATCTGGCACGGAGTTACTAGATCGATCTATGCATGTGACAGTGGTATAAAAAATCTGGGTTAGCTAGCAAAATCAAATAATCCTGCCCGACTGGCATGTATATCTTCACGAGTATGAATGAAATTTCATCTTAAATAATTTTTTAAATGTCATGAATGAAATAGTTCTTTTAACTTTTTTGAAGAGTTTCAGACTTAGAAAATGTTGTTGAAAACAACATTATTTGTATCTGCTTTTTGGAATGCAGCTTAACTTTTCTCCTGTTGAATCACTTCCTTTGTTAAGCACCTGCAGACGTGTAGGTGTTTCACCTTGTGTTAAGCAGTACAAACTACTTTGTACAGTTCAACAGATAACTATTTAGCTTCCACATGTGTTTCTAGTGCTATCTAAACCTGGATGATTCAGCATGTTAGATGATCCACAAGGCCACGCTTCCAAGTTCTTCACTAGTACCTTGTCAATAGCAGACCAATAAAATGCACCAGCTGTATGCATCAACTACCTCAAGACCTTCCAGTGCTTCAGCCTGGGCATCTCAGCAGCGCATTGGCCCAGCAAGACAGCACGGCTGATGTGTAACATTCTAAAGGAGATTTTTTACCCACAGATAAGAAAAAATTAAGAGTACACAGGAGACAGCAGAGGAGTGAAAACACGCATACAAGCAGTCAAACAGCTTGTTTATATAAAGTATCATAAAGAAGAAAGTCAAGTCTGCAATCCTTTCCTCTTGAATAGGATGTTGAGCTGGGATCCTGGTTATACTACCTTCCTCTGGATATGATCATACAAAAATATAAGAGTAAGGATATGTGACTTGAGCCATGTATCATAGTGACGAATAAATCAATTGTATTTTTTTGACACAGTTGTGAAGATTTTTTATTGAGCTCACAAGTCTGAAGGAAGTATAATAAGGCATTAGCAGTGAATAGTGTAGGGACAAATAAATACTTGAGAGGGAATCCAAGTTGCCTTTAAGAGTATGTGAACAGAGGGACTATAAAAGGTTCTGTACTCCACGATGTCCATAGAGTTGGTTGCTTACTCAGTTCTAACCTAGGTGGTCAAGGGGCTCTGTTAACAGGTGTAAATTTCCAGAAACTAACCTGTTGCAACCCTTCCCCTGTGTCACGGTGTTAACTAGATCAATCTATGCCTGTGACAGGGAGCAGTAGGCAGCAGCAACAATCTATGGAGGAAAACTTATTTTACTATGATATTGGAATGCAAAATAACACAATATAAAATATAAAATAAAATCTAACTGAGATTGAGACTAATAAATCAAATAAGATAAGAGAGAGAGAGTTCCCAAGACTGAGTCAAACCTGAAAAAGCTTGGAACGGCTAGGAAAGCACCCTCCAGCACCCACTGCCAGGCAGTAAGAGACCGCCCCACCTGGAAGGGTCAGATCCCATGACTTCTGTCACTGGGATGGGTACATGGAATTGGAGCAGTAACACTTTAGTTCCAGTACACTACATGATGTGTTGATGTGGAATACTGAAAACCAAAAAACGTAAAACCATGACACCTGGGATCACTCTGACAGTGACACAGCAAAGTGATAGAGGCTGTTTGACCAACTCTCTTTTGCACCCACAGGCACAACCCCTTCCCTTCCCTTCCCTTCCCTTCCCTTCCCTTCCCTTCCC
>JAPSGF010000018.1:1864623-1911036 GCA_035772895.1 Perdix hodgsoniae | reverse complement strand
CTTCCCTTCCCTTCCCTTCCCTTCCCTTCCCTTCCCTTCCCACAAAGCACTATTAATCCTTCTGGCTGTGCACCAATTTTTCATACATACAGCTTTGCCTGATTTAAAAGTGTGCAAGTCTGCATATTTTCCAGTGTTTGCTACCACACTTGCAATCTGATGGTAGTAATTAGAATCATACATACTTACCATCTCACTGGCAATACTGGAGCAATACTGGTTTGAGGGACGAAATAGTTTTAAATAGCCTATAAACAAGTTTGCCACAATCACTACACAGTCACCTGACAGCATTCTCTCCTGCAAATGAAGCAGAAGATTCATGAACCTGCCAGGCCCTTTACTTTCCATTCTCCTGAGTTGCTTCCAAGAATGGAAAGTGACTGTGAGTAAGTCCGTGGACTTGTCAAGGCTTTCACAATTATCTTACAGAGAAGTACCATAAAAGATGAAATATTCTGTGTTTTTCCACAGACACAACCTTTGTCCACAGGAGTGCAAACATCTCTGTAATTTGTTTTTTCTAATACATGCTACTGTACTCAAGAAGAAAAAAAAATTGAAAAAGCTTCCCTTGAAGATACCCACTTGCTTGTTATTGGCAGCTCTTCCACTTACCCTTTAATTTGCTAAGCAGATGGCTTGAAGTACAGATGTAGCAGAATCCCCTCTCTTGGCACCACAGAAGAGAAAGAAACAGATACAGAAAATACCAGAGGCAGAACATTATCTTCATTTTATTTTTACTCTCCTAGTCCAAGAAGGAGATGAAAATACTCCCCTCACAGTGGCTAACTCCAATTGTAATGCATAATGTAAAGCAAATACAAGGAAATACTTGGGTAGTCCACTCATACTGTTCAGTGTGCTGACATGGCAAGGTGCCACTTGCACTTCAGAGAGCTGGTTGAAGCATGGATAGTTTAAACTGTAATGAACCTTTCCAATAAACTCAATTGTACTGCCCTGCTCGTGTCTGCAGTGTAACCATAGCCTCAAATACTCCTTTCTAGCCATCCACACAACTAAATTTGTGTGCTCTCTGCCAGCTCACATTTCAATTAGGGAAATGTACTTTCATTGCCTTGGCAAATGCAATCTGATCTTGCTGTTAACCATTTAGAATATGGATGGAAATAGCACCTTCATAGCCTTCTCCTTTGGCCATGCTTTTTCCTCTGTTTTTTTCCTTGTTAGGGATATTTCCTGCTGCCTCTTATTGCAGTGTGGAGTCTAGTACCTAAAAACACTTGGATGCAGAGTGTGAAATGAGTGTCTTTTATGTGAGATAGCAATAGATATTCTCAGCCTTCTCTATGCATTCTTCATTTTTAATATCTCTTACATGGCTGCTGACTTTGCTGATTGCTCCATGTTTGTAGAGCAAACAGTTTCATGGCTCTGTGACAGGATATTGTGGGTACTGAGCCACACTGCTCTATATGTGGCACCTGCAACCATCAACTAACCATGACCTGTAAGAGAGCAAAGCCTGTCCCAGAAGATTGCAACACCATTAGTTTAGGCTCTGCACATAGTTTATTGAAGTTTTATCAGCATTTCCATGATTACTTTTAAAAGGTTGTATAATTAATTCAGTAACTTTCTAACAGGAACATGTTATTCCAGTCAGGAACCATTTGTTTTCTTTTCCCAGTCAAGTTTGTCTTTAGCTATGCATTTCAAGTTACATAAAAGTAAAATCAATTACTAAACTTTATTGGCTATGGACATATTTTTCAAATTCCTAGTGGCTTTAAACTTGAATCTTTCTCTGACAGAGGCTTATTCAATTATATTTTAAAATTAACTCTGTCATGATAATGGAATTCAAAACTGAATGATGAACACAAACAATACCTTTTTCTGGAAAGTGGTATAATTATAATCTAAGTTCTAGGTAGCTACTTCCATCTGATGATACAATTGTGTTTAATAATAATTTGGAGTTCTGTACACAGTTAAATGACAATCCAGAATCGTTTATTTTATTTAGCATGAAGAGTTTCTGTAAAAGCTGAATCAAAATAGTAGGAGGGTGGGGAAAATTGAGTGATTCAAATAGTGGAATTGACTATAATTTAACTAAAATTCCTGTTGTCTTTCTGGGAAAGAAGACTGCCTTGAATTGTTTAGAAAGGAACTACATTAATTAAATAATATCTGAAAGCAAAATGTATGAAATAAGACACTTTTCTTTTGTAATTGTAAAAAATTCTCCTCTGATGTATGAGCAGAATCTTTTCTATGCTTTAACAGGTGTTTCTGAACTTATGTCAAAAGGAAGCAGTAAAAAGATTGTTCTAGCTTTTGTCAGCAGCCTGCATCCCTGACAGTAGGTGCATACCACAACCTTCCTTAAGTCTCCTCTACTACCTTTGTAGTTGTTTTTTTCTTCCTAATGTACCAAGAGTGAGGGACAGCCAATATTCCTTCTGTCAATGATAGAACACGATGCTCAAATACTGAAAATTTTGAGGACTAAAAAGTTTCTTTTTTCCTTCTTCTTAGGGATATTTTCTAGCGCCTTCTATCGCTGTGTGGAGCCTATCACCTAAAAGCAAATGGATGCAGAAGAGTCTCTTTCACGCCTAGCAGTAGAAAGTAAGCCATGATTTTCATGGGCATCTTTTTCCCCTCTCATTAAAGCAGTGGCAGAATGAATGAAATAATTAAATAAAAAATAAAAAATATTCTAGCTGTCTTGTTGAAGCTGTCTGCTCCAATTACTGTGGTGGATGATGTTTCTAACTGAACGTTCCCTACTATGTACTGTGGATGAAGTATTTTTCACAGTAATGTTTTTACTCTTTGATTATTTCAACTTGTTCTCTCTCTCTTTTTCTTTCATTTCCTTTTCCTTTCCTTTTCCTTTCCTTTTCCTTTTCCTCTCCTTTTCCTTTCTCCTTTTTCCCTTCTCCTTTTTCCCTTCTCCTTTTTCATTTTTCCTTTTTCCTTTTCCTACAGCTTAAAAACTGAAAAATGAAAGGTATGTATTTCTAGTAGACTTTCCTCTTGTTTCCACTGGCCCAAGGTATTCGATTAACTTTGAGGTAAACAGCAGTTTTATTGATTACTTCCTGATCACTTCATTGTCATTATTTGTCTTACCCATGAAAAGTGTCAGATACCAGTGAATAAATAAAAATTGTACATGTGGCTACTGTTGAACATGTAGATCTTAGAGATAGTTACCAGACATTATTTTTCTATTAATTACTGAGAAAGTATAAATGACCACTTCAGAGACAGATAACTCCACTTCAGAAATATAAATTGAATGAATTCACTAAAGTCTGATTTGTTTCTTATTTGAATCTCTCTCCCAGAAAGATAGAGGAACTGGGGGGAACTGGGGGGACGGGGAGGCTCTACCTTTCAGGCTATTATTTTGATGTGGGACAGGACAATCTGTCAAGCACTTTTTTTACATTCAACTTTAGGAAATCATAAACTGAAGACATATTATATTTACTTACCTTGTTTTGAGTGAAAAGGAAGAACCATTTATTTCTAAACAGCTTATACAGGGACCAAGGATAGACTCATTAACTTGAGCTTCATCTACAAATCACACTGACAGTCAGTATCTCATAGACAAACACTTCCCCACTGCAGTGGCAAACTGGTAAATAATCACTACTCTAACCTCTTTTTGTCTTGCTACTTTCATTTCTATTTGTGAGTAGGGATTAAGATAAACTGGCTGACCCCCAGCAGAAAAAGGACCTATCAGTCAGAACTGACTGGAAGTGACAATCTTGGCTACATAGGGAAGAAATCAATGCCAGAATATTTGGAAAGAGCATTTTTGTCTGTCTGGATACTCACTTCAGTTCCGGATATGATCAAGGGTATCAGCATAAGGGTGACTAACTGATGATGTTATTCAATGTGAGTTACAGAAACAATGCATTATTACTGTTGTACTTTTAGAATGAAAATCCATCTCTTGTTGAAGTCAACAGAAGTCACACACTTATCATTCTGCTTGGAAAACTTGTTCCTCTGAGTCATCAAGTAAGATTACTAAGCACTTTGTATTATGAATTCTTTTTTCAACAGGAAAACATACTTGACAAATATATGTTTTAATATTCAATTGATAAATATTTATATATATTTAATAAATTGTATATATTAACTGCCATATTTTACACCATATTTAAAAGAATATTTATCTCACTATCTTACAAATACGTTACCATATGTTTTATTTCTGCAAGCATCTAGATGCTATATTACTAACAAGTAGATACACTGGAGAATTCTTCCTCTTATTGACTCTGATTCCTTTTCTTTCTGTTATCTAATTCTTTACATCTGCCACCCTCTCCTCTTACCAGTTGTCTTGATATGATAATTAAAGCTTTGAAAGTGCTTAAATTAAATTTATAAGTGCATGCATTCTTTTTTGAATAAAAAATATTTCTCATTTTGGATATCTAACACACTAAAGCACTCAATATATATAATAAAATGTGAAACAAGGTCATTATTATAATAGTGGACATGTGTCCAATACTTAACACAGAGAACATTGTAAATCGTCTTCCATTTTGACAGTCAGGCTTTTACGCACTCTGAAAACAATCTTTCTTTAAGCAGTTTCCCATTTTTCATGAAAATTCTTGTGTGATGCCATTTTATAAAATTTTGTTTTAATGAGCTGTGCTTGTCAGAATTAAAGCTATTAAGACTCTCTGTTGCTTGATACTCCAGATGCATCCTCATGAAAGGTTTTTCTCTTACTGGACCAAAAGTTATAAAGATTTCATTAAATGTCATTTGAGAATTAAAAAAAAAAAAAAAAAAAGCCAAAGAGGTATTCATTTCTACAGTACTTCAAGTAATGTTTTTAATACTTGGTAAACTTGAAGTAGAAAGAATCATCCACTACCCAGAGTACTATAGACATTCATGATAATCAGGATGCATCAAACTGTAACTTTATCTGGACACTCCAAGATTGCAGTAGACCTCAGTATGTTTCTCCTGTACTCCTAAATAAAACTTTCAGTCCACGGTATTTCAGAGAAGACTTGAATTATATTCTGAAGTATTACTTTTCTTCCCCAGTTTTAATTTTCCATGCTTGGTAACTCCATAACTGTTACGGAGTTAACTAGATCAATCTACGCCTGTGAAAGAGGGGCAGTATACTCCTGGCCCTGCCCCAGCCACACAAAATGGGAAAGGAAAGGGAAAAAGGATAGGGAGATGGGAGCTGGGCCCAAGGAGTTAAAACAAAAACCCAGCGGCAATGATCTATGGAGGAAAACTTATTTTTCTAACTATGATATCAGAATTCAAGATAAAACAATATAATACAATCTACTTGAAATTGAGACTAATAAATCAAATAAGATAGGAGAGAGCGAGAGAGTTCCTGAGATCGAGTCAAACCTGAAAAGCTTGGAACGGCTAGGAAAGCATCCTCAAGCACCCACTGCAAGGCAGTCAGAGACTGCCTCATCTGGAAGGGCCAGATCCCATGACTTCTGTAAGGTATAGGGAGAGGTATCTGGAACTGGAGTATTAACACTTTAACCCCCGGTGCACTACATGATGTTACGATGTGGAACACGGAAAAACAAAAAACACAAAACCATGACAATAATTCTATTAACATAGCCAGTATTCTGGAGTTATCTCTGTAGTCCAAGAGTACAGATGGTGACACAGAAGAAAACAAGTACAAGATTAAATAAATCTAAAAAAAGAGGTAGGTGATGGCTTTGTTAACATTAATGTTAAGTAGAGAAATCTCCTGCAAAAATTTAATTTTCCCACACAAGAATCTATGTGGACTTGTGCACGGAAAGAGAAAATCCTTTTTAACCCTTGTTACCAAACTCTCTGAAAGTCAGACTGTGAATCAGCCTAGTGATTAATTAATTAATTAATGCAACTCTCCTTGACGGAGTATCAGGACAGACGAAGGCACACAGTGAGGATTTATATACTCCAGGTGTTACAGAACTCTCTCTCTAATGACCTATGCTTTTGCTTTCCAACTGCTTACTTCAGATAAACTTCTAGAGCACCCAAGCTCCCTCATACCACTCCCTCACTAATTGATGGCAAGAAAAAATAAAGATTATTATCATTTACCCTCTCAGACTCATGCCTGTGCTGTCAAAGGGGTGAAAAATACCAGGAATCAAGGGACATCCTCTCATCATCCAGAACCTAAACCCTGTGGAGTGATCGCTCTTTTATTGGTTCAGTTGCTACCTTCACACTCCTTTGACAAAGGAACTAATTTACTCTGTTTCTAAAGTGAGTTTCTTAGTCATGCCCAGTCAGTGGGCATCTGAGATAGACTACTGCAAGAAACTGTGTTGGCTCATTTACAGTAGCAGCAGTGGAGAGCTGTTCAAAGATATAAAGAAGGATTTTCTTCCGGTTGTAATTGGATCTGCTGAGAAGCTGGATGGCGGCACTTTTATTAGCTTTCAGTTCAGTCTGGACTGAATAGTGATCTTTAACAGTAGAAAATTTTAACTGTCTGGACTGAACCTGTGACTTCCCACACAGATACTAGGAGAGAGAAAAATTTATCAGTTCAGATTAGGCCAAGGGAAGCATATGTGGTGTGAAGTACAATGTGCTGCACTGAATTCTTCAGAGATGTACAAAAGGAAAGGTGTTCAGTTCAAACAACAGTGACAACAAACACTGTTGTCTTTTGTGTATCACACAGAAATCAGGCCAAAATAACTCTTACCAACATCTCATTATGAAAGAAATCTGACAAATTTATTCTAATGATTTCAAAGATTAGATCCTTAGTTATTATGTGACAGTTATTAAATATGGACTACATAGACTTCACTTTAACTGTGGTTTTGGTTCAGAAGCACAGACAACAAGAAGACATCCATTTGTTGTCCTGTGTGTGGTTTGCTTCAAAGCATGCGGGCATACAAGAGGTCATTTCTTTCAGACAATAATCAGTCAGTACTTTACCAATAATCACAAGAAGAGGTGATAATTCAGCAGTCAATATGTTCTCCTATCAAAATGTTTTCCACTTCATGACTGTTGAGTGAAGAAAATAAAAGCTTGCAAAAAGCCATGTTAACAACTACCACTGATGACACTTAAAGCATATTGCTAGGTAGCATATTTTTCTTCCACAACTACATAGGCCTAGGAGCGTACTGCTAATTGCATGTAAATCTACAGTATGTTTAGAGATAATGTTTTAAAGGGACACATTAGAAATTTTGAATTTTCAAACAATTTGTAAAATAGTCTATGGCACTGTTGGATAAATTTTATTCCTTCTCTTCATATTCTGCAGCGGACCGTTGTGTCAGAATTCTTTTCAAACTTTGTACCACCTCAAGGTTACCTGCAAAGGGTTATAGTAATTAGGAATGCTCTTCCTTTTGAATTGCCTATACTGTACACTATAGTAAAACATCTACTATGATGCATTATAACACATATCCATACATGATAATACAATATATTGCTCCATGCTTTCCTAGTTTGAAAACTATCCAATAAAATTCTGTGCTTAATCTGTATGGACAAACAACTGGATACTGTATGATGCCGTGCTCTCCAGCTGTGGGAGAGGAGCTTCTTCCAAGAAAGCTATTTTCTATCTACATTTATTTTTTGGTTAATATGAGATTGAAAAATTTTTGAAGAAGTTACTAAGGTAATTAGGAGGGAAAGTTTATAGCTTTCTACAGAACTATCGAATGAAGATATGGTAGAAGAAAACAGAAGTTGCATTCCTTCTGAGTATTAATCACCAAACATGAGTTGAGCTATACTTGAAACGTATTAATATTGAAGGGAAATAAGTGAACACTCCTTTGTTGTTAAACTCCCTTGACTTCATCACCTCATTCTCTTCTTTTATCCCCATCCCACTTGTCTGTTTATCTGTTTCATGCTATCTGGCAGATGGATAGCAGGTACTTAAAGCAAGGGACAGTTTTTTACTATGTTGCTGAAAAGTGGCTTGTATGATTCAGTTTTGAGTTTATATTCTTAGACACTATTATAACACTTATAACAATAACAACATTTACCAATGAAGTAATGCATTGTTGACCTATTTTTAAACGGGTATTTCTCAATCTGGCTTGTTTTCTCTCTGGGATTTGTCCATTTCTATTTTCCTTTGCCTGCATTTTCATATTCTGTGTATTATCTTTTGGCTATTGAAGCATTTACCATTAAGAAAAAATATTTGTGCTAGGCTATTTGATCTTTGTTTCCACAATTTTTTTCTTTATAGAAATCCAGTTAAGAAATTCTAATATCATTCACTGTTTAGATAGGAAGAAAGGTGGAACAGGTGTTTTTTTTTCCTATCCTATGTATATAATGTACCAATTGTCCGCTATATGTATTACCATTTGTATCTTTGTTTTGTTGTTTTTGCTTTTTCAAAGTTTTCATATGTATTTGTAGGGGAACTGTTATGTCATGGTCTGAACAGATGACTGAGCACCTGGTGAAGTCAGTGGCTGGCCCAAAAAATTCACCAGTGCTTCCCAAGTGACCCAGGGTCCACCCCTCACTGGACTATTTAAGGGCTAGCCTCCAAAGGAAGAATCTTGTTGGGGGGCAAAAAACACTTCTGAGAAGGAGTGTTTTTTTGCCTGAATAGCCTCATTGAATAGCCTCATCATATATCAGGTAAGTAAACTTTTTCTTATTTATGAATATTGATTTTACTATTGGTGCTTTGACTGGTATCACAATTAATTTATTGGTAACAGTTGGGTTTGTTGTTTTTTGCTTTCAAGGTTCAATAGTATTTTATCAATTTATTTTCAAGCTGTTTTTTTTTTTTTTTTTTTTCCCCCACTCTATCTTGCAATTATGCTTTGAAGCTATTCAAGCACTCTTGAGTTTTTTTGTTTTAATGACATGAGCATAGCCTAGGCTAATACATTAGACCATGGATACCTGTGTTTTTAACTGATGATTTGTAGGCTTCTATAAGGTTACTGGAACATAACCTTAACTTTAGAATGAGTAACTGGTGTTAAGAGATGTGATTAGATATAAGGTCAGAAACAGTTTGTAGTTGATTCAAGTCTATCTATTTGATTAATTTTCAGGAGTTTTCAAAGTCAACAGATTGTTAAGTGCTTCTACTGGAAAAGAAGCAGTTTTATTAAAGATTTTAATGTGCTGCTCAGAAAAGAAGTTCATAAGGAAGTACTCATCAGAGCTAGATGGAAATGAGAGCTCTTATGATTTGTTTATAGTGCTTCTAAGAAACAGTGGTCAAAGGATGTAAGTGAGAGCTTTAAACATGCTCAGAGATAGTACGTTATCAAATTTAAAAATACTTTTCACAGTAACAATATTAGTGTAAACAATAGAGAAGAGAGGAAAAATTACCTTACAGGTATCTTTTGATTTGGCTTGTAAGTTAAAAGATTTGACTTTGTGTATCTTGTAAAGATTTTTGCCATATCAATACTATGCATTACATTAAGCTCCCTATAGGAAGCTCCCCATAGGAAAGTGGGAGTGCCAATGTAAAAAAAAAAACAACAAAAAAACCAACAAGAATCTGGACAATGGGGCTTGTTCACAAGTTTTGGGTTTCATTTTATATTTTATTATTATTTATATAATGTATTAATTATTATTTATATAATATTTTGTTATTTTACCAATTTTAAGAGAAACAGAATTTTAAAATCCTCATACAGTAGGATACAGACAACGTAATTTCTTTATTTTGGTGATGTGAGAAGGGGAAAGCACAAGTTAACCTCTTTCTCCCTTTTTATAAATTTTATCTGGTTCTACACTCTTCTTTTTCTCCGCTTATGCCCTCTGAAGTTGCCTACTGCTCTCTCTCTTATGTTCTTGGGTGGAACTGCACATACATGGAGGATCACTGAAGGAAATACATTTAAAATAATGCACTTTCATGCTTGTAACTTCCAGCTCTCATAATCCATCCTCTTTCAGAAGTACCAAACCCTGACTCCTTAATTTAGTTATACCTGCAAAGAACCAGGACAATATTAGAGGCAGAAATAAGGAATATTGGTGGCAAGAAAAATTATGTGAGCAGGGAAGTTATTTTAACAGTGGTATTGCTAAAGCAAAATGGCTGCTTGCTTCTACTGGGCTATATTTTTCTGCTTAGTTATCTAACTCACTGTGTACTGAATTCTTTTCTAAATTCTGAAAGATAGAGAAATTATAACAATGAATAATCTGCACATTTCCAAGATTAATCAAATCATTACATAGGAGCAGGGAATGAGACTTTGAGTGGCTAAAGGAAGCAAGAAGTGAATTTTGTCATAAGTTGTTTAGGAAGTGATGAAAGTGATCAACATAAAGATAATGAAATAAAGAGGAAATTCCTTCACAGTGCTAAACATCATGTGAGAAGACAGGATGGTAACTTCTCTGAGGACACTACTTCAGACATGAATGTAAAAAATACCAAATGATACAGATCTTATTAGGTCTAACATAAGAAATGCGCAGTCTCATTTACAATATCATCTTATGGTCCTTCCCTTGAACGAAGTGAAGAAATGGAATATTTGTGCCAGGATACCCCCTTTTTTTTTTTTTTTTTTTTCTTTCTAGAATTTAACAACATTCACTGTCAGGAATAGGAATATCTGTAACCCACAAATTAGCAAATTCAATTATGGAATTAAAATGGGAAAACACACAAATATCTGTGCTCAGTATTAGTGATCTACTTCTTTTTTTATTAATCAACTTGCTGGAAATGTAATACTGACTAGTTTGCTTGAACCTAGCTTTCCCTTAAGAATTTTATTTTCTAATGTTGGTGCACTTGATAACTGCATTCTACTAATCAATAAATTGGTTGAGATAGAGAGCCTCCATAGCCTCAGCATTTGAAGCTGTCATACAAACATAGGAAACATTAATTTCAGAGTAACCTATTTATTTCCATGGATACTACAACAGATAAAAAGAGCACAATAACACTACTTGATAGAACAAATTCTCTGCTACAAAACACTATTTTTCAGTGTAGTTGCAGCTGTTAGTTGATTCTTGTGGAGAGGCTGATCAAGATTCTCTGGTTTTGTGGTGTGACAGCTGTGCATGGCTTTCATGCCACTGTTACCACTACTGAAATGTACTACCCACTACCTCACTGTGCTAACATCCACTGGTTGGTCTACATAAATGTTGATTAAGTGCTGATAAATGTCAGTGGGTGCAATTTTTTTCGATGTGAAAGAACTCAGTGACACACCTTTGCTTTATCTGCACTTCTGTGTCAGAGTGCCCCTCTGCTGCTGTCTGTCACACAGCAACACAATATAACAGTACCAGTGGGGTGGTTCAAACTCTACTGACGTACCACCAACACCTGCCTTTGATGTTATGGGCCAACATCCGAAAATAGGATGCATTACTTTTGTAGCAGCTCTTGTAGGTCAAGTGTTACAGTAAATGCAGAGACTGGATGGAATAATAGACATCAGATCAGTAATGAATTCAAACTATGTTAATGTTTCTGATAGCTACTAATTAGGCAAAACTCCTGCTCTTATTGTTGAAGCAGGTATCTAAAGATTCTAATTAATAAGAATAAATGCCCTCTGACATATAGTAGAAACTTTTAACAAAATATGTCTCTACTCTCCTATTTAAATTGAGTGTTACACTGGTACATGACCAATTGGTAACTTTAAAATGACAACAGTGTAGATCTGGAAGATGTTATGTATTTCACTGTCGAGATCAATAACAACCCCTGGACTGCATTCTGATAGCTTTACTTTGGCCAACTAACACTGTATATCATATGGAAGGCACTCAATTCAAGCAGAAATGCTGGCAGTATAAAAGTCAGGAAATTGGTCTGATCTGTATTAACTAAGCACCCCCTACCCCCTCCTGCTGTGAGGACAGAGCAGGTCCGAGACCGCCTCATGAGACTGACTGTGTACAAGTTTATGGGGCTGGATGGTGTGCATCCCAGGGTTCTGAAGGAGCTGGCTGAGGTGGTTGCTGAGCTGCTCTCCATCATATTTGAAAGTTGTGGCTGTCAAGTGAGATCCTGTGTGACTGGAGGAAGGTTCATGTCACTCCCATTTATAAGAAAGGGAGCAAGGAGGACCTGGGGAACTACAGGCAGGTGAGTCTCACCTCTGTGCATGGGAAGATCATGGAACAGATCATCCTGGATGACATGCTTGGTCACATGAGGAATGGGTGTGTGATCTGTGACAGCCAGCATGGCTTCACCAGAGGAAGGTCATGCTTAATGGCCTTCTGGTGGCCTTCTGTGATGGAGTGACAACATTGGTGGACAAGGGAAAGGCAACCAATGTCATTTACCTGGACTTGAGCAAGGCCTTTGACGTAGTTCCCCACCACATCCTTATCTGCAAATTGGAGGGATGTGGATTTGATGGGTGGACCACTTGATGGATAAGAACCGGGTTGAAAGAAGGTGGTCATCAATGGCTCTATGTCCAGATGGAGACTGGTAATGAGTGGTGTCCCCCAAGGGTCTGTCTTGGGACCAGTGCTCTTTAACATCTTTATCAATGACAGAATTGAATGTGCCCTCAGCAAGTTTGCTGATGACACCAAGCTGAGTGGTGTGGTTGAAATGGTTGAAGGAAGGGATGCCATTCAGAGGGGCCTCAGAAGGCTAGAAAGGTGGGCCCGGGTGAACCTGATGAGGTTCAACAAGGCAAAGTGCAGAGTTTTGTACTTGGGCCAGAGGAATCCCAGGTATCCATACAGACTGGAAGGAGCGGTCCTTGGGAGCAGCCCTGTGGAGAAGGACCTGGGGGTCTTGATAGATGAAAGGATTAACATGAGCCAGCAGTGTGCCCTTGCGGCTCAGAAGGCAAATGGTATCCTGGGCTCCATCAAAAGAGGGGTGGCCAGCAGGGGCAGGGAGGTGATTGTTCCCCTCTACTCTGCTCTTGTGAGGCCCCATCTGGAGTACTGCGTCCAAATGTGGAGCCCCAGTACAAAAAAGATAGGGAGTAGCTCTTCCTAGTGCACCAACTGGTCTAGTGCCATCAGAGTTGGAGAGGGTCCAGAGTAGGGCCACGAAGATGATCTGGAGCACCTCCCCTATGAAAACAGTCTGAGGGAACTGGGCTTGTTCAGCCTGGAGAAAAGAAGGCTGCAGGGTGACCTCATTGCAGCCTTTCAGTACCTAAAGGGAGCCTACAAACAGGAGGGGAATCAACTGTTTGAAAGGGTAGATAACTGCAGGACAAGGGGAAATGGTTTTAAGTTGAGGGAGGGAAGATTTAAGTTGGACATCAGGGAAATTCTTTACAGAGAGAGTGGTGAGGTACTGGAACAGGCTGCCTAGAGAGGTTGTAGATGCCCCATCCCTAGAGGTGCTCAAGGCCAGGTTGGATGGGGCCCTGGGCAACCTGGTCTAGCATTAAATGGAGAGGTTGGTTGGTGGCCCTGCATGTGGCAGGGGGGTTGGAGAGTCATGATCCTTGAGGTCCCTTCCAACCCTGGCCATTCTGTGATCTCAAAGATAACTTGTTTTCCAGTTGTTGCTTGGTAGTCATGTTTGTAAACTCAAGCTTGCAGGTAGCTGATATACTAAATGAATGGGCTCCTGCTGCTGCTTGTTTTGCCAGCTGTTGGCCAGAGGGAATGTGCAAGGGATGTGATCCTGTGTTTTGCATTACTTGCACAGAGCCTTCAGATGGAGATCATACATGTGAATGATGAGGCAGCATCAAATCACTTACAGCAGTCACAACAAGATACTGAAGCACTCTCACCAAGCACTGTTAGTCTAAAGGGTGATGATTCTACAAGCACAGCTCCCAGAAAATGTGTATAGTGGAAAGATGTGCTCTGCTCGCTGACTCCAATTCCACTGCTGGTGTAGTCCTTCATTTCCTGACAGGAACTGAGCTGGGGTTAGAAGGTATGCCTAGATCTTGTTTATCAATGCTTTTGTATCATTAATAATTATCACTAAAAATAATTTTAATAGCAATGAAAAATACTAAATCTTACTAGTCATACAAAAAAGACTGTGCTGAATCAGACCAAGGTTCATTTACCTTTATGCTGCCTTCCTGGCAGTGACATGCAACTGTGTATTGCTGGGACACAGGAAGTTAGATGTGCACTCAGGAGGAGTTACAGCAGCTTATTCCAGCTGGGCACTGGCCCACAATTGCTGAGGAGCCTACTGCAAACCTCCAGGCTGAGTGAAACCTTGCTGCCTGCTGAGTGTACTATTTACATCTGGATGCA
Source organism: Perdix hodgsoniae (assembly GCA_035772895.1). Classification (NCBI taxonomy): domain Eukaryota; kingdom Metazoa; phylum Chordata; class Aves; order Galliformes; family Phasianidae; genus Perdix; species Perdix hodgsoniae. Next base: position 1,896,783 of record JAPSGF010000018.1, on the reverse strand, counting down.
AACATGCAATTGAACATTACACTTAAAATTCAAGGAAATCACTGTCTAGAATTATTACACTTCTAACTCCTACACTGCCTTCTTCATATTTTTAATGAAACATCAAATTTTATTCTGTTTGATTAGAGGTTATAACGCTGACTGTAATAAGCAGTATCTTTCAGGCAACGATGGACTTCATGCCCTAAATTTCCATGCAAGTGGAAGAAAAGATGTTGAATACTGAACAGCTTCACAGAACTCAAATGTCAAAGCACTACTCACAAACAAGTATTACCCATGTTTTTCCAGAATGTTAAAGTCAGTTATGGCATCTGGAGAACACCAATACTTGTAATCTCAGAGCGAGTCAAGGGAATTTTTCCTATGGGAGAAGGAAGGATAGCACCACATACTAAGCAGCTTAATACAACACTGAGAACAGTGGTGTTCTTAAGTATCTTAAATATTTGCACAAATGATTCACAGGTAACGTCCTGTTTATCATAGGGAACTGTCACAGTACTGATATTTGATCTTAGGTGTGATCATGAAAATTTCATGACCAAACAGGAAAAAAAACTATATTGAGTAATTATTGTGCTAGGTTTACTACCACAATTTCCACTGGATCAAAGATGTTTTCCATACTGTTTTAGACAAAATATTTTAATCAACCAAACCACCAGACATACAGCATGTTCTACTGAACTAAAATTGATATATTTCAGAAAAACTAATAATGGCAATTCTTTCTTTTAATTTCACTTGCTTACTATTAAAGTAGCTGCAAACAAATTTGCCAGTGATTCATTTGTGCTGTGGAAAACAAGCTGAGACTGAAAACAAGACAAAAGTTTACTATTTATGAAAACTTCCTAAAAATTAATTCAATTGAGACACATTTATCCTCACCTCACCTCTGAATCATTTGTTCAATCTGCCTTTTCTCCATCATGCTGTGCTGAACTGATTGCTTCAGTCATATAAGACTGAGAGATGAAAATGGCTTAACAGAATACTACAGCCTGCTACTATTTAGGAAACAGATGAAAGAATCTGGGAGGATGTCAGCCTCCAGCATGCAACTGGAGGGACATTTTCTTTTCCTGAGCTGGAAATACGAATAGGGATAAAAGCAACAGTATTTGAAAGGAAAAATGTAATCATTAACTTATAGTGCAGGGTGTAGATTCAGCAAACAATATGTATTTCTTGTTTTGCGTGCTCTCGAGTAGTGTGTGGAATTAGGATCTCTGCATACAGCATCAAGTACATACCACCCACCAGAGGGCGGTGGGCACGGCCCCAAGTGCTGGAATTCAGTAAGTGATGGGACAGTGCTTTCAAATGTAGGGTTTGAATTCTTTGTGGTCCTGTATGGAGCCTGGATTTGTACTAGATGATCTTTGTGGGTCCTTTCCATCTTGGGATGTTCTCTCATTGTAGTTACATCCATTCCTAAGCTGCTGGCATAACATGCATAGATGAGGGCAACGTGAGAATGTTGAGGGGCACGACAAATTTCAAAAGTGTTATTATCACTTAGCCTTTAGGGTTTTTCTGTTCTTGTGGAGGTGAGGGAAAGTGCCGTGGCAAAGGGTGGGCCTGTCCCAAAGGCTGTTCTGCAGCCAAACCTGCTGTCAGTGCCAGGTGCACAGATAATTGTTGTGGGTTCTCATTAGATGTGTTTCTCCTTTGATCCAGGGATGCAGGTACATGCGAGCAGGCATCCGAAGACCCTGGTCAGGAGAGTGCCTGACCTACTTGCCTTAACACCAAAATGTCCAAGGATAATTTCCTGTAGAAAGGAGAGTAGGCAGTGAGTCAATGTATTTGTGACTTAGACCTTCTATCAAAGCTTTAGTAACAAAACTCCAGAATCTCTGCACTGTATTTGACTTTCTCTTTCGTTTAGTAAGTTTATTCAGGATACCTAAAAGGTATAATAGATATGATATTGGTACCCTGTTGAGACATCACAAGGCTAGAAGCAAGACAAACTATTCACCTTTTATTTTCACTTACCTGAAGACAAACTGATCTCTTAGAGTAAATGGAGCTGGGATAAGGTACAGGAGTGCTGTTTTTCTTCAATTTTTCACAACCTGGATTTCATCTGCTTCCCACTATTCAGGATAATACAGATTCCACATAAAACTGTTTTGGTTGTACAGCAGTTTTGTTTTCAGAGGGAATCCCTTAAGAACATAGCAAAAGACAGCCAGAGAGTATACTGGGAGTTAGTGATCAAGAGAAAGGCATAAGATTATCTCCCAGCATGGGTGTCTCTCAGGCTGTTCAGCTATCCTAAGAGTGAAATAGAAAAAAAATAAACAAAACAATAAAAAAATAAAGGGAAATCCTCCAATTCTGTGTATCTTCCATGAACTGGAAGATGATTATTCCCCTTAGTTGGGAGTTAAAATACTTGGCAAGAAACTGTTTTCATTTATTTTTCCATTTATTTAATACTCTTTGATTCTGGATAATCTTTCCTCAGGTCAAACCTGCATGACTTGGACTTCCAAAGTAGTGACAACTCAACATTTGAAACTAAATCCATGCCAACTGAGAGGCCCTAGCTCCTTTGAAAGTAAAAAGAGTTTTTTCCTTTACATTGTTTTTTCCATACCAGCATTTAAGAACTAAGGTAGTATTTAGTACATTTCACATAAGTATATTTTGCCTCAGGAATAGGATTCAGGGCTGCTGAAGTAAGCACTTCTATACTACAAGTGATTTATCTGTTTTTTACTTTTAGTTTTTAAACCTTAGCTGATTATTCCTTTTCATCATGCTGCACACGGGAATGTGATGATACTGAAGAAACTTCTAGGGCAAAAAGTCAGTTGTTGGGATGAGCTCATTTACTCTGGAATACAAGTGGGAAAAAAATCACACATAAAAAGCAAGATATTAATCAAAAATTTCATACCTGTTAAAATATAATGAAACTTCTTTTCTACTCATAAAATTTAGGTGTAGTTTCCCTATCGGTAGAGGCAAACAAAAGTATAGGATTATGAGTTCTGAGACTCCCATGCAGGGTAAATGTTAGGCACTGATTTTCTAATAAAGTACGACTACTGAAGAATGCTACAGGAAAAAGCAGCAAGATATCATTTTACTATTTCATTCCATGAAAAACACTGTCATACTGCATAGCAAATTAAAGCGCCTCCCCTATGAGGACAGGCTGAGAGAACAGGGGCTCTTCAGCCTGGAGAAAAGAAGGCTCCAGGGGGACCTTATAGCAGCCTTCCAGTACCTGATGGGGGCCTACAGGAAAGACGGGAAGGGACTTCTTATAAGTGCCGGAAGGACATGTAGTAACAGAATAAGGGGAAATAGTTTTAAACTGGAAGAGGGTAGATTTAGACTAGATGTTAGGAAGAAATTCTTCACTGTGAGAGTGGTGAGACACTGGAAGAGGTTGCCCAGTGAGGCTGTGGATGCCCCCTCCCGGGAAGCACTCAAGGCCAGGCTGGATGGGCTGTGAGCAACCTGGTCTAGAGGGAGGTGTCCCTGCCTATAGCAGGGGGGTTGGAACCAGATGATCTTAGAGGTCCCTCCCAAAACAAACCATTTCATGATTCTATGAAATTTCCATCTGTCTGGAGGAGTCAGTGCTTATATTAGTTCACATAGCAGCAAAACAAAAAATTTACTATGAAGACTGAATGATGGTACTAAGAAATAGTTGAGTTAATGGACCTTTTTTTTTTTCCCCAACTGTTTCAAATACTGATAATTTGTGTGTACTATGCCAGAAAAATTCAAAAGCAATAACAATATTTTGTATCTCCTATATCTCCAATCCATAATGTTAAGATATCAGTATTATTGAAAGCTTGTTAGTCAGAGAAAAATTCTTTCTCTCTTTTAATCAGTATAAATGCTCATGGTTTGACGTGAGATAGAGTTAATTTTCTTCATAGAGTCTTATATGATGCTGTATTTTGTATTTAGGGAAAAAAACAATGCAACAAATCAATATTTATATCACAACAGTGATTTGGCTTTTGCAGAGCAGCTCTGCACAGAGCCAAGGACATTTCAGCTCCTCATGCTGCCCTGACATCAAGGGTGCTTGGGGGTGCATAGGGAGTTGGAAAGGGACACAGCGGGGACAGCTGACCCAGTCTGGTCAAATGGATTTCCCATACCACATGGCATCATGCTTAGTAATAAAAGCTGTGGTAAAGGATGAAGAAGTCAATGATGGTGTTTGTCTTCCCAAGAAACTGTTAATGTGTGGTAAGTCCTGCTTTTCTGAGCGTGGCTGAACATCTGCCTGATGATGGAAAGAAGCATGTGAGTCCTTGCTTTGCTTGTGCATGTAGCTTTTGTTTTACATAGTCAACTCAGCTTTCTCTCAACCCATGTGCTCCTGCAGTATCACTGTTCCAATTCTCTCTGCCATCCCATCTGGGGAGAGTGGACAAGTGGCTGAGTGGTGCTGAGCTACCTGCTGGATTACATCACCACACAGATAAAATACCTGTGGCAAATATATATATGTTTGTGTGTGTGTGTATTTGTATATGTATATATGTGATACCTGTTTTTTTGGCTGAGCTCATCAGCTGACTGCAAAGTAGATGTTACTGTAAAATGATACTGCTGTTTCCAATCCTGTCTGAGACTTCTGAATGTGGATTACCAGGAACATAGTTGCTATTCACAGTTTTGTTCATCTGGAGAGCAGTTTTATGAAAACAAGTGATGATTTTTAATATAAATAGAATTAGAGGCCAAAGAGGAAATCAGAACAAAACCAGAAAAATACAGAGTTCAGAATTGATGCTAAATTAAAAAAAAACTAAATCTCATATGCTTTAAAGAATGTGCGCTCACGAGGAAAGTACATGCAATTTTTTTTTCATTTAAGACACAGAGGTGGTACAAGGAGTGTATGAAGAATGAAGAAAAAAGGACATTACTTTTTTTCCTTGGTTGATTCAGTAAGATTTGTTCAAGTGATTTATGCCATGACAGAACATCAGTGTACATAAACATCTTGGTGCATCATTTGACCTTTTATTATAGCACAGTTTATTGAATGGCTAGATGACAGTGCTTTCAGTAAGTCAGAGCTGTCTTCCGGTTCCTTAGCTGGACCAACCTGTAAAACATAGATGAATGAGTAAATAATGAGAGAAATAAAGTGCACTGATAAAAGGTAGTTTTTTGTATGCAAACTGCAATATGACAAATAAGAGAATAAATCAGGTTTTAGCTGCAAGCAGAGGAAATTCTTAGAATTACAGAACCAAAATGGATCTAAGAAAGGGTTTGACAGTACTGTAGGAATAACTCGAACTACCTAGATAATGCTGGTAAATAGTTGGAAAAAGTTGAAGTGCTGGTTTAACAAATTAACAGAAGAAAACACTTAGCATTAAGTACGAAACTAGCTGCAATGATGTTTATTCAATTAGGCTCCCAATGAAAATGCAGACATATTATTGTAAAATGTTTTAAAACAGATAATTTTTTAACTTGCAGAGAGCCCAAATATTTAAAAGTGGTGGAATTCTTGAGGGGATTCTATAATCAAGAAAAATAACTATTGTTAAAAACAAAACAAACAAACAAAAAAACCCCATCGTGGATTAGCTTTTAGGTCCAGGCCAGACAGGAGCTTTGCTGAACTTTGCCCCTGTGAGTTCTGTATCCAGAACAATTTGTCTTTAATCCTGAGAGGAAAGATAGGCATATTGAATTTTCAAGTGTAACTATCATAATTTTATGAATGCATATTTACTTTTCAACAGTGATTATCCAGAAGCAATTTCAAAGAGTTTCAGCAGAACAATGGCATTAAATATCAAGTTGTTCTTATGTGCTGTTTTACTGGCATGCTTCCACCAGTGTGTAGGATGGACATGAAGTATTACAGGGAAAACTCGTATTGGTCTCAGAACTGGAAAGAGACTTTGCCTTGCTGTCTGAAGAAAATTTTATTATTTATCACAGATATTTAAGACGAAAAGCAATCCCAGATAACTCGAAATACAATGTGTGATGAGGTCCAATCTGCTTGATGTGGGAGAGAAACGTATCAGTAACAGGACTTACCAGAACCTATTGTAGATTTTCTCTGTGAAGGAAGAAACCTGGGGTCAAAGCACATATCTATAAGGCTCTGTGGGGAAAGAAGGTAATATCTCTGGAGAGAAAAAAGTGCTATAAGCTACCCTTCAATATTTGTTAGTAATGGTGCTGTAAATTTGGACTCCCAGTTGCCATGGTTACGAACAGACTTTTGTACTGACCGGTAACAAAAAAAGTGTAGTCCAGTTATTTGTTGCCTGCGCTTCACGTGTTGCTCACTTTTCATAATGATTTATTTCAATTGCTTAGCACTTCTAACAGAAGTATTCATCACCTTTTAGGGTTCACTTTCTCATTCTTTCCCAGCTCCACTAATAATTCAGAACATTGAAAAACTGGAACCAGCAGTATCTTTCTTTTTTTTCTCATAGTGATTGACTATTTGCTAACAGGTTAATTTTGAATAAAATCTAGGATGTATTAAGATAGAGCTTCAGACATACCAAAGTCTGGTATGGTTGAAATGGGAACATTTTTATGACTTTTTTTCCTTTTTATCCCAATATATGTACATTTTTTAGTAATCATTAGCAAATTAAACACCTCCTCCACTTTTTCAGAATAGGGTGTAAGCCACAGTGCCAACTGCAGAGTATGCAAACAAGACTGGAAACTGAAGCTGACTCAACTATTTCCAGTTCCCAAAATTAATACCATGGAAAAGCATAAAGTAGAAGTAAATGAAATTTTCATTATTCCGGTAGCTATTGTAATGAGCTACCATATATATACTGCTATCAAGGAAAAAGTACCGCTTGGTCCACATCATATGAAACATGCAGAAAGAAGATTTTCCACTGTGATAGGGGGATGGCTTTGGGGCTCTGTTTTACTTCCTGCACTGAGGATTTCCCCCAAACTGTGGGAATTCTGGGGCTGTAGTGCCCTTTTTGCATTGCTATGGTTTGAGGGTGTCAAGGATAACCTAACATGCAGGATCCAAATTTTTTGTGAGACCTTTGTTTCACTGAATGACTACAACTAAGGGAAACACCTAGATAACATCAAGTGAACTTTGAGCTATAACCAACTTTAATGACCCATCTGTGTGCATTCTTATGAGCACACAATATCCCAGGAGAGGAACTAGGTTAAGGCACTTGCTTGGTGTTTCTCCACGTGCAATGCAGTTTTGTCTAACAAGAGGCTCTAGCACTGAAGGAGATACAGGGAGGTTTATTTAGAGTTCTTAACATATTGCTGTCCTGTGCATCTTCACTCCCAACCCTTAAGTAGACAATCTGCTCTCCTTGACTGCCTCTCAATTTCAAAAGTAGAACATCTGTCCACTAGGGAGTGAAGCATTTTTAAAGTTAATCTGTATTTGCACAAGCTCTGGAAGCTGTGTATCAAAGCCCATTAGGTTCTTGAATTGCTGGGTTGTCACGTGGTTTTTATTTTTCTTTAGTTATAAGCAATATTGCAAGCAACTTTTTTTAATAGACAAAAGTCCATTCTTTATTATCATTGCTTTATGACAAAAACAGTGGTAAATCTCAATAATCTGGTGACATCCCTCCAGTTTTTAAATGCTTACTTGAAAAAAAGGCTCATTTTCATGAAACCCTGTCTTTCTCTCTGTGCTCCTCAGGGCACTACTTCCACTGCAGATAATCCTCTTTGCTGTTACTAGTGCTAGTGAGGATGAGCCCAGCTATCACCCTGATAGGAGGTGATCAAAGAGGAGCAGTACTTCCCCATAGGCTCTTGGCAAAAGTTCAGTGTGAATCAGCGGAGTAATCTTTGATGGGAAATATGAGGAGCACTGCTCATTGTGGCATTCATTGCACGTGCTGTTGCCTGTGGTTGAACAGTTGCTTTAAGCCAGATGAGGAAAGGAATTTTGATCCAGTCCTTTTACTCCAGAGGAATAACAAGCGGTCACTATGGGAACAAACACATAGCGAAGCCTTTCCAGTCATACAAGAAACTACATAATCAAAGGGAATACTTTTGTCTTTCAGTTTGTTTGTTTAGTATCAGTCTTCATCTGTAACTATTACTTGGTATCTTTTACACGGATCTTGGTTGACATGGATTTCTTTGTCATTTTCTTAAAACTGCAATTTCCTCTCATATAGTCTTAACTTCCCTGTCAACTCCATTTCCATTGATAATGTAATGTCACAACATCTGCAAGGATTTGTGTCTATTTTGGAAGCTTTCTGTCGTGGTTCCTGTCCCCTCAGCTGCTGAGCATTAATTCCTCTGAACTGCAAATGAAGTGATCGTTATTAGCCCAAAAGAGAAGTGGCCTTAACACTGTCAACACTGGTTTGGAATGTAAATGTCAGGGAGTCCACAGGACTCCTATAAGAGCTCATCTAGATATTAAAGATGTTATTTTTGTAGGGAACAATGTCAGAATTGCTGCCTGGCCTGTCTGAGGAGTTAATGTTGTGCTTGGAGCAGTGGACAGCAGACAGACAAATGACAACTGTGTGATGCTCAGTTTCGTAAAAGAAAAAAAACTTTCTTGTCATGTGGCTTCAAAAAAATAGCCAAGCTTTTCAGAGGTGACCAGCAATATTCCGTCTCTTATTCTGGACATCCGTTGATTCAAATGCTGTAAATGAACTATATTTTTTTGAATATAGAACTTGTAACTTTCTGAAAACAATTGTTTAGACAGTTTTAAAAATCATGACCAAAATGAATTGGTTCAATCAAGAAGGTAGTGTGCTGCTAATGCATGAAGATATCTATTTCTAGTTTTTCAGATCTGTTCCTGATGTAGAAAGAAAATAAATATAAGTAACCTGTAATTCCTCTTACAAGAGCCATGAAATTCAGGAGGCTCCACACACTTTTGTGCAGGCATACAGATCATGCTGTTCTCATCCCAATCTCTTCTCAGGGAGTAGGAATTACTGAGATATTTCTGCTGGTCTTTTTGAAATGCAGACAGAAGAGCAAGTTATCACTGGGAAAGTTGAGCTGTGAAGTTACCACCACAGTTCTCCAGTACATGGTAAATTAAAAGCTGCTTTTACTCATTCTTAGTGATTGTTAAATGCAAGGCACTTTACACACGAGTGCATAAAATTATCACAGGATACATGTATAATTATCAGGGATTATCTTGCTTGCAATTCACATTCCATTCAACTTCATGATTAATGTAGTCAGACCCACGTGAAAATTTTCTCTCAGTTTCAGTGAGATGCTGCCACTGTATTTCACGTGACTTAACACCACTATAGCTAAATGATTAACTCATGTCGTTGCTGGGCTGGTTGTCCAGGCTGGCTGACCTTTAAAATAATAACTAGAAATTAAAAGCTTAGAAATAGGACTCAGACTGAAACTAGGAAATGAGTTGAAGCAATTTGTAAGAATGGGAGGAGGTGACATGTATGTTACTGCTACAGTATTCCCAAAATGTTTCAGAAAAAATTGAATAGTCTTTATGAATCACTTCCCTCAATATTTTTCCTGTCTCTGTTCTAATCAGCACACCTTTCAGAGTGCAGAGGACAACAGAGGGCAATGGATGAGAACAATAGAAAACAAAGAAAAGTAACATACACCACTATGATATTGTAGTTTTAGCCAGGCAGAAAAACAACAGGCTTAACAGAAATTTGAAGTGCTGTTTTGTTGGGAAATCAAATTCCTGCACAGATGTTGCAAAAAGAAAAACAAAAATAACTGAGTTCAAATGAAGAACGCTGAAAGGCAATGTCAGAAATAGTGAATTGAAGCAAAGTACATATGCCAAGTTTTATATAACTTGAAGTCTTACCTTAACAACTTTTCATCTTGTGTGAATATGAAATATTAAATGAAAAAAATGGGAATGTTACTACAATGATTTGGTATTCATCATGAATAATAAACATGATAATTTACCATTTAGATATCTCAGGTTTGCAAATTAATTCTCATGGTGAGTCAGAAGGCGGTGACCAAAAAAAAATTATCATATGAAGTGATGCAAAAGTGTGGTAAATCCTTCACATTGCTCATAAATCACCAGGCTTATTGCTGTACCTATTTCCCCGAACTTTTGTTCTTTAAAACCATTTGATTCTTCTCAGTCTCTCTGCATTTGTTTCAGAAAAAAGGCACCTGAAACTTCAGTGTTTCTTCTTCTATGTCTGTGTGTGGGAGCCATGCACATACGCACATGTATGCAGTCAGCATATCACCCCTTTTGCTCGATTTTTTTTTCATTTCTCTTTTCGCAGAAGTTTCCATGGGGGGGGGGGGGGGGGGAACTGTGCTCAGATCTGCCAAAATGTACCTTTCCTTTTCTGTCTCTTTTCTTTACTTGTCCTCTCCTGACTTCTTCCAACAAAAGGAACAGAAAAGATGTTGGTCAGAAAAGGAGATACAAAAGTATAAAGAGCAGGAAAATATCTACCAATTATACCAACCTGAAATTGAAGTCATTAGAAATAGAGTGTTTTTTTGCTCAGGTGTGCTCTTGGTAAAAAATTGAAAAATTTAAAATCTTTTCTTTCTCTTCCTTTTGCCGCCCATAGTGGATGAGATTATTTTGTTTTTGCATAGCAACAGAGTGTTGTGAAACCAAAGAAACCAGTCTCAGAGCTCATGATACAAGAGAAGTTTCTGCTTGCACAGTACATCTCAATCACAGTCACACACCCATTCTTTAAGAAACCTGAATCGTATCAGAAACATTTTTTCCTGTTTTACCTGACTCTTCTTCCCCATCTCCATTATAAATCTCTAGATATTCATTAGAAATAGAGCCTTCTTAATTAAAAAAAATTGATTACAATAGGATGTCCATGTGGTCTTTAATATTCACCCATTGTCAGTGCAGTCAGTGTGAATCTTTTCAGTGATTTCAGTAAGCCTTCCTTCAGCACCTCATGCTTTGCTAACTGCCTCTGTGTTTCTACACTTTATGATAAAAATGATACCCCTTGCTTCACAGCCACACCGCGTTCATATCACTGCCTTTGGGCAGTACGTACATTTGTGAACAACTTTTTAAGGATGAAGTACAGGAAGAGTAAAATTTCATCAAAGATCTCTAATGAACACTGAGAGCTCACTGTGAACAGCAGCCACTGCCATCGAACTGGAGTGATGCGTTAGCATTAGTTTCACAGAAACAAGGTCACGTAGCTCACTGGTTTTATGGTTTAGTTTCTCCTTCTTTATATGTTTTAATAATTAGAAAAATAATTTTAAATTAAAATAAGTTGTGTTACTTTATACACTTTACCTGTGTTACATATTATATGAGGGCTGCTTCGAAAGTAATGCCTCCTATGTTATTTGGTGGGCCCATGCTGTCAGAGGAGGACATGGGTGGTATAGCAGTGGATGCTGAACTTTTCTGCCAATATCCCATTACATGTGGTTGCCATGTGTCAGATGGCAGCAGAGGGGCATTCTGACAGAATGGCATCTGACACAGAAGGGTGCAGCATGAAGGCTCTTCTTCTTCACTGGTGTAAATGTATAGCTAATGGCAGCGACTGTCTTGAAAAATATTTTTGTAGCTGAGAATTTGCTCAATCAAGCAGCTTTATTGTGCTCTTTGTAACCATTATTGTTTCCATGCAAGCAAATGGGAGGCATTACTTTTGGAGTAACCTACATATATGCATACCAAGATAATTCCTCTTCACTCACTTTGGCCCAAGCAAGGCAAAAGGTTGGACATCCACCTGTATTTCTAAACTGAAAGATCACTTAATGAGTCATGATTTGCCTTCAATGTATGCTAGTAAGAGAAAAAATACCTTCTGTCTTTGGGAAAGTCTGTATCAAAACAGCACTCCTGAAAGCCAGAGCAAGTAAATCCAACTTTTCTTTTTTCTTTTTTCTTTTTTTTTTTTTAAAAAAAAGTATTGAGATACACTTGGGAATTTATTTTGCTAATTCTCAATAAAGTCAATTCCAAAGTCTTTATAAAAAAATAGGTCTGCTTTAATTAGTTACGTAACTTCTTCATTATCTCCCTGTGTACCAGAACAACATGAAAGGAACTGGAGCAAGGAGCACAAAGAGTAATAAGAGGAACTGGGACTTTAAAACACTTTTTAATAATTTGGCATATCTCTTTGCTTGGCACTGACAATTGCAGGAACAGATATCATCCAGATATTATCCAGCCAGCTGCAGCAATATGGTATGATATTTTATGAAGGTGCATTTGATATGAGCCAAATCATAGCAATGCAACCAGTATATCTGCACATCTGGGAAGAAGGAAATACTTACATTTTTCTTTTCCAGTTTTGCCACATATTTGCTGCTTCTAGGAAGAATTTCCCCCCAAATGCCACACCTAAAAGTAAAGAGTTTGTGTCCGCATTCTGTAGGGTTTCTTGCATGTTCCTCCATTATTTTAAGTGTGTTTACTTCCTTATTTGTTTTTGTTGCTGGTGAGTGTTTCTGTGTTTGTTTGTTTTTAATTAGTTTGTTTGCTAGTTTTTTTGCTTTTTTTTAGCCTGGAGATAATAAAATATTCTAGCTATAAATAACACAGACGAGGCAACCATGTGATTCTGGACCATGGAGGAATAATTCCCATCTCTCTTCTCCATGGTAACACTGTTGTGCCCCTCTGCCCAATAAATCTTTCTATGGTTAGAATGACTTTTAATTTGCCTTCTCTGGAAGGAGGGCAGTAGTCTTGCTGTATCAGGATTTAGACTATGAGAACAATTAATGAATTGATAAACATATACATGTGTGTACATATATTGTAGTGTCATTACCTTGAGTAAGTCTCAGATCTAGAAATCTCACAGAAATTAAATACCCTGGGCTCTCCGTATTATTCAAGTAGTGATCGATCTAGGACTGAAAGCAGAGCATTTTATAAGGAAGTGTTCCCACTGAGGTGACTTTTAACATATGCCAAAAAGCATTTAGGAGATGGAATAACATAACTCTACAGTAGAGGCAGAATTAGATAAGAAATTGGTTGGATGGTCAAAGCTAGAGAGATTTGGTTAACATCTTTATGTCCAGGTAGAAGCTGGTGATGAGTGGTGCCCTCCAGGGGTCAGTATTGGGGCCCATTCTGTTTAATATTCTTATTGGTGATTTGGATGAGGAAATTCAGTGCACCCTCATTAAGTCTGTAGACTACACCAAGCTGGAGAAACGTGTCAATCTGCCTGAGGGTAAGAAGGTTCTAAAGAGGAATCTGGACAAATTGAATCAATGGGCTGAGGCTAATAGAATGAAGCAAGACAAGTGTTGAATCTAGCACTTTGGTCACAGCAACCCCATACTACAGGCCTGGGGTTCAGTGGCTGGAAGACTATGCAGAGGAAAAGGATCTTGGGGTATTGGTCATTCCTCAGCTGAATATGAGCCAGCAGTGTGCCGAGATGGCCAAGAAAACCAATAGCATCCTGGCTTGTATCAGAAATAGTTTGGCCAGCAGGATTAGGGAACTGATTATCCTCCAGAACTCAGCACTGGTGAGGCTGCACCTTGAGTATTGCATCAAGTTTTGGGCCTTTTACTGCAAGAAAGACATTGAAGCCCAAGAGTGTGTCTGGAGAAGAACAACAAAGCTGATGAAAAATTTGGAACATAAGTTTTATGAGGAGCAGCTGAGCAAACTGGGATTTTTTCGTCTGAAGAATAGGAGGCTCCAGGGAAACCTTATCACTCTGCAACTACCATAAAGGAAGTTGTGGTGAGGTAAGGGTCAGTCTCTACTCCTTCTTCTTAACCAGCAAAAGAACAAGAGGGAATGGCCTCAAGTTGTGCCAGTGGATTTTCAGGTTGGATATTTGGAAGAAATTTTTTTCATTGGTAAGGCATTGGACTGCCCAGAGAGGTGGTGGAGTCATCAACCCTAGAGGAATTTAAAGAAAGAGTCAATATAGTACTTAGGGACATGGTTTAGTGGGCAATATTGGTGGTAGATGAACAGTTGGACCAGATGATGTAGAGATCAATTCTGACCTTAATAATTCTATGATTCTTATGAAGAAATGCTGGAGAAGAGAAGGCACTGGGGAGATCTCACTGCAGCTTTCAAGTACCCAAGGTGAGGAGGGAAACTGATTTTTCATAAAATCTGAGAGTAATAGGACAAGGCAGAACAGTTTTAAACTAAAAGAGAGGAGATTTAAATGAGATACTAGGAGCAAATTTTTTACTCTTAGAGTGGTGAGTCACTGGAACAGGCTACTGTTCTGTGAAGTTTTTGTGAGAAGTTGCGGATTCATAGTTCATGGAGGTGTTCAAGGCCAGGTTGGCTGGGACACTGGGCAGCCACTGGTGGGTGACAACCCTGAATATGACATGAAGTTAAATCTAAATGATATTTAAGGTCTCTTCCAAACCTGATCCATTAAATGATTCAATGATTCTATGGTTATGTGAAGTGTGATCTTCACTAGAGTGAAGGGAATGCCAATCACACCCATCACTTCTTCTTAACAGTAAGTAAAATGTTAAATGTCAAAGGGAATTGCTATCTGTCCATATTCTTAGTTCATACCAGCTGCATAATGAACTCCTTGCAGCTGTGCCGTTGACTATAGTTCCTATACACTTTGCTCTGCTCTGTTGTTAATGCTACCAATATACATATCCCTCCTGTGCTCTCTCTCTCAGAGGGGGAAGACTTTCTGGTTGCATGGTTTTAGCAATATTCATGACCCTGAAAATAACCAAATCTAGACCACGAGAGAGCTTCTGTGTAAATAATCAATTTTATGTTCAGTATTCCAACCAAAATTTGAAAGAAAACAAAGTTTGGAGATATCTATTTCATTATCATGACATTGAGGTTTTGTTTTGGTCTTACAAGTTATTTTTTAAAAATAACACTAAATAAATTACTGAATTTCAAATTGAAATATTCCCTTTCTGAGAGAAGAACACATCATTACATGGTGTAGGTTTCTGAAAAAAAAAAAAGTGTTTTAGAAAATATTTTCCCCATTCTTTCTTCTGGATCAAAGCTTCATGCCAGTTTTCACCCAACTTCACTGAATTTGAAAATTGTCCTAGATCTGCTTCTTCCCCTACCCCCCCCTTTTTTTTTTTAAGCTTACAATTCATTAAAGTGTTTGGCCCAGATATAGTTTTCATTTAATTTCCCAGAGACAGAAAAAGAAACATAAATGTACCTTGGTCATAGCCTAAGCAGTTTTAGAAAAGGACCTTTCCATGTAAGGTCCTTGTTCCCACTATCGACAGCTGGCAAAAGAGCTTTCCCTAGATAACTATGACTCAATAGAGAGCAAATCTGACTGTGCCTGGGATTTTGTACAGAGTGAACAAGCTGAGAGGAAACTTATTGTAGTTATTATGCAGAGTTTTAAAAATATTCAGTCAGAAACACGGTAGTTTAGTTTGTAATTACAGATGTTCCTGAAGGCTGATACCAACTATCAATACTCTCACCCAGTAAAAAAGGGCATTGAAAATGTCTCCGCAAAATGAGCACGTTCAATAGATTGTAATATACTGCAGGGTTTTCAACTTAGTCTAAATAAAGCAATAGAATGTAGGCAGGTTCTTTCATTCAAGCCAGATCATTGCAGTGTTTATGGAATGCACAATTACTCAGCAGTCTTGCTAGAAATCTAATGGGGGTCTCCCACTCAGAAATTTCACATGACATTACAATTTTTCTTGAATCTCCCAGGCCCTTTTCTAAGAGTTTGCTTTCATTCTTGAAGAAAAATAGCTCTTTCTAGCTAGACTTATTCTTCACATTTCTGATAAATTGCAAAATGATTTGGCAATTACTCAGAATTAAAGATAGACCTGTCAAACAGATCACTTAGAAGCTGATCAAGAGAAAGTTAAAGCATCAGGATGTAAAATAGAATTAATTAAAACCAGGAAATGGCTGTAGATTTTTTTTCCCATGAATAATAGTGACTGACTAAGCAAAGACACACAGGCAGGAAAAAGCTACAGTACATCAGATGGCTTATATCTCCCATTTTAAATTAATGCTCTGTAATTTAGGGGGCTCAGGGTACTTTAAAAACAAACTGTTTTGTGCATCAAGTGTCAGTATCTACATTGTGCATCTCCCACCATGTATCCTAGCTTACCCTTTTAATCCGAGGTCACTCAACAGGACTCCTAAACATGCCAAAATCAGGAATTAAGCTGCAATCTTTACAGGCTCCAGAAAGGTAAACAGTTTTCCTTCAGCTCTGCACAAGTTTTGACACTTGATTTTAGGTTGGCCTGGAACAGCCTGTAGTCCTGGGCTGGGATCTAAAAGCTGCCACCTTGGTACAGTGTTGTTATTGGCATTCTTGGAAGCTGAGTATCAATGTAATTATTCTTCTGAAGCCAACAGTGGCCCCTGTGGAGACCCTCATGCTGCAGTGGTTTCAGCAGTGCATCTTAACTGGATAAATAGAACTAACAGAGCTGTCAATCTGCTACCTTTTGCAGGATCTGCTTTTAGAGAAAAATGTTTTCTTAAACAGTCAAACATATTAAGGAACAGACGCATATGCATGTTTATGTATGTTATGATGCCTTCACTGATTAAATATTCAGGCTTTCCTTTGCTTTATTTGTGGGTGCAGATGTAAAGATTCTGATTTTGGAATTAACTTGATCTAAGTCACATCTATAATAATTTTTAAAAAATAACTTAGTGCATACTGCACTGTCTTAGAAAAGGGAAACAGAAACATCAAGATTGAGACAGCACAGTTAACCCCTGTGTCATCTATTTTCAGGATTTTGGTTACTGAAGCAAAAGGTTAGCTCATATTTCAAGACCACTGCTCTATTCTAATTAAGCTCAAAGACAGTTTTGCCAGGCTTCTTTTCTTCTTTCCAGTAAAGGCTCCTCAGACTTTTTTTTTTTTTTTTAATTAACGGTAAGCAGTTTCAGCCACAGCAAGTGCAAAAGGTTTTCTCAGGGTGTCATCCCAGCATGACAGCCACACTACTCCTATCAAGAGTAAAGAGTTTTCATAGGAGAAACCTAATTCGCTAAATATAACTCAGCTGATCCTTCAGAACCTACGGCGTGATTTTAAAGGAGGAAAAATGTGCAGTACAGTGCCTTCGTGTGACTCAAGATTACCCTCTGCAACTCAAGATTCCTCTCTAAAACACTCAGTTCAGATCATACCAATGGAACACAGAGTGAAAACAAGATTAGTTATTCATTTTCATAGTAAGAATATTCTTCACCTGTGAGCCAGACGGAATTTTATATTAAAACTCTATCAATCAATAGAAAAACAAACAAACATTTATTTGGATAAAATTTTCATATTGACTAAAAAAAAAAAGGATGATCTCTGATTTATTTCTCCAAATATCTGCTGGAGCACTATTTTGTTTGCAGTGTTTTGAACAATAACATCAGTATTTGTTTGTACAAGTACTGGTGCCTAACTCTTTGTCTGATTTTCTTGGGATAAGCTCAGGGAGCAGAAAACTCATGCAATTTAGGTGACAAGGTCTCCTAATTAAGATTGAACTGCCTCATTCCAACAGCTGCAACAGAGAGCTGTTGAGCAGTCCAAAGCCTGAAATAAGTTCTTGATGTGTTCAGTTAAAAATTTCATGTTTTAATGAATATAACCTATTAACACTGAAACTGGAGAAGAATAACAGTAGTTTGAAACTTGGTTTCTTAACATACCTACTGTGCAGAAAATGAAAAGCAGTTAAAGTTCCAGAAGTTTCCTCCGTGAAATCTGTCATCTTTCTCCCATCACAGTACTTTCTATTCAGATTTAGAGAGTGATATTTTTTTCCGTGGCAGACTACTATTTTGTAAGTCAGTTCCTCATTCTTCTAATAGCATTGATATTTGATTTATATTATTTGTCTAGCATAAGTAAATGTGGCAGAAGGCAATTAAAATAAAGTTCTTTAAGTTTACAAGGGTTTCAAGCCTGGAGCATGCTTAATTAAAGTCAATCATGGGAAAAAAGCACTTAGCCCTGCAGCCCTCCACATTTGTTAGACATCTGAATCATGGGAAAGGTTAATTAGAATCAAATGAGGAAAAAGTAAACACTAAAAGTGCTTTCTGGGGTTCATTAAATTAGAATAAGTCAAAATATGTAATATTCATCTTTGTAACAATGACCAACACACATCTCTTTCTCCTCTCCTACAGTCGTAAATCTTCCCAATGTACTGATTTTGCTTACTTGGAAAGCCCAACTTTTCACTATACCAGGCCTCCACAGCTCCATTTTGATGGTGAAAAGGGAAGTAAATGAAAGTTTTGGTCCTCTTTAGATTGACAGAAGAGAGCAAAGGCACTTTTGTATAAATACTCACTTCAAAAGTAGAATGTTACTTATCTTCACCTGATTATTTCACAGTTCCCTTCTCCGTCTCTTTGTTCTCCACAGGATGAGGAAGAAGAAATAAGCTTTAGAATTCATATAGTGATACTTTAAAGAAAATCTGCTTGGTGGAGGTAAAGCCATACCTTGGATCAACAAAGAATATAAAAAAAAAACAAACAGCAAGGCATGTTGATTTTGCAAAACAAATTCAAAATCAGTGAAGAAAATCAGTGAAGGATTCCTGAAGGACAAAAGTGCTTGTTTCCTGATTGCACAAATCCTCAGTACTGAAAGACCTTCTCTTGAGTGCCTGTCCCCTTGCAAGGAGACTAGTTAGTGTGCTTGTAGCTCTGGGGTGAGCCAACATATCATCCCAGTCAGTGCCTAAAAGATGGAGAGGGATACAGAGATTGCACTAAATTGTTTGGGAGTAAACTTAGTTTGTTTTAAGAAAGTGATTTTCTGAGTTTCACCCTGTGCAGAATAGAGAGGAAAACGCATGCCAGGCAAGGAGGAGCAAAGAAGGGAATGCTATAGGGTATATACTGGCCAGATAACCAGAGATTTTCAAACCCACGTGAGACAGAGAGTCTTATTTGCCTTGTTCTTGAGGAAGAAAGAGTGTGTGGAACTGAGAGCTCAAGAGAAAATTGTTTGGAAACAGGAGAGAGCTGCCCACCTGTCTTCAAGAAGGTAAGAAGGTACCCACATTTCTGGGCCTCTCTGAAACATAAATTCTGAAGGTTTGCCTCCTCTTGTAATTAATGTCTCACCACAGCATTTCATCACAGTCATATCTTTGTCTCCTTTGCATGAATTAGATTCTTACTGAAGCAAAAGCCTTTCAAAATAATCCTACCTGCCAGTTATATCAACTCTCGCTGCAGTGATGTGCAAACAAGCAGAATATATAAAATGAATGCAGCTGGAATATAATTTGCTATAAAGCTACTGATTTTCATTTGTATTCATTACAACAAACTTTCTCTGAAACATTAACTAGTCTGTCTTCTCGTTTCCTTTTTATTTCTTAATATCCTCTCATCTTCTTCATCTCATTGTTATGATAAACCAGTCAGAACACCTTCATAAAAAACAGAGAAATCTTTGTCTCAAACAAGGCCAAATATGACCTCCTTTTACAGAATGTGGCAGATCCACAGGTAGAAATGCTGCAAATGTGCCTGTAAGAAAGCAGAAGAAGAAGGAGACTGCACTTCATTAAGCAGAACAATTCAGCCTTCTTCATCAGCCACAGGCAGAGGGAGGGGCTTGTCTTCTGTGCTCATCCGTGTAGAGCGAAATAAAGTCCTGTAGTTTTTACCTCACAGATTATAAAGCCAAAAAACTCCTCTCGCAACTTCTCTGGGGTGACACCCTCCACAGTACATGTGGAACTAGAGTGCGGTAATTGAGAAAGATATTCAACTTTCACCACAATATTTCTGCTAATGGAGTACTAAATTGTTGTAATGCTTTTTTTTTTCATTCTTCCTAAATGTCCAGTCTGACTTCTCCTAATTTTAAAGCTGTATGATCCTCATCCTACCTTCATATGGTAGACTGGCAAGAGCTGCTAAAAGCTTTCTCATCCCAGTGTGGGTAGGTACAGCTCATCATCACTTTTGGGTTACTACTTCCCAATTATGCTATCCGCAGCTTGAAAGAGGTAGACATATAATGAGATTAAAAGGGGAAATCACAGATAAAATCGTAGAATTTGAAAATCAGTCTTGTTGCCTACAAAGGCAACAATGATAACAGTGATGATGAAGTAGCTTATTATCTGCCTAGTTTCATGACAGTCTTTCTACATAGCTATTCTTAATTGTCAGTAAATCCAAACGTCATCCTCTTTTCTATGAACTAAGAAATCTCATCCTATTTCTGCATCTTGATCCAAGTTCTTCTTCATTACATGGATTCAGAATACCATCTATTATCTCAGTACTCTCATAATGCTTATACTTCAACCCGATTAGGTTAATCAGAGCTTAAGGGTTTGAATTATCTACTTGCAGGGGGCCAGGAAGGAATTTCCAGCTGCTTTTGTTTATTTGCTTTCTCTTTTTTTTCTGAAGCATTATCTTGTTGTAGCTTGCAACATCTAGACCAAGATATAGAACATTTACATCAACAGTCTGAATGAAATCCATCGTTGTGTCTGCTCATGTACTTGAATTTAATCAGCTGAACAACAATGCTCTGTCTCCTTTTTGTAATAATGGAGCATGATGTTTATTTGTTATATTGTCCTTTTGGTGCACTAGAAGATATGGTTTATCTATTGGAATCATCTGGGTTTACCTGATTTGATCATTTCTGTACTGTTGCAGAGGCATTGGTCACAAATTGAACTCTTCCACCCACTTTCTGTAACTCATGTTTTTTGAAAACTGAAATATCTGGCTTAACTAGGTAAAGTCCTTGGGCTTGATTTATGGAAGCAGAACAACCTTTTGAATATCTTTTGTTTACATAAATCAAACAGTATGAATTAATTGTTCCTGCTGTCCTCAAAGTCTGTGAATGTCTTTACCTCTCTTCCTGATCTATGCAAATTAAACAACCTGTCTCACACCAATCTCTATAAAGCATGAATTCAGCACTCAAAAAAAAGATGCAGAAAATTCAAATAAAAGCTTCTGACCACCTTCTTGAATTGTTGACACTAAACTGGGGACAATATTCGTATTGTGCTTTCACTGCTACAAGTAGCTGTAAGTTAATTTCTTTTCTGGTAGTTTGCAGTGTAAAAACTACTAAAAAAAAACCCTCCATTAAACTTTTTCTGACTGGCAGGTGCCATAAGGGGGAAGGTTTATATAACTTTTGGCAGGGGGAAAAGTACATTTCATTATCTACTCTAAGTCAGTGCCCAAAGAGATATGGTGTGGAGAAATGCTAAACTTGAAGGGAAAGAGCAGGAAGAAAATGAGAGCACAGACCTACCTATCAGAAACACTCTCACCAATTAGAAAACAGGGAACAACAGTGTGTTTAATAGTGAGAGAAACAGAGAGAGAGAGAAATACAACTTGCTGTTAATATATTAAGACCAAAGGTAGTTGGCCTGGCAAGAAACATGCCATAGGAAAGATTTCATAAAGGGTCAAAACATCAGGTATTTTTGGGGAAAAGGTATCAATTCATGGAGTTAAACCAGAATGCTAAATGTGAAATACAGCAAGTTGTAAGATATTAATGGAAAGGTGGTGCAGGGTGTAACATATGCTGGCAAGATCTTGTGTGGATTCATGTTGGTTCAGAAATGGAAAGACTGGGAAAGCAAATGAAAGGCTATATATTCTTTGTACTTCCATAATAATAATAGTTTTTAAACTGTAGTAAAAAATAATCAGAAAATGAATGTTATAGCAATTCTGAACAGTCCTAAAAGTAATAAGAATGAAGGAAATGGGATGGTGTAACATGGTGATTCAATTGAGTGAAAGTTGTTTTCCCAAGGGTCTGCAAAATTTGATGTCATTTCCCTCAAGGCAGCCTAATTCCTGTAGCATCTCTGAAATTCTGCAATACAATTACTTCCAGTCTTTCTGAAGAAATGTAATTCTGTGCTTTGGGACATTTTCATTCCTATGAGTAACGCTTCCAGAAAATGCTGGTTTCAGAAAGAATACAACACCCTTTTATGACGCTTCAGTTCTCCAGCAGCGAGTGTTTACAGAGACCTAACTCCAGTGGCTAATTTCATCCTCTGAAAAAAAAGCCTGCTGAGCTTGAAATACATTCCAAACATTTCAACTGTTCACAATATTGCACCACAATAAAAAAAACAAAAGAAAACAAAACACAAAAATTTCTTTGCAGAGTAATAAAATAACAAGTGAAATCATTTACCTGACAGCGTGCAGCAGAGCATGAGGCTGTCCACAAGACATGAGGAGTTCAGGATCTCTTGAGTTAAGCCCACACCTGTGACATTCACTTGTTTGTGAGGCTTTGGCAAGACAAATCATTCTCCATTTCTCTCCCTGTATTGGAAGCAATTCACATCAGGGAACAATTACACATTTAAGTACTGCCACGGCATGCTGTACTAAGTTTAAGACATGGCATTTATTTCCTCCACCCCTGCCCCCTGTGTCACTGACATGCAGTAGAAAGAAGTGAGCACCATACTTGCTGTGTTGTCACTACTGGTAGAAGGTAGGAGGGACAGACAAGACAATTTGCATTGAGTCTGCACATTTGTGTTATGTCAGGTACTGAAATCAGTAGGAAGCTTGTTTCATGGTTGTAAACGTGGTGCTTTGAACCTCCTTTGACAGTACTTGCTCCTGAGGGCAAAGTGTGGCCATGCTCTGCAGTTCAGATCCCGATGTCATCCTACCACCCATGAGAACTACCTATCTGTGCCTCTGCGCTCCAGCCCCAGCACTATACTTGCCGTGTGTCTTGGTGAATCCTTTTGCCTTTGTAATACAAAATACAGGTCCAGATCTACTGGGAAAGAAATTTAAATATAAAACTCTTGTTGACCTCATTCCACATCCAGGGATGTCCTGTTGATAGAGAGCATGGCTATCAAACTTGGTAAGATCTTTTCAAACTAACGCCCTTTAACATATGCAGTCTTTCTCTGTGAAATTTGTTGCCCAGAGAGGTGGTAGATAGCCTGTCCCTGGAGACAAACAAGGTCAGGCTGGATGGGGCTCAAAGCAACCTGATCTAGCTGTAGCTGTCCCTCTTTATTGCAGTGAAGTTGGACTACATGGTTTTTAAAGGCCTGCTCCAACTCAAACAATTCCATGATTCTATAATTTACAATTAAAACTTTCAGGAAAACACAACATGTTTTTCTCACTATTTCCTTTTTTTTTTCTTCTTCCTGGCAGACAGGAACACATCCCTTTCCATCCATTTTTCTTTCCAGTGATGCCTACAAAAACAAAGGCTTTCCATTTTGATTTCCAGCACTAATAAATGTGAGAAAGCACTTAAAAAGATGTAACTGTCAAGAAACAATTAACCACTGAGTTCTTTCTAACCATTGCAAAACATACTGTACTAGTGGCTTTCAAAGATTAAATATGAGACCACTATTTTTTGTACATACGTTGGTATAAATGCACCATCAATTACACAGACTGTTAGCTGAAAAGTTAACAATGTCTTATCTCTGTGGTTAATTATGTGTAAACAAAATAAACAAGTAACTGTTTATCATAGCACAGAAGGGATTCTGATACAATATAAATTATAAAAGCAAAGCCTTAGAAGTTTCTTCCCAGTCATATTGCTGTATTAACTCAGAGTACAATTAGTAAAGTACATCAGGATCAGAAAATTCAAACAATCATCTGCTTTCTTTGGTGTGATTTTTAATATATTTTTTTAATCTACATAAACACTCATAGTAGATAAATAATGGAATACCAATCAGAAGAGAGCTCTTAAAAAGGAAATTACAGAGCATTTTGTGGAGGTATGATGAATAAGTTGGCTCTGTGACTCTTCCTTCCTCCTGCTTTCATGTGTTTAATTATATTAGATCCTAAGTGTACCAGTCACAACAGCCACCCTCAGCTGCTCTGCAGCAGTTTAACTGTAAACTGTTTTGTAGCATTACAGCTTTTTATGAACACTGCTGCATTTGCTATGGGAATGTTATCCACCCTCTCTTAATTTGTCAAGATCTTTAAAAGGTCTTCTTTTAAAGAGTAGTGCAAACACTGAAGAGCTTATATGAATCAAAACATACCATGACCCATTCTCACAGGTAGCAAAGGACATATTTTGAAAGACTTCCTAGAGAAAAAGATCAAGCTACTACCTGCAAGGTAGGCAGTGATTCAAGAGTTCACCATTTATTTCAACAGCCCCATGGATACTACTGTTAGGACTGGGAAATTCTACCTAAGATTGTACTTTCCTCTCAATATGTCTGTACAGTGCACTAAAGAATACTTTAATTTTGTGACATGATTTAATGTTTCACAGCAAAGTCTTTTAAATTTGTTTAAGGTACATGTTTCAAAATAAACAGAATAAACATCTATTTAATCTGTTTATTGAAAGACAAATACTAACTTAATGAGAGAATCTGAATCATAAGAATAGCTTCAAGTCCAAGCCATAAAAGTATCTCTGCCTTTGCTGGTGGTTGTATTCCCTTAGAGTAACACAACCACCCCCATTTTCACATAGAATAGTATTGCAGCAACTGATGCCAGAACTTTGACATGCTGGTGTGTGTTTCACTGGCAGATGAGGTTTGGAACACTAATGAAGAAAACAAAGTGATATCTCATGCATAAAGCAGCATTAAAAAAAAATAATAAAAAAGCAACCAATCAATCAAAGGAAAAGAAGGGAAGGAAGGGTGTAAGGAAGGGAAAAAAGAAAGAAGAGAGGAGAGGAGAGGAGAGGAGAGGAGAGGAGAGGAGAGGAGAGGAGAGGAGAAAGAAAGGAGGACCTATAGACAAATAATTTGCTCTAAACCCCTAAATTCAGCAGTAATAGATATTCAACAGACCACATACCATGCTGAAGAAGCACAAAGCTCTCAATTTGCTACTTGCTGGATCCTTTCTTCCTTTGATGTAACATCTAGATGATGAACCTTGTAGTTTAGATTTGAATTTGCCTCTACAGGTGTTTTACTATGCGGTTCTCCAAACATTCAAAAGAAAGCATAGAATTGTCTTACATGGGCAGAGTGAACATAAAATCATGCTTGTACAGACTGTCAGATTGTTGTTGAAACAAACCCTACAGCTCTGGTCCCTGTCCCAGTCAGAAGTCTCATGAAGAGCTTCCTTGGAAAGAATCCTCTAGCACGGTTGCTATGTCTGACAGATGTGCCAGTGTCAACACAGCAAGGCAGTTTCCATAGTGATTGCAAACTTTGCTCTTGGTTCTTCTTTCTGCAGTGCTGGTAAGTGGCCACTGAATTACTTTGTGTCAACACAACAAGAGTATGTCTTTCACAAGTAGGAGTCTATGAATATAGGCATAGAAGGAAAACGACACCTGCAACACATCCTGACTGCCTGTAGTCTCCACATGGAAGATAAAATTTTATCTTTTATCTTTCTCTCAATACACTGCTATTTTAAAAGTCACTAATTCCAGCTTGTTGATTGCTTCAGGCTTGTAATGACACCCAGCACTTTCAAAACTTGAAAAATAAGGTGACATTAATGCTAAGTGGCATGTAAAGCAGCAAAAGAATATTGTGTTGAAAACCAAAGTACCACTGTGTATTTAGATAACAATAGTGCAATTAGCCAGAAGCTGTTACTGCAATATTTTGCTAGCTATTACAAGATATTGCAGTATCATTGCCTTTGTGTGGTTAGTGAATCTCAGTCCAGCATGCATTTATTTTCCTGTAATGCTCACTAATTGCTATCAGCTGTGGCTTGATCTTTAAACTCTGCTATCTACCTCCTTATCCTTAATCTTCTTTTCTTCTCTTCTGTAATGTATACACACACTGTTATAAGTATGATATTTCAAAGACCCATAGCAAATGAGTTAAGTCAGGGTCATGCACAAAGACAGGATTATCAGAGTTGAAAGAATGTTCCACAGTGAATAATGTACTCATCCTAATGTAGAGCTATAGCAAAAACTATAAACCATAGCAAAAATGGTACAGGGTGGCAAAATACAGACAGGATATAAATAATAATAGAGAGTGTTCATTTGCATTTCACAAAAAATGTTCATTATGTGAAGCTGAAAAGTTCTGTGGTGTTTCTTAATTTTATTGGAATTGATAGGAAAAATGGATGGCTTTCAACCTATTGAGCATTTGAGGACAATGTTTCGGTTTAAATTTCCAGAATGAATGCTATCATCATCTTTTCTCTAAAGATCATTGCATCTTGTATTTTGTTCCCACCATTTTGTATTTGCTATAAAATTGTATCAGGATTTTGCATTTTTGATCAGTTTAGGGGTCAGAGGAAAACGTGATTTTTAAATTTTGGGAGGTTTTAAGCAGGAGGTAGAATTTCTCATTCTGGTGTTTGGGCACAAATTACAGAAGGTCTTCAGATGTCCCCATCAGAGTCAGGCAACGTGGTGGTTTAGTCACTGCAGTGAACAGCATCTTGAGAGCAGTTCTATTGATGTCTGAGTGCGAAGTGGCTGCTTACAGTGCTGATGTCTCCAAATCCCAATCTTGGCCACAAACACAAAAGGACCTCTAAAGTTAATGTAGATCATTTCTGAAGGATGGCCCTAGGAACTGTGTACCCTCAGATTTGTCTCTTTCCTGGGATTTACCAGCAATGCACAGTACAAGTGCCAAAATATCCTCAGGAGATCCCATGGAAAGCCAAGCAGGAACTCTCTGATTCAGAGTTAGCTGTCACAGTGCTAGCAGCAGCCAGAACCTCCTACAGTGCAACCTGCCAGCTCTGAAGAGCTCCTGAATGTACTTGAGAGTCTACTGCCCACTTCCCTACCTGGGCAGATGGTGAACTGACTTTGAAGGCCCTCAAAGTGCATTGAGGAAGATACTCAGTGAGACTGAATGTCACCTTTTTATTTCCGTTTTAAGTGAAGATGCTTGCACTCAAAAACCAGGAAGTTTCACTATGAGTTGGGTAATCAGCCTCTGGAAGAAAAGAGGAAGAAAAAATCCACCAAAACTAAATGGATTTGTGGTCAATAGAATAGCTTCAAGCAGTTTTCTGTGGCTCAGGAAAGAAACAAAAATAGCATTGCAGTCCTAGAGTGTAAGGTAAGGCATTTTCCAGAGCAACAGAAGTATACTGTGCTTCTGTGCAAGATTTTGGTGAACTTTTTTTCATGCCAGACCTGTTCTCCTTCAAGAATTATTTCCTACATCTGGTGCAAATGCAGAGTGTCTGTAAAGATAGAAAGGGGGAAAAAAAGCCTGTCCTACACAGGAGAATAGAAGTGCTTAGCTTTTTTTACCTAACAAAATGAAGGCTGAGATACTATTACAGTCTATAAATATATCAGGAGGTAAACATAAAGGAGAGAGGACAGGTCACTGTTGACAAAATATATATATATATATATATAGGGCTGTAAATTGGCTATGAAATTTAGTCTGGAAATAGTAAGAATCAGTAGAAAGCAAAGCATAAAACAGAGAACGTACTTCAGTTGATCTGAGCAATATTTTTCCCCTTAAATGAAAAGCTCATAACAAGCTGTGAGGCAGCTCTCGGTGCTATCAGGTAAGAGCACCCGCCTGCTACACAAACTTTCCCTCTGCAATCCAGTTTTTTCCTCTAAAAGGCAGATTTGGTCTGCACTTAGTGTCAAGCTGCTGAATGAAATATGTTCACCTGGAATTCGGTTGAGGTTACAAATCAGTTATCTTGTTCAGTATTCGTTTACATGAATGACATGTATGTGGGAATTACCATCCTAGCAACAGGTCTGGTGTTGAAACCCGGTGAGTAATGTTGCCTCTCCTCAATTGCAATCAAGTAGAGCTGGAGTCCTTTTGATTTTATCCTTTGATTGAGTAATCACGTTTTGGTTAGCAGTCTAGTGTTATTTTCTTCAAATGCTCTAACTTCCTCCAAGTAGCTCTTTTTTTACTTTTTATTTCTAATAATAATACACGATGAAAATATACCAGCAATGTGGCAAAGAAGCTGTTTATTTATTTGCAGCATTCACATCTGCCTTATATAAAAATCACTTAGCATTGCTGGCAACTTCATTTTGCACTAAAGACCAATATTGTTCTAAGCTTTAACTCGGCTGACATTTATTGTGTTGTCTGATGTTAATGGCAAAGCCAAGGATAAATTAATTAGTGAAACTATGTAACCAATTCATCATGCACTAACTTATTCAATTTCATTAAAGATTTACTGACTCATTTAGGGAACCTTATTCTTTATAATAGTGGTATGAAAGGGCAAATCTAAAGGATTAATTTATAAAGACATTTACAAATATTCCTGAACTGTATTGATTAAAAAAAAGAGAAAAACAGAAACAAAAACCACCCAAATCCATAAACCAAGATCTATTTACTGCTGCCAAAGCTTGCAATTCATTTGGGAAAAAGATGACACTGCCTTGAGATCGGATTTCTGCAAAATTGATAATCCAAATACAGTGTGACCTTTTTAATATTTCAGATAAAATAAATAAATAAATAAAAGAGGAAGAGCTGGAGCAGGCCATATATGTCCTGGAGTGGGGCTTTCCCTATCCTTCAAAGCACTGGGCATATATGCAGCATGTGCTGCAGCACCATGTTGGGCTCCCAGCACACAACATTACTCTATGCAGGAGGTTTGCAGAAATATCACTTGCTCACCCATCTGTGTTGCTCTCTCTTGCAAATCCAGTCCCATTAACAGGATGGAAGAAAAGGATTTGGGGGTGTTAGTTTGGCACCTGGCTGAACATGAGCCAGCCATGTGCCCAGGAGGCCAAGAAGGCCAACAATATGATGGAACGCATTGGAAATAGTGCACTCAGCAGGACTAGGGAGGTGATCATCTCCTTGTAATTGGCACTACTGAGGACACATCTCAAGTACTACGTTCAGTTTTGGGCCTCTCACTACAAGAAACATTTTTAGGCCATGGAGCGTGTCCAGAGAAGGGCAACAAAGCCATAAAGGGTTTGGAGAACAAGTATTATGAGGAGCAGCTGAGGGAACTGGGATTGTTCATTCTGGAGTAGAAGACACTCAAGGGAGACCTTATTGCTCTATACAACTGAAAGGAGGTAGTGGTGAGCTGGGGGTTGGCTTCTTCTCCCAGGTAACTAGAGATAGGATGAGAGGGAATGGTCTCAGGTTGCAGCAGGGGTTGGATATTAGGAGAATTTTTTTCTCAGAAAGAGCTGTGAGTCACTGGAACAGGCTGCCCAGAGATGTGATGGAGTCACTGCCCCTGGAGGTGTTCAAGAAACATCTTTCTCTCCAAGGTATATGCAGGTATTGTAAGATGTTATGGTGAGGTAGATGCATTATTGCAAACTGCTGTAGTATTATTTTGCAGCACACTTACACTTAGCAGACTAAGGTTAGGTGTGATAGCAACATTGACAAATTCCTGCTAAATGTAAAACTGTCTTGTTCAACTTTCTCAGGCTGCCAAAAGATGCTACGAAAAACAGCCAGGACAACTGCTATAACCTGCATTTAAGAGCTTTTTATACAAACAGAATTAAGCATACTGATAATTTCAGTACGTGTATGAAATAATAATGTTTCTTGGGGAAACAAGGCTACAGAAATTTCGGCATACCAGGATGCATGGCAGCAAGAAGATGATGCAGTTTTCCCTGCAGTCTTGGACTTCTCTGCAGTTTTGCAGAAGCTTGTAATAGTGAACTGAGTTTAAGGTTCTTCAAATTTGCCATAATTCACCAGAAATATTTCAGAGATGGGACATGCAATACTGGAGACAGAGAAAAATACTCTTTTTTTCTATTTTGAGAGAGGTGACTTCCTCAGTCAGAGAATGAGTTCAGGAAGAGCACACATCTGGAATCCAAGAATGGCTGAGGCTGGTAGAGTCCTCTTGGTCCCTCTGGACCAAGCCCTACTCCAGCAGAGACTCTCGGAGCATGGTGTCCAGGTCCATGTCCCAGCAGCTTCTGATGAGCATCAAGTAGGAGACTCCCCAACCTCTCTGGGGAAACTATGCCAGTACTCTGTCACCTGCACAGTGCAGAAGGGCTTCCTGATGTTCAGAGTGAGCTTCCTGTATTCCAGTCTGTGCCCATTGCCTCTCGTCCTGTTACTGAGCACCACTGAAGGCAGCCTGTCTCTGTCCTCTTTGTACCCTGGCTTCAGTTATTTATGGGCACTGACGAGGTTCCTCAGAGCCTCTTCTTCTCTAGGCTGAACAGTCCAGGCTCTCTCAGCCTCTCCTCATAGGAAAGCTGCTCCAGGCCCTTCATCATCTTGGTGGCTCTTGGCTGAATTCACTCCACTTTTGTACTGGGGAGCTCAGAACTCCAGATGCAGTCTCACCAGTGCTGAGTAGAGTGAAAGGATCATCATCTCTTGATCTGCAGGAGTTACCTAGCCTTTTGCAGCCAAGAATAAACAGCAAGAACACACTGCTGACTCACATTCAACTTGGTGTTCAACAGGACCCCCAGGAACTTTTCTGCAGAGCTGTTTCCCAGAACTGTACTCCTGGGGTACCCCACTAATTACTAGCTCCAACTAGACTTTACATCACTGTTCACCACCCTCTGGGCATGGTTATTCAGCCAAATGGGTCTAAGGGATGAATGGGCTTTGACTGTAATAACAGGCTGTTAGCTTCCCAGAGAATAGCTTTGAACAGACAGCTTCACCTACTCACTGTTAAGATGTAGTAGCTGAATGGAGCTCAGTGAGTGCAAAGAAGTAAGCTTGTTGTTGAAGGAAAAGCACAATGTGCTACCCTCCAAAAGAAACAGATCATACTATTCAGTTTTGAGATTTGCTGGAATACATTTTGGCAGACTCTGTTACTATTATATGTGCCTCTAAAAGCATTACATAAACCTCTATGAAAGTTTTAGTTAAAAAACAATCAAAAACAAGAACAATAACAAATAAAACAATATGATGTCCTACATCTGTAGGACATCAGCTGCTGTATTACCTTCTTTCTCCCAAATGCATCTTTTACCTTTTACCTTCTTTCTCCCAATTGCATCTTTGTGTCTTCTTTCCAATAGTTATGTTAAATATTGATTATCATGAAGTTGCTGTTCACTTGAACTTGCAGATAGTCAAACTAAAAGTCATTATGAATTTCTGCCATATAGTGGTAATTCTACACATTTCCAAAGTAATTGTCATACCAGTAACATCTACTGTGACTTTTTTTCTACAAAGATAAGTTATGCAGAAAGACAGTAGATCTTATGGAGTGAATAAAGACAGTCTATGCTCATCATATTCTAAAACTCCACTCTTTTCTTTGAAAACCCT
Source organism: Perdix hodgsoniae (assembly GCA_035772895.1). Taxonomy (NCBI): domain Eukaryota; kingdom Metazoa; phylum Chordata; class Aves; order Galliformes; family Phasianidae; genus Perdix; species Perdix hodgsoniae. The sequence continues at coordinate 1,865,517 of JAPSGF010000018.1, read as the reverse complement.
TTGGATATGCAAATACCATCAAGCAATTCTATTATCTGTTCTTGGAATTAATCTCTTAATTAGGATATTTGCCACTTTCATGAAGAAAAATTGTTTGTGAAGTCAACAGTTAAAAATGTCAGGCTTTACAATATAATTTTGAAATGTTGTGAAGTATTTGTGAAATGTTCTTTAAAATTTATATGTGTCTGGTCTGTTGCTTGCCAGACTGCAGAGTAAAAAGAGGACATAAATAGTTTAAGGGAAGATTTCTGGCCCTCTAAAAGGTGAGACAGAAGCCTTTTATTTATTCCTTAGAAAAGAGCTTTGTGACAAGTACCAAATGAGACAACATGATTCAAGCAGTGAAGAATCTGGCTGGACAGAAAAACTTAATCTATGCTTTTTAGAGCACTGGAGACCTCATTCTCCACTGACTGTAAAGACAGCCCTGTAAACCAAATTACAGGTGTTTTTTTCATGGATCACACATTTGAATTGTCCTTTATAGGCAGAGGATACTGCGTTACTAAAGCTTGGAGAAAAGGAGGCTGAGGGCTGATCTTGCTCTCTACAGTGTCCCAAGGAGTGGAATTAAAGAGGTAGGTGCTAGTCTCCCTGTGTCTAGTGACAACATGCGTTGAAATAGATCAAACATCCACCAGGAAATGCTTTAGTGACAGAGCTGTTGGACGTGGAATAGGCCTCCCAGAAAGCTGTCAATGTCCTGTGACTGTCAATATTTAAGAGGCATTTGAATAATGCTCTTAAATGATATATCTCAACTTTGAGTCAGTCACTAAGTAGCTGGAGAGTTGGACTCAATTATCTTTGTAGGTGTCTTTCAAATGACACTGAAGTTTTCTGTCTACCCTACCCTACCCTACCCTACCCTACCCTACCCTACCCTACCCT
>JAPSGF010000018.1:1815967-1864613 GCA_035772895.1 Perdix hodgsoniae | reverse complement strand
CCTATCCTATCCTATCCTATCCTATCCTATCCTATCCTATCCTATCCGCTTCTATTCTGCTCTGCTCTATACTTTGTACCCCAACTGGGTCTGTTGTGAATATTAGAGTTACTTTTGCAACAAGCTAGTAAGGATGAGTGTGATTCATTTTTGTGTGGTCTTTCTTTCCTTCTCTGTACTGCATCTATCAAGTGCTTTTACCTGTCAGGTTACTATCTTTTCAAGAAAGAGCACTGAAAAATTCAAATATTCTTATCCTCAGAAGAGTGCTTAAGCCTTTACAAAGCAGGACCATCCTCAGGGATGGGCATATGCCCTTCTATGCCCCATGCTTTCTTCTAAATATATCAGGGTTTAGTACATTTGGTAGATATCTAGGGGTCCTGGTAGATGAAAAACTTAACATGAGCCAGCAGTGTGCACTTGCAGCCCAGAAGCCCAACTGTATCCTGGGCTGTATCAAAAGAGAGATGGCCATTAGGAAGAGGGAGATAATTGTACCCTTCTACTCTGCCCATGGGAGGCCCAGGCCCTGGGGCTCACAGCACAAGAAGGATATAGGGCTGTTGGAGTGGACCATGAAGATGATCAGTGGGCTGGAGTACCTCTTCTACAAGAACAGAATGAGGGTACTAGGCTTGTTCAGTCTGGGACGGATTTCATTGTGGCCTTCTAATACTTAAAAACAGCTTATAAACAGGAGGGAAATCTTTTTTTTTTTTTTTTTTTTTTCATGGGTAGATAGTGGTAGGACAAGAGGGAAGGGTTTTAAACTGAAAGAGGGGAGATTTAGATAAGATGTTAGGGGGACATTTTTCACTGAAAGAGTGGTAAGATGCTGAAAAAGATTGTATGCATAAGTCATGAATGCCTGGAAATGTTCAAGGCCAGGGAAGCCTGATTGAGTGAGTGGAACTGGTTGGAACTGGATGATCTTTGACGTCCCTTTCAAGCCAAGCCATTCTATGATTCTATGATAATACATGTAATCGGGTTTATACCAGACATACAGTTGACTGGAAATAAACTGAAAACACTTAGTTATTCCATATAAATCTTTATATTTTGCCATCACATTTTCTATTAAAATCAATGAATAGAGCCAGGTAGAATGAACAGAAATATATGAATTTATGTCAGGGAAACAAATGTCATCAGATTGCTATTAATCTATTACATTTGTTTTTGTTTATCAATACACAAAGTGATTGGGGACTGTTTTTTCTCATTTGAAGGAATCTCACAGAGTGAGCTCCAGCTCAGAAGACATACCTGCTATGAGCAGTATTTCCTTGTTTCCCTGCTGTGAAGGCCAGCTTTTCTATTTAAAATTTGTGCATCAAATTGTTGGGGTGCAGAGCCTATTGCTGCTAAATTCTTTTCAAGTTACCAGGTGGATAGAAGATGGTAAAGCAGTGGAGGTGGGCTATCTTGATTTCAGTACAGCATTTGACACCATCTTCCACAGCATCCTTGCAGCTAAACTAAGGAAGTGTGATCTGGACAATCAAGTAGTGAGGTGGACTGTGAACCAGCTAAAGGAAAGAAGCCAGAGAGTTGTGGTCAGTGGAACAGAGTGAGTCTAGTTGGAGGCCTGTATCCAGCGGAGTCCCTCAAGAGTCAGTACTGAAATTGTACCAGATCTGGTACTGGGGACCCAACAGCATGCAGGGCAACCTTGCCAGTTCAAGGCCAGGCTGGATGTAGCTCTGGGCAGCCTGGTCTGATGGTTGGTGACCCTGCACATAACAGGGGGGTTGAAACTAGATGATCATTATGGCCCTTTTCTACCCAGGCCATTCTGTGATTCTGTGATTCTATGATTGACTCAGTGTGGTCTAGACAAGCCAAAAGGTTGGGCACCCACACTTCAAATGATAATCTATCTTGTTTAATATCTTATTAAAAATGTATGAGCTGCGTGCATGGCCATTAGTATATGCATTACCAGAGATAAAATGTAAGGAAATAAATTCAGGTAAATGTATGTGGATATAAATCTTAATCATAGTAATGTCTCCATCCAAGCTCTACCAGCTGAAAGCTGGAACTGGCTAAAATAAGAACTAATCCAAAGATTGCAAAGTGATTCTCCTTCTTAAGTATCTCCATCAAAATACTTCTGATGCCTTTAAACTGAAAAAAAAATCAAATCAGTCTTCTGGAGGACTTGGAACTGCTTTTCTCAGAAGCAGAGTTGTAATATCTTTGCAAAGAGGAGTTCCTCCACCCAGGAGGTATCTGGCAAATAGAACTTACTGACATGGTGAGCACCCATCTGTTAGCCTGATAGTGGTGCAGTGTAGTCAGGAAACAGGGAGTATCCAAAATTCTGTGATTAATGGAGCTGGCAGTATTTTTGCAAATGTTGGGAGAAAGCAAGAGAGTTGTAAGACAGCACAATTTGCCATTGACTTGACATTCTTTAAGTTAATCAGAATCAGGATAAAGTCAGAGGAATTTAACATTTCAGTCTTTCAGGATGAAAGACAAATGAAACTTAAATTATAAAAGGAAAATAATATATGTGAGCATTACTAATGTCCTCTGCTCCAGTACCTGCTTGGAAATTCAATAAGAGTATGGAGTCAACGAAAAACAGGTTTTGGTACGACGACTAAATTAAACTGAATAACTAGTCTAAGATGACTAAATCGTTGTAATCCAGAACAATTTGCTTTGAATTTCCAGAATAAATAAACCCAAAGCAGCAATACTTCTGCCCCTTCTCTCTAACCTATGAAGACCAAACTGTGAAGCATAACATAGCAGTAATCAGTCTGTGAGGAAGTTTCCTACTAGTTTTCCTATGGTATCCTTAAAGTTTTGCTCAGACTTGCACACACTTGCATTAATACTCCAGATTCTCACAGGACAAATGGTGTCTGACTGGTCCACACTGCTATGCAGCACTATCTTTACCCTGTTAAATACTCAGTATGGATATATCATTTAAAAAAGAAGCATGGCTTTAAGTTCCGTTATGAAACCCAAGTAATAGCAAAACCCACTTCAACGCCCTCTAATTTATATCTGCACCAAAATAACAATTTATTGATTAATAGAGAATTAATTTTGAGTAAAATCTAATTGGATAAAATAGAACTTTGTATACATCAGAAACTATTTTATTCATTCCTTATCATCATTGTTTCTTCTGACTGCAAAAGTATCTCAAGAAGTTTTGTTGTATGGTTCATGCAGTTATCATGATTTCAGCACCATGAAATTTTTTCAAACACTTAATCTGCTGCTTTGTTTACTTCTGTCATAGGATTGTTGCCACCTAACTGTCTTGGACAAAAGCAAGAAAATAGGAAGCTAAGAAAATGGTGCTCAAGAAATTACAAAAGCTAATCTTCCCCCTTCACTGTGTTTTTCAAGTTTTTGCAATGAGAGGAACAAAAAGAACTCTGTTCATGCTTAGGAGGACCTTTTTTTAAAGATGTCCATCTGGACCATCCTTGCTTATATTAAAAATCAGGAATACAGAAGATACTTTGTAAAACAAAAGAAAAGTAAGTTATACTAGCAAGACTATGAATTTCTGCCTATATCCAAAGGGGAGAGATACGTATGTATCTTTATACCAGTTTTCTTTTTTGTCTTGGCTTTGTTAATCTGGATCTCTCAAAAGTAGGAAGTATAACGCTATATATATATATATATATATATAACGTAACTGTATGTATAGTTACAGCTGTAGTCCATAATGATTTGATTAATAATGGATTCTTGGTATTTACACAATATTTCTGATTCAGTGTACTTTACTCATCACTCTTTGTTCAATTAGGAATCAGCAGTCTTCCCAATGCTGTTTAGTGCCTATTTTTGAATTTGTACTTCTGTCTTGGTAAAGATATATATATATAAGGTCCCTGTCACTTGTCTAGACAGTTCAATAGTGTACTCTAAGATGAATGAGCTGAGTGAAAATGAAGCTGTCTCATCAAATGAGATTTTATCCATTTCTCATTTAATTCCAAAATTTAAATATGAACCTCAGTGCTCAGAAACTCTGTGATATGTGGCTCTGAGTCCATAAGCCAACAAATAGATTCAGATGAAATATAAATATTGAGAATCACAGTAGTCACTTTAACTGTGAGAGAAAGAACTTGTTTGCTACTATCCACACTGGAAAGATCTTGATCCTGCTATGTTAATATCTCTTATATCTTCAGAGATGCATCCTCTTGAACAGGGTCAGACCCTTGGAGAAATGTAAGGTGTTCCTTCAAAATGCAGTGTTCTTTAATTCTTTTGCTCCTCTGTTTCTTTTCTTTCTTTCTTTCTTTTTTTCTTTTTTTTTTTCTTTTTTTTTTTTCTCAAGACATTCTCATTTCAGCTGCTTCAGATGACTGCAGCTGTAACAGTATTACATAAAACAGAGTAGTCCCTAACCATTTAGACCTTTGCTTATCAAAGCAAAGATGTTAAACTCTACCAAAAGAAAAAGAAGCAAGAACAGACAGTTTTTTATATATTTCTCTTTTGTGTTCTAGTAAGATTCTTTGGTCTGTAAGGGGCTTTCCTCTTTTTTCAGTAATTAGGTCCCAAGCTGATTCACACTGTCCTCTTATGCAGAATGCATTGTGTTATTACCACTTGGAAGACAGCTTTGCTCACTAGTATGTGTTGCTCAGATAACTATTCGGTTGTTTTTCCACCAGTCAGGAGACCATTTGTGTACCGGAACTGAGAAAGATCATGACTATGTAATTTCTTCGGAGAAAAATAGCTCAGCTGTGACATCTTTATGGAAAGGTTGGGTAGCATTTCATTATTTTGGCTCATGAGGCAAGCCATCATCTATCAGTATACATTTCTACCTTTTGTATCTTATAGTCCCCTAAGTGACTATTTATTGGAACAAAATAGTTAAATGTAACATTGGTTAGGGAACTATTGACTTTTCTTTCTAAACAATTCAGAGTACATGGAAAAAACAGATTATTGTTAAAGAGAAAACTGTCTTTCTCTAAGGTGAACTAGATGCCTGTGCTATGGTCACACAGTGGTATAAATGCCACCAAGTTTTATGCTACCACCAGTGTAAACATATATACTCCTCATTAGAAATTTTACATAATGTACGCTGCTATGACTTTCAGGTAAAGAAGTCTACGAATAAGGTAAAATCAGCCTAAACCATATATGGAAAGCCATTTCATCTTATCTCCAGATCTATTTAGACATTTGAAAGAGAGGATCTCTGCTTCACTTGGTGCTTAGATGATTTCAGGGCTTTGTTTTTCCCTTTCTATCAGTCTTCCGAGTCTTCTTTGCAAGACAATTTATATAAGGCACTGAGGAAAAATATCCTCCAAGGTGTCTGTGCCTGGGCAAGTTCCTGGTGCTGATTGTAAGCGGTCCCTCATTGTTGGGGAGGAGTGCATGCATCTCACATTTGCAGCCTTTGGTATGGCGGTTCCTCATGTGCACTGGAGAAGTCAAACTGCAGAGCTCACAGAATTAATCGTGTCTAGCAGTTACCAGTCCATGACAGGAATTATTGCAACAAATGTCTGTTAGTATGCAAATGAGGCCTCTATTGCTTCCAGCATCATCCTGTAATTACTCAGCTGTTTCTCAAGTGTGATTTATTGAATCAGCAATTTATGAAGATGGAGTGGCATACCCTAATTTACTTGTGTAGCTTCGTTAATCGTTGAGTGATAGAAATATGCTTCCTGTCACTTTTGCAATAGTATTTGTTAGCACTAGAAGTTGATATGGGTCATTTAATTTGTCTTGCAGCATGTTTTGGAATCAGCAGTTTCTCAACAAGCTTGTCTCTCAAATGTTTTCTGTGACATTCTTGTGCGTTTAGCTTAAAGACAAGCTCTGAGAAAACAGCAACAGCTGGTGCTAAACAAGAAGTAAATGGCTAGGTGAATTAGGTAATATATATAATTAGTAATTAGTGAGGAACTGACTGTATGCCTTACTATTGTGCCATTACTGAACACAACTCTAAACGAAAACTGAGGTTAATGTATTCTTGAAGCTGAAACAATATAATATGTAAAAATCAAAATAACTGCTCACTGTAATTTTGTTCATGACCGCTAATAGACTGAGGATCTGTGCTGGGGCTAATTGCAGTTAATGTTACACAGTCACAAATAAATGCATGACACACACAGCTTCAGTTCTGTCAGCTGCACTGCGCTGCTGAGAATCTCAGCTGTATTCATAGTTGAGGAATGCAGATTAAGCTGCAAAGACACGTCCTACAAACATATATATGTATTTTAAATCACAGAGGACCTTTTATTTTCATAAAATTGTTCTGTCCTTGAATCCTTCTTCAACACTTCTGTCTTACAGTGTCTTGCTTCAGATGTCAGTAAAAAATTGTTCAGCAGTTGCTCCATTTACTCCTCACTTCAAACTCTGTTTTATGAATTCATTTGGGCAACATTATCTCAATTATTTTTGTATGCAGCTTTGGCAAATCTGTAACTGAAATTCCCTGGCCATGGTGAAGGATGGCATCAGAATATTATTCTCTCATTCTCTCAATTCTGATATTTTTACATAGGAAACTCACAACTACTACAGGAAGTCTATGGGTGTGCCATCAGGTTTCCACCCCAAATTTTGCAAGCAGAAGTCCTTCTGTTTGTCTGGAAGTGACTTCCCACAACAAATAGGGCACAGCCAGCAGGAGCAAATCACTTAAACTGAGAAATTTGTCATTGTAAAGTGTGGATGCACAGGATTCATTTTCAAACAGATTTCTTCTTTTCTCTTCCGTACAATTTGTTTCTTTATTACAAGAACTGTACTTATGATTTATGTGAGATCAGTTATGGCTTAAGAGGTTATTCAGCACAAGAAAAGATGTCAGAATTGGGCCTTAATTGAACTAGAATATTCATTGAAATTGTATATAATTTTAATATGATGTGAAAAAAAATGATAACAGTAAAATGATAATTAAAACCTATAACTGCTAAAGAGAAAATGAAACTTTAAAAAGGTATTTCAAACACATCTAGACAGCATCCAACATTTTATACTGGAGAATGATTATTCCTTTCTTTCTGGTAAGGTACTTTAAAACCTCTGACTTTTTGCAGGCAGCAGAAACATTCATTATCGCACATGACAAAGAGCTCTCTTTTCAGAATGTACTGTTAAATCACCAGCTGAGTTTGGTACCTAGTTTCAGTGTGCGGGAATAATGACAGCCAACTACTTAGCCATGTGCAGCAGGCATGATCCCCTGATGAAAGGTCAGGGAAAGATTACAGGATGTCAGCTAATAACGCACATGAGAAGCAATGACCCTTAACAGACCATCAGTACTGTGATGGTCAGTTGACAATTGTGTTTTCTCTTTTAAAGCAAGCATTGAACTTACAGACTTGTATCATGACATAAGAACAGTATAAAATGGAATTGGAAATACAGGTCTTTAATTTGAACTCCTGTTGTGATTACTGTCCAAAGAGGAAAAAATGGCTTTAGTAATGTCTCAAACAGTATTTTTTCTGGTTTTCTTGGGCGGGGGGGGGGGGAAAAAAAAAAAAAAAAAAAAAAAAGAGGGACAAGGAATTTCTTCAGAAATGTTTTTCTTTTAGAAAGACTTTTCCTTTGATCTGACTGAACATGGTGGTTGTCTGGCAACCACAGTTTCAAGGATCTTTTCAATAGCCTGTAGTTGCAACAAAGCATTTTCATTGTCAAGCCTGAAAAAAGTGTGAAATGGAGAAGACACTGAGATGTACTAGAGAAGTTGGGCTTTCTGACCGGTGGGCCACATAGTCTCAAGGATACATAAAGAGTTAACCTAAAGATGAAATTGAGATAGCAAGTCCCCCAAATGTTCTTAAAAATCTATGTATTTCCTTTTATTCCCCTTTCCCTTTGCTCCTCTGAGTTCTTTTTTCTGTCCTTTCCAAATACTGAGTGAGTTTCCTAATAGTGGATTAGAGCTTGCATATCAAGGGACGTGATTCTCTAGCAAATACCTTGGTCCCACACAGCTTTCTTACTATTGTCTGTCACTTTATCAAATGACAATTCCCTCAGGGGTGAGAGTCGGTCAGTCTGAGCTTGGTTCAAACGAGAAACAATGGTGATCGAACCTTTTACCAGACCAGTTCCCCCGGGAAGTACAGCTGTACAAGCCAAGAATTTGCAGCTCCCTTGGTGAGGATCAGTGTGAAGAAGAGGACTGTTGGTGGGGAAGCTGTGGTAAGCTTAGCCTGTCTTCATTCATCTCCTGCTCTCCAGCAGATTTAATCTTGTTGGGTGCTTGCACCAACATCTGAGAGACTGGCTTTTGGGTGGAAAGAGTGGGATTGCCTTTGGCTTTAGCATTCACTGCTCAGTTCAGCTCTTTCTCACATTTACCTGTAAGGTGTGATCTGTTGGCATTTACATGTACAAATACCTGGGTTCTGCTCTAGCAGAACCTGTTGTAGGGCTACCTCATCAGCCTTCCTCCCTCACTGCTTCTTGGGCAAGGTGCTGCTCAGCCGTGGGAGTTTTAGAATAACAAGATACGTATGGGGCTGACATTATTATGTGTTACAGTTTACAATGTCAGCATCTAATCAGCTTGTCATCTTACAGTTCTAGCTGTGATATTCCTACAGTTCCTACAATACTGTTGCTTATTATTATTCTGTTCCTAACTCTGGCACTGGCTTGCCTTGGGAAAATTACATGATCTTTATGCTCTATTTTCCTCCATCAGGAAGCTAATATAATTCTAGAATTGCATTATATTACAGTGCTACAGGGACATAATATGTCAAATCTGGAAGCAGAACACCTGCCTCTAAGCAGAACAGTCCAAACTAAGCCCTATCTCTTAGTGTTTACTGCCTCAGACATCATGTCCCTCAACATCATTTCTCTGCTATAAGACATAGAAAGCAACCTTGGGTGTCTGCATATCTACAGTCATCAATCCTTCCACCCTTTTGATTCACAAGTAGATCAGTTTGAGTGTTCATTGCTACAGAGGAGGCAGGTGCTAAGTTGGAAGACATTCTTTATGCTCATGAGTGCAAGAAGGCAACCAGATCTGAAATTACTTACTCCGTGGTCAGTTTATTCACAGAAAAACATGAAAAATTTGAACAACATGGCACAGTTAGGTCAGTATCAAAAAGTGTTTTATTGCAGATAAACTGTCTATGACTAAGACCATATGATCTGAAGTCTCACTTGATGTTCTTTACTGATTCATTCTGGTCTCACTTCCTTCTACTTTCCAACTTCATCTCATCTATTTTACATAATATATGCCTGTGGAGACAAGTGTACTATAGCAGAACTACCTGCACCCAAATAGCAAGGTAGTAGGTTTCTTATCCTACCTTTACATGTGGGTGGGATACTAAATTTCCTTATACGAACACATCAGAATACTAACAAGACAATGATAGAAAATTCTGACTTCTGTATGAAATAAAATCACTGCTTTACTTGCATAGAATGCCTCTAATAGTCTTGTATGTGAAAATAAATCCTTGCTTTCAAATCTCCTATATAATGTAGCATATATAACACTGGTAGTGAGAGCTTCTCTCTTTAGAAAATTAGTTGTGAAAGAACTCATTTTCCCCCATTACACTTATGGGCTGCTCATCCATATGAAATCATCTGAATTGGTGTCCAATTGTTCTTGGCAGATGAGGAGCTTGCATTGAAGAGGACTCCTTTTGCATTGACCCAGCTCTGATTTTGTCACACCAGTAAAAATCCAGAGACTTTTCAACAAGTTTACCCCAAGGATATTAACTTATATTTCCTTGCAACTGGAAAATGTTTTCTCTTTGTGTTCTGTTCAGTCAGATATTTCATATCCTTTTATTTCTGCAAACACTAGGCAGGAAGCATTAGGGGGAAAAAAGAAAAAAAAAAAAGTAAAAAAAAAAAAGTTAAGAATTCAGCATTCCTGAGAAACATGTTATTAGTTTTAAATTAGAAATGATTCAATTCTGCCATGGGATCACTGTCCTACACAGGTGGACCATGCTAGTATAGTACTGTACAAGTCTGAAAAAATCCTTTGCTGAAAACCTTTGGATCTTCCAAATTAGACTCAAAAATACAGCCTGCCACAAATGACAAATTAAGAAAATAAAGGGTAGTACAACATCCAAATAATGAGAACCCTAGAGAAGAGAATGCAAGCAATTTAAACCAAAGAATCAACGGCAGACATCATTTTAAAGCATTTAAATGTTATTCAGAAATGGAAGAAATCTTCAGGATCTTGTCTTTTACTATCAAATATTGAAAGCCAAAGAAAAAAGGCCACTTTTCTCAATAACAAGGAAAAGTAATAAGAATCTGTTCTACTTTTAAAACTTTTATCTCAAGGAAATTTGTCAACTTTTCTTCAGAAATTGGAAAGTGTAGAAACTGGTACAACATTGCACAAACATGCATGAAGCAGGGTCCAAATTATTACCCAAAAGAGAATAAAAATGAAGTGATTGCCTATATTTCCAAGGTCAGCTTTAAGCAGCAAAAGCAGAAAACATAAAAGCAAAAGCAGAACATGCAACTCTTCCAAAATCCCTTACTTTGTACATCCTTTCCATATAAGTGAAATACCTGAAACAGACCATCATGTTGAATTAGCATTTTGCAACACTTGAACATTGTATGCTAAGCAGTGGAGTAGAGGTTCAGATCTACAGCATTTAAGATCCAACATTTCAAACCTCTTGTCAAATCCAGAATTAACTCTGTGTTATTAATTACCACATTACATTACAACACTAAATACACAACTCAGGGAGACAGGATTTTTGACAGTCAATGAAGGATGCTTTCTCTTTTTCTCCGTTCTCTTTTGTCTCATGGCCATATTTCAAACTGTATTAATTTTTTATTAAAGAGACATAACTAAAACATAGTTTATGCCAGTGCTAATTCTAAAACTGACTTGGAGTTCTCATCCTCCAGAGATCCAGTTTTATCTCTGAAAGATAACAGAGAATTCTATAAGTTAAAATCTTAAATTTTAGCTTTGCTTGAACATGATCTTCAAAACCAAGAGCTGTTTTAAAGAAGAGATTATATCTCTCTAAACATCCAAGTTGCTATAAGTCAGATTATGACTTTTTTGCAATAAAATAGCAAAAACAGCGTGTCCTCAAGAAATATTTAAAGTTTCCATAGTCTACTATCTCCAGGTGAACATATTTCATGGAAATAAAATCCTGAATGATTAACTGTTTTTTGAGTATGAATAGATTCCATAAAATTAGAATGAAATCACTCAAATCTGTGCAGGCTTTTTTCCTTGCATTCTTACTTTCTCTAAAAAAAAAAAAAAAAAAAAAAAAGAAAGAAAGGCCCTTAAAGAGACAAGAGGCTGTGAAGTTTCCCATCTACCTTAGCTGTATATAGATTTTTTACAATGTATGAAACTCTTCTGGAGTTATAAATTTAAGTTAAGCATTTTCTTAAGGAAGAATTGCCCTTCTTCTTTCCAAAATGTGAAACATAAGTTCCCAGTCTGAACTAGCCCTGCCTGAGATTTTTGTTGTTAAACTGATTGAAGTGTTTCACACTGAATTGAACTGACTCAGGCCACCCAGGCTTCTGGCCCTTGTTACTCTTGTAAAAGAGCCTTTCTGTTTACATGAATCACAGAACCACTGACGGACATAAAGGAGTTTTGTCATTATATGCATTTTCAGATTGTTCTATTATGAAGGCATTTTAAACTCTTTAAAAATATATCAGAATTTAATTTAAATTACATCACCGCTTAAAAGCGATCAAAGAAATGTTATGAACTTCTTTAAAAACTGACTCCAACTCTGTTTCTTCATTGCCACATAATCCAAAAATAAAGCAAACCTTTTAAAATAAAGCTACAAATTGCTATTTCAAGATTAATTTCTATGAGAATAAGAAAAATTATTTTTTAATGGGATAGTAACAGAAACATTCCCAGTTGAAATTTGAAATTCATTATTCTGTACAAAATTGCTTAAATCTGAGAATCAAGAGGATTAGCCATTCAAGAAAGTAACCTATGTGCTTCTTCATATTTAATGTACAACCATCAGAATCAGAAGCTAAAGCTTATTGACGTTTGCTCTCACTGTTGAGGACATTTCAGGAATTTTCCTCCTACTAATCCTGACTTGTTGCAATTCTTACTTGAGCAGCTGAATATATTCAGAATATTAAGTACATCTCAAGTTATATAATATTGTAAATACAAGTTAGTCATATTTGACCCAAGGCCAATATTCATATTTCATGTTTGACAGGAACTGAATTGTTAGCAGAGCAGGATGAATCAAATGCATTTTCTCTAAATCAAAAAAAACAGATCACTATGGTTCTTTTGTTGGTTCAAACACATTCTGAAAATGGTTAAAATTTAAGTTTGTCCATGTTTTCCTGATGTTTGAATCCAAGCATGATATTTGGATTTTATGCTGTGGCTTTACTATAAGTCTTACTTACATCTTCATGTTTATTTTAAGTACGTTCAGTCATCTACTTTTGAAGTTGCTATGCAGACTCCCTAGAAGATTCCCCCCATTTTCCACTACCCTTAATTTAATTTCTTTTTAAAAACAGTTTCTCATCAGTAGAAGATCTTAAACGTGTTAAAGACAGAATTGAAAAGTAAGTATATTCCCATAACACAGAAGAGTTCCTTTGAGTTTGCAACTTTCCCTCTGAGGGATATGGTTACTGCTCTTTCCATTGCATCCTGATCAGGGAGAGTACCTACAAGCATGTTTTATAAAAAGATTAAAAAATGAAATGTGGACACAATAAATATACTCCTGTTTTTTTCCCTGCAGCCCTATCCAGTTGTTCCCTTCAACCACTGTAATCCAAAAGTAACCCTGATTCTCCACATCTCATCTTCACATCTTGTGGCCTTCTATGATGGAGTGACGGCGTTGGTGGACGAAGGGAAGGCGACCGATGTCATTTACCTGGACCTGAGCAAGGCCTTTGACATGGTCCCCCATCACATCCTCATCTCCAAATTGGAGGGAAGTGGATTTGATGGGTGGACAACTAGATGGATAAGCAATTGGTTGAAAGGCCGCAGACAGAGGGTGGTGGTCAATGGCTCTATGTCCAGGTGGAGGCCGGTAACGAGCGGTGTCCCTCAAGGGTCTGTCTTGGGACCGGTGCTCTTTAACATCTTTATTAATGACATCGATGAGGGAATGGAGTGCACCCTCAGCAAGTTTGCTGATGACACCAAGCTGAGTGGTGCAGTCGATACGGCGGAGGGAACAGATGCCATTCAGAGGGACCTTGACAGGCTGGAAAGCTGGGCTCGGGTGAACCTAATGAGGTTCAACACGGCAAAGTGCAAGGTTTTGCACTTGGGCCGGAAGAACCCCAGGCACCTGTACAGGCTGTGAGGAGTTGTCCTTGAGAGCAGCTCGGCAGAGAAAGATCTAGGGGTCCTGATAGATGAGAAGCTTAACATGAGTCAGCAGTGTGCTCTGGCAGCCCGGAAAGCAAATGGGATCCTGGGCTCCATCAGGAGAGGGGTGGTCAGCAGGGATAGGGAGGTGATTGTCCCTCTCTACTCTGCTCTTGTGAGGCCCCATCTGGAGTACTGTGTCCAGGTGTGGAGCCCTCACCACAAAAAAGACATGGAGATTTTGGAAAGGGTCCAGAGGAGGGCCACGAAGATGATCAGGGGACTGGAGCACCTCCCCTATGAGGACAGGCTGAGGGAGTTGGGTTTGTTCAGCCTGGAGAAGAGAAGGTTGCGGGGTGACCTCATTGCAGCCTTTCAATACCTGAAGGGAACTTACTCCCAGGAGGGGTGTAAACTCTTCGAAAGGGCTGATAATAGCAGGACTAGGGGAAATGGTTTTAAGTTAAAAGAGGGAAGATTTAGGTTGGATGTTAGGGGGAAGTTCTTCACTAGGAGAGTGGTTGGGTCCTGGAATAGGCTGCCCAGGGAGGTTGTGGATGCCCCGTCCTTGGAGGTGTTCAAGACCAGGTTGGACAGGGCTCTGGGCAACCTGATCTAGTAAAGGTGTATGTTTGGTGGCCCTGCTAGGCAGGGGGGTTGGAACTACATGATCCTTGAGGTCCCTTCCAACCCGGGTGATTCTGTGATTCTGTGATTCTGTGATTCTGTGATCTCCAAATATAAGGGAGCAGGCTCTCACTCATCTGTCCTTCCAGTAAATGTTATTAAGTCCCATCAGTCTCCCTTTCAGTCAGACTCTGATCTCATTTTTCAATTCAATCTACCTGAGATTTCTTTCTCCACTGTATTCTTAAGTCTTTGTCATTGGTGGTTGTATCTTCACTCTGGAAGATTGTAATTCTGTCAAAAGCATGATTCTTCGTAGAATCAGAACAACCTTTGGGTTTGGGCTCACATGACTGTAAACAGTGATGCTCATCATAGCAGCATCCATTCCCTGGAGGCATGCACTGTGCCAGCAGAGCTTTATGAATAGCTCGCAGATGTGTAGAGGATGTGGCCACCTCATCTGGCACAAACTAACAAGCCATCTGGGGCTTAGCCTGAAAATCTGTACAGATTCTCATCCCTCACATCCATTTCCTTGGATAAATGGAAGACAGAGAAAGGTAGGTCAATTCTGCCCAGGTACTGCTCCAACAAGGAATGGGACAGTGGTTAGTACACATACCATTTTCAGGAGCCCAGAATTCACCAAAGCCGAAAATATCCTTTCTGTCTCCTGTTTAATCTTCCTTACATGTACATTTATGCACATTTGCAAATAAGATCCACTCTGAAAGGACTGCGCATGAGCACTTCCATTAGTCATTGAAGTAGCTTACTCTTCCCAGTGTGTTTCACACTGCTATGTCATGTCTGATAAAAATATCACTTTACATTTTGTAACTCTTCAAAAACCTGAGGCTAATACTGGCATTGTTTCTCCAATGGTAAAACAATTAAATGAAACTTTGCACCAGATATTTCATCGGTGCTGCCTTATAATTGTTTAGCAAAACTGAGAAATATGTTCAAGTTAAAAGCATTCTTCATTTTAAGTATTTCAAATATTTCTCCTTAATTTTTTTTAAGTGCTTCATGATAACAAAGTGCATTTCATTGCTTGAACATGTTATGAACATTTAAACCTATTGATCTGCATTGACATCTGACAACACCCTTATTTCTGTGATAAATGATATAAGGTACTTTGAATATCATAGCATGTAAAGACAGATTTTTGTTCACATGATTTTGTTAACACCCTATTTTAATGAAATGGAGCAGAGAGAATATACATCAAGGGAAAATCAGATTGCCATTTTCCCTAGCAATTATACAAACAGAAAGAAAAAACAATCTATTTCATATTTTTGTGTAAGTTTTCATATTTAGCATGCAGAAAGCACGATAACCTAGATAGATAAAGAGGCTTTTAGAGATTAATGTGTTAAAAAATAAAGGAACTGATCGCTTGGCCAATCTTTCTGCTGTAACTGTTGTCTGTGTTCTGACCTCCACTGATGCTTCTCTCATAGTTGTCCTAAAACTGAGTGTCAAAGGGGAACTGATCTAACTTTTGCAATAAAGAAAAAGGGCACCAGAACTTATATAATATTCTTCTCTCTCCCCACAGTGGACCATGTAGAGTGTAAGATGTGTGAGAAGTAAAGTGCCTAAAGCTTTTTTCATGTAAAATTAATTGGAAGAAGATCTACTGATGAAAAACCACCATCATTATTTCCTCATAAAAAAAACTGCAAACCACTCTACAGCAGCTGATTACATCATAATTATCCTGTGCTTAATAAATCATCCTTTCATCTTTCCCTCCAACATGGCACCAGCATGTAACTGCAGCAAATTATAGGATGTATGAATACAGATGGATACCTGAGTACAAATGAAGGACAATGCTTGAGGTTCAAATTTACTTGTAGATTACAGCACAGGCATTATTATAACCAGCCATTTTTCAGTGTCTTCCTCTCATACTCCTTGTGTTTGTCCCACATAAGTCATTTCACATCCAGCCCAGGAAAAACACTGTTTTTGACCATGTCCCACATCATGGCAGAGGGACTGATGTCTGCTTTGGATTGAAAAATCATATATCACTGGATTCTCCTTTGTACAACTAGGTACACATTCTAATAATACCTCCTGAGGGAATCTCCTAACCAGTCCTTTCTCTATTTTCTTCACAAGCTCACAGCACTTCACCACTCAAGTTTCAGGAGAGTTGATATGGTAGAAATTTAAACCCTGCTCTGTGTCAATGCTTGGAAATGCTTGTTTTCCTTTCAGACATTATTTATATGTTCATATATTGATCACACATATACTCACAAAATTCACGTACCTGGAGTAAACATTGGTGTCGGTGCCTTGACATACTAGACAATTTATTATAGAATTTTTCTGAGTATTCAAAGACAATCACTGCAGGAATCACCCATATCCACTGAAAATTTGCTTTTTTGGAGGAATTTTGCTGCTCAGTGTTGGAATAATTTCATCTTCTGGATCATTGTCCCAGAGGATTGGAGGCTTCCCAGAGGATTGGAAGCTTGCTGATGTGACTCCCATCTTCAAGAAGGGCCTTAAGGAAGATCCAGGGAACCATAGGCCAGTCAGCCCGACCTCGGTACCAGGGAAAGTAATGGAGCAAATCATCTTGGGTGAGATCGCACAGCATGTGTACAGTGTCCAGGGGATCAGGTCCAGCCAGCATGGGTTCATGAAAGGCAGGTTGTGCTTGACCAACCTCATCTCCTTCTATGACTGGGTGACCAGACTGGTAGATGAAGGAAAGGCTGTTGATGTAGTCTACCTAGACTTCAGCAAAGCCTTTGACACGGTCTCTCACAGGCTTCTTCTGTGGTTGCCCGTGGCCTGGACAGGTACACACTCCTTTGGGTAAGAAACTGGCTAGAGGGCCGTGCCCAGAGGGTTAATGGAGTGAAGTCCAGCTGGTGACCTGTTTTAAGTGGTGTCCCTCAGGGGTCAGTACTGAGGCCTATCTTGTTTAATATCTTTATTGATGACCTAGACGAGGGAATTGATCTCACCCTCAGTAAGTTTGTAGATGACACCAAGTTAGGAGGTGGTGTCGATCTGCCTGAGGGTAGGGAGGCCCTTCAGAGGGATTTAGATAAGCTGGATCGCTGGGCTGGGGTGAATGGGATGAGGTTCAACAAGGTCAAGTGCCAGGTCCTGCATTTTGGTCGCAACAACTCTATGCAGCATTATAGGCCTGGGGATGAGTGGCTGGATGACTGTGAAAAGGAAAGGGACCTGTGGGTGTTGGTTGATGCTCGGCTGAACATGAGCCGACCAGAGGAGGTTTAGGTTAGACTTAAGGAAGAACTTTTTCTCTCAGAGAGTGGTCAGGCACTGGAATGGCCTGCCCAGGGAGGTGGTGGAGTTGCCATCCCTGGCAGTGTTCAAGAGGTGTCTGGATGAGGAGCTGCGAGATCTGGTTTAGTGCTTGTGGTAGCAGTTGTAATGTGAAGACGGTTGGACTGGATGATCTTATGGGTCATTTCCAACCTTATGATTCTATGATTCTATGATTCTATAACTGCTAAAATGATAAAGCAGATTACCAGTGGCTGTGCAGTCACAGAGATGTGTAATTTTAATTTACAGCAGGTGCATGATTTGCATGTTCCCATCTGTGTTATAAGATGTAGGAGAATAAAGAACCAATCTAACTTGCAAGTGCAAACAAAAATGATAGTATTTAACTATCCTTTCTAAGCAGAATGCAGTCAAGGAAAGCAAAATTTTTACTTTACGAAATTAACAACAAAGATGTAAGGTTTGTGTTTTCCCTACAGTGCATCAGTATGGGAACTAATCACTAAATAGATCAGAATATTTAACTTGAAAGTATATTACAGGCATCCAATGTATGGTCCAATTTCACATTTCTTGTCTCAGCTATTTGTTGAGGTAATGAACTCATTGCTTGTTTTATAAGGAATACATCTGAGCAGGACAATGTAAAGTAAAATATTTTGTTTTATGAACAATCATTGCTTCTCATAGACATTGTATACATTAAGTTATTAGGTAGAATTCTTTTTTTTCTTCCTTTTTTTTTTTTGTAAGGAGTCAACATTCTGCTCTTTTGAAATACACTGACAAGATAATTGTAAATCCTAAGCCTGAAATAAAAAGCTGAATTTGAGCCTAGCATTAAATCGTTGTATATCCTAGTCTGCTAACAAGCTCTATAGCACCATGACAAATACAGATGAAACACACAACAACTAATTCATTGCTTCAGTACTTACAGTAAATATGCCTTTAATCTTAAACTGTATGTAGTAAATGCATAAAGTGACAAATAACACTATAAACTTTTATCTCCTAGGTACAGATTTCAAACTTCTCAGAAAAAAAAATAAAAAAAATCATGCACTAAAACTTATTTCTTACGAAATAAGTTGTTCTGAAAAGTGAAATCACATACCAGAGGGAAAAAAAAAAAAAAAAGTGTGATATCTGGCGACCATATTTATTAGTCCTGGATCCTATCGGATCAGAAGATGCAGCATGAAGCTTTTATGTCTGCTTAATGCCTCAATGAAGTCATTGCACAATTATCTTTAAGCCATATGCACTAAACTCAGCAAATCTCAGAATTCGCGAATATGTCTCCATATCCATGTATTACTAACTAAAATTGCTGTCTCTTATAGTAAAACACAAAACATCTGCTTAGGTGACACTAAGTGTCCATGCATAGATAGATGAGTTCATCTGCATGATTATCAACGACATACAAGAACACTTAAATACTTAAAGGTATTTTTCAGTAACGCATGCATCTTTTCTACAGTTACCTGGTTTTCAGAATGGAAGATACAATTATTTTATGATGTTCCTGTGCTCCCATGTTTGAAATTATTCTGGTTTGCTTCTTGGAATGAAGTTAGGAGAAACGAAATACAAAAGTGTCGAAACTCCGTAAGGGAACACAGGGAGAGAGGATTCGTTGATGTTTTTTTATCCTGGCTTTATTCAAACTGACAGGAGACCCTAAGATGAAACGCAATGCTACATAATAATGAATACAGATGCTCAGACAAGGAGATGAGATAAAGTGATTGTCAGGAGCTGAAGACAGAAAGGAACTCAGAAGGGAGAGGAAGGCACAGAAAGTACTAGAAGACAGTAGCTTAATCTGCAAGCTCAGAAAGGAAAGAAAACATGATAGATGAGGATGGGAAAAAACTTGCAGATACAGACAAATGATTAAAAATATTAATATGAAACATTTACAAATTTCTCTGTGTAAAATGTATCTTTGAATGAGTAAAAATTTTATGAATATATTTACATTTGTGTTGACAAATACATCTGAGTATCTCAACTTATTATTTATTATTATTATCTCAACTATAACTTCATTTTGAAAAAGTCGGATACGTATAGATAATACAGATTCAATCCACAGCTTGCCCTACACCATGTTCTTTTCCCACATCACATCCTTATATCTAAACTGGAGAAAAGTAGATTTGAAGGGTGGACTATTCAGTTGAAAAGGAACTGCTTGGATGGTCACAGCCAGAGGGCTGCAGTCAACACCTCTATGTCCAAGAGGAGACTGATCACCAGACTGGTGAAGTGGTGTCCTGCAGATGTCAGTCTTCAGACTGGTGCTCTTCAATATCTTTATTAATAACCTAGATAGTGGGATTGAGGGCATCCTCAGCAGGTTTGCTGAAGACACCAAGGTGAGTGGTGTAGTTAGCACAACAAAAGGAAAAGATGCCATCCACAGTGAACTGGACAAGTATGAAAAGTGGGCCCACAGGAACTTAAGAAGATTCAATAAAGCCAAGTTAAAAACATTTCATTTGGGTTGGGTCAATCCCAGATATGTGTACAGATATGTGTAAAGAAGAATTTGGGAGTCCTGGTCGACAAAAAGCTGAAAAGCCAGCAGTGTGTCCTTGCAGCCCAGAAGGCCACCAGTATCTTGGGCTGTATTAAATGAGTGTTAGTCAACATGATGAGGGAGTTGATCTCTCTTATGAAGAAAACTGAGAGATTTGGATCTATCCAATCTGAAAAAGAGAAGGCTCTGGTGAGACCTCATTGCAGCCTTCCAGTACTTGAGAGGTACTGACAAGCAGGAGGGAGACTGACTTTTTAGACAGTCTGATAGTGATAGGACACAGTGGAATGACTTTAAACTAAAGGGGAGATTTAGGTTAGATATTAGATAGAAATTCCTTACGGTGGTGAGGCATGGGCACAGGATGCCCAGAGAAGCTGCAAAAGCTCCATCCCTGGTGGTGTTCAAGGCCATGTTGGATGGAGCCCTGGGCAGCTGAGCAACCCTGCCAATGGCAGAGTTGGAATTAGATGATCTCTGAGGTCCATTCCAACCTCAGCCATTCTATGATTCTGTAGTTTGGAACATGGGGATTAATCTGAAGATAGTATATCTCTTCAAAAAGGAAAAGTCTGTAAAAGTGAAAAATATCTTTATTAAAGTTCAGTTAAGAACAAAAATGTATATAGCGTCCAGGGAAGAAAAATCAACCAGAACTGAAGAATTTGGATACCTGAAATTTTTGTTCAAATAAATGGGTAACTGTAAAATACAGAAAAGGGATTGTCTAGAAAGTAAAGCTAGCAGCTGAAAACAAAGAGACAGACACATAACATTAAGAAAACTCCAAAATAAATAACAACACAGAGACAGCAAAAGAGAGCAAGACTAAAGAAATAGAATCCTGACCAAAGATGGAAAAAATGTCAGTTAAACTTCTGTTTGAGAGACAAGGTGATGACTTTACACTGAGCATAGCTGTCGAATGGAGCAAAATGGATCTGACTCATCAGGCAAATGGTACTTTTCCTATCTCCACAGCATCAGGAACTTTTCTGCCCCAGTGACAAGAGGTGAGGGGTATTTCATGAATGGATAGAGAAGCAGGCATTTTCAATTATGACTATGAAGGAAGGAAAGAAGTGAGTTGCCTTAGTATTTTGTTTTCCTCATTCCATTATCAGACTTTTGGACCATATTAGGATTTCTTTTTTAATATTATTTAATAAAATTTCAATCAATCAGAAATAGAAGTATATTGCTATTGAGGAGTGGCATAACTTCCATGGTAGAGAAAAATGTAGAAAAAAAAATATTCACAAAAGGCAGTAGATAGATGAATTGAAATAGGTGCTGTCAACCAGGATACATAAAGTATCTTCATATTCATTCCTCCATGCATTTTCTCTATCTAGTATTACCAGTCTTTCTGCTGATAAACTTTTTAAAAGATATGAACATGTATCTGAAAGGAAAAGCTTAAAATAGATATAAATATGAAGGTATAAACTATAGAAAAGCAATATACAATTCTGAAAGAGAAATCAATTGCTCAGAGTGTTTTGAGCCTTTTCTAGAAAATTTTCCAAATATTAAATTGAATTGCTGCTCTTCATAATGATGTGGAAGACTCAAATATTGCTTTAGATATCTGTGTTGAGCATTTCATGAGAAAAAGACAAATGATACAGATTTTGAAATGGTCTCCATTCTAGCAGTAACTAAGGAAAGTATTACAGATCATCAAGATATTTTTAAATTGTCATTTTGGTCCATCTTGTTTCTAGAAATGTTACCAGAGCTGACATCTGGCCACTGGAATTTGATTTTAGTAGGTACTGGGGCATGGCAGACATTGCAGTAGACTGGAAAAAAGCTACCATTGCACCATGCTCTTGAAAATGTGGGCTAACTGTGAATATAGCTGTAAGATTGTATGTCTCATGGTGGGTAGTGGATACATTAAGGGAAAAACTGGCATACAGCCTGTTCTAGGGATCCTGCTTTATCAGAGATTTGGACTAGATGATCTCCAAAGGTCCTTTCCCTATGATTATGTAATTCTGTGACATAAGAATTATCTATTAAAGAGTTTTAAAATTGGAATGCAGTAAGAATGTTCAGCTCAGGTTTAGAGAGGGTAGCTCTTTATCAGAATCACGTTGCTGTTACCCCTCAAGCCATGTCAATGGAGCAGGCTTTCTGCTCTGCTGATGCTCAGGGAGCAGTTCATTTTCCCTGGCTGAAGCAGATTTCCTGCTCCATAGATCTTTGCTGTCCTCCCTCCCACAGCAGCAGGACCAAAATCCTATGTGCTTGTCAGAGCCCTCCCCTTTCCTCCCTGAACCTTATTTTCTCAGTCATCTTCACTCACCCTGTCAACAAGCCCTTCATATTGTTAGCATGCAGTGAAGACTCATTTCTTCCTTTTTCCTTCTCATATGCAACAGCCAGGTATGAACACTAGGAATTTCAAATGACAAATCAGAAGTTAATCCAATGGCTGTACCTCTATTTCAACACAGCAAATAACAAATTATAGTGAAAATCACATTTAAATCTGAACCATAGTAAAAAATGGCACATATAGGAACAGAAGACAATTAAAGAGAATTACCAGCAAAGAATAGCTCATCAAATTGATTCTGTTTTCTTGGCTGCTTCTGTAGACTTGCTAAGATGCTGTTTGCTGTTTGCATGAAAAACATCTTCTAGAAAAAGAAAGGACTGAGTTAAGGAGACACCACAATATCACTATTTACTTCTACTTTATTTTGAAACTCATCCCCATTTTACTCTGAATAGGTTTTCAATTCTTTATCTCTCTGAGCCCTCACTATTTGTCTGCTACTGGGACATTACAATTTTCTGAGCTTATTTGGCTGTATATTTACATGCTTGTGCCTTTAGGCTCAGGTCTTAATGATGTTAGCTCCTCTAGGAGTTACTTTGGGAGTAATATCATACACAGGGCACACAGAGCATCAACATTATTATTATCCATCTTCATTATCTTTTAATTCATGAAAATACAACATATTTTTCCCACATAACCTTTGACAACATGATGAAAAAATCAATGCTATAAGCTAGTAATTAAAAGCCATATCATCACCCATCTGCACTGAGGTTGTGTTTGCATTTGTTGCCTTTTGGATGCATTTAGTGACTTTAAAAAAAATATACACATTGTATTGCATAAAGCAATCATCCATAATATAATTAATTCATTACATTATTTACCCTCATGTGAACAACCTGTTTTTGTTATCAATATGTCTCGAGTTATGTGAAAGTGTCACGCAACAAGGGAAATAACTTTAGTTCTCAAAAGAACTTTATTTCACTTTTGAGTCTTGCAGAGGTTCACTTTAAGAAGCATGCTTCCAACATGAGTGTGTTGCCCAGAGTACAGGTTTTAGGAGGTGGGTGGACATGCTGGCATAATGGTCAGGGGCGGCAGGCAGATGGCGACTCAGCAGCCCACCAGCACCCACCTTTTGTTGCAGGTTACATCTGCTCTGCACCCAGTCAACACAACGTCATGCTGACGGCCTATTTGTATGCAAATGTAAAGGTCTGAGGTATCTTCAGCTTATGCTATTGTCTCACCATATGCCGACATTTGTCACACAGCTGCTGTGTGTGCATTCACTGAGGGGGCAACAGAGAGCTGAATCATAATTATATTCCAGCTACGGGCAGCTTGCTGCACTGATGACAGAAGTTTATTTATGTAATTGTGAGATTGTCATCATTGTTTATTTACCATACCTGACCATCTTCTGAGATCCCAAAACACATGTTCCCCAAGTGCTGCTCTATAAACAAAGTTACAAATAAAGCTTTCATTTTCAGAATCTTGTTAGGACAATTTTTCTCTGAAATAATTTCTTAATTGTTGGTTCCCTTGGATAATACATACATAACGCTGACTAGATTTTGTGAATAGAGATATAATTTACATCTAAATCATAATTAAAGGAGTCAAGATTAATTTGACAAGAATAAATTGATAGAAATGAAAATATAATTTTATCAACCATACAGGAATAAAGCCTCTTCCAGTTATCTATAAGAGTTCACTGGTGCCGCAGATTATATTTTTGTTCATTATGATTACACCTTCTTTCTCCTTTGAATCCCTTTATCTGGTTCCTAAGCAACCACACCAAGGCTCCTCTTCAGAGACGGGCTATATTCATGACCCTAGAATGGGATTCCTCTAGGTAGATGGGGAATAGTCTTGGGAATTTCAAATGCCTGCCACAGGATCTCATCAGGAGCTGAGTACCTCACATTGACAGCATAAATCAGAGACACTAGTGCTCAGAGAGAAAATAAATGTACTGATTTTTCCCAGATGATGCAGTGGGTGTAAGAGCATCACACCTTTACCAGTCTGCTGCAGCTTAATTTTGCCAGTTCAAGTCTCCCAGTTCAAAAGAGATAAATATCGTATTTGCCATTTACTTTCTATATATAATCCTAGCCACTCAGCAACTGACTGCTTAACTGATTGCTAGATGTATGGAAAGACAATTTTTTTAATGATTCTTGAGAAGGTAGGATTGCTAAAATTTTTACTCCAATGCTGTCAATGGCTGCATGTTTGGACTTTGAATAATTATTTTCATTCCTCATGTCTCATTTTGTTATTTAAAAGTGAAATATAATGCTTCCTACCTCACAAGGATTGTATTAGTAATTCAAGTTTTCAAAACAAACAAACAAGAAAAAGTAGATGCACATGAAGAAAATGAGAAAAGTTAGCGCTATGACAATACTTGATCTCTGATTTTTTTTTCCTTTTTTGATGCATACATGTAAGACAAAAATAGGCTACTAGCATTAATAATTGTTAGTTAAATGCTAAGAATAGTGTTAGTTCTTGTGAATTAAATGATTGCAGCTTGTTCTGTCCATCATGAACCAGAAGAGCTATCATACTTCCACTTAGGAGATGAAAAACCTTCTATTTATAAAATATATGTTCCAAAGACCATTCTTTGATACCAACAGAGATGTCTGTTGCTGGTTGCGTGCTGTGTTATACTTAGTTACATCACTAGGCATGCCAGTAATTTATCTGAACTTCACTTCATTACGGATTCACTCTCTTTCTATGAAAAAAATATTTCCTGAGATTTCGAGTTCTTGTAAAAACTTTTGGCCTTAGAAGTCAACAGTGGTTGGCAATGTAGTCTTCAAGAAAGAAGAAATTCCTTGCTACAACTAAGAAGGCATAAAAAAATCTAGAAAGAAAAGACATTTGGGGGCAATTTTTTCAGTGGCATTTCATAAAGTCTCATATTGGATTTCTGTTTTCCTTTCACCTCATGGCAGGAGATATGGCATGTGACTTTGGATTTGTACAGTCTGAACAATAGTAGTAAACACAATTTTACTTAAAAGTGTTTGTTTTTGTAGCCCTTCAAAGAAGCAATGCAATAAGGAGGAAGTATTTACCCTTTCTTTTAAGATAAGGATAGTTAATGGCTTGCTGTCAGTGTAGGCAGACTGGTGGTGGAAAGCTAATAGCTGTTATACTGTCTAAACTGTTTGTCTATAATGCTAGTTTAAAGAGAGATAGAAAAGTCTTTCAGGTCCTGAAGTCCTAAATTTATTAATTTTCCTCCTTTTTTCTTGATCCTCAATTTTCACATTAAATGATATTTTCTTGCTCTGTTTTCATTTCAGAGACTTTTACAGAAAAATGAAGTTTCTAAAAAAAAGCAAAAAAAAACCCAAAACAAAACAAAACAACAACCACTCTTACCCGTCATCATTGCTCTCACTTCTGTCCACTATGGAGTTTCAGGTTTCAGTCTTTCTCTAGGCTTTCATTTTTATTGTTGTCTGTTCCAAATACTTTCTTTATTCATCAACCAGGTTGGTCTTGCTGTAAATACAGATTCCAAGCCTATACTGTTCTCCCTGGATAGATAAATCAGATTATTTATTTTTTTAAATGATATTTTACCACTGCAGTCAAGATAAATTTTGCTGTTGTTTCGAAAAAAAACAAGCTTCAGCCATTTATTTTTATTTCAGCGTCATTTAGTTCCACTTGCCCTCTAATATTGTGACAGAAGAACACCCAGCTCAAACATAGCCACCTCTGATTATCTCTGACATCCATCTTGTCAATTTAAATTTCTTTTGATAATGGCATTCTGTGCATCCTTGGTATTCTGCATTTCCAAAATGTCTAAATTTGGTTAACAACACATCATCTACATTTTAAGCATTTGGCTATCATACTGGAGGATCTAATAATTTTGTATCAGTTTTCCACACTATTGTTGAAATCTCTTGCTGTCTACAGAGAAACACAAATCAGCCTGTGTGGAGTACTGAATGAAGGCAGCAAGATTGCTTCAACAAGCCAAGTTATTTCTGAAATCCCTACATTATGTTATCTTATGCCACACTGATGTCTTCTACATATCCAAATACAACAATGCAACACCTTTTTTGGCGTCCATGCTCGAATCAAAGACATGCCACCTTCAAAAACAAAGACATTACAATTAATCTTGATCCCATGAACCCATCATTAAGTATAATGCTTCCTCTGAACATCAGAAATAAAAACATATATTCAAAGCCCACTGTCCTTATTTCTACCTCCTCCACGCTTTATTATTCCTGGGCCAGAAAGCATAGTTTTCAAATCTTTCTGAGCTGCACAATAGATGACCCACAGGACAGGGTCCCTGGGGATCCCAGGGGTTGCTTGTTGAGAGGGGAACTACAGCACCCTATGTTTTCCACAGTGCGCTAATTCTCATTTCCTTGGGCCTTGCCTTCCAGATCTTTCCAGATCTCCCAGACAGAAATTCAGATTGTCCTGCTACCAGACAATCGGACAACCATGACCACAGCAGCAAGGGGTAGCTCCATCTTTGGAACCTCACCAAAGTTTCCTAAGAACGGTGACATCCGGCAATTGCCATCTTTGTGATATCATTTCCAGCAGCATCCATCTCCTCCAATTTATTTTTTTTTATTTTTTATTTTTTTTAGGATCTGGAACGTCCTAAAATGTGCCTAAGGATTTCTCACCTTCTTCTGTTGCTCCAATTCCTTTTTCTTTCTGTCAAGTATTATCCAAATCCAGCTGTCTCACTTATTAGACTTTCTCAGATGGTTCATCTTCAAAAGTTACCAAAACCAAATGAACATAACACATGCAAAAAAGTTGTGTCTGTGACAAAGAAATAAGGACAGACATTTTAGGCTCTTTATTCTCTTCCTGAATTTGAGTGAAAGTCTTTTTTTTTTTTTTTTTTTCTGTTGTTTATACAAGAAATAGGCAGAAAACAACCAAAGGTCTTTTTTTTTTTTTTTCTTTTCAACTTATAATAAAGTCTGCTTTAAACAGTAGGTTTAAAAAAGACTGCAGCTGTTACGGATATTATGAAACAATAAGGTTATTATGAAATGCATTTTGGCAATTTGCACTTTATGTAATGCTTTGTGTTACTGTAACTCTGTTCTTATGTGTCGCTTCTATGAGTACATAATTGATTTATTTGTTTATTTATTTGATTTTAAAAGGTTACCTTTTATTTCAGTGTTTACACCTGGAAATATTTGACAGCTCTAGTATTAACTTGTTTGCTACACTCCAGAAAATGGCACAATAGATTGCAGAATTACCTGGACCTAAGACAGGAGCAGAGAAATGACAAATATGAAATCTGGGTGCAGGATCACTCCAGTATCCAGCTCACTTGACTCACAATGCTTTCATTAGCTATATAGAACAACGCATTGTCAGCGTTTGGTTAGCTAAGTGGCATTTGGGTACCATCTGGGCAGTGTTGAAGGAACAGCCAACAAGGGATTTTTCTCAGGATGCGACGCCAGGCGGCAACACCCCACTTTATCATGCTGGGAGTGGTGCCCCGCTGCTAAGATGCAAAGCAAAGATATAAGTGAAATGGTTCAATGTATGCTTGTTGGAGAAAATCTCACTTTTTTTTGTACACTTTCATGCAGCATACCAACTTGGCCAAATTTCTGATTGGATTTCCCAGCATTTCACCCAAAATGACAGAAATTCACAGGTAAATACAATTCATCTCCTCAGTTCCTTGTGGTTACTTGACACTTATGATGGACTGCAAAATTCACTGAAACACAAACCGCCCTTCCAGGTGGTTTTGTCTACATGTAAGTAAGTGAGTAACTTGATATGCTGCAGATAAACATAACTCAATATTTTAACTATGATTTTTTTCTGAGTTACGTGCAGGAACCTCTTGTACAAATTTTAAATTAAAACAGTTTATTCTAAATGAGAATGAAATGAGGGGGAGCGGGAGAGAACATGTATTATATTCTTTATCGTATTTTCATCAGATATTATTTTATTTTATTTTATTTTATTTATTTATTTTGAGACAGAGAGAAAGAGATGGCTGGGAGAATAGTATTTTACAAGTATGTTCTTCCATTGGGTTTAGAACAGTCAGTTTAAGATCCACTCTACAGACTCCGAAACTAGGAGAATTACAGATAGATCACTGCAGCAGACTTCTACCAAGAGTAGAGTCTTGAGAAGAAAACCAGAAGCATGGACAATCTCTGACTGTATTTTTAACTCTTTAGTACAAAGTAGTCCTGCTTCCTGGAAGCTGAGAGAATGTTTGTGACATCAAACATGCACAACATGTTCTTCAGCAGTTTGGACAGGAGAAGCAGCTTGATATAATATTTTTCTTTAATGATTATCTGATTCATCCCACATTTACAGCACAATCCATTTTTTGTCTCTTGTTTTGCTGCTAGAAAAAAAATTAGAAAGGTCACTTTGTCCAAGCAAAAATCAATGGAATAACACCACCTTTTTGCTTCTTTTAAATAGGGATGATTTCTTTGCTTGTTTGTTCTTCAAAATTGACAGTACTACACGAATATCCCAACAAAATTTCTGAAAGAAGTATGCTTCTCACTAGCAAAAAGATCACCCTTAAATGGCTTAGACAAGTTTAGAATACTCCAGGTCAAAGCAACAAACAGGTATTTTTTTCCGTAATTCTCTAATAAATAAAAACTATTCAAATCCATAGCATTAATATTTTTAATGAACAAGAAACCTACAGTGTTCTCAAATTTCTTAGAAACAGCTGGGTTTCTTCTCATTTACCTTGAAGCTCCAACTGTGTAGCTTCACTGAATTCAGTAGATGTATGCCTCTTGTCAGAGAGAAAAGATTCAAGACCAATTTGCTTGTGTGAAGCATGAAAATAATAGTAACAATGCAAATTTGTGAATAGAATTCCTATTTCTTTTCCACATTCTTCAGTAGAAACAAGAGGGAAAGAAATCTCTCAGGTAGAAAAAAAAATGCCAGGAGTTCACAGAAAAACTCTGTTCTTCACTTTTCAAAGAAAAAGCAGGACAGAGGTTTTCACTGATTTTTTTTTTTCTACTATTTTCTATGCCAGAAATCTCCCTTTTGAAATGGGACCACAGTCATTTGCATTGTTGTCAGCTGTCTGACTAAACTGAGAGAAAAGAACTGTACACTGCTAAAGAAATACTTCTTGATAATTCCTAAGTTTAAACTTCACCAACATCTGATTAGCAGCTCAATACCGAGACTGCAGGCCTAGGCCTTGTACAGCCTGCAGAGGCATAGTTGGTGGCTAAATGACAGATAGGAAATCAGTGAAGTTTCAGAGTAAACAGAACTGAGCAAAGAACTGGGGTGTGTGTGCTGGGGACTGAGGGATTGCACCTGGATATTCCAGGAATAACAATGCAGTCATCATAAATGATGTATAAAAATGATTTGCTTGATATTGCACTTTTAGTTAGTGCATTTTAAGAAGTGGAATGTAATTTTTTTGCATTAACTAGTAACATTTTTATTTTTATTTCCTTTTTTTTTTTATTTATTTTTTGACTGAGTTGTTGCCAACTTACATGCCTAGGAAACTCGGAAGCCAGAAAGACAGTGTGTCTCTCAGATGCTGGAACACATAATCACAACACAATGAATTGCTCCAAAGACCAGTCCTGAGAATGTCCAAGACAAGGCAAAGCATACAAAATACAGAATCTGTATTCTGCTTCCACTCTGGCAGCAGTAAAAGATGATCCCAGTCTGGCTCTTGCATTTGCTACACAAAGGTGGTTAACAGGAATACATTCCTAAAAACTGAACACTGTATTTGTGCATGAGTGATTGCTTGGTAAGATATTGTCATTTGAACTGTGCAAGACTCCACACTTTAAGACTTAGTTCCTTCTGGTCTGAAAGTCCATGAATTTTTGAATAAAATATTACAGATGAATGTGAGCTGAGGGAAAACCTTTCTTTCTACTTAAGCTTAATGACTCTATTGTCTGAGCTATTTGAGAGAAATGGAGCAAGTGGAATGAAATGACTGAAACAAATCATTGATATAACTTTTATAATACTTGTATGGCAAATACTGTCTGTTCTGTCACTAACTGAAGTGGTCAGTAGGGATGTAAGTATTCTTAGATGCACTCATTTGTTTTCTTGAGTAAAGTATTTTAAATGGGAAAAGCAGATAGAAAATTATTAAAAATGTCATTCAAACCTCATTATAATTTGGAAAAAACGTGCTTAACACTGAATGTTTTCCCTTGAACATTCTGCAGTGCAAAAGATCACATTATATATTGTGCATGTTATTTCAAGGAGGTGATATGGCAGTTGCCAAGGTAACAGTACTTTTTAAAAGGCTAAAATAAAGGATGTTGCTGCCATGACCTATCTTAACAATAATTCACTTGACCATGGGATTTGAGAAGATAATCTAGAGAAATAAAAAAAAAAAAGACAACAAACAAACCACACAGCAGAAAAGAAAAAATAATCTTGGAATTGCGTCTAATCTTGTGCAGAAGTTTCCTCTCTTGTCTAACAATGAAAAGTAAGTCATCTCACAAATATTTTTCAGAGTTGTAAGTGAATACATATGCCTACAGTACTCATTTTACTTACAATTAGTAAACGAATATAATTATGTTTCCACTTAAAAATAGTACTTCCAGTAAGGATCCACCCTATTATTATATCCCTCAGTAACTGGAGCCATGTGCCACAAGAAACAAGGGAATCTGAGGTGCATGATACTATAGCAATGACCTCAAGCTCTGCACTCGGGCAGAATACATGCACCACTTGCTCTTTGATCCACATGAACCAAAGGTGTATGGGAGTGGAAATAAATCCCTCCAGCTGGAACAGCTCAGTGCCTCAAGGCTGCCACTTGTACTGGGAAAACAGCAGCGTTGGTCTCTGAATGTGGCAGCCAGTTGAGTTTATTTCCTACTCTTTCTTCCATACCTGAGCACCTAAGGACTTGTTCTGCCACAGTATATGAAGGCTCTACAGTCTATTTGCAACCAACCTGTAGATGTTACAAGAAAATTACTGATCAAAAAAGATACATGGTAAAATACAGCAAAAAGCACAACTTTGGTATCACTAACAAAGTTATTAATTTCCCACATCTGAAGATTACCTTTGACAGTCAATAGCAATTGCAGTAGAAATCTATATCAATTCTCAGTAATATCTTATTAAAGCATTTACAAGGATGCACATCTGTAAACCAGCCTAGATATCCATTGATGGCCAGTCCTTAATGAGAGCTACCAAAGGGGGTGAAGAATGAATGCTGCCATCCATTCACCCATAAGGGCTTCTTGGCAGCTGTCCTTTCCAACCCAGGCACCTCCTCTGGTTGTGGGAATCAGCAATAAGATTCCTTACAGAATCACGGAATCACACACAGACACACAGACACACAGAATCATAGGGGTTGGAAGGGACCTCCAGAGATCATCGAGTCCAACCCCCCTGCCAAAGCAGGATCCCTACACCAGGTCACACAGGTAGGCATCCAGGCGGGTCTTGAATATCTCCAGAGAAGGAGACTCCACAACCTCCCTGGGCAGCCTGTTCCAGTGCTCCATCACCCTCACCGTAAAGAAGTTCTTGCGCACATTGGTGCGGAACTTCCTATGCTCCAGCTTCTGGCCATTTCCCCTTGTCCTGTCTCCGCACACTGCTGAAAACAGTCTGGCCTCGCCACTTTGCCCCCCCACACCTTAGATATTTATAGACCTGGATCAGGTCCCCTCTCAGTCTTCTCTTCTCAAGGCTAAACAGACCCGGATCATTTAGCCTTTCTTCATAGGGGAGATGCTCCAGGCCCTTCACCATCTTTGTGGCTCTTCGCTGGACTCTTTCCAAGAGATCCCTGTCTTTTTTGTACTGAGGAGCCCAGAATCACAGAATCACAGAATGGCCAGGGTTGAAAGCGACCTCAAGGATCATGAATCTCCAACCCCCCTGACACATGCAGGGCCACCAACCAACCACCCCATTCAATACTAGACCAGGATGCCCAGGGCCCCATCCAATCTGGCCTTGAACACCTCCAGGGATGGGGCATCCACAACCTCTCTAGGCAGCCTGTTCCAGCACCTCATCACTCTCATAGTAAAGAACTTCCCCCTGACATCCAACCTAAATCTTCCCTCCCTCAACTTAAAAGCATTTCCCCTTGTCCTGCTGTTATCTACACTTTGAAAGAGTTGATTCCCCTCCTGTTTGTAGGCTCCCTTTAGGTACTGAAAGGCTGCAATGAGGTCACCCTGCAGCCTTCTTTTCTCCAGGCTGAACAAGCCCAGCTCCCTCAGCCTTTGTAGGAGAGATGCACCAGTCCCCTGATAATCTTTGTGACCCTCCTCTGGACCCTCTCCAACAGCTCTCTGTCTTTCTTGTACAGGGGGTTCCAGACCTGGACGCAGTATTCCAGATGGGTTCTCACAAGAGCAGAGCAGAGGGCTAAGCCTTTCATTCATCAAGACCCCCAGGTCCTTCTCCACAGGGCTGCTCCCAAGGACTGCTCCTTCCAGTCTGTATGGATGCCTGGGATTCCTCTGGTCCAAGTGCAAAACTCTGCACTTTGCCGTGTAGAACCTCATCAGGCCCACCTTTCTAGCCTCTCGAGGTCCCTCTAAATGGCATCCCTTCCTTCTACCGGGTCAACTGCACCACTCAGCTTGGTGCCATTAGAATATCTGCTGAGGGTGCACTCAATTCTGTCATTGGTGTCATTGATAAAGATGTTAAAGAGTTCTTTATCTATACCAAGTGTTTTGTTACCTTGATGGGTTGATTGTTTTTTTTTTCTTTCATTCCTTCTCTTTTCCTTCATTTTGGTTATAATCATTTCTTCACGTCTGTATCAATTCAGACCACTTTAGATGCATGGTAACAGGGGAGTTCCCTCACATATGTGAATACACATGGACACAAGTATGTATACAATGTGCATGTTAAGATAGATTCTTCATGCATTCATTCATTCATTCATTCATTCATTCATTCATTCATTCATTCATTTTTTCCTATATGAAGGTGACCAGTAATCAATCAAATAGATATTCCCCATATTCATTTCATTTTTTTTTCAAGTATGATGAATATATATGTATTAATCACTATTGCAACTGAACACATTAATTCTAATGCTTGGTACTTCAATGAATTTTTTTTACACACCTGACCCAATTAATCACTGCTTAAAACTTCTTCAGTATAAAGTAAGTGACAACCTTAGATAATCCAGCCTCTCATTTCCAAAATAGATGACACATATGTTTGACTGAGCTATTTAAACTAGCGTGACTGAAAAGAAAATAAAAGAATATACTGTTTGCAGTTTGTGTAAAATGGATGATCCAAAATTTAGATCCTGTGAAACATGCTATGCTATGCTATGGTTTTCAAACAGTGCATGCTGAGACATGCTATGTTTTACATACCATAAGGAGGAAAATATAAAATCAAAACTGACATTAATAAAGAGGCTGGGAGGCTGAAAGACTTTTTTCATAAAACTGCTCAGAATGAGTTTTGAAGTAAAGGACCACAGCTAAGGTCTCAACAATAGGACCTCACCAATAGGACAGATGTGTATCATCTGTCCTTTCCAAATGCAAAGAGAGGCCCCACACAACTTGTATTTCTTTCTAGTTACAAAGCTAGTGCAGAAGTTTGCATAAGGACACAGTTGAAATTTTGTCTAAGCATCTAACTGGCACATTTGTTTCAAATCTGCCCATTTGGGTCTGAAACCAGAAACAGAGCCAGAGCGCATACCAGAGAACATCCATAAGTTAAATTTGCTAGCAGCAATTACAGTCTATTTCCAGCTTACCATACCCAGATTTTATCCTTTTAATGAACTTGTACTGTAAATTCTCTTTAGGTACTCATAACTTCAGTTCTTCTTTAGATGAAGTTCTTTATGTCCTCTTTAGAATATATTCTATTTTTTTAAGAATGGATCAAGAAGGTGAAACTTATTAAAATTTTATTTTGCTACCCTGGAGTCCTTAGAATTAAAATGAATTTTAAAAAGAAGTCTTTCCGAAGCATTTGTGTTTTTTTCAATGACTAAATTAAAATAAATAAATAATAAGTAAAATCCAATTCTTCCTTGGTTTTATGAAATATTGGCTATGAAAAAAAGGTTACAAGTCAGTCAGAATGATATATTAGGCTTACTTTGTGTTTTCTAATATCATCTTGTTCTTTAATATCTTGTTTACAGTCACTGAGGTCAACTGACTTATAATACAGCAAATATGATGTGATGCCAAATGTAAGTTCTTAGTTTCAAATATGGATGTATCTATTCCCAGCCATCATCTCCTGGGTAACCCTTAAAAAAATGCTGAATGCTGAGGAGAGCAGGATAGTTATTTCTTTTAATACTTCTGGAGAAAATCCAAAGCAATGCTGACATTCGTGGTATCACTCTGAATCAAAATTAATGTTGCCAAAGGAATGGCATACCACAGTGAAAGCGCAATGGACTTTGTTGGCAGCTATCTGCAGTGGAGGGAAATGTCATTAAAGGGGAAAATCTTATTATTAACAACTAAACTAGTATGATTAAAAATGCAACTTCAGTACTGAAGTTATTTATTCTAGTTAAGATGTAGAAAAGAACTATGAGAAAAAGATGAATATTTCTATTTTGTTGCCAAAAAAAAAAAAAATAGAATAACAAATAGTTTTTCTCAAGTATAAACATTTACTTTGACCCAAAGTATAATTTTATATTCCTTTATTTTTATTATTTAAAAAACTTTGGACTAAAGAAAGCTCTAAAGTTAATCTCCCAATACCTTTAAAAATGTATTTTTGCTATAAAAATATCAAAATAATCTTATTATAATATTTTCATATTTTCACACTGTATATTCCTTGCCCATACCACAATTCTGGGGCAAACAGGCATATTGCCATAGTGCCTTCCGTGTGGCTTTCAGTAAGCAAATTATTAAAGCAAACAACTTAATCCAATCATACTTCAAAGACTGGCCACAAAGAAAGTTAATTCCAAACAGAAGAAAAAAAAACAACAGAAGATTAAGACTGTCAACAAAAATAGTGACTGCCAAGAAAACAGAAAACTACAAAAATACAGCAGGAAAAATCTGTGAAATTGTAACAGTGTAAAGGAACTACTGTAGAAGGATTCCAGGATTGTCTCATTGATACCTGCATAACACCATAGTACAAAATGCGCCCTGCCCAGTCAGATCCCTTCCCCCTGGCAGCTAAAGCTGTGGATGTAAGTGTGAACAAATGATGAAAACATAAAATGACTTCTGGGTCAGCCAGAGGTAATTATCTATATGGAGTTACCCAAAAGGGCTTTTATCTCACCAGTTTCTTTGCTCAATTTTTGAAAATGCACACATTTTACATCAGCTCTGTCACACAGCAGGGTATCCAAATGTTTCCTGTGAGCTGTGCCACAAGTCATCTTCTACTCTTTGTCTTCTGTGTATCACTTGCCCAGAGAAGTTGCGGATGCAACTTCCCTGGAAGTTTTCAAGGCCAAGTTGGAAGGGCTTTGGGCAGCGTGATCTAGTGCGAGATGTCCATGTCTGTTGGAACTAAATGATCTTTAAGGTCCCTTCCAATGCAAACAATTCTATGACTCTAAATGTGATTCTCTCTTGTTCCTGTGCTGTGAGAGGCAGTGAATGGTTTTATTGCTCATCTCATTCTCTATGCTGCAGGTTTTATAAATACATAAGTTCCTTTTCACTTGTCTCTCTTCCTCACTGAAAAAGCCTGTTTTTTCTGTGCCATCCAGTAACTTTTACGATCTTTGTTCCCCTTCTTCTGGATGTTTCCTAACCCTACCTACCAATTTCTGTATGGAAGAAACAAGACTCTTGGAGGAACAAGTGGGTGTCCATGGATTGGTGTAACGGATTAATAATTTTTCTCACTGTTTTTTTTCTGCATTCGTGATGTTGGATTAGGATGACCAAAAGATGACAATATGCAGGAGATGTCTGTATCAAATTAAATGAACAGAGATCAGTCACCCAGACATAATTCCTTCTCATTACATTTACAAAAAATGATGACAGCAAAAACACTGATAAATTTCTTCCACTTTCACTAACACTGACTTCAATTCATCGTTTTCGGAATGGTACCCTGTTAGCATAAAAAAAGTCACCTGCGAAGTTCCATTTGGCTGGTAAAATGTCAATACAGCAATGACACAGTGCATTTTGCCTGGAACTTCATCTGATTATTTCTGTTAAAAGCATTGAAGTGAACTTATTAATTCTGAGTTTTGTCCTCTGTGTGTAAAGAAAATTATCTATTAAAAAAAAAATACATTTACTCTAAGGTTATGATATTTGACTTTGTATGTCTGCTCAG
Source organism: Perdix hodgsoniae (assembly GCA_035772895.1). Taxonomy (NCBI): domain Eukaryota; kingdom Metazoa; phylum Chordata; class Aves; order Galliformes; family Phasianidae; genus Perdix; species Perdix hodgsoniae. Next base: position 1,828,037 of record JAPSGF010000018.1, on the reverse strand, counting down.
AGGAAAGAAAAAGGCTCAGTTCCTACTAGCTTCAAAAATGTCTCTTTGGCAAGGACTATTATACTATTCTAATTAAAAAAAAGGGAACCAGCTGAACTCAGTCCACTGAAGTTATATACAAATATACATATTTTTAATTTCCTCTGCCCCAACAATCCACTTACATGTGTGTCTACTCTTGCTGCTCTCTTTGAATTGCATGTATTTAAGGACTTAGAATTCTGAGTTCAGATATCAAGAGAAACTAGACCTGTGGATAATTTGAAGAAAATTAAGGGGTAAAAGGAGAGGAAAAGAAAAGAAAACACTTGCAAATAAATGATCCCTTCTGCTTGTTTTGTTGTTGGTGGTGATGGTTTTGGTGGGCCTTTTTTGAAGAGATTCCATTGTTCACCTACTACAAACAGCAAAGTGGTAGATTATAAAACACAAATTTTTGAAATTAAAATAAATATCCACTTCACGTTTCCTGTTCTAGGACAGATCTAGGACAGAGTTTGTTCATGCCCTAACAATAACAAACTAAAAAAAGTTGTATGAACATTAAACACTTAAACAATTGCTCATAGGAAATATTTGGTGATGGTGAAATTGGGAGGATGAGGGGGTGGAAAAGAGTAGGTGGGAATGATATATGAGGAATAGAGAGAAGACAGAACTGCAGATGCAGTGAAGATTATAAAACTGACAGCAATGTGCAAGGTCTAAATTTCCTATTAAATCACAAGGAAATTATGTAATATCACTTAAAATTAGTGAGGCGGGTTGCTGAGATACAAACAGAAACTTCAGAAACTTTCAAAGAAAGCACAAATTATATCCTGACAATCTGTGTGTCCTGCAGTCTTCCTGTATTCTTAGTGAGCAGAGCTTTGCATTGAGAAGGAGCCACAGATAAATTTTATGTTCAATTTTATGTTCAACTGTGTTTTTTTCTCTGCTGCTTATCAAATAATATTGTGAAAAGCACCAGTTATCACAACCTTGATCATCTATTTTTGTGTTTAAATTTCAGCTGATATCTAAAGGTTAGGACTTTTTTTCGGAGTATTTCACAAACCTTCAAAAGTATTAGCCCATCTATTCATGTGCCATCTGAGCCACAGAGAGCTGAAAAGAAAACAGTGTGCACTCTTCTAAATTTGAATTATCATTCATCAGTGCCTTAGTGTGATAACTTTTTATAGCAGTGAAAAGGCAAGCTGCTCTGAAAGGGTCTATCTATGTTTACACTGTTTCTTGGAATATACACTTGTTTTTTATACATTCAATCACTTCTCTTTGAGAGTCTTTTGGTTCTTTTTGACAGTACTTTCTGAATCAGAGTGAAAAGATAAGGAAATTTGTATAGACTATTAAAATGTAACATGGCAGAGTGCAATATTAGAAGAAAAATTATGCAAAAGTTAGCATAAATCACAGAGATGATATAGTTTTAATACTTTTTGCATTCAGAGAAGGCAGAAGCAATTCATACACTCATAAAGGAAATTCTTGCACAATTAAATGAGCTATTTTTCTTTGATAAAGGAGGGAAACCATCACTTAATATTTTAAAAAAGAGATTTTCCCTTCCAAGCACATGTCCTTCTTACTAAATATAATGTAATCAACACGAGCATTTCAGAAGTTACTGACACTGAGAGAGAGCTGCGTGTCCCCAGGAATCTGCAGCTGCATTCAGAAAACCTGTTGCTTTTTCTGAGTGACCTTCAGGGCCAGAGAGCCCAGACAGCCTGTGAATATTGATATCCATTATTAATTTACTTGCATCCAAAATGTTGGTGATTATCTTGATGAATGGTAATTCCTTCTTTCCTGTGAATCCTTCCTAGTGCTGATGCATCTTCAATGGACACACATGTAGATAACAGGTATGTTTATAGCAATGTCCTGGTTTCCCATTAATTTTTTTCTTCAAAATGGGGTGATGCTCCAGAACAATAGAACAAACCTCCCTCCGAGCATTTTCTCTAGCTTAATTAGAAAAAATAAGATTATTGCTTCTAATAAGTGAAAAAATACTAAGACATAGGCAAGCACGAGCAATTTGCTATGAAGTTGAACAGCAAGCTATTTTCAGACATTTGAAAGAAACTCTGATATCTTTAAATTTACTTTTTCCTTCTATACATCCTTTGAAGACAGCAGATAATAACCATCCCTCCACACAAAAGAAAAAAGTCCTCTGAGAATTTTTTTAGCATCTGACCATTTTCTAGGTTTCGAAAAAGATTAAATAAAATAACCAAAACATAAAGCTTACTTTGCCCCAACATACAAAGCAAATGATTTTTAAATGACATGAGAATTTTTAATAGAATTTCACATTTTATCAGAAAGCATTTTATTTCAAAACTGGTTTAAAAAATCCAGTTTCAATGTTTAGCTATTGTGTTGCAAGGAGACAAGATTTTCTTTATATTTCCATGATGTTATGGCTTACTCCTTAAGCTACAAACCTCAAAGAAACCATCTAGTTGAAATATTGGTTTATACATTCAGTTCAGTCTTTTAACATTTCTCAATGACACTTATACAGAAAATCTTATACAGGATCAGACATGTATCATGAACATTTGTTTATCGCACAGTGTCACAGAATCATAGAGATTGGAGATCACTCAGTCCAGCCCACCTGTAAAGCAGGTTCCCTACAGTAGGTTGAGCAGGAAAGCATCCAGATGGATTTTGATTATTTCCAGAGGAGACCACAGTCTCTCTGGGCAGCCTGTTCCAGTGCTCTGTCACCCTTCAGGTAAAGGATTTTTTTCTCAGGATTGTATGCAAGTTCCTATGTTCCAGTTTGTGTCCATTGCCCCTTGTCCTGTCGCTGCACACCACCATGGAGAGCCTTGCCCTATCCATTTGACTTCCAAATTTAGGATGTTCATACACACTAATCAGATCCCCCCTCAAACCTCTCCAGGCTGAACAGCCCCAGATCTCTCAGTCTTTCCTTATAAGAAAGATGCTGCTCCAGGATCCCAGTCATCTCTGTAGCTCTTCACAGAACTCCATCCAGAATTCACTGTCTTGAAGTGAGGAAAGGGAGGATCACCTCTCTCAACCTGCTGCCCACACTCTTGTTAACGCACTCCAGGATCCAATTGGCCTTCTTGGCTACAGGGGCACACAGCTGGCTCATGGGAAAAAAATTATTTGATCTAAAACTACGATTTAAAACTGTGGATATATAACAATGTATTTAATTAAAATATTATGTACAAACATCTATTTAAGATATATTTAGAAGCAAACAAATAAAAAGGATATCATATCTGACTCCCTGAAATCCAAAGATTGTCACAGAGGTATTAGAAGGTTTTAATGTCCTTTAAACTCTGCAAGAAATTTTGCAGTGATGAATGATTTTTGATTCTAAATGGAAGTTAAAATATAAATGATGACAGGAAACCTACTGTGTCTAATGCTAAGTTTTAGAGGAGTCTGAGTACACACATCATGCACTGCAACTGAGAAACGTTCATGTATGTGGATTTATTGCACAAGTAGAAGATTTTCCTCATTCATTACATGATTTTCGATCTGTATGAAGGTGAGGTGAGGACATGAAGCAGAAACTCACCTGGAGTATCTCATTTTTTATTGATTTTTTTTTGTTGTTGTTTCTTTCTATAAGGACAAAAGGAAGAGCCAGGGACTTTCAAAGTAGTTAATCTAAGTAATGCGATAGATAGTAATCAAATAAGCAATGAAAAGTCCATAAAACAATTAAGGCCTATTTTAGAAAGACCTGGAAAATACTTTTTTTTTTTTTTTTTTTCTTTAAGGCCAATTACTGATTCAGCAAAAATGGATTGTGTTAAATCAAACTAGTTTCCTTAATGCAGTAACTGGACTGATAATGTGATAAAAATCTGCTTTAGAAAGGAGATCTTTGCATAGCAAATATATATAGTTAAAATCATCACTGTGTGGATGAACAGCAGTTGTGAAAAATACATACTGCTTGCATATAACACTTCATTATTAAACAGGAAATTGTGTAAGTGTATTTAATTAAATAAGTGCATTACTTGATTCCAGGCAGTGAAAACAATTGAGAGAGGATAAGAAAAGATGTAGAAAGAAAAGAGCAGGATTATACTTGATTTACATGGCAGGGTTTTGGTAGTGGGGGGGTGCCTTTCTGTTAGTTTTTGTTGTTTGGTAGTTGCAGGGATGGCCTTTTTGAGCACAGCTCAGAAGCTGCCCCATGTTTGTTAAAAGCTAATTCCAACCACTTCAAAAGGGACCTGCTGCTGGCCAGAGCTGAACCACAAGCAACACTGTCTGCATGTCTGGGAGAGCAAGTTTAAGAAGAGGAAAAACTGCTGTGCAACAGCAGCTGGGAGAGAGGAATGAGAGATGTGAGAGAACAGCTCTTCTCCTCCCACAAAGGGGCAGTCACCTTGTAGTCCACAGGCATCACATAAGCAGATCTTCTCACATAGCCATGGAGGAGCCCTCAGACAGCAGTGAATGAGGCCTGAAGGAGGCACAAGCTCATGGGGATCCCCTGCAGAAGCACACCTGGGCAGGAGCTGCAGCCTGTCCCATGCTGGGTCAGGAGGGCAGGGTGTGCTGCTACCCATGGGGCCCCGTGTTGGAGCAGTGCCTGAAGGGTGGGATCATGGTATGGTGCTGTGTTGGAGCAGTGCTTGGAGAGCTGCAGCTTGTGGGAAGCCCACATAGGGCCAGTTTGAGAAGGAAAGCACCCATGACTGGGACCCCATTCTCCAGCTCTGCTTGAGGGTAAGAGATAGAAGAGGATGAATAGTGGAAAAAGATGGTTTTTATTTGATTTTAGCTTCTTACTGCTCTAGTCTGTTTGTAAATGGTAAGAAATTATATTAATCTCCCTACTCTATTTTGCTTGTGATGGTAATTGTGTCAAGCAACCACACTGTTCTTATTACAATCCTTGAGCCCTTTCTCACCATATTCTCTTTCTCTTACTTCAAAGAAGGGGAGTGGGAAAGCAGCATGGTGGAATTCAGCTGCCCATCAGTGTGAAACTAACATACAGTGATAACTGCCTTCCAGGAAGTAAAATATTATCTTATAAATATAAGCGCTTATTCTGTGCCCTGAGCATACAGAAGAAGAGAAAATCATTTAACAAGAGGCAAGGAACAAGAAAAAAACTTTCCAGTCATGAAGGGATCTATGAGCTGCTGGGATGTGAAATTTACACTATGCGAAAATTCTTCTTATCCAAAGAATTTTTAGAAAGAGGCTGCAGATAGATCAGTAAAACTATAGTGATGCTTGGACAAACCAACACACAGAATAGAATCATCTTCTATCCCTTCCAGCACAGTGTTTCCACATTTTTTTCTACATTTCCTACACTTTTAATAAAAGCTTCTATGATATGATATAAAGTACCATAGCATATGGCTTTGTAAAGCAGTGTAACTTCCCTGAAGTGAATGAAATAAAACAAAATAAAATAAAATAAAATAGTTGAAAAAAAAAATGTTATCAAAGAAGAGTGGCTTGTTTTTACTCCCTTGTCAAGTTGAAAATCTGTACTACACATACAATTTTTAAAATTCTCTCTTCTTTCCCTTCCAGAATGATAAAGGAAGCTGTGAGTCTCTAGAATGTGTAGACATATCTTAGGATTTTTTGCTGTTGTTGTGGGTTTCTATGGATTAGAAATTTTTCCCTTCTCATTTACTTCAGGAGTATGAAGGTAGAGTTCATATGATATTGATGTTGAGCTGCACATGTAATATATTTTCCTCCCACCATTCTGCTTCTCATAAGATTTTTTTCAGAGTAATACTACCCAAGAGGCCATAACAACTTGAGTAAGCTGCATATTATTAATCAAAAGTGAAGTTTTTTATGGAAATTGACATTAACTGAAAGGTATAACTGTGTTTAAGAAACTGAGTAATTAATGGAAAAAGTAATACAGATCTTTAGTCAAGGTAACTATTGGAGTCTAAGCATTACAAAGCACTCTATGATTGGAGGAGATCTGGCTCCTGTGAGATTTTTAGCAAACAACCAAAAGAAATATCAATTGCAAATTATTTCTTTGAAAAGAGATAAATGAGTACAACTAGCATTTTGGAACAGAGATAATTTTAATGTAGAGCTTGCAACCAGAAGACAGAGAGCCATTTTCAGACAGTTTCAGAGGTTATCGTGCTGGGTACAACTTTGCTTTTATAGATAATAATGCATACAGATATCTGGGACATAACATAGAATAAAGGAGAGAGACCAGCCATGGAGCCTGAGTTCATTTACAGCTGGCATTTACTTGTTTTCATTAGTGAATTACTCAAACATGTAGACATGGTTTGCGACTCAAAGTACTTGCTCAAAGTGGGTCAGAATGGGTGGCCTGCAAGTTCAACCCTTTATTCAACTAGAACTCACTTTAAGAAGTTAGCCTCAAGAAATATTTAAAATTAAATTAAACAAAAAATAGGGAGGAGAGGCTGTTCAAGTTATGTGAGAACACATGCGAGGCACAAAACCTGCTAATAAATGGCACTAGAAAAAAGTCTTTTTCTTATAAATTTGAAAAAAAAAGTCTGTAAGTCTGTAAGTTAGAACAACATAAATCAGGAAATCAGAATGAGTCACCATTTTGAAGGACATAAGAAAGGCAAGAGTTGCTCTATAAATATATATAAAGAAGGAAACAAATGAAAGTATTGAACTTCTTTACTGGGGAGACAGTAAGTAACAAATGGCAAGAATGAGATGGGAATATTTATGGCTTAACTTGCTTCTCTTCTTAAATCCACAAATATATTCCTACCCTGTGGTAATTTTGTACTTATAATAATATCCAAGGAAGGTGGTAAAGCAAACAATAGAATTGAAATCTAAGTGCAGAAAATCAGGTCCAAAATTTGCTTCTCATCTCAGTTATCAACTACATGTTTTGAGTGTATTGAACCTTGAAAAAAGGGTCATATTTAAACATGAGGACAGTCAGGGATGTACCATTATTAGAGCTAAGTAGGAAGCTGCTGGCAGAATACTACTGTGAAGGAACTGCTGTGCATTCCAGTCATCCAGGCCGAAGGCTGAAATAAGTACCAGCTGGAGATCATCAAACATAATGTGCAGTGTACACTGTACAATGGCACCAGGAAGGAAAGTGGTGGATTTGATGACCTCTTCTTCCTTTGTATCATTTGTATGTCTTGGAGTTGGAATTGGACTGAATGATCCTCATGTGTCCCTTCCAACTTGGGATATTCTATGATTCTGCAAATGGTTCTTGCAAACCAAGGACAACTTTGGACCCACTTTACCAGGTCTCCCTGGTAATATTACAGCAGGTCATACAGAGTTTGCGGCTCACACTTTTCTTCTCTCCTGAAAGTCACAAGAGGGCAGACTTCTCAGCTAATCACTCTGCATCCTCTAGAGGCTGGTTGCCCGTGGAGTGCCCCTCACTACCTGCAAACTATTGCTCCATGATGAAGTCTGTCCCAGGATGAACAGGGATTAATCACTTGCCTTTTATCCTTCTATGGCAAGAAGGTTAAAGGGATCGCCTAACAGAACCTAATGAGAAAACTCAGTCAGATGATGATTTGATACTAGTTAGAAGAAAGCTGTAGTGCAGGAAGAATGGAGCTGCTGAGAAGAAGCAAAGAAGCATGAATGTCAGCAGTGCAATGAGACAGCTAGTGAGAGCAGAGCTGGACACTGAGAGAAAGAACTGCCTGAGAAAAAAACTTGTTACCAACTTGTCATTAAGGATGTCCAAAGCAAAAGCGGAGTGCAAAGAATTCTTCTTCCCTGCAGAAAATAACTGCAGCTATTATTGCTTCACCTGAGCACAGTATGGATTGTGTCTGCTGTATGGAGATGGCAACATACCAGAGCTGATGTCCTTTAATATCATTATCGTGTAATGAAACAGCTATGGTAATTTTTGTTAAAAAACAAAAATACTTCTTTTGTCTAAGCAGATCATTGATGCAGACTGTGCATTGTATGGTACCTTCTAAGATGAGCTCTGGTTCTAAAACTGTTCCTTAACTTTTCTGAACCTCAGTGGCCATTGCACACATTTCCTAGCTGGTAACGAGCACATAGGAACTCTTTCCTTTCTTTGGGCACTGAACATTAGCCACAATTCAGAACTGAAATGCAGAGTTGATTAAAACAACATATCAGTGCTGGAAAGGTCACCTGCAATTCCACAGGACATCAGTTGAGATGTCAGAGCTGAGCCACTGAGTAAACCTAGAAACAAAGGAACCATTTACTATATAACCCTGGAAGGTACACAGGTGACAAGTGGAAGATATAGAACACTTAGAAGGAAAGAAATATTTTCAAGGATTATGTGGCAGCAGTTTGAGAGGCAGGAAAATTTAGATACGACAACACATTCTTCTAACTGTGCAGAACCATTTGTGGTAGGTTGGCACTAGCAGTCCTACTCATTTTATATTAGTGCACAGGTTAAGCAAGCTCAGAGGCAGAACTGGGTAGAGATATTTACAATATTTTTTAGAGAGAAAAGAAATATAGAGATCTCCAATAGCTAGAGAACAACAAATTCAGCTGAAGATAGGACCTGGGCATTTCTGGATTTGATAGTTGATGGATTTTGTGCACCAACTTGGTGTTTGGTCACTGGGAATGGATATTACTGTTCAACTGCAGAATAACAAATTTAACTCTATTTAAGAAAATAGAATGTTTCATACAACCACAAGCCCATTAGTATGACCTCTATGTTACATGGGACTCTAGATCAAACTGTGAAGGAAAGAATAAAGATATGGAAGGAGGAAAGAGCATGAGCTGCAGCAGACTAAACAAGGTCAATCTAACTCCCATATAAAACAAGTTAAGATTTAAAGTAAGTGGCAAATACACATAATCTGTGTGAATTTTAGTGAGACATTCAAAGAAGACAGGAGCCAATTAAATCACCAAGCGAATAAGGAATTGGCTACATTAAAGCACTGACAGGTGATCAGACTTCTTGGTGACACGTATTTTGAGGTACTGCCAATATTTAGAGAAGATAAGAATATTTTATGGGGAAAACTGAACCATCATGAGGCTTGGAATGAGAAACAGTTTAAATTCAAAAGTGCATCATGCAGAAGTGCAAATCATGCCTTAGCAAAATGACAGCAAAAATGACTGCTCCAAGCTGACTCATCATCAGCTGAGAGCTAAAAATGATAGAAACGTCTGGGTAAACCAGAGCATTATTAGAAGAGTTATGATCTAACAATGTGTTGCAACAGAGAAAAAAAATAATAATAAACTAAACATGTATCAGATATGTTATTTTCAGGGGAGATAAAGATGTACTAATGCCGCTGGACAAAACATTGAGAAAATTCCACTTGGAGAAGAATTTATATATCATTCACAATTAAAACAGAAAAAGTCAAGCTGGAACACATGCAGAAAAGGAATAAGTCTGTCTTACCAAAGGAGACCAAAACAGCTTGTCTCGTGTAGCTTAAATGAAGCAAAATGAAGTCTGAAACTGGATTTGTTTCCATAAAGTGGGATGAGCACCTGAAAAACAAAACAAAACAGTGCAAAACTAATGGTCATTGTAGAGAGAAAGGTGCATGAAAATCTAGTTATTTCTAGGATCTAGTTGTATCGCGGATTGAATAGGGAAGGAGCTAACAATAAATAGGAGAATAAGACACTGAAATTTCCTGATGACACCAATTTTGAGGCAAATAAACAAAATGGAGTCCCAAAACAGCATTCTAAAATCAGGCTACAGATTTTTTTTATTTTTTTTTTTAAGTCAACATTAAAAACCCTAATACATTTAAGAGAATTCCGTGGACTCATGAAAGAAATATTGATGCAAATGAGCTAGTGGGAGACTGGACCTACTGACCCTTATGGTCCTTACATTCTCTCATTGCCACTTTAGAAATACCTAACATTATGCTAAAGCCCTCAAAAAAAACATAAATTATATTGGATTTTTAGAAACACCTGATCACCCTAGATGTTTATCTTCTGAACAAGGCAGCTGAATGCCCCAAAGACCACTGACAAATGACAAAATGACAAAAATATATGTAGATGTAGAAATGAGCTCATTGTTAGAAAATATATCCATTTATACCATCCTTTTGACAGTTAACAAATAGAGGCAAGGAGGTAAAAGAAGCTCTTTTGCCCACATCAATTCTTGACTTGTAGGCCACCAGGAATTAGATATATTTATTTTTCCTTTTAAATGTGCAACACAGCACTGTGATTTGTACCCTTTAAAGGGATTGCATAATGAAAAATCTTTCCAGGAGCCCCAGTGAAGGCCATTACATGCTCTTAACTTGCAATTAATGTATGTTTCAAATTAGCAGGTCTTCTTATTAATGCTCAGCTGTTATGCTTATCTGATGTTTCCTTATACAAAACAATGAAACAAAATAAATGAACCCTTGTTCAGCAGGAGCTGTCAAATTAGAAACGGTTGCAAAGTAATAATTAGGCAAAATGGATCACAGTGTTCAGGCTTCAGCAGTGATTGTCCCTTTGTGGGCCATTAACAAAATCTAGTCATTGGATCTGCATGCAATTTTAATGAAGCCACAAGTAAACAAACTGCAAAATGGTGTAGACAGGAATTTGCTCACTTTATGAGGCAGACTCTTATATTGCACTTTTTATTTTCCCTTCCTCTTTTTGCACTCTTTGGTCATCATGCTGGCATTTCTGGTAAGGGAGGGTTGGAACAGAATGCCCAGAGAGGTGGTGAACTCCTGATCTCAAGGGGTTTTCAAGAAGAGAATAGATGTTGCACTGAATGACACAAATTAGAGCAATCAGAGGCACGGATTGATGGTTGGACTAGATGATCTTAATGGTCTTTCCAACTGGATGGTTCTGTGATTCTACAATTAACTTAATATTTCCTTTCACGATGCAGTATTTTAAAAATTATATCTGCTGACCTCTGTAGAATAGGTCAGCTGCAATTATAACAGTAAGATAGGCTGCTGTGTTTATGCATTTATTTATGAAAAAGCATGGATCATAAGGATGGTCACAGAATACCATACAAGCCCACAAGACAATGCGTAGTGCAGTGCAGGGAACATCGATGCCTAGTGCCAGTAAGGAAGTAGATGCCCTAAGACATCATTCCAGGGAGGTCTGCATTGCTTTATCCTCTTTCTGTTGCCATGCTGGAAGAAAATGGATATTTTGGCGTCTAGCTTTTGCAGACAAGCAGTTTGTTCCTCCGCTGCTTTAAGCAAGTAGTTTCCAGCAGGCTGAGAGCGGCCAGGTGGGGGATGCGCTGCCCCACCTGGTGGTGGCCGGAGGAGGAAGGATGGGAAGGAACGGACGAACAGAGCAGAGCTGCACTCACTGATGGCTGCCTCTTGTTTGAACACTTTCCACAACAGACTTAGCTTACTGGAGGTCAGAGGGGTTTCAGCACATTTTCTTGCCTTCAGTGAATTTTAATAGTACTTGAGAGTGTTGATAAAACTGGTGATGATGCTCATTAAGTTCATTTATTTTCTTGATAAGCAGATGAAAGAGAGATAAAGCCTTTGGTCTCCTAAATAGCAGTACTATTACTATCACTGTCAATATCTCTGATATTGAAAACAATATTTAATAAACATTAATTTAAGAATATCATGCAGAGATCTGCCCAGAGGTAATGCAAAGGACCCTCCATCTGTGCAAAAGAGACTGCAGCATCCCCAGTTGCTACTACAGGCCCTGCAATTGCTCCGGGTAATGTGACAGACCCTGCTGTCACACCAGCTCTTGCAATGAGCCCTGTGGCTCCTCCTACTACTCCTGAGTGGATGAGGTGCACCATGCCCAAAGACACAGACCTGTGGTCATTCCAGTTCTTGCGATGAGCCCTGCAGTTCCTCCATCTCCTTGTGGTCACTCCAGTCCCTGCAACAAGCCCCACAGTTCAATAAGAGAACCAATTAGTGCCAGCACTGGTTGCTCCCATAAGCAAGATGAAAACGTGTCTATGAAAGTCAAATCATTTAGCAGAGAGAGATGAAGATGAAGATGAAGATGAAGATGAAGATGAAGATGAAGATGAAGA
>JAPSGF010000018.1:1753925-1815957 GCA_035772895.1 Perdix hodgsoniae | reverse complement strand
TGTCACAAAGGTGGGAGGAGAAGGAAGAGACGGAAACCATCCAATTTCTAACATTGAGTGAGCTGAAAGATTTGTGAAAATATTATGGCCATTGCTCAGGAAAGCACATTGCCACCTGGCTGTCCTAGTGCTGGGACGGTAAAGATAATAGCTTGGACTTAGCAGGCAGAAAAGCCAGGCATCTGGGATATCTTTCTAGGGAAAAAGTGGCAATGACAAAGCAGTTGGAAAAAGGAAACAGTCTTTCACCCTATAGCAACGACTCTTGCCAGTTGTGAGGGAAAGATATCTCTTCAAGGAAGACCAGATATTTAACCCAGGTAAACGGACCACTGTGGGGAAAGGTATCCAGTACCTGAGGGAACTAGCTGTGGTAGAAATTATATATGGAGTTAACCTGGATGAGAATACCAAATCCCAAGTTTCAGATGGCATGGTATGTACACAACCAGTTAGGTGGAGGATTGTACAAAATGCACCACCGTCATAGACCTGTACCCACAGATCAACAGTGGATGAAGCGGATAGCCTATTTTGACAATATGAAGATAGTCTCTCTCCTTCCCTGTGGGCCTGTTTTTCAGCTATGGAGAAACTGTCCCAGGAGTTTCAGCAGTTTGAAAACAATATGTCTTGCTCTTCACCTGTACAAACCAATATCTCAGCTATTAGAAGTAATCATTCCTCCTCTGCTCAAGAGAGAGGATACAGCGGGCACACACCACATACTATCCAGTGGTTTTACCTTTGTGACCGTGGAGAAGATATGAGAAAGTGGGATGGAAAACTCACCTCGGCTCTACAGGCACAGGTATGTGAGTAGCAAGGGAAAACAATCACAAGAGGGTCCTTCCAGGAAAATGGCAGCTCCAGTTTCCAGCAAGCAGTTCTCCAGACAGAGAAGATGGTCTGATCTTATCTCTGAGGCTGACAATGAGCCTTCTAATTCTCATACATGAGAGATGAGCAATTGATACAATAATCAGAACTAGAGGGGCCCTGCCTCCAGCCAAGTGGAGGAAAGGGACAGTTGGATTTCTTGGACGGTATGGATTCGATGGCCTGGCACATCAGAACCACACACACAGAAGTATCTCGTTTTATGTTACTGGAATTGCCTCTTGTGAAAGAAGTCCAAATCTTGTGTGGCAGATGCAGTGTGAAAAAAAAATGCTTGTCACTGCTTCACCTACACTTGACTGCACTTCCATAATATTTACCTAAAAAACAGGTATACAAAGCTCCAATTCACAAATGCCATTGACCTGGGAAGTGACTCCACATACTACCCACCTGTAAAGCCTGTGTGCCATTCAGCTGATATTCCCAGGGCCTCCAGGTTCAGCATCACAGTGTACATTTCCTTGGATCCCTAAGCATGCTCTCTCATGCTGCATGATGTAGCCAGTGCATGTGAGGTTTGCCTATTTGGCATACAGATTTCAAAGGCAGATTTCATCAGCTAACCCAAGAAGGAGAATGACTGGACAAAAATAAGTTCAATTTAAAATCCCATAAGTGAATACAAACAGTAAAACTGACAGAAGGTTGAAATCTTGAACTTCACACATAAGGCAATATTACTTTTATTGATTTATTTCCTCTAAACTCAGACTGTTATTTCTCCTTCTTTTAAAAGTCAGATCTTTTTCCTGTCCTTTTCTGATGACTGACTCTTCTGCTTTTGTTTTGATTTTAAAAAGTTCTTACATGAGATAAACCTAATGATCCGAAAGACACGATGACCCTGCAGCAATAAAATAGCCTCAGAAATAAGCATCTCCCTTCCATCCGATCTTCCTGCAATTTTCTTGTACAAAAATATTATAGAAGCATTGAGAAAGACATAGGTATTACAAATAAAGTAGACATTAGAAACATACAAACAAATTTCCAAATGGAAATGAAAATATCATTTTTATCACCTTTTCAGTACATGACAAGAGCTTAGGTTAATGGAAGACAATGTCTCAGAATTTTGAATGTTTTTTTCCATCACTTCAGTATTAACAAAAACCTAAACTTACAAGATAGAATTAGGAAATCTGATTAAAATATATTCTATATCCAAATACCATAAAAATATATGCTCCTCTCCTACCACTCTATGTCAAACTTAGAAGCTTGCAAGCTTCAGGGCAAACTCTCTTGTCATCCTAATGCTGTGCTCAGACCTGGTTGAGTGCCAGGACTCACAGTACACCTCTTTCCTTGTCAGTGCATTTGGAGAGAAGGAAAGTGGACTCAGGAGACAGGAGCTGTAAGCAGCTCCCCAAGTGCGGAGCACCCCCAAGCGTAGGCTTATGGCAAGAAGCAGTGGTCTTCCATTTAATGCCTGCATGCTCATTGTCTACATGAACACTGGATTCTTCATCAGATCAAGATTGCTCATCCCTGGCCAAAGCCATATGTACTTTGGGTGAACTACCTTGTTTCATGCAAAGAAATGTAAAAGCATATCTAACCTTATTTCTGAATCACTGTGTGGATTTAGATTCTGTCATAAGCTAAACAGTCCTCTTCTGCTGGCCAAGACAATTTTCTCTTTGCTACATTGTTTGTCAGTGCTACGTTTTCTATGATAAACTGAAAAAAAAGTCCCTCAGATAATTGTGTCTGCAAGCTGCATCACACACATAAATTCAATGGCAGAGAACTTGTGCATATTTTTATTAAACACACCAGGGACTCCTTCATCTACACAGAAGGACCATTCATTGAAAGATGCAGAAAATAAGATATCTTATCATCTCTCAGTTTTCTCTCCTAATATGCTATATGACCTACCATGTAGACAGAGAACAAAAAATTCAACTGGCCCTACACCAGCAGAGAAACCTCTTTTGCCACAACTTGGGATGTTTCTCACTGATCATTATAGGATGCAAAAAGGTGGTGCTTCAAAAAACATTTTCATTCATCTTAATTTTCAAGGAAAACAAGCTGGAAAGATTTCTATGACGTGGGCCTGTACTGATGCATTGTATCATTAAATGTTTGTTTTGTATTGATGGATTGCTGTATGAAAACAAATATAAGAAGAGGCGGCATGACGCAAGTTCTTCTTTCTCTCTCAAATCTGCTTTTCTTTTGTGTGTAATCCACAGTCTCTTGTGGCAACACAAGTCACAGTTCTCTGCAAGAAACTTAGAACAAAAGAAGGGGTCTTGAATAAAATATTCCTCGAGACTTGTTCCTATTGCTTGCTCGTGGAGACAAGTCTGTGCTTTTGCTATTATATGAAAGCAGCCTTCTCTTAAAGATGTAACTGTAGGCTGCCTGTTTGTCTCCCATACAAATTCTCCGACAGTCACCGACAGCTAAATAAACCATTTGTTATCGCTGTTCACTTAAAGCTTGCTGCCGATCACGTAGTAGGAAACAACTCAAATTCTGCATGGTATACTTTTTTTAATAAGATATTCCAGCTGCGATTCCCTCTACAGTACTCGTTCAGGACCATGAGCCCATAGGGCACCAACTTAGAAACCACATTTTTCTTATTCTCTCAGGCTATATTATTTGCAGAACATAGTGACTAAAAAGCCTTCATATGTGACTGAATTCTCACTAAAGCAGAAGAAGAATAGATGTGAAAAGTGAGATTAATATATAGTATACAGACAATTGCTGACAACCTGATGGATGACTTGATTACTGCTTTGAAGGAAAAAATGTGATAGGACTAAATTCAGAATGCAAGTAAGCCTGGAGGCTATCTACTGTGGCTTACATCAATCCTAAGTAAAGCCTGGAGGCATTGTGCATATGTCAAACACATCTAGATCTTCCAAAATTTGGCTACTCTCAGATTCCTTTATCTCTACATGAAATTCCATTGAAGTCAAGAGATATCTCCACTTACCTTCCTATATATTACCAAAATTACTTATTTTCTTGACACAATGAGACAGAAATTTTACCAAAGGTTCATGAAATAAATCCAGGTTGAAGTATTACACTGAGATATGAGGACCACATAGATCAGAAACTCTTCATCTGAAGATCTGAACCGTACCAAAACAGACATTCAATAAAAACAAGCACCAAGACTCAGCTACCTTAGTGATGAAGCAGTGGGGCTTAGGCAAGTTTTGACAAATCAGAAACCTTGGAAAATGGAACATTAATGGAAAAATGGATGTTGTCAACCACACAGTGGGCACTGCATAATCTGATGCCTGGAGGGGAGTTTGTGGGCTGCTCTTCCCCAGGATTGGCAGACAGGCTGCTGCCCTTGCACAGAAGGCAGTGTCCTCCTTCTCTCCACCTTTGCAATAGCTTGCCCAGGCTGGAATTTTATACTCTGCCTTCATGGCAAACTGAAATAAAAGACTTGAGAAGAGTCCCTCTTGACATTTTCATTTGAGGCAAAATTATTGATCTTAATTTATAAAACATCTAAACATAACTGCTACCCAGCCTTCAGGTTGCCAAAAACCATGTCTGGGTTCAACGTCACCCCCTTCGCAACTGGAACTATGCAATCTCTGAAGCTCTGACTTACAGCTGTTAAAACCGTAGGGCAGGCCTCAAGCTGTTCTGAGACAGCTGTGCTCTTCTGTGCTCAGAAAGAGAAGGAAAGTGCTCTGTAAGAACAGCTTGTTACCCCCATGCTGCCAACCAACCATGCTGTCTCTGCACCTCTGAGAGCACAGATCAAAACAGAAAATTTTGAGTCCTGTTAGGACTCTGACACGTGAATACTAAAACAACAATAAAAAGACAGAAGTAGGTATTTGCAGGCTTCTTCTTTAAATTAATATTGTTCTCAGTAGTGCTGCCAGTGTAAGATTGAGGTGTTTTTAAAAACGTCAAGATACAGGAAGTTTTCACCTCACAAAGACTTGGGTACTTCAACTTGCAGGTTAAGCAAGTGTTTTGCAACCACTGCACCATAAGCATGTATTTGGAACCAAACACCCATGAAAACCCTGAAGAGTTGTACCATGCTCTTCACTGACTTATTAGAGTGAAGCAGTACTATTTTTCTCCAGTAACAGAAAATAGTTTTCATTCCTTTTCCATATCCGTGTATTTTCTCCACATCTTCTCTTGCCAAATGCTATGTGTAAGACTATGCTGTCCTAGAAAATCCATGATTTCCAAGGACAGATATTTGTAATAGGCTGGTCCAGGACACATGTGGGCCTTGTGTTCGATGTGCCTGGAAATTGATGTAACCATGGGGAATTTCTAAGCAGAACTGAGGACAAGGAGATGAGAAAATCAGATCATTTTAGAAAGGGGAAGTAAATTTCTCTACAAAATCTCCTAAGGTTGGCTCACCACCCTTATGAGTAACACCAAGTAAAAGAATCATGGCAGTTTATCAGGCAGATATCATATTTTTATAACAAAATCTCACTAGCAAGATGAAAGTGAGGGTGAGGGATAGGGCAGTTGGAGAGCACAACAACATCATCTTTGTTAGCAGTGGAGCAGAATTAACCAGAGAGGTCAAGATTTGAAATAGAGATAGTGGTGTGATTGCAGCTGGTAGAGCATTCGCTCTGAACGCAGAGCAGAAGCAGTGTGGAAGCCAGTGGAGTGATTTGAAGAAAGGTGTGGCCATTACTCATAGAACTCTGAAATAACAAGAAGTGGGAATGAGAAGGAAGTAGTACAGGCCAGGGATGTGGCAGAGACCATTCCTGGGGTGTTTTTCTCAAGCAGAGAGAAACATTAGCTCCAGGGTCAATGAGAAAGATGTTGCATTTCATTTTGTAAATTTTTTATGAAATCTTTTATCAGGAAACAAAGTAAATCTTTTGAATAATATGTTTGCAAGTTCAAGCATGATCCAACATACCTTTTGGTAAAATTCTATGTTTGAGTAAAGGTGATTTGAAGTAGCCATGCAAGCGCAAAAAAAAAGCTATTAAGTACTTAATAGCTTTGGCAAAGAGGGCAAAAATGGCATTATCTAATTCAGATTAAAAACAGCAAGAACCATCTTATTTTAGACTTCATTATACTTGGCCTGTGGAGTGATTTATTTCACTGAAGTAAGATTGTACTAAAACAGGGGATCGCTCTCCAGACAATACTGTCGTCCCCATGTGTGACGCACCATGTTTGCACATTCCATATGCTTCCTCATCAGTAACTTCTGTAATTAACACAAAATGATGAGGCATATGCTCAAATTAAACAGATACAGTAGCAAAAAGATTTGCTTTGGTCAATGATCTCAAGCCAGTGATTTCTAAAGAAGTGAAAGCACATAGCAAATTTGCAAATACTTCAGCAGTGAGAGTCTTTAGAACTCATAAAATGCACTTTGTGGCTCTGGATCCCTGTATATTCTCTCACCTCCTAGATCTCATTTTACATCCAATTCTCCTGCTAGAGAAAAGGACCAGAGGCAGGTCCCACATACCCGCTCATACTTTGCAGGGCTTCCACTTGGAAGGGATAGGGTGTTGGGAGGGCACTGTTATTGCTGTAACACTGAGTGCTGAGTCAATAGTTTTCTGGAGAGCACTTTGTTTTGGCTGTTCTTATTCTTTCTCCAGAAGATGTGTTCCTCCTCATGGCTGCTGCCAGTACAGGTAGACAAAGTGGTCTCTGAACCTGGGGATGTGCAGCACCTTTGAAGAGCTGATAGGCACCACAGTTTGGAAACTCGCTGAACTGTGGAGGCCAAGTAATTTCCACCAGGCAGAAAAATCCTGACTGTTATACTCAGCCTGCCTGAAAAGACATGCCATGCTGTCCATGAGGACTTCGTATAGCCACTTCATCCTCCATGAGACACTGCTTAACAGTTAAACCACTGCTTGTTTTTTTTGTTTTGTTTGTTTTTGTTGTTATTGTTGTTTTTATTATTATTATTATTTATTTAGAGAAGAGGCTTTGCTGTGAGAGAAATGAACACTGTCAGCGTACCAGAACATAAACTGTTACTGCAAATCAAGCTCAGATAAACTGTCAGAGGTCCTGACAGTAAAATCTTGTCCAACCTCCCAGAAGACCCTCTAACATGGGACCATGGCAGGGAGTTCTACACTTCTCCCTCCACTCTTTCTGTATCACTGGATATCATGAGTGAACTGTTGTGAGAAAGACGCAGAGTTTGCCCTTGTGCAAAAGCCCACCTGCTTCCCAAAGATCAGTGTTAGAAATTTCAGATAACTGAATGGATTTTCTCATGGTCTTGACAACTGAATGGATTTTCTCATGGGCTTGATGAGTGTTCAGTCTTGAGAATTTCAAGTACAGCACAGACGTAGGGGGACTGTTGCAATAGCACATAGAGTGCAAAGCTGAACTCACTTACAAGTATGTGATTTTGCTTTATGTCTCTATTTCTGTTATAAATTGCAGGAAGAGTGGACTACAGATAGCTGTGGGAAGTGTGGTCAACACCAAGGGAATAGAGATCAAATATTCAAAGTAATGTGATTGCAGAATGAGCCAGCTTGAGAAGGAAATTATTATTTCAGGGAATATATTTGCAGCAATTCTGGGGCTTTCTGTTCCACCTCTTATGTTTCACATGTGCTACCATTCTTGACATTTTCCTGCAGCCTAATGTCACTTAGAGAACTGGCTGAGTTTGCTAGGGTCAGACTTGCCAACAAGATTCTGCACTTCTCCCTAGAAGCAAAGACAGGAATATAACAAAAGTTCTCCATTTGTTTACAGGAAAGATGTTCTTAAGCAAGGCTGAGAAAATCCTGCAAAACATTTTGTCTGAGTATTACCACAAACCTTCAAATTATTTAGCTCCAACATACTGACTCTTTTGTCTGTTCCGCTTCTGCAAATATTCATGTTTTGTTTCAGTTTATATTGAATATCAATATAAAGAATGACTTCATCCACATTTGCTTTTCCAACGATTTACATGTCTCTTAATTTATTTACAAGCCATGAAAAGTGTCTGTAACCTTAAACACTTAGATCCTCAAGAGAATAGCAAATTTAATTGGTTAACACTGTCTAAGGCTATTTGCCAGGACTCTGTGGAATGGTCTACTGAGGTTATATATTCTGCTCTGCTTAGTCTGTCTCTTATTTAAGTCATTAATTTTTAGCTCTGGCTAGACATCCAGTATTGTACCACTGCCTAGTTCTCCATAATAAACACAGAATATCACAAAACTGTCCAGCTTTGTGACCAGCACAATGATGAAGCAGGGTCTGTGGGATGAACAGATTGCTTCTGCAGCCTGTGGATCACTTTGCACTTTCCCCTGACTTCAGTCAGGTCCCTTGTTATGTGGCAGCTACACATAAGCTGTCCTGTGTTTGCTCCTTGTACAAGACTGATATTTGGAGAACTGAATATCTCACTCAGATCTGCTTTCTGCTCCAGAAGCAGGCTGTAACACTCAGCCACTGCATTCATACAGTTCTTTGCCTACCAGGACAGAACAGGTGAAGAACTAGCCTTTTAATTCATGTTAATCTTATCATGGTGAATTTTTGCAAGATTTAAACCAGAAGTCTCGACCTCCTGGCCAACTCTAAATATCCCTGATACACAGGCATTGTTAATCGAGTATCTGTTATTCTGAGTTTTCTCAGAGTACTCTGAAACTTTATTCCACACAAAGGAGAAACAGTATTTTCTTACTTCATAATGTCTGAAATGAGGAACATCAGAGATTCCATAAACCAACAGCACATCACAGTTTTGGGCACGAGGAGTGTAGGCCTCTCTTGATGTTTATTTCTTATAGTATTCCTGTTTCACCTTCTTTCTGAGAAAGAAGCGGCATTACGTGAGATGCATAGCGTTTTCCCTACAGGACACATCAGCTTTCTGTTTTTCCCTTTTGTCAACTTTTTCCTCTTCCTGCAAGGCTGACTGATCCTTTTTTTCTTCCCTTGGTGTTTTGGAGAAGCAAATTCAACAAGGTCTCCCCAGGAGTGTCATCCTATGTCTTTGCATGCTCAGTGGCATGTGCTCTTCTGGTCTACACTCAAGCACAAAGTAACAGATAACTCTTCTTCTGAAACAATGTCTTAGAATATACCAGATCCTATTAGAACTGTTGTCTTCCATGACAGAAAGCAGGAAAGGGTTACGTAGAAGTTAAGGAGAGTCACTGATACGATGGTGGATACACTATTAACATAAAAACTCTGATCATTGACATTCCATATGTATTATTAGTGTGATCAACTGAGAGAATGTTAAAAAATTATCATGTAACTTGAGAACAATCTCATGGTGGAATTGTTCCAATGACTGTTACAATTCACAAATGGCAAACCTTCCAAAAGCTGCTAGAGAGCCTGATTTTTATCACTGCAATCTTTTACAGTCCGTGTTGAGCTTCCCTTTCTTATAATCAATAAATTAATTACTGAAAATAGGTTAAATGCAGGGGAAAAAGAAAGAAAAACACATGTACAAGATGTGTATTTCTTTGCAGTTCTTCCTTCTCGTTTTGTCTGTAACTGTATCCTTCCACTAGCATCACTTTCTTAGTTGCAGTTTCTTAAAAGAGAAGAACTGTAGACTGGAGACAATCCTGGTGATGTCTCAGTAGCTTAATATATTTATCTTGATAAAACCCACATGTGGTCAGGAAATGCCTGGAAAACCACTGATAGATGCAGAACTGAGATGCAGAGAGACAAAATGTTTTTTCTCAGGTTACAAGGGATGTCTGTGGTGGAGTGGAAAACAGATCCCTAGATTAATGCCCTAACCATTAAAATGCCTTTCCTTGGCTATGGCTGGTCATTTGAGTAGCTAATGAATCTTTACTTACTTCTAAGAATACCTTAATGATGTAAAAATTCTTTCACATTTTCACTTACACTGCTGAAAAACAGCTGGACTTCAGTTTCATGCTGTAATATCTTGCAGGGACAGGCTTGTGACTCCCTGGAAAGAAAGCATTTCTATGAGAGCCAGGACATACTAATTGCATGGACACGCGTGGTTCTTGTAGTGGGGGGCCCAACACTGAGCACAGTAGAAAAGGTGCAGCCTCACCAGAGTTTAGTAAAGTGGGATAATCACCTCCCTGCTCCCGCTGTCTACACTATTTCTGATACAAGCCAGGATACAAACCTGGGCACCCCGCTGGTGTGTGTTCAGACCGAAACACCTGGTCTTGTTGAACTTGGCTTCAACCCATTGATCCAGCCTGTCCAGATACCTCTGTAGGGCCTTCTTGCCCTCAGGCAGATCACTACTCCTCTCCAACTTGGTGTTGTCTGCAAACTTACTGAGGGTGCACTCAATCATCTCATCCAAATCGTCAATAAAGTTACTAAACAGGATGGGCCCCAATATCGATTCCTGGTGAACACCACTTGTGACCATTCACCAGATGGATTTAACTCTATTCACCACCAATGTATCCAAGATCCAAGATGCAGCACTAGAATCCAAGATATAAAGAAAAAAATCTGAATCTTATGCAATTTAAGTAGAAAAAATGGTGTATTTCTAATTCAACTTTTCCATTTATCAATAAAAATTAATAACAACTATGCCTTCAACCTTCACTAGATTTGTAAAAGATGATCAATGTTTCAAAATCAACTCTCTTAAGTTCTCATTGACTTAAATGGAAGTGTAGGCACTTAATCTAGACAAGCAAAGATACTTAGACATCTTTTTAAAATCAAAAGGAGTTAGTAGCCATAGTGCTTTTGTGGATTAGAGACTGTCCAATTGCAAGAAGAGTATAACATTTCTTACACTTGAGTTCTTTACATTTGCTTCATATTTTTTGCAAGTTTTTGTAATGTTGTGTGGTTTCACATCACCATTAAGCAAGTATGTAGTACTCTCTGATGTCTCTCACTGCAGTTATGCAGTTTTTTAAAAATAATTTCAATAACACATTCAAAATGTTGCACCCCCAAAACAAAGCGAGTCTGAGGCTCTCCCCCCCATAACACAAGATACTAATAATCTGAGTTTAAGCTGACCATTCAGAAATATCTTGGAATTAGAATTTATTTTATTTATTTTAATTTAGCTAAATAGAATCTTTACTTTTTTTTTTTATGTTCTTGGATTTTCTTTAGTCAGGAATTTAGATAAAATTCCTTATTTTTGCCTTTTTTTTTTTTTTTCTAATGATCATAAGAAAAAATTTGGCAATAAAAATAGAAAAACAAGAGATGAACTGTTAAAAAAATTAACACTACTTTTCAGAAAAGATCTTTCTTACCTCACCAGGTAAATCAAGCAATGCTAATACTTCAGAAGTGTTTTGAACCTTCATGATCTATTAAAAATGATTTTTTTGTACTGTCCACCATTTATAAATATAATTTACATCTTACATATGATGGAAATAGAACTCTGCTCTTTGCTTTAAGACTTTGTCCAATCTTTCAAGTTCAGTGAATAAAAACAAAAGCAGTGAGATCAATGATAAGTCAACAATTAACTCATACAATCCATTCCTTCTTCCCGTACTTATTTCTAATGAATGGAATAACCACAGAGGAAAAAAAGAATAAAAAAAAGAAAAAAAAATCACAAATAAAAAAACTCTATTAGCTCTCCTAGGAATTCTAAGACAGACCATAACTATGAGTTAATTACTTCCATTCTTACATTATCAATGATAGACTCCTTTAATTAGTGTACCACAACCTGTGCAATAGAATGTGTCGTTCAGAGGGTGGGTTTCCAATCAGTGATGGGGCTTGCTGCAGTTTTTACTGAGTAAACCCAGAAACAGCAGCATGTCTTAACACTGGGAGTGGGTGGGAGGGGGAGGGGAGGGGAGAGGAGGGAAGAACAAAATCAATCAATAAAACCGATAGGAAGATAACAAATCAGTAATACATAAAAGTGTTTCTTTCCTTCAGAACTGGGATGAGCAAAGCACAACACTGAGCAGCCCTACAGAGGATTTTTATCCCCTGTGAGCTGTGATATTCAATGAGATCATGCTGGGGAGATGCCAGCTTAAGAACAAGCTGCAATTGGCAATTGAATGAAGTCAGTCATCTTAGGCGCTCTCTCAAAATAGTCTGCATACCATTGGTGGCTGAGGCTCCACTTTCTCTTGCCTTCCCAATTTCAAAGAAAATCAGATATCTTCTATTTCTATTTGCAATAGGTGTTTTGTCCTCAACTAATAGTTACAGTCAAAGGCCTCTCATATTCTTTTTCACTGCTCAGCGAATTTGCTACCATTTTGCTTGTGATTATATTCAATAATGGCAAATACTGGAAGCTTTTTTTTGTTTGTTTTCTACAACTTCTGTTCTGATTCATAACGCAAGGATTTGTCCATAGACTGTTGAGGTTTGATGAATCTCTGAGCACAGAGCATTTGGAGACGAGCATCATGAGTAAGTTGAGAAGATTAAATTTTTGATACCAACATTTCCATGTAATCGACACCTCTAAAAGAGAAAGTGGAAACACTTTGCACACTCTATTTTGGGAAATCTCTCCTTTCCCTGTCCCTTCCTCCATACTCACACAAGTTTTATTTTTAACACTGCAGGCACAGTAGTGCAATTTTCATCACTACAATAGTCAGTAACTACAGACTGGCAACTTACATCACACTGGTATTTTATAGGAACCAAATTCAACTCTTCTTTATAAGGAATTTGTTCCATTAGCAAGATCATATTTAATATATTCCCTGATTATGATTACTTGTGTAGTACTTTCTGTAGCAGTCCAACAAAATAAATACAAATCCATTCTGCCTCCAATAGAAATAATTTGTCTCTACCATGCTTCTTTTCCCCACCAACCACAATGATTACACTGTTTTAGGTTTAAACTAACATTGTTTACATTGCATTTTTTTAAGATACTTGTGACATGGGAATATAAAATCTTAGTGTGAAACAATAGCTGTTTTCCATCACCATTCTCTTTGGAATAGAACTAACTAAAAACAAAATTAGTGGTCTGATGTCCTGTTCATATAGCAGTGTATCCTGAGAAACTCAATACTGAAGGACAAGTCGTCTGTAAGCTATCATCTTCAACCTTGTGTGCAGTAATTACCAGCATTTTTTTTACCAATAGTGACCTTGCAAATATTTTTTTTTGTCCAATAAGTAAGTGTTTAACTTAAGTGGTATTGCGAGGACTGCAAGGAGAGGCATTATTTTTAAATGTGTAAATGAAAAGAGTGTAATGCTAATTAAAATTGACTTCACTGAGGATTTGTTTTTAAATGAGTAAATGCAAGGAGAGTAACAATGATGAAAACTGGCTTCAATTATTTGTTTGATGTAAGAGTGCAGCAATCCATTGCTGAGATAAAAGTAAGAAGAGCAGCTGGGAAGAATGTATCTGAAAAATGTATGAAGGTCTTACATTAAATTAGTGAACTACACCAAAGAGGAAGAGCAACAAAGGAGCCAGCACTTTCAGGACACTATCAAAGTCAGTAGGGAGCATCTGAATTAAGGCTAAAAGGACAGATATCACTGTTGCCCCATCATCAAAGCATACCCTATGAGTCACATTTAAGAGAAATCTAATGCAATGTTATACATTTTGTGTTACCTCCTTGGTCCTTTAAAGTATCATTAAAAATAGTGACTTCTACTAAGAACTAAGCAGGAGGCCCTGAGTGACACTTCTTAACAGAAGTGTCAGTTGTAAATGATGGATAAATTCTCATCTACACTAATAGTCAAGCAATATAAAGGGGTCATCACCTTGGCTTGATGTAGATTTGCAATCACTTTCATCCTCTACTTCCATTAAAGAAGAAATCCTTGGAGTGAATGGTAAGAGTTCTGATATGCTTTAAGTCAACATGCCACAATGAATGCTACTTGGATTGATACTGATATATTGAAAAAAAGACCACATCATTATAATTATATATATATAAAGTTAAAAGTCCATCTGTTTCAATTTCCACATCTTTATACAAGGAAACAAAGCAAACCTTGAAAAAAGGGGTAATCAATTTGTGAAGATAAAGTACGTATACAGATTTTTTTGCTGGTTTAAACAAATCCATCCCAGGCAATTGAACAGAAGGATTCTTGAATTGTCTTTTTTAAGTTAATTTTGTTATTAATGCTACTACTACTATTATTATTATTAAAGTGTATTGAGATAAATGATTTAGGGTATCTGTGTTGTAAAAACACAGTCATGAAGTTTGGGAATAAATGGGTAGCAAGAACAAACATGCTTACTGTGTTTGTGTGTATGTTTGTGTAGACTAATTCTAATCACTCAGTTTCCCACAAGACCAATCAAACCTTGAACCTTTGAGCATATTTTAAAGCAACAATCATGTCTGCTGGAGCAAGCCTCTGTAGCTTCCTTTGAGTAGACCAGCCCTATAGTTTTCATTCCAGAACAGAGTTCTTTCTTCTCAGCTTACCAGTAATCCTCAAGCAATAGCACCAATGATTTTCATTATTGTTAGAATAATACATCCTAATAACCAAGAAGCTATCAAAGATGAAAGATGAAACACTATTATTGTGTATCACATTATTTGCCTCCTTTTATTTTTCTGCATGACTCTTGTTAGAGTTTGCTATTTTGTAATATATTGTCTGAAATGAATTAAAGGTTTGGCACTTTTCACACATTATTCAAATGTATTTCCCTTGTTACTACATTCTTCACCATACATTAGGTGTTAGAACGCATAGCACATTGCAGGCAAGATGGGTGTTGTTTCTACAAAAATAAAAACTGTGAAATAAAGATTTTTAATGATGCAGAATCAAGTATATTTTTGGATCATACTGATAATCTGTAACACTCTTAAAAAATAAAAGCAACAAGTTCTGACTTCTTTTTCTACTTATGATGTAATGATTTACATTTCTCAAAGCATATGGTAAGAATCAGAATTATTCCTTCTCCACCTACTGCTTGCAATTTCTTGCCTACTGATTTCAGCACCTAATCTATGGTGCTAAAACCAATTAGTGATACATCAAAGGTTTCTGCAGTTGTAAAGTTTGAACCATTACAGAACATTAGCACGTGAGCTTCTCATTATAGGCACAGATATCCGTGATCTTTGATCCACGTGATAAAAGATGCATTCAAAATATGTTTTCTTTGGCAACTTCACAATTTTCTAATGGAGGAAAAAAAGCTAATTATACCATTCTCTACAAGGCTAGAATCTGCTGTAGTATGGATTGTATGCAAAAACTAAATAGTAAATGAGAAAAGCTAATTTCATTTTTTTTTCTTTGTCTGAAAATTTTGCTTTCTAAAGTTCTAGAAAGTTTTGGTTTTTTTTTTCACAAATCAACATGCTCAAGTAAATGCTTAGATGTTTCAAGGAGGCTGCTGGAGAGGTATTCTAAACAAAACTACAGTCCGACAGATGTGATTAACTTTTGGCACAGAGTAGCCCCATCAAAATTAAGTAATGCCAGCTGAAATTAAGAATCAAAGAATAAATTAATATATGCTATATTTCCTGTTGGCCTGTTCCTACTATGCCTCATCTATTTTCACGAAGTGTGGGGAGCTAAAACAAGTGATGAAATAGTGAAGCATGCACCTTGTATGCTTCGCTGCTTATACTGCTTGATAGGTTATTCGTTTTCTCCTTCCATTCCCTGTCTTTGCAGAGTCAGATGTAAAAACAACAAATGGAACATTGCCATTTGACATTTGATCACTGGGAACTTTTATTTATAGTCCTTTTTCTTCCCCTGAGAGGTTTTTTTTTTTTAACCTTTGGAACCTGTGCACAAGCTTGGTGCTATCAGCCAGTGTTCCTTCTTTAGTGGTGCATCGGGAGAAAAAAATATCTATTACTCAGAGCTGGCAGGGAGATGTGATGGACTGGGACATGTATAGTATGCAGGCACAGTTCATAATGGGCTAGGAGGGACTGGGAGGCTACAGGGACAGACCTCTTTCTTCCCTCAGCTTTCCAGGATGAAGAAATGGTTTCTTGTCTCAGGACAGAAGAAAAAGAAGGGGAGATGGAGGGAGAGAGGGAATTAGAGAGTCCTCCTGCTTTCTGTCCTTGAAATCTGTGTCTCAGACTGAGATGCTTAGATTGGTCACTGATATAGTGGCCAATATTTTAATTTCATAGAATCACGGTGCAGTTTCCAGTGTGAGTAAAAGCTGTATCCAATTTGCAGAGGAGAAGGGTGCTCTGTGAAATCATGTATGTCAGTACAGAAATGTTACTACAAAATATTCAATACTCATTGTCATGTCTTACAGAAGTTTGTTACAGGAAGATTTAGTCACTCATGAAGGGTATTTAAAGGAGAAAGTATTTAAAGGAGCTGTATGCAGCTTTTTGAGGGGATTTAGGATGCAGCAATTTCTGTTAACAGGATTTTCATTTTGTAAAGTGCCTCTTTCACAGATGATGAGACAATGCTAAAAAAAAAAAACAAAAACAAAAAAAAAGAGGGATAAAATCTGTATGTTCTTTAACTCTTCACTGGTTGTGCTCACATCAGGTAATTCCCCTCTTCATTTCTTTTAAGTATAATAGCACTCTTGGACGTAGCATTTGGGGTACAGCTGGTTACTTCACAACTTCACACTAACACTGATTAGCAACTCAGAGCCCCTACCACATTGCCTAATTTCTACTGCTTCCAGTTCTCTACATCTCAATAATATCCAGCAAAGACACTTGAATATAAGTAGAGACGCCATGCTTTGAATGTCACTGGTACCACAGATGAGTCAATATTAGAATAATTTTTCTTGCACTACTCCTCTCCATCAGCTGAAAGCTTCTAATATGTCCTCGGAAATATCTACATTAAAACATAGTTAAATAATCAAACTGCTTTCTCTATCTTTCCTGCAGTATGGCATGGAATGAATCTAATTCAAAAATAATATCTCTACTTCATAAACAGCCACACATTTTTATATTCATCCTCCTTTTTTTCAAGACACCCACTTCTAAATTTCAATTTCTTTCCACACAATAAAAAATGAACTAACATTGATTTCATTTTCATTTTACATTTTTTTCTATATGACAAGACAATGACAGTAAATAACAGCATATACCAAGAAAACAATAACATAAAACCTCTGTATTGATTTGTCTAATTATATCTCTCTACTCAAAACAGAGCTGTTTGCTTGGATATGATTGACAAGGCATAGAGGCTTGTGTACCTGTTTTAACTTTAATGTAGCTAATTATTTTTTAGAATTAATATATGTAGAAATCTATGACTTTCAGATATCTTCCTGCCTTGTGGGCCTCCCCACCCAGCTAGAAACCAATATGGACACCTGGAAGCTGCTTAAGGTAAAGATTCACTGCAACCAAACCTTTAAGGATTTCAGAGGATCTCAATCTCGAATTGATCTAGAAACACTATTCACAGCACAGTTCACTGTTCACAGCACAGCATCAGTAAGTCCTGCACAGCTTTGCTGCGCATACAAAGCAAGCACCTCTACATGCACCGGTTTGTGTTGTGTGGCTCTAGCAGTCAGTATGGAGCAAGCTGAGGGGTATCCATGCAGCATCATGCATGCCTTTCAGTATCTAAATCATCTGGAGAAAGACACTGTTGAAGAAAATTTCCACAAACCACTTTTATCTGTAGCTGGGTCCCTAAGCTCAGCTGATCACATACTGCCAGGCATTTCAAACCAGCATGTTTACCAGCTTGTAAGGCATTCCACTGCAACAAATTTTGCGTTATAATCTGCTTTAGAGAACTGGAGCCTCAATCTCCTTCAATCTGAAAAGTCTGCCCCAATTACCATGCCATAAAATATTTTTTTGGTTGAAGAAAACGTTTCTACCAACGCAACACCTAGTTGACATAATTAAGAATTTGCTGGGGCAGAGAAGAATAGGTTGACACTTCATATCTAGTTCCAATGTTTCTGACTCACAAGGAGTATTATGTCACTGAAAGGGATAATAACAGAACACTCCAAAGTAATCACCTGGGTACCATGTCTTCTAATCCTAACAAATGATTTCCAGTAGAGAAAATGCAACATGGGGTTCATCTGATCTCATTCTTGTAGGGTCCCACTGGCAGGAGAAGTGTCTCATTGACAAAATCTCCCTAGAGGAGAGCTGAGGAGCTGGGCTGCATGGCCAAGGCTGTGCCTGAGTAGATGTGTGGATACACTTAGGACAAGTCAATAGTTTTCCACACATTTTGGATTTACAATTCTGGAAAGACAAAGAGGCAAGACACTCACCTATGTGAAACCAGCCTGCTACTATCAGCTTAGATTATCGAAGTAACAGTGACAAGCACTGCCAGATGAGGGTGTTTAGATGCCTCTTTTTTTCTTTTAGCTGTTACTTTTCCCTGCCCAGTACCAATCATGGGTCATTGCTGCTGCTTTCCCAGGGACCTTTCAGGACAAGCAGATATGACACAGCAGATAGCAGTTATACTGAAATATATTATTCTACTATTTTGTGGACAGTGGTTTGATATAAAAGTGAGCGTTGCTGTCAAATGAACTTCTTGACATTTAAACAAGCAAAAGTGAGGTTTTAAAGAAGCCCAGTATCATTTTTAAATTAAAATGTTTATCTGTTTTCAAACTAATTGTCCTACACAGTTTCTCTTTGTTCAGCATTGTAAAAGGAGAAAGAAGGAGATAAATTCAATGACACAAATGACTAATGAGGACAGTAGGGAGGAACTGTTTAATTAAATAACAGTTAAACAGAACATAGTTGCAGTGAAATTCATTCTAAAGCTACAGCTTGCAAACTTGGAAAGCATCCAAATTAAATTTGTGTCCTTATTTGAGGAACTGAAATAAAATAAAATGGTAATACATATATACGTGTGTATATATACATATACATAACCTCCAAGTAGAAAGATACTCTTCATGCAAAAAGGTTCTGAATAGTTTAGGTGTCGCTGAGTAAATACTCCACTCCACTCCACTCCACTCGTTCAAGCGGACACCAGTATCATTCCCCTGCCTCAGTGAAGTTATTTCTGATTTTGCCTAGTGTAAGATCTATCAGACTACTTACCATTTGTAGCAATAGAAATTTATTACAATGGACATTTGAGCCCCTTCCCTTGTAGCAAGTCTTCTTAGCACTTTTCAGCATTCTTTGAAAATGTGATGCAGCTGGGCCTTCTACCTAATAAAGCTGAACAAACTGATAGCAGGCAGAAAAAAATATATGGTTTTTCTTCTGAAATTAGAGAAGGGTGGGAAAACCCAACTGGAACCACTTTGGCTTAAGCAACAGCTATATTCCCTTATCCTTTACCATTTCTCATCTCACTGAAGGGGCTCTTTAGCAAGCCCCAGAGTTTGTGAATGTTGTAGCTGAGTGCTGATAACCACCCTGCCAGCCCCAGCCTTTGGGGCAGCTTGAATAGTGTAGGGGAACCATTAGGTCAGGGCTTGAGCTGGTCATGGAGCACCTGGTGAAGGGGTGTGCCTGGCCCAGGAAGCACGGGCACATTGTTTGCACTTGTGTTCCTGTGTGCTCAGAAGGGATAGATTCAGGGTGGAGCCATGCTGGGCTCATTTAGGGGCCAGACATTGAAGGGAGAGTAATTCTATGACCTAGGCTGCTTCTTGAGGAGGATTGTTGTGTGGCCAGAGAAAGTCCCTTCACCAGTGTGTTCTTTTATTTTATTGTATTTTTATATGGACTATTGGTCCACAAATACTTTGTCTGGTATCACCAAGATCCTGTCAGAAGTAGTTTTGTTTCTTTGTAAGCAGAGCAGAGGGGAAAAGCTCTCCAGTTTCACTTTTGTTTGTTTTGGTGGGAAATACCAAAAATGGAGAGAGGGGACAGGAGAAGAGCTGTAATTGCAAGACTAGAATCTGCCAGATTCTGAAGGAGAAGAGCCCTCTGCAAATCACTTCTGTCCATAGCTGTAGCTGTAATCAATACCTAGTTAGCTTGCTTGTTTTTATCAGTCTTCTGCCATGTTTAATCAGTTGTGCCGGTGCATTGGTAATTTGAGCTATGCTCTCTGGTACCACTAGAGGGCTCGGCTTTTGTCCATGAGGATAATAACGGGAAAAAGTTGCGAGTTTTCTCCTCTGAATTTCACCTACAAACAAAGAGAAGTTGGACTTACACAGTATATCCGGGATTTCTTCTCCCCATTAAAGATTTCCCTGAGTGTCTTGCTTGGTCTAGTCCTTTAGGATACAAAACATGAGAGATGTATCTTTTGCAAAAACTTATCAGAGAAGATATCCACAGAAGTCTTATATCTGTGATATTTACTAAGGTTTAGGGATTTCCAAAATTGGAAATTTTGTGGGTTCATCTCTGCTGTGTATCATAAGCTTAAGAAATCCTACTTAATTTCTCTGACATTTGGATGGAGAAAAAAGATCTGACTTCAAGTGAGACCAGAATCAGGAGGTAGCTTAGTACTGCATGTGCACAGAACTGCAGGGATCGTGAACTCTTCCTTCAGAACTCAATTTGGTGTTAATGTAGTCAAATAAACATAATTGTGGCTGTGCATATCTTATGAACTGAACATCTAAGTACATTGAGGGCTCTGAATGTAGACCCTTTTTTTTTTTTTTTTTTGAATTACAAGTGTTCTTTTCCTGGTAAATTCCTACCATCAAAACAGTAGTGACCACTGTCAACGTGGATT
Organism: Perdix hodgsoniae; assembly: GCA_035772895.1. Taxonomy (NCBI): domain Eukaryota; kingdom Metazoa; phylum Chordata; class Aves; order Galliformes; family Phasianidae; genus Perdix; species Perdix hodgsoniae. Next base: position 1,795,428 of record JAPSGF010000018.1, on the reverse strand, counting down.
AAAATTAAAAATGCAAAAATATTTAAATATTTTAATTTTAATACATTTGCTAACAGATTAATTTTTTAGTTTGAATCATCCCTTAAGCAGAGCAGCTATGGATCTAAACTAACACTGCTTATCATGCTATTTTAATTTGCAGGAAGAAATGTATTGAAAAGCTCCAAAATCTCCAAAAAAGTGTAAACATGTCAAGAACAATTATGAACTTCTAATAAACTTAAATCTAAAACCAAAAAGATGAAAAAATAAGAAAACAAAGATATTTTTTTTCTTTACAGTTTTTATTCCTGAGCTTCTCTCAGGAATTTAAAGCTGTGTTCCTATTCACTGTCGGACTCCTCTAGTCTGAAACTAGCATTTTAACACCCTTTTAGCCCATGACCCAAGTGGCTCATCCCACATTGGTCTTTTCCCTTTGTTTTTGTTTCTTAGCAGGTAAATTTGTCTTGATACCTCTTCTACTGTATGGAGTGGCAACATCCAAGTTTCTCTTGGTCTTAAACACATCTGCTCAGTTCCTGTCTCGTTACTGCTAAGTCACAGTTTTCAGAGCCCAGCCAAACCCTTAAATCATAAATCCTCTGATGCTTTCTGGAAGTCCTCTCATCCATGGATCCACATATCCTTTTTTCTCCACAGTCCTTAAAACCATCTTGTTGGAAATTCCCCAACCCCCACACACGATGTGCAGTATCTGGGGCAGTGCAAAGTAACAACACCTCTCTTCTCAATCCTGGCACTAGTCCTTGCAGGATGAGAGCTGCCTTGTAGATTTTTCTACGTCGATTGAAGGTAAACAGATTTTTTTTTAATAGCATTGCAGAAATGCATGAAAGTAACAAATTTATTGCCCTGAAAGTACAGGAGGTCTGTTGCTTCTCAAAAGAAAAGACACTTTTTTAATGAGAAAAAATGATACTACTTTCTTTGCTGTGTTTTTAGGAAAGCTAAGCTATCCTGCCTATAATTTCTAATTAGATAAGCAAACTTAAGAAGAGACAACGAAAATGGTTTCTCCAGAAATACAGAATTGAGAGGACACACGTGTGCACGTGCAACTCTCAGTTCAGTTGTGGGTGCTTTCTGCATAATATTTGTTATATCTGAACTCTGCTATTGTGCTTTCTGTCTGTATTCCTCGGCAGCATAATCTGTTTTTACTGTTTTCTTTGCCTCATCCCTCAGCTGCTCCCTATAAGACTCATGCTCCTGATCCTTTGCAGATTCATTGCTCTTCTCTGAACACGTGCCAGGGCCTTAACGTCTTCCCCCTCCCCTGCCCCAAGAAATGCATTTAACATAAGAACTGTCTTGTCAGAGTCGAGGAGTTCTCTTAATTGTTCTCTCAAGTTCAAGCTCAGTGTTTTGTCACTACTTTGTCCCCTTCATTAAACTGTTCCTGCAAGTAGTGAAGCTCAGAGGGCCATCAGTGAGTATAATACTGGGATTTCAGTTCACTTATTGCTTATGCTTTGTATCCCTGTCATTCCTCTTTGATTATGAACAAAATTCTCAAGGACAAATGGTACCTTTGTGCAGAATGTGGGTTCCTGAGGCTTCCTGAGGAGAATATGCTTCCTTTTCAGAATGACTTACCTCTTAGAGTCAATCTCTTCTCCCCTGTAAAGTGCATAACCTAACTACTCTTACCTCAATTACCTTTACCTACCTTTTCTATTTATTTTTACTGTATTTACATATGCAAATTTTTTTTAATTTTTTTTTTTAATTTAATCTTCCCTTACACTTTCAAAATTAAATACACTAATATAAATGTTAGCACAGAAAGTACTGAGATACCTTGTGGAAACTCAGTGACAGATCTTTAACAAAACAACAAGCAGTTTAAAACTTTCCTGCAGTCTAAATTCAAAATACTTGTTCCTACTTCATCATTATTTCTTACTTATATTCCTAATTATACATACTTAAGGCAGAATGCAAGAAATACCATTAAAAGAAAATATTCTTAGAAGTGGATGTTAAGTTGGTGAAAATACATCATCATACATTTCAGTCTCCTCTACATCAGACAAATACCTCCTACCTCTCAGGTCTCAATTTTTAAGTGGATTAAGGGGATGGAATGAAATGAAAAGATCTGAGAATATATATATTTTTTATTATTATTTTTAATTTTTTTTTGGAGAGGTACACAAACCACTATAAAAATTTACTCAGTTTTACCTTTGTCACTAAATAAAATCAATTGGTAAGGGATTTTAGAAAGGAAAAGCTCTCATGCTGCCATTTGTTGCTTGGCAACTTTTAAAAACAACTGAAAGAAAAAAAACAGTCCTGTAAACCCAAAGGAAATGATGCAAATCTTTATTTTGCTACTCAGTGACTTTATTAACCACTGAAAAAGTTTTAAAAACTGGCAAGGTGGCAAAAGCAAGAAAGTGAAAAAGGAAAGCTAATAAACAACCCCCCTAGATACCATTCAATTTATTGCAGTTGGGCACAAAAGGGAAGTAAGGGAATACTGTCAGCATTTTTGTGAATTTTATCCCATTTTTTCAACCAGATGTAACCACGAGTCTCGCAAGATTTCAAGCAGGATACTTTGGATTAAAAATTATATTATAACTGGAGTAGAAAATTGTGAAAAGTATCAAAATGCAGAAAACCAGTTAAGGGTTTAAACAGCAATACGCAGTGTACTTTTTGTATTGCTGTGGAGGCAGCCATTTGTGAAGTCAAATTCAAAAGTATGTTTGAATGAAATATCAGCCTAAAGTCATTGAAAGGAACACACCGCATTATGGTAATTTTCTTCCAACTTCATGATTGGGTCATCATTAACTGGAATTTTAAATGGATTTAAGCAGCTGTTTTCCATAGCATTTCACTGTTATGTACTAATGAAAATACTTTGGAGCACTGCAAATACTGCACTGTCCCACACATAATGAAGTTACATGAATTTGATCCAGTCATGAAGTTTATGAAATTTTTAGACCTCATTACCTTAATATGTACAGTATTGCCAAGAGCGTATTTTTTTCTCCAATACGTGATTTAATTTTCTGGGGGAGTCCTTCACATAAGTTAAAGATACTGTTCACGTTGCAGCAACAGCAGCAAAGACTCATAAGTTTGGAAATGTTGGAATTAAATCAGTCTATCTGATCTTAATATAGCCCTTCACTCTGAACACATAAACACGTTCAAGTCTTTCTATCGGTGCAGTACCTCGTTTGGCAGTCAGCAATAATGATGTTCAAACCAGAAATGTATATTTAAAAAAGCTATTTCTTCCCCAGTCCTCAACATACATCAAATGCACCAACTGTGTAATATAGCACAGGCAGAATTGCTTCTTTCCTTGCAGGCTTCTCAGTGGCATTCATCACTGTTATTACCCAAGTAATTAATCTACATATCTAAAAATGTACAATTAACGGGCTCATTTCTGCAATTCTGGTGTGCTATTATCTCAATTTTATGACCAGAGAGTTAGGGCAACGAGTATAAAATCTATCCACCTTTTCTGGACATCCAGAGTCAAACCTGCCAGGATATGATAATCTGAAGCGACACTTCTTCATTTATAACAGTTCTAGCTGACATGAATCTGTGCACTTCAGAAAATCTAGCACTGGGATTCCAATCAGCACACCAAATAATATTCCTAAGCTTGTATGATTTTGGTGCTGAATCTAAGGCAATGCAAGGAACTTGTTATCAAGGGAAGGACAGTCGATGGGAAATAGGAAATTGTCCTATCTCCATTAACTGTCTCCTGTCTGTTTCCTACCTTACCTCCCAGTTTCTGTACAGATGCAGGCACAAGCCTGCAGCCAGCACTCTCTTTTACTTCAGAGCCCCGTGTTGCACAGTAAATGGGGAAGGTAAGATACACAGATCTGGGCAGAAGAGGACTGATTGTTGGAAAGTAGAAAACATTTCTTCTCGGAAAGCCTGATGAGGCATGGCACGGGCTGCCCAAGGAGGTGTTCAAGAACAAGGTGTTGCAGTCACTGTCCCTGGAGGTGTTCAAGAACCGTGTGGATGTGGCACTGAGGGACATGGTCGGAGGGCATGGTGGGGATGGGCTGATGGAGTAGATTATTCTAGTGGTCCTGTCCAGTCTTGATTCTATGGTTCTTACCCCATCTCCATCACACCCCAACACATTTCAGATCTGGTGAATGTCCTGTATAGTCCAGAACAAATGTTTCCGTGGAGTTTTCAGCTGCAAGAATCTAAGATCTCTCTCTGCTATGTGTGAAATAGCAAAGAAGAAAAAAATTCTAATTCTAATTCAGGTATGATTCTTGCAGGAATTAAAAGCAATGTACGTAGTACAAAAGTTACTTCCTTGCTGTGTACTAAGCACAAATTCCCCTAGGTAAATGTTTTGGAGAGAACACAATCTGCCCTCTTCATGCAAATATATTCATATATTTTCTTCATTTTCTTTTCATTCATTTCTATATTTCCTTTTCATTCATATATTTTCTTGTAGCCCTCTCACTTTTTTTTTTTTTTTTCTGAAATAACTAAAATATTCAGCTGTAACTATAAATCTGTGTGTGTGCAAAAAGTTATTTAGAAATAGATGCCTATGCTGGAAAATTTCAGCCCAAGCATTTGAGGTATTATAAAGTTATCAACAAATAAAAACAATCTCTGTCACAGAGACCATGAAACACTCTTCCGTAAATGCAATTTTTCCAGTCTGCTTATTGTGCGGAAAGTACTGCTGTCATATTTTAGTACTGAAGATAAATAAAACCCTGTTAGGAACAAAAACAATAATTTAAACTCTAATTCAAACAGTTTATCCTGACATATTTCTTGTTAATTAAGCTGTGAAAATAGTTGATTTTTCAGTGTGAAATGTGAAGGGAAGCAGGTTGATGAAAGTGTAATTACTGCAACATGAATACCTGGAAAAAAAACATTTGCTTGACACGTAATGATCCTTTTGATGTTAAATGAAACTTTCATTTGTTGGTACTTGTAAAACACCAACATAGTAATAGCAATACCACCTCAAATACAGACATACTTCCATGCCTTCAAGAAGGAAATAAACGCTGTGTGGTAGTATTTCATGAACTTACCACAAAGAAGGCACTGTTTTTATCTGCTTCTTGTTTTTAAGCCAGCATGAGCCATTTCTCCCACTAATAAATGGCTTCAGATGTTAACTGCTAAACTATGGGCTTTCTGGGATACCGAGACCATGAACATACCCCATCACTTTTCACTGCCTTGCTGGGTAGAGATCTCGAATGCCACAACTGTACCTTGCTTTCCCTGGAAGAAAATGCAAGGTAAGGTACCTTGCAGGGGTACCTACTGCAAGACTGATTGATATGAAACACCATTAGGAATAATTGAATGTCTTAATCTCAAACGTCTTCTAACCTGAGAAGTAAAAGATTACAGAAAAGGCAAAAACATACTCAGAGGTATGAGGAAAAGGCATCTCGCCTTGACCTAGAGGAGTGCCCTGACACCACGGTTCTTTCAGGGAAATAGGAACACTGCACCACCAGGATGATAAATTTGTCTTGTTCTCTCTTTCAAGTTTTTTCCTAAGTATTAATTGAATTTGATGATAACTTTTGAATATTTTAAGAGGAACAGAAAATCATTTTTCAACCAATTTATTATTCTCAAATTAAATTAATCCATTTCTATTAGAAGAAAGCATGGCAACTAGTAAAGCTACCACCTTAGATATAGCCTTTAATAAAACGGTGCGGCTCAATCAATACTTTATGTGTGAGTGTTCATTCCTTTCTTCTTCTGGGAGATCTTATCTACTTCTGTTTCACACCCATGGTCTTTCACACCTTTTATCATTTCATGCCTTTGGTCTTTTTTATGTTCTTTTGATTCTCTTCATTCTTCTGCTTCATTAGTTGCTTACATCCAGCAATATCCCCTAGAAAACTGAGAGTAAGAAAGCAATATGTGCCTCTGGTGTTCTGTTGTGTGAGTTGTAATGACTTTGCGTGCTTCCTTCCATGAAACTTACAGTATTCGCTGGTTGCGTTATTCTCGGGGTTTGTTGTAACTGTAGTTATGTTTTTCTGCTTTTGTCTTGTGAAACAAATTGATATTTTGTCTGGACAAGTCTTGTTTGACAGTAACAAGGAGATGACAAGTTCAGTGCCTGTATGGGATTTCCTCAAGTTCCTTGTGACATCCCAGCTGTCAGTCTCCAAGTTCCCTTCAGATGAAGCACTGTCTCCTTGTTCATTACAGATTTCTCCATGGAAAGGGTTTCTTCTCATGTTTTTGACACTCTTTAAAGACTGCAAATGGAAATGAAATGCCAAGTGACTAAATATTTGCTTCACAACATGTTGCAAATATTTAAGAGACTTAATTCTTGACACAAAACAGTGCAAGCTTTGAAAGATAAGAAGCCCATAATCAGACTGCGAAAAACAAATAGCAAAATCTGAATGTATTAATTTTTTTTATTTTTTTTGGGGGGGGGGCAGTAATATTATTTTAAAAATACATTTTAGTGAATTATGAATGAGGCATGTTCTCACTGAGAATGGAGAGCAAGTCACATTGTAGTGTATGTAACACACAGCACAACTAGTAGTGACATATCCAGGTTCCTAAAGCATAAGCAATTGATAACATTGGGAAAACAACTAAAGCAGTTTGGATTCATCCAACAGTCATAAGCTATGTCTTTATCATTTCCTTTGTTTTTTATTTGCACGTCATATGGGTTTGGCCCTTATTACTGCTATGCTTTTCAAGAACACTACTCTCCTGACATGGCACAATTTACTCTCTAAACTGTAATTGGAAGATATCAAAGCAGTGTTATCATTCAGGTACGCCTCAAGGCATTCTGCTGCTACAAGAATGTTTACCACAATAATTACAGATTTCATGTAAAGAGAGGTAGGTAGAGAGGCTGACTACCGCATCCTGGGCAACTCCTGAATGAACATACTTACAAAAGGTAGAGTAACTTTAGAATATATGTCTGGGTACCATGAAACTGGGTGATCATGCAAAGGATAAAACAGACCACTGTTATGACTATGGAAATGACTCCTTAGAATTTTTTTACAGACATCCAAAATTCACCTTGGAAGCCAGCACTGTTTCATTGTGTAGATGTGGCTCTCAAAATAAACGCATTTTCAATAGCCCAGCAGCAAGGTCGTGGCAGGTCTGGCACCTGCCATCAGCCAAAGGAGGCGCCTGGCTAGAACAGCATAGTACTGGGGAAAGCAAAATTATATTGCTGTTGGACAGTAAAGAATTATTAGAAAACTGGAACTTGTGTGTTGTCTGTTCACAAGGAAGTCCCTGGATTGGCAAGAGGGCATTAGGCCACAGTTATTGCTCGAGGGTGGAAAGCATCTTTTGTAAACTGACAGCCACACTGCTCCACCTATCTACTGAATGACACTGGAGGTTGTAGAGCTGGCTTTTAGGCACTCACTGCCTGGCTTTCTAACCCTTTGCCCCATATGTTGCAGCATTCCATTGAACTGGAGATGCCACTGGAGATGCCTTTGTGGCCCTTGATAAAAACAAGTTTCACATTCTCAATATCATTTAGTTCCTTTCATCCCCCAGTTCTCTTTTGATTACCTGTGCCTACTAACTTTACGGTTTGGCCTTTCAACAAAGTCCTTCCTTCTCCATTATGTGCATTTCTGTGTTGAGAACAGCTTAGTCAGCTCTGGACACCACACCAAACATTGGAATATGCATAAATCTATAATAATTACTGTTGTATTCTTTCAGCACTTTAAAAAATTTATCCCAACACCATCATTCACTTACTGTCAGGAAGTTGTCTGACAGCCATTTTCATTACTGAAGGAATTTCTAGGATGGGCAAGGCAAAGTATCCACATTCTGTGAAGCTCAAAATCCCTATTTAGAGAGATGATTTCCATAAGCATATGTTAGTGTGCATATATGTTCATAAAACCAGTAGTCTAAAATACATAGTACCAAAAAATATGTAAAATTTTCTGAAATAGTCATAGCATTGATAGGAAAATACTGCTGAGTGTTTTAGCTCCTTTACATATGCATATTTTAATATACTTTAGGAGAAAATGTACATAAATTATGTTTATGGATAGCTCTTTTTTTCTTTGTAAAATGTCACTATGCCTAAGAAGCTTCATGGATCCATAGTAGCTGCAGAGTAAATATTGATTTCAAAGCAGGGAGATGAATTGTTGGGCACTTCTTCATAAGCCTGGAAGATCTGAAGTGCAATTTCAGAACTTCTGTGAGCCTCATGCCTGTGTTTGTTTGTCTGTTCCACCTTGGCTTAAGGGATTTACTGTGGCGTATCTGCTTCAACAATTCACTACTATTCTAGAATTCTTAATATCTTGAGTTAAAGCTCTGTCTCCTGACATTTTTCATGACATCCCACTGCCACATCCAGAAATAGTGAAAACTGATGATCCAAATAGAAAGGAAAAGCAAAAAGGGAATGTGTGATGAATTTTCCAGTGATTATTAAGAATGTGAATATTTTCACTCTCCTACAAAGCCTGCCAGCTGGTTTGGCTCTCAAACTGCCAGAGTCATTGTTTTTTAATCTCTAGTTTTGTTTTTCAGAAGCTTTGTCAGCTCCAAGCAGTATTCTAGCAGGTTCTACTTACTTCTCTGGTGACCAATTTTAAGGGAAAATTAGAAAAATCTTATTTTCTCTTTTGAATCTATTTGGACAAGGAAAGCGCATTGTCTAAATGATTATTACCAACCAAAGACATTCAAAACAATGAAAAAGAAGAATGGACTGATACAGTATTTGTGCAAAGATTCAAAGAACAATATAATAGCAGAAGCTCAAGCTAAAAAAGGCATCAGTAGTCTTGCTACTGAGCCACAGCTATTACGGATGGCATTAGTGGCAGGTTTTGTCTTAGCTTACATCTTCATGACAGTATCAAACTAACTTTTGAAGGTTAATTTGAAATTTTCAGAGAATTACAGTGTCAGAGAAAGACTGAGGCCATATGGGACATCTGGATCCATCTTGTCCAGTCCCTGCTCAAGCAGGGCCACCAGAGCAGGGTGCCCAGTCACCCTGTCCAAATGGCTTTTGGATATCTTCAAGGATGGAGATCTCATAACCTGTGCAGCTTATGCTCCATCACTAGTACCACACAGAAGTGCATCCCAGTGTTCAGAGAAAATCTCCTGTGTTGCAGTTTGTGGCCACTGCTTCATGCCCTGGCACTGATCATCATTAAAAAGAGACATGGTCCATTCTCTGCACTCTCCCTTCAAGTATTATATATACTGATGAGGTCTTTCTTGAGCCTTCCCATTTCCAGGCTGAAGAGTCCCAGCCCTCTCAGCCTATCCTCGTAGGAAAGGTGCTCCAGTTCCTTCATATGTTGATGACCTTTTTTTGGACTCCCTACAATATGTCTGTGTTGTCGGGAGACCAGAAGTAGATGCGGTACTCCATGTGGCTTCAACAGTATTGAGTATATGGGAAGAGTAATCTCCCTCTATTTGCTGGTAACACTTTGCCTAGTGCAGCCAAGAATACACTTAGCTATCTTTGCAGCCAGTGCGTGCTGCTGATTCACGTTCAACTTGGCATCCACCTGGATCCCCAGGTTCTTTTTTTGCAGAGCTGCTTTCCAGCTGAGTGGCCATCAGCATGTTCTGGTGCCTAAGGCTGTTTCTTCTCCAGTACAGGACTTGACACATTCCTTCATTGAAGAGCATGCTGTTCTTGTCAGCCCATTTCTTGTCAGCCTGTGAAGATTCCTCTGGATAGAAGCACAGTCCTCTGCCACATTAGCTACACCTTTCAGTTTAAATCACCAGCAAACACACTGGGGGTGCATTCTGCCCAATCATTCAGATCGTTAACAATGGCACTAAACACTACTGGACCCAACACTGACCTCTGCATAACTGGCTTCCACCCTCTAGGCTCAGCCATCCAGAGAGTTTTTGGCATATCTCACTGTCCAACCAGCCCATAGTTCATCAGCTTCTTGATGAGTATCTTGTGTGAGACAGTATTAGAAGACTTAAGTCTGCTTATTTTGTCTGCTAATCTCCATTTTTTATCATCTCCTTTTGCAGTTACTTAATTTTCTCCTCCTTTTTGATGCTAGCAACAAGCTAATGCAGACATTTAATAGATGAAAATAGTTAAATACTCTGCAATAAGCTAAGCTTTAAATCTGCAGCAAACAAACCTCCTGTATTTTCTGACAATTGCTAGTTAATTAAAATGGGGGTTTCTACTGATTAAAGGTTAGGAGCAATAATGCAGCATAAAATTTCCTGTGCTTTAATTTTACATTCAACACACTCTGTTCTGTATTTAAAATATGTACATTAATAAACATATTTCTTGTGAGCTGCTGGAGGAAGTAAAGCGTCGGAAGTACTAGGAACAGAGAAAGGGACATTTCACTGGTTATCAAATATGGGAATCTTGCAATGGAATAAGCATGACTTGTATATGCCTTGCTAAAACAGCCATTGGTAACAGTGGCAATGACCGATCCTTAGTTAATCAGGAACTTGAAGTTCCCACTTGTCTACATTGTGGTTTGAGTGAGTTTGCAAATTCTTCTCTTCAGGAGTTTATACCTCGGAACAGGAGGAAGACATGTTAAATTCTTCTGTTTTACAAGAAGGGAGTGTACATGGCCTTATCTTTAACAAAATATAAAGATATACAGGTTTTTAATTGGAGAAATTTTTGTAAAACTAAAAGGCAATTCAGGATAGAATTTTTTCTTCTGTAAACAGAACACTTTTTTGCTGTTTATGTTTATTCTTAAGAGCTGTAGGAAAAAATTAAGTATATATTGTCCCAGTAGATGCCAAAGAACTAAGAGAGAAGGGATGAGAAAAAAAATGAAAATAAGTAAAAAATGCCAAACATGTTGTCTGGAAGTTATATTTTCAAGCTGTAAACAGGAGAGAAGAGAGAACCATCCTAAAAGAAGTAAGTGGATCCAACTACTGTTTCCCTCTTACTTGAGCGAATGGAATTTTCTTGTGTTTACATGTAAGCATCTTTAATTTCAGCATACTGCAAATGGTTAAGAATGTACAATTTGTTCTGCAGTTGTACATGAACTATTTGTTCTTACAACATCTTATATCACCTATATGTGTCGAAGGTTGACAAACTTACCTAGATGCTTATGCAACAAGGAAAATAACGTAAAAATTTTGCTAATGACCATAAGATCTCCTTTTGAGAAAGTATGTTGTTAAAGGAATAGCTGAAATAAATAAGACCATGAATAAAAGTGCTTTGGACCCATAACTCCCTTCATGGAGCTGGAGTTTTGATTTGTATTTTATAACATTGTTTATATGAACAGTGCTGAAAAAGTCATGAGCCTAAATCCAATAAGGACAGAAATGGTGCTTTAAAATGTTAGCAATGTAATATACACAACACTAACTTACAAATCCCCTTTGCTTCCTTTTCTGTATTGATAATGCTGTTGATTTTATTAAGCATGCTGTAAGTATTAGGGTAATTTCAATACATTGAAGAAACACAAGTACAGTCCTTTTCTTTGAGAGCTTACAATCTAACACCTTGTCTCTACTGAACCGCTAGAGTCCTGCTGCATCCTGGGCAAATCCTGATAGTTTATGTCCTTGGGGAATGGAGTAGAATGGACTGTAAATATGGGAGCTGTAGAAGTCTCCTTTGAACAGACACATGAAAGATGAGAAGCAGTTTGAAAGCAGAAAGTGAGCATACCTGAAAAGACAAGGAAACACTGACAAGCAGCACTGAAAGAAGGAGCATGAGTCTTATGTGGAGCAGCTGAGGGAACTGGGATTGTTCGGTCTGGTAAAGAGGAGGCTCAGGGGAGACCTTATCGCTCCTTACAAGTGCCTGAAAGGAGGTTGTGGGGAGGTGGGGTTTGGCCTGTGTTAAAAAATGTGTTTAATGGAGAAAAAAAAGTTTGTTTTATATACTTCTTGTGGGTAGGAACATAAAATATTGTGCTGTAAAGGTAGTTGTGTCTTTACATTCACAAGCAGTAGTCTCCACAACTTGAAGAACAAGCCAGTCCATAAATGTGCATTTCAGGCATCCAGTGTAGATTGCTGCTTTATTTTTGGTATGTCAGCTAGGAAACTTTTAAACATAACAAAAGCATAGACAATAATTAGATACATAATCCCACTGGGGTAGTATCAGCAAAAAAAGTCTAGGCTGTTTCTTTATTCAATTGTTAGGCAGGCATTTGGTGTGACACTGAGCCGCTTAATCTTGGTGGAAATGCACTGAAGCTACTTGTGATCCTTGCTGATCAGGTGAGGGCAGGAGCACATGTAATGATCGCTAACTACAGCAGCAAGTAGTGTGTACTAGGTAATACCCGCTGTGCAAAGCATACTGAAAGAAAACTTCGGGATCCCATCCATGCTTATTGGCCACCATCTGTCCTAAAAGCCTGTAGAATCCAGTGAGGCCACAAGAAGAAAACATTTGAAATTAAAATGTAGAAACAATTTTAAAATATCTGTTGGTCCTTTCTTTTTTCAAAAGCTGCTTGATTGTATTTCAGAATAATCTTTTTATCGTACTTCCCTTACCATTTCTGTACTTGCTTCTTATTCCAGGAGGACTCTTCTATTAGCAGCACATCTTCAATAATAATTATAATCTAAAGACTTATAAAAATATCTCGTAAAATATGTGCACACTTTTTAATGTCCATCGTGGGCAGAATGGTTCTTGTCTACTAGGTGGTGACAATCAAACTTTTTGTTCTGTAAAAAGATACACCAGCTTTCTGAGCTAATGCAAGAGTGGAGAATAAATAAAAAGTATGCACTGATCCCTGGGAAATACTGCAAAAACTGTACGATCGAACAAGCAGTTTTGTAGTTTTGATTCACAGGCTGGGGAAACACATGCTTCCAGATGGGTACAGGAATATTTCCTAGCACTGCCGCTTTCTAAACATGAACACTGTTTAGAGTGTCAAGGTAAAAGGAAGATGAATTGCCTCTTACTTCACACTGAAACCCCAAGTGACACAGCTGCCTATCATGTGTAACCATACAACTGCCTGAAAGACTCATCTCTAGTTTTTCTGTTTACCATAGAGATGGATCAAATAATGCAGTTGTCACAAAAGCAGTAGAGGTGTATCATCATACGTCTTACAGATGCTGGTCCTGCAGGCAGCCACAGTGACTTTAAAACAGTCAGAACTTTTGAAGAAATGAACTTGCAGCCTTTGGTAATACATGTAGCAGTGAGGGAATATAGGCTCCACCAGAAATAGAAGCACTCAGAATATCCTACTGTCTAAGCTAAATCAAACATACAACTCCTGTCTGTGCTAAAAATCTCTTACAGCTGGACCAACATCTAGGGAAAATTACATTAAAAAAAAAAAAAAAGTGAAATACTGAAATGTTCTTCTAAATCACTACTTCTTCCACTTCCTTGTAAATAATCCCTTCTCTGTTAATAATTTAACAGTCCCCAAAAATGCATGTGGTCGATATTTAAATGTCAGGTTATTTTTTAATTATTATTATTGTTGTTGCTATTTTTTCCAATCTTAGTTATCTCTGCATTAATAGTTTGATGCTAAATTTTGTTGTAGAAGAAAGGTTCTTCACTTACAGTCACAGTAAAATATGTACTCTTCCAGGTGTGGCCCTGTTCTGATGCTAATGAATGAAACAGCAAAACTTTCATTGTGAACAAGGAGGGAGAGTTAGGTTCTTAGTAAAATTCATAGAATCATGGAATTATTTGAGATGGAAGGGACCCTTGAAGACCATCTAGTTCAAACTCCCGTGCTATGAGCAGGGACACCTACAGCTACATAAGGTGCCAAGAGCCTTGTCCAGCCTGACTTTGAATGTCTCCAGGGACTGGGGGACTTGACATCCTAAATTAATGTACACCTACCTAAAACTAATAGTTTCACTGAAATAACTCAGACATTATCATGGCAAACAACAGGGTTAAGCTTGAAAGTGAATTAAACATTTTAGAGTAGAAAACTGTTTAAAATGTGTGACTGCTACTTTTCATATATGTCATCCATAATGTGTTTTGTTGACTGGGTTGCTTCTCATACCGGAGATGCACCATTCTTTGAGCTAAGCCTATGGGAAAAGTGCTGTTAGATAGGCAGCATATTGATCCCATTTCCACAGAGTAGAGGCAATTTTGGTCGCACTCCACAGGTTCCAGAAGCTGCATATTTCTGATCTCCATTTACTCTTTTTAAACCAGGACCAAACCCTATCACAAAAAATATCTTTTTTTTTTTTTTTTTTTGCATTCTAACTCAAGATTTCAACCAAAATGACAAGTTCCTGAACTACTCAGCTTCAGCTCTTATTAAAACTAGATTTAGTTGTCTGACATGAAATGAACCTTATTCAAAGGCAAATTAAACATGAACCAGTAGAATTGCATTTTAGGTCTCTGTCTCTAGTGACCCATGCTGCACCATCTTCTGTTTCAATTTTAACTCTTACTTCTTCTGTAGGCATAGAAACACAAGTTTGTTTATTTAGCTATGTTTTAAAAAAACAAACAAAAACAAACAAGTAAAAAAAGTAAACTGGTAAAATTTAAGTGGGCAGTGGTTACAGCAAGTTCTTCCATAGCTGAGAGGTTTTTGGCTTTTAACACTTCTGGAGTTAATTAGGTGAGAGAACTGCTATCTGTGTGCTTCTGAAGATTACTGAATTTATTTTGGGGAAAAAAAAAAAATGTCAGTATGGCCAATGGTTAGATTCTGCAACTGTGTAAAAGGAAGTGTCTCCTTTCAAGTCTTTTTGTCCTCAGTAGTATAAGAGTGTCACAAATAAGAGAGTAGCTGAGTCGAGTTTTATGATGGAACTTGCAGATCCTAACTGGGAAGAGAGATCCTGCAGGCCTCCACATATGAAAACCAAGCACGAGGTTGGACAGGTAGACTTCAAACATTGTGTGCCGCAGATATTTGGGTTTGAATTATATTTTCTCTTAATTTTCTGCGAATGACTTTCAGTGAGGAATTTATTGATTTTTAAACCATTTTTTGTATTTCTGTAGATTGTGCTCAAATTATGACTTCAGTTTTAAATCAACTGTAATCGTTGCACAATTTTAAACATAAAACTCTTTGTGAAAAAGTTACACTATGTGTTTTGTGAAACATGGTGTTTTTCTTGTAAAAATGGAGGCTGTGGAACTAGACTTTCCTTCTCTTCATTTTAGGAGTTAAATCTTAGGAGTTAAGGAGACGAAAATTCTAGAAAAGGACTAAAGGAAATAAGAATGAACAGTAATCTACCCACAGCAAGAAGATTATCAGATGTGCAATAGACTCATGGGAATGATTATTAGCTTTAGCTCAATTTCAAAATGTGTTCCATTCTAAATGAGACTTCAAAATCGTCTATAATCTCCTAGCCTTTTCTGAAAGCTAAACAATATGCCTGTTTAATGTATGCCTGTTTATGCCTGTTTAATTTATGCCTTACTAATTACCAGTATATGTCTCCTTGTCATTACCCATTCTTTTTTTTTAATTCAGATCAGTCACATATATAGGCAAAGATAATGCACAGAAGGGGTGAAGGAAATGAACATGGATTTTCATTATGGTTATTTTTTTCTCCTTTTTTTCTGTTTGCAATGGCAGTAAGCATGAAGGCATCTGTGCCTGTCTAAATTCAGCCAAAACCATCTGCCAATAAGTTGTATTTAAAGGGTAGAAAATCTAATCGTGACTCAGAGGAGTTAGAAGGGAAAGTGCATGAGAAGGATCAGGCAATGAGCTGAGAAAATGTGTAACAGTCATCCAAAATGGGATGGGAAGAAGCTAAAATGAATGGGGGGCATCTATTCTTATCATACTCATACTACATGAACTGATAATTAAACAGTTACAGCATAATGTAGTACAGCAATAGCTCTGCTCTTCCTCCCATCTCCAACCTCCTCCTCCTCAATGACAAACCATCTTCATTAAGAAACAAGCTGAATGGTAGTTCTGTACAATGATAACTACTTAAAATCAATGCTGGCTCTCAGTTATGGTGGCATCATAAACTGTTTGACTGCCTTAATGGAATTATTTATCGTTTATTATTTATCACATCAGCTCTTAAGTTATTTCTTGCTATTGATCATATTACCCTGTGCAATTTATTTTTCATTTATGTGGTGCAGATTAGCAGCATATGAGAGAAGAAATAGATAATTACTAGTATATTTTCTTTCTCAACAGAGGACATTTTGGGAGAGGAGAACAGCATTGCAGGGTGTAAGAGCATGGTGAATAAGAATGGCTTAAATCTAAAATCAGAATCATTGTCTGATTACCTTGAGGTAACTTCTACTCATTTCCCAATTGCCTGTGATAAAACAAGGTTTTCTCTGATTAAGTTTGTGGGTTTCACTGTAGTCACGAATGAAAACACTATTAAACACTAGCACAACATTCAGAGCTGAATTTGAGCTGTGCTGTAGGATAGGACACTTTTAAAAACTTCAGAATTATTGTTACTGTGTACATGTCAGTTCAGTGCAATACACAGGTTGCTGAACCGGGATTCAGGAAATCGGGAATCTCATTTTTGCAGAGAGCCCTAAAATACAGGGGGAGTCTGGATGTGCAGAGCTCTTGTGGTTACCATGTGATCTCAGATTTTTCACCTGCCACAATTTTTTTTCCCATGAGCCACTGTCCTGGCAAACTCCTCATTCCTGGAGTTACGGCAAATACGCAGTCATAGAATCATGGAATCACCGTGTTTGAAAAGACCTCAAAAGTCATCTAGTCCAACCATCCACTTACCACCAACATTTCTAATTCTATTTCACTAAACCATGTCCCTCAGTACAACATCTAAACATTTCTTGAACACCTCCAGGGACAGTGACACAGTGCACACTGTTCAGCCCCAATACAGGATCTATACACTCTGCTTTGATCTCTATTCCTATTACATATCTCTCCTCTGTTTTTAGAAACATTTTTAGTTTCTCTAGAAAATCATCTTAGCTTCTCATGTCTCTGTTTCCCCATCACCTCCCTGTATTGACAGCTGCAAGTGCAAGCTATGTAGAGGTGCTTGTCACTCACCTGTTGAGTGTCTAACACAGTGAGAAATAAAGGGCTACCCCAAGATAGTAAGAGGAAATATGTTTAATGATAAACAATGTAGACAAAATTATCTGGTGCATATCTTAAAGTGATTCAACAAGCAGAGAGAACATTAACTTTTAAACTGAGAAAATAAGTCCTAGATGGTCTGTTTCAGTCCATGCATTAATCTAATTATAGGAAACTTCAAATACCAAAATGGCTAACACTTCTAAAGGTTACTGTACTGGAACAGAACCCTAGAAGCTCACTCCAGAAAGAAGATTTACACAGCTAAAAAAAGTCCAAATGTGAACTCAGATTTGAAAACAACTAAGTAACTGGATACAGAGAAACATGCTTATCAACAGTTTAATGTGGGATTTTTCTGAATAAGGCTTCAGGCAGTTGCGCACTGGCAGAGGTTGCTCAAGGATGTTCTGGAATCTCCTCCTAAGAGATCTTCAGAAACTTTAGGACAACCTGCTCTGGGTCACCTTGCTGTTTCTATAAAAGTTTGTTTGCCTTCACCCAAGACCCTACATTTCTAAGATCTCCTGTTAACAACTGTAAAGCTTCCACAGCATCCTCTGAAAACCTGTCTTTCATAAACCCCAGAGCAGACAAAATTTTGCTGGAATAGTGGCTTCCTTGCAGACTAATCCCCACTCATCAGGTCCTCTGATATTTCTGTTCACCCATTGATTCAGCTCTCCAAAGACACAACTCCACTTTCTGTCTCCTGGTGCAGTTGTGCAATCAAGCAAGCAGTGGAATAAAAGAGGAAGCACAACCGGTGTTTCCTTCTTGCATAACAGCATTTCAAACCGCTACTTGACATCCACTTTTGTTTAGAAGGAAAAAAAAAATGGCAGCACATTCATTTTTAATTTCATGAAAAAATTTTTCACCACAAGAAAATGGCAATCAATGTCAGCAAATAATTATTAGCAATTAAAAATATGGAGACTGCAATGTAAAAAGCATACAGTTGTTCGTTACTATTTTTAATTTTATTTCAGCATTTCTCATAGATTTCCCATTTGATCTTTTTTCTGAAATTTATGTTTTTATTTTAAAGGGGCTTAATTTTTGATTGGCAAAAAATCGAGAAAAGCTTGTATACATCGGTAAATTATGACAGCTTATATCTTTCATTTAGTCTCAAAGTGAACTGGGGAGAATGGACATTTTTGTTTAAATCCTCTGAAGTTTTCACTGTGATCTCATTTCAACTTCCCAGACCAGAACATCCATTTATCCAAATTTACAGTTAGTCCAACTCTGAGACACTTTCCTTTTCCTACAAATTCTAGCAAGCCTTTGCAGGTAATGGTTTACCATTGATGTATCCTTTTCCATGTGTGCCGATCATCAATGTAATTTAGAATAGATTTTATGAGCTCGGCTCAGCTTTGGCAAAAGTTTAGTAGTGGACTTTCATCACAGGTTTTGAAACAAGAGGAAGGCATAAGATTTATGCAGGGATAAATATAGACTCCCAGGAAGAAAATAAGAAGTTATGAAAATCTATTAAACTTGTGATGAAAGATCTACGAGCAAAATACATGGTAAGTTACTCATCCTGAAGCTGAGGAGCCTATTTTCTGTCTAGTACTGATTATATATCTAGGGATACATACAGAGCAAAAAAAGTGAGGACTTTTTCACTTTCAGAAGGTATTCTTCTATATTTGAGAACTGCCATATATTCTATATTTGAGAACTGCCCACAAAATATTTATGTATATTTTAATTTTTGGAGACAGTTTTAATGCCTTAGAGCCCAGAAATATTCAAGAAATCAGATCAGGAAATAGAATTAGAAATTTATCTTAAAAGAATTAAAAAGAATTCCAAAAAAACAAGTATATTGGATTAAAAGATAAATTCTTTTTTTTTATTGTATTGGAGTGATGATAAAGGAGAGGTCAAATAAAAACATGATGTGAAGAAATGTGAAGCCACTTGTTGTTCTTTCTGTGTTACAACCAATTTTATCCCTGTTTAAAACAAACAAACAAACAAACAAAAAAACTGTTTAAGTGTACCTTAGAAACTTATTTACTCAAAG
Organism: Perdix hodgsoniae; assembly: GCA_035772895.1. Lineage (NCBI taxonomy): Eukaryota > Metazoa > Chordata > Aves > Galliformes > Phasianidae > Perdix > Perdix hodgsoniae. Next base: position 1,776,264 of record JAPSGF010000018.1, on the reverse strand, counting down.
GATTATTTTCTTACTCAGTCATAACTCAGTTAACTCTTTAAGGCTTTCTTAAACTACACCGAGAGCTACTCCTCCTTGAAGCAATACATGGGAGAGAAGTAAGGGAAGAATTCACTCTTCTCTGTTTCTCTGATAGGCTCCTTTGCTTTATATTTCTTAGAAAACAGTGCACAAACAGAAAGTCTTTCTCATCAGGAAAACAGCAATAATCCTGGAAAAGAATTGACAGGTTGACTTCTAGAATGCATAACTGTAACATCTTGCTGGCAAGTTGGGAAGAACAGAAGTTAATCTAAGAAGTCAATTATGCTGGAAAACTAGGATTCTGAGCATCTCAAAGTTTAAGTTAGAAGAGCAATGATCTTCTGAGGACCCTTGAAGTCCTGTTTTTCAATATGAAGCTGATAAATATCACCTGTGCTCTATGAATCAACAAAGATTGATGCAGACAGAGATATCACGCTATGCAAAAGGAAAAAACGTAGGGGGTAAAGTCAGAGAAAAATCTTCCATTAAGTTCCACTTTAATTATTTTACCATAAGATTAATAGCATAGAAAGTTGGTCCTGTTCCATGTTCGTATTAGTGTCTTTTTAGAAAAGGCACAAAGAGATATTTGTGAAACTAAATGAAAATGGCATACAGATATATTAAAAATATATATGAATAAGAAATATATTTGAACAGGATTCAAATCATATTCCATGACAGAAACCATACCTGGAAAATATTTATTAGTTTCTAGTATTCCTTCATTCAAGGGATGACTTCTGCTGTTTGTAGCAGGGAGTTCCTTTATTTGGACTTAAAATATTTCAGAGAGAATCCTGCTTACCTCGTTTGCATCTGAATTTGACAGTGGTATTTATGCAATGTGATGTTACTGCAGCGAAGCAAAATCAATTTGGTACTTTAAGTCTGTACCCCCAGTTTAAGTGATAAATATTTCTTAGTATCTACCGCAAGTGATTTATCAAAAGACATCATAACAGATTAGATCTTTAGCAATTGTTAAGGTACTCTATTGTTTACTTGAATTGCATAAAATGTATTAAAGAAAAAAATACTAAATAACAGCAAAACACCACTGAACCTCAAAAAATTTGTTACTAAGGTAGGATTTTTCATCTGACAAGAAGTTATGCTTTACTGAAAATGCAAACTTCATGGGTCTTAGGAAGTCTAGTAGCAAATTGAAGGAAAACAAGATATTGACAGATTTAATATCCCTGGTTGTGCTAACTTTTATGTTTTTTACGTATGCTGTCACCCACAATTTTCTTCAGATGGAATGCTGCAGCAAACCTTTAAAGTGCCCGTTGGGGAATGTAAAGTAATTTTAAAATAAGAAAACTGAATTTAATAACAGCTCTTGATGCTTACTGCTTAGGGTCTTTGAAAATTATAAGCACATTAAATTGTTGGTCTAGTGTTATTAAACTAATATTTCACTTTTATTTTACAGCCCATGCTCTAGAAAAGCTTTATGCTCTTGACAATCTTTCAAACACTGGTAACTAAGCAGGATAGATCATATTGCCTTGTTATTGAGAAAAAAAAGAAAAAAAAAGAAAAAAAAAGGACATTTTTTGTAAAATATCACTGACAGCAGTTTTGTGTGTATTATTAGGAATCTGTAACTGAAGGAAATAGTATTTTTTATGTCTTCCTTGAAACTTTTCATCTCTGTTTCCACTGGTGGGCTTTGAGTTGCACAGCTAATTGGTTGTACTAAAGCATTCTGCTGTAAGAGTTATTTCACCTTCTCTCCTTGTTTGTAATCCACCTGTTACATCTTGTGTTTTCAAACTCTGAATGCTCTGGGACAGGCTGGCACACACCGTATGTTTGTGCAACATATACTATAATGAGGATTCAACCTGTCTGAGGATTACCTGTGTCTATATTCATTTGAATAATTATAAATCCTAAGCCTGTGAGAGTTCTTTGAAAAACAAAAATGCACTGGAGCAAAAGATGTAACTGTTTTCCTCTGAAAATGAATCTGTTTAGTAAAATGTTGCATAAATTAGCATAGGCAGCACAGTTAATAAGAAAGATGCTTCTGCAAGAAATCAGAGCATCAGCTTAGCACATGAAATTTCTTTGGGCAAACCCCAGGTATTTAAAATTAACTTGTGCTAAAAGAGTGAAAAAACAATATTCCTAGATGTTTTTTCTCAGGTAATATTAGGAAAAAAAGTTCTTTTTGTCATGCTGAAAATATATCTATATATTAAACATCTCAGATTGCACAATGCATATTAAATGCATGCAATGTTTAAAACTAAATGTTTTTACATTGAACAGTTAAATTAACACACTTTCAATAAGTAAAGCAGATATGGACATGGAGTTCATTATTTTTCTAGTAAAGCATAGTTACAAATAGTGCTGTAGGGAAGTGTTCTGACATTTGCATATCTCATTTCTGATCAAATAACTGTCAAAATCCGAAGGCAGAGACAGAAACAAGATACATCTCTCTTGATTTAATGACACAATGGAAATAATTAAGTTGTCCAAGAGGAATTCAGATTGCAGAAAAAGTTTGAACTTCAAGATCTGCAATGAGTATTAACTTCATATCTTCTGCTTTAGCAGCAAATCTTGCTCTTGTTCTGAAAGGATACTAGAATGACAGGAAAAGCTTGTGCAAGGCTCTACCGCATTCTTCCTCCCATTAATGCTAATGTGTGCTTATTAGGTTTTGACTCCCAACCACACATATTTAATGAGTAATTTTGTGTTAAGCCACAGCTCCAAAGCTGCAGGTTTTGATGGATTCTTTTTCTTATTCTTAGATCATGAGAGATGGAGTTTATTAAGCATTACTTTAACTTGCACAGGCTTTGTTATTAAGGAACTGTAGATCAGTTGCTATACAAGAACAAGCTCTCAACCTCCCATTCTCTTATCCTTCCTCATGTTTTTTATCCCACTTCAACAACATTGAGGCAGCATGAGAAATTTGTGCGTGTGTGTGTTTGTGTGTGGCCATCGTGGGTTGCAGTGCTCTTGATGAAAAGAAATCATTAGTGAGTCTTACTGATAGCCGTCCACGAGATACAAAGCATTTGAAATGATTTGTGTTAGTCAGAACTGTGCTTGAAGATGCAAGTACCAAACACGAGGGAATTCACCAAATAATGTGCTCACAATGACATTGAATCACTTCTCCTGGACAAACAAGATATGATCCTTAGGCCAGAAGAGATCCGTGTTAGCCCTTTACATCAGAGGATTCTGGAGATAAAGGCAGTGTGCACTCTACTCCAACTTTGTTGTTCTTTCTCCTATATTTATATCCACACTGGATGTGACTGAGGGAACACGAAGTGTGTAAACAAAAAGTAAGTGCAGAGAAAACACTATATGGAGGGAATCATACTCAACATCTAATTAAGGAAACATTGTCTCCTCCTTTAAGAAAACTGAGAATAAGTTGGGGGAATTAAATGACTGAGAAAAGTCTGAGAAAGTCTTGCAGGAGGCAGCACTAGCTGAAGATCAAGGAGATGTGAAAAATTTAGAGAGATCTTTACACTACGGCTGGGGTTGAAAAAGGGGACAACCAATCCCATTGGGAGCTATAGAGAAAACAAAAGAATTGGCGGCTTTGTTATATTGCCAATATATCATAGAATCATGGAATGGCTTGTGTTGGAAGGGACCACGAGAATCATCATGTTCGAACTCCCCTGCTATAGACAGGATTGCCAACCACAAGATCAAGTACTAGATCAGATTGCCCAGGGCCCCATCCAACCTGCCCTGTATGGGAATTCGCCTACATATGGAACAAAAATAAATACTAAACAAATTTGTGAAAAGGAAACATTTCTTTACCTTCTAGGAGAGAAATCCTGGGAGCAATGGCACAAAGCTCAGCTAATAAGGCTACAGTGGGCCAATGTAGCTGTCTCTATATTGCTCCCTTGGATGTAGGAGTATGTAGAAGTACCTCCATAACCAGGCTGGCTGCAGACCCAGTCATCTGAGCCCCATGGCTTGACAGCAAGGAACTGCTGAGGAAGAATTGTGTGTTGCAGCTCAGGTAATTAGAACTCTTTCAGTACTGTTTGAGTTGCTTTTACACAGGGACTCCCAGCCAGTTTCTAGGAAGGGAGAGCTGTATGAAAAATTGTTTATTTTATTTAAGAAAGGTTTTAATGATTATATTTTATCTTTCAGCAAAAAAATACTGGGAGATAAGTAATCTTATACTTGCATAATAAACACGCACTTTTGACTTGAGTGCTATACAGTAGATTTGCTCACTGTTAGACCAGCAAATTTCCCAAACCATTTGATTTAATAGTCTTCCCTACCATGTGAGTTGAATAGTGCACCAGGAGTTCAGCAGGTTTGCATATATCTCTGCCCAAAGTCGCACTCAACATAGAAAACCATTTTCAGACATTTTTTGATTGGTTTGAAATGTTTTTTTCACAATTCTATATGTTGTGCAAGATCATCTACACAAAGATGATACCTCTATCTTAAAAACTGTTTATCTGCAGATTCTTGAGGTGCAGTAGAATAGTCTAATGCAACATCAATATAATCTGAGTCAGCAGTGTTTGCTGACATACTGCCTTTATTAACAAAATCACAGACATTTCATCAAGAAAAATGATTATTGAACTTTATTTGGTGCTTGTTAGACCACATCTGGAATACTGCTCCCAAAGTTTGGCCCAAATTTTGGTCCTGTTGGGCCAGGGTTTGTTCGAATATAGAGACAAGACATTCCTTACCTTCTGAGAAGTCAGCAAGAATATGAAGCCACTTTATGGAGGTGCCTGATAGCAGAACAAGGCACTGAAAGATGGGAGGTTCCAACTGAGTATGAGGAAACAATTTTTCCAATTTTTACAAGGAGAGCCTAGCACTGGGACAGTGTATCCAGAAATTTGTAGACCTTTTGCCACGGAGATTTTAAAGGCTCAACAAAGCTCTGAGTACTGTGGTTGAAATACTGAATTTCCTTCTGACATTGCTTTGAGCATGATGTGAAACAGGTGACTTCCTGAAGTTTTTTTCAGCCTGCAATGTCTCATGAAAGGCTAACCTCCAAGTTTCCAGATATTCAAAAGAAACTGCCAAATATTTCTGATTTTGCTACAGAAGATCTGAATGCAGAATGAATTTTATGAAACAAGTTGAAAAAAACAATGTAGAAGAATACAATAACTCTAATTCCAAAGTGCTAAAGAGTAAATAGGATTAAAAGCTGGATGTCTTAATTGACAGCAGGTAGATGTAAAATTGTGATGTTTAGAGAACAATTTTGAGTTTGTTTATGAACAAGTTTTAATTTAAGATTCTAATACCAATGAAAATTTTAGTCTTAAGTTCATGTAGTCTTTATTTTCATTTTTAAACGGGCTGCATCTGATCAGTACATCATGCATTCTCCTGTATTCTCAAATGTTCAATAATAAATGATGGTGAAACCTTCAGGTCAGATTAATTAGGCTTTTTGAGCATGCATGTGTACATTAGCATTACAAAGTGGTCTGTTACTGCATAATTAAACCCACAACATACTTTTTTATATTGATTCAGTACCATGCAGGTGTACCAAGTTCAACTATTTAAAGTTATAATAGACATCTATGTTGCATACATATTAGAGGGCCAAAGTTAAATGCCTAACTTCCTTACATAGTCCATGAAGAATAGTAGATAGTTCCACAGGAGGCAACCAGAACATCATTAGCTCATCTATATTAATCATGCATGCGGGGACCATATTAACACATATAGCCCATTAACTACCTCTTAGCTGACATTTGTCATAATCCATTTCAGAAGATTACTAACATTACTGCTCTACATGGTTGCAAATGCCCGAATTAGAACTGGTCAGGAATTTTCCAATTAAATAGAATATGCATGACAGTTGTTTTTTGTTTTTGTTTTTGTTTTTTCTGGAAAAAAATCCATGTACCTGATTAAAATCCTTAGGTTCAATATGCTTTTTTCTCCTGAAATGCAGCGGGAAGCTACTCCACACAGAAAAATGCATGGCTGTAGAAACTATGATTAAGTGGACCATCTTGGAAAGCTAACCTCAACTTGCACATTACATATCTATAGCTTTCATTTCACTCAGAAACCAATTTGTGTTTGGTACAGTTGATCTTCCACAAACTATGGAGGTAGGTTTCTTCTGAAGTGTCTTCTTTATACATCTGCAACATATATGGATATATCAGAGCTGCTCTGTTAATACTGCCTTATTGTCAGTGGGAGAGAAGCAGGTAACAAGACAAAATGATTCATCTGATCTATCTTTAAAATCTACTGAAGGGCAAGATGACTCACACTTCAGTAATTTGTATTACTGTCCATTGACAAGAAGTAAAGACAAGTGGTCCAGATACCAGTAAGTCCCAGCCAAACAAATAACACCAATATATAAGGCTAGAACCAACACTATTCTTCTAATAAGGACAAACAGCCTAACTCCTACAGAGAAGCCAGATTTTCAGTGTACCTGTCTTGCTCAGCCTCTTTTTTTTCCATCTTATTTTTCAAACAAAAATACAAGATTTGTTTCTGATGGCTGTGGAAGGAAGCTGAAAAAAAAAATTCACTGGGAGAAAGTGCTCCACCAAAATTCAAAGAAACTCATTCAGAAATCACAGGCTGCGGGCTCTCTCACAACACAGGCTTATCAGAACAGCTTGCCTCTGTCCTCCTAAAGCAGTGACCAACTCAGCTGCAAGTTTAATTCCAGGTCCACAAAGCAACCCTCAGAGTCACTGCGGGCTCAGTATCATATAATGATGAAGGAAGGGACATGAATGGAGTAGGAGGAGGCTGCAGAGAGTAATGTGCACAAGGAAAAAGGAAACTGAAGCAAAACTGGTAGGGATGGGCGGTTTGGCAGAATGACAGTGTAGTCACTGAACCAAAACATAACAGAGCATGCTTGGAGAGCTGGGGAGAAAAGGAACTAGTTGCCCTGTCTGTTTCCACTTAAAGAAAGATTGAAAGATCCCTGGGTAAAATAGGAGTATAGCAACAATGTGGTAAGGCCATCACCTTCCCCTGTGCTGAGAAGACTAGCCAGACTTACAGCCTTTCACCAAAAAAAAATGTCAAAGTTCCCATTAGATTCACTTAGCTCTTATATCTCCATAAACAGCCTTTCCATTCTGCTTATTCTTCTGGGGTGTACCTCCCAGAGGTTCCAGTCCTTCCACTTGAAAGATAATTTCTCACTATGAGCAAGGAAGGACCATGAGTGCTGAAACAGATCTCTTCTGCCACTTTAACAAATATTTTATTTTGTCTGGGTGGCAAAAACAGCAGGATGGCCAGGCAGCAGGCCATGGTGGAGAAGCAGCAGTACCAGGACCAGCAGTGGTCTCTTCCCTGTCTCTTCCCTGTAGTTGCATATCAGCAGAAATCAATCAAGGTGGATTTCGCACAAACTAGTCTTGCAAACTAGGATAGCTGTGTCCATATCTCTGTCAGCCAGGAGTATTTATAGAAGTAGCACAGACAGATTTGGTGACAGGCACTTAACCATCCACTGCTGTATTTCTAAAGATGATGGCGAACTTTCAGAAAATTCCAGGCCAATATATAAAAAAAAAACAGGATCATTCTCAAGAATTTCTTCTGGATCTTCTTAAGAAAGAGAAATGAAGCTTCTTTTCAAATACTGTAGTCACTGGAAAAAATGATGTTTACCTCTTTCCAGGTGAACCACTACAAGAAAAATGTGCTATTCCTGTTTCTCGAAAATTAGCACATGGGCACCAAAGTAGTGATACAACTGTCTCCAAAGGTAATGACCCTTTTTGATCTGAGCAGCTAAACAACATATTGAGGCTGAGGTCATGCATCCTGATCTTGCTGCAGCAGAGCCAAAGGGGCTGTTGTCCTCAGCTCACTTCCAGCTGTCTGTCACCATCATTTTGCTTGAGGTTAGTGCCTTGTGGACCTACTCACATAACCATTCAGAAAAGTGCCTCAATAGAAGCCTGACAAGCTGAAATGCTGTAAATATTCTATGCACTTTAGGCTGAAGTGCTGCAGCTGGGTCTTGAGGTGATTATAGGAATGGTCACACCAGCAGCGCTAGGGGTCCAGATGTCTGCTGTCTCTGTTTCTGTATGGGCAATGGACATAGCCCCTTCTTCCCTCATGCTGTTTGATTCAGACAGCTCCAAGCCTCTTCCCTGGCAACACTCCCCTGTCTCTAGTGTTTTCTCAGATCATATTATAATATTTCCCTGACTTGCTTCTTACCTTGGCTGTCAGCTTCTCTGGTGTTGTTACCATCTCTTTACAGTCCCCTGCCTGACAGCTTGTCCCACAATATCAACCCTCCAGCAGAGCCTTCCTCCCACACAGTTCAGATCCCTGCATCTGGCATGTGTTTTGAGTCATAGTTCCCAGCGTTTCAGTTGCCTGTTCAATAAAGGAGCTTAACTCCTTTATTGCAGGGTAGCAAAGCACTTAAGTTCTTCAGAGAAACAGCAAATCTTTCTTCTGCATTGAAACCAGGCACAGACAGTTACCATGAGATAGAAATTTAAGTGGCTCTTGAGTTCAGGAGTTACAACAGGATGACTTTTGGGAAGGGACATAACACAACACACTGGAGGGAAGGGATACTATTCTGGACAGGCTTGAGAGTTAAGCCCATGTGAACCTCATGAAGTTCAACAAGGTCCAAAGTTGCAGAGGTCCTAAAAATGAATACAGTCCAGGCAATGAGAGCAACCCTGCAGAAAAGGGCTTCAGGGTACCAATGGAAAAAAACAAAACAAAACAAAAAAACAAAAGAAGCAAACAAACAAACAAAAAAAACCTGAATATGAGCCACCGATGTGCGACTGTAGCCCAGAAAGCCAACTATATCCTGGTCTCCTTCAAAAGAACTAGCAGTTGGAGGGAGGTGATTCTGTACTTGTGCTCTGCTCTCATGAGAGTATGAACCTGGGGTTCTGCATCCAGATCTAGAGCCCACAGCATTAAAAAGACATGGGTCTTTTAAGGAGTGTCCAGAGAAGGGCCAGAAAGATTATCAGAGGTCTGGAACACCTCTGACAGACTGAGAGGTGTGTTTGTTCAGCCTAGATAAGAGAAGGCTCTGGGGAGACTTCATATTGGCCTCTATGTACTTGAAGGGAGCAAAGTACAGCAAAGATGCAGAGGGGCTCATTTGCAGGGAGGGTAGCAATAGAACAAGGGGTAATCATTTTAAACTAAAAGAAGGGGCAGTTTAGATTAGATATTTAGAAAACATTATTTGCTATGTGAGTGTTGTGACACCAGAACAGGTTGACCAGAGAAGCTGTGGATGCCCCATCTCTGAAACTGTGTAAGGCCGGGTTGGATGGGCTCTCAGTAACCTGGTTTAGTGGGTGGCAACTTTGCCACGGGGGGATTGGAACTGAATAATCTAGAATGCCCTTTCCAGTTCAAACCATTCTATGATTGCATGACAGAGATTCCAAGAAAGATGAATGGGGCTTTTCTGTCTTTAAGAAATCTTTCCCATTCTTCCTTGGTCTCATTACACAGGCACTGAAGTCCAGCGTGAAGGAAAACAGTCTATTTTTATTCTCTGGTCTGAACTGTCCCTTCCTGTGTCTGAAGAAAAGCTCTGTGGCATTCTCTTCCATACCTGCTGTCATTCATATGCCTGAGCCCACAGTTTTGCAACCACCTGAACAAGTTTTACCACAACTCCCAGAACTATAGTAGGCATTTTTAATGTAAGCCTCTGATATAACTTTTAAATGAGGTACACATTACAATAAGGACTGACTGGACAAGTTACATATTCCCACAGATGTGTATGGTGTTAGATGTCTCCCAAATACTTTCCAACACCGGTATTTGCTGAGTCACTTTTTGAATCTGTTTAACTAAGAAAGACCATACAAAACCCATAATGAACATATACATTTGTGAATGAGACAGAAATAATAACTGTTTTCCTCTTTTTTATATATATACTTGTATCTCTCAGTCCTCTTTTGGTGCAAGAGGCTCTATTTTGCATCAGCGGGGAGACAGAGAGCACTTGCCCTGTCATGGCTGAGTCTGAATCTTCTACCGTGAGATTTCTTGCTCAATTTATCAAATTCATGTGAAAACTGATTTGTTTCCCCAGACTGAATGAATTTTCTCAGGATTCTGCAATGCGGTCATCATTGTACTTTGTCAATGTGTAATTTCTATTTGCTGAATGCAACCCCAAAAAGCTGTTCACCTCTAGATCCCCTTTGTTTTCATAAAGTCTATTTTGTTGAAAGATTTCCTTGTATTAACAGCATTTTCTCCCTGATATTTTTTTTCATTCTGATCTGAAATCTTAATACTTATCTCCCTGTTTTTTAATCGCGCAAACCATATCAACTGAAAATTCTCATGCTTTCCTCAAGGATTTTTGTAACTATTTGCCTTTGATCTTTTTGTGATTTTTATACAATCAGTGTCAGTCAAACTTCAAACAACATACAGCGGTTTGATGGTTTGAAAAAGAGCTAAATTGAAACTGTATTTTTAAATACATGTATTGCATTTCAGTGAACTTCACTGAACTTCACTGAATTTTATTTCTGTTTTTCTTTACTTTTGTTTTTATTCCACTAATCAGTTCGTGAAAAATTTTACTGAGCACAGGTCAATACCTGAACTTGTTATCAGTCAGGTGTAAAAATGCAAAATCAGTGTAATAACTCTTTTTCTATCCTTCTCTCTTAGAATTATAAAGAGAATGAAAACAGTCAAAAACATAACAAATGTCATGGAACTTGGGAAGAGAGAGTCAGTATATATTTATTTTGTTGCCCTAAAGCCTTTCTTCTTTCAACTTCTTTCATCTGACAGAATGGTTTTCTCTTTGTGTTGCCTGTAATCTATGGAAAATGTGCAGCCACATGCAACTAATATTAAGGCTGCAAATGTTTCTCGTGAGAAACACTGTTCCTGCTGGGAATAAGAGAATGATGGTTATCTTCAGTTGAAGAGGTCCTTGACTGAAAGGACAGCTCAGTCTAGGCTATGCTGACTGGGCACTGCAAGTGTCTCCTTTACTGGACTCATCTCTAGCAGCTAATTTCTTGGAGGCAGTCTTCAAATACGCAGTCACGCCTCATGAAGTCTGGAAACAAGATGTTCAGTCCATCTGATGGACCTATACCCAGATGATATTGCTGGTATTAATGTTTCTAGTGTTCCTTGGTCATAAGAAGTAGACTTGGTAGGGGTCAGCCAGACTGTTCTCAATCATACAGAGTACTTGGCCACTGGTTGAGCATACTGTTTGTTTCTTTCCTGCTAAGTAAAATTCTCCTCCCATCTTCCACTTATCACCACCACAACCTTCATATGTATACACGCTTTCTTTTCCCTCCAGTACTCCCTATTCTTCAGTCAATTTTTTCTGACATTGATCTTCTCTGGCATTAACCTGACAGCAAGAAATTTAAAACCATTATAACTTTAGATTAACTTCACTTACAACATCTAAGTCAGATAGATAGAATCATTGAATCATTTGAGTTAGAAGGGACACTTAAAATCCACCCAATCCAACTCCCCTGCAATGAACAGACACCTACAGCTACATGAGGTGCTCAGAACATTGTCCAGTCTGACCTTGAATGTCTCTAGGGATGTGAGGTATTCACTGCCTCACTGGGTAACCTGTTCCAGTGCCTCACCACCCTTAGTGTAAAAAAATTCTTCTGTACATCCAATCTAAATCTCCCCGCTTTCAGTTTGAAAACATTTCCCCTTGTCCTATCATCACAGACTCTGCTAAAGTGTCCATTGCTTTCCTTCTTCTAGGCTCCCTTTTAGATACTGGAAGGCCACACTCATGTCAACCTGAAGCCTTCTCTTCTCCAGGCTGAACAGCCCCAGCTCTCTCAGCCTGTCCCCATGGGAGAGGTGTTCCATCCCTTGCATCATTTCTGTGGCCCTCCACTGGATGTGGTCCAACAAATTTGTGTCTCTCCTGTACTGAGTGAGGACTCCACATCTGGATGTGGTGCTCCAGGTGAGCTCTCACTAGTGCTGAGTAGAGGGGCAGGATCCCTCGTCCTGCTGGCCAAGCTTCTTTTGATGCAGTCCAGGATACAGTTGGCTTTCTGTGCTCTGAGAGCTGTTCTCCATTCTTCCATCCCTCAGCTTGTATTGATTCTGTGGATTGCCTCAACCCAAGTGCAAGACCTTGCACTTGGATTTGTTGAACTTCATGAGTTTCTCCTGGGCCCACAATTTGAGCCTATCTAGGTCTCTCTGAATGGCATCCCATCCTTTGTGTCAACTGCACCACACAACTTGATGTCATCTGCAAACTTGCTGAGGGTGCACTCAGTCCCACTGTCAATATCACTGATGAAGATGTTCCCACATGCTTTGTGAATCTCCTGGCCACCTTAAACTTTTGAACTTCAAAATAGCATATAAACATAGTGCACAGACATGGACCTGCATTTCCTTAGCTCACCCCATAAGATGTTCACAGTTCCTGATCTGGAGATGCACGTGACTAAATATCAGTCTAAGACAGCAGGATGGCTCCATGCTTTGAAAAATGCCAGGCCTCTGCCTTGTAGGAGCCACTATGCCTGATGCACATGCATCTTTTCCTAATTCTTTTGAGTTTTAAGCTGCCCTTAAACTGCTAATTTTTTTGAAAATAAGTACTGGAAGTGTGCCAAATAGGGTGAACAAACAACACTGTACAGTGAACAACTTAACTTCCATCCAACATATATAGAATATATCATGCACCAAAAAAAAAAAAAAAGTAATATATGGTCTGTATGGAATTCTTACTATCTTTGGCAGGTATCTCTGAGATTCTGTTACAGACCTTGGCATGGAAATGCAAATTATTATCATATTAATATCAAGACCTTGTCAAGAATGCCACATCCCTGGAGGCATTCAAGGATTCAAGGCCAGGCTGGATGTGGCTCTGGGCAGCCTGGTCTAGTGGCTAGCGAACCTGCCCATGGCAGGGGGGCCAAAACTAGATGATCATTGTGGTCCTTTTCAACCCAGTCCATTCTATGATTCTATGATTCTATGAAGAATTCTGAAGAGAAAAAAAAACAAAAACACAAACATACGTTTCTACTTAATTTGTATTATGCTGTGCACTAATTTGTTAGTAAAAGAGTAGGGACTGCAAGAGCTGAAAATGAGTAGAAGACCATTTTCTGTCCATAGGTACATGATATTCCTAGTGTAGATGAAACTAAGCTTTTACAAAGCAGGATACAGTATACTTTAAAAGAATATGTAGCCATCTCATAGAAACTGCTTCTTGGAAAGGTAAAGGGCAGCACAAAGTTTCCATAACTTACCAAGTCTAATTAGTCCTTCATTCTACTTTTCTCATATTACAAACATAACATTTTTTATAATCTCCTCATGTCATGTGATAAATTTTTTCACATGTCCATGTCCTCCTGATTTAAGAGAACTATCTTTGATTTCTCATAAGCTTGAAGACATTGTAACAGATGCTGCTGTATTATTCTCACAACCCTAGGAAAATAAACCATACTGCCAAGGTGACAACCATAGAAGCCACAATGACCAGTTTTACTGGTGCTTTTGTCTTCCTGAAGAACTGCAGTCACATCTGTTAAGCAGCACTGAAGTTTCATTCACATTCTGACTTCATGTCTTCACCATATTTGGCTGGAAATGGGATTGTTGTTTAGCTGTACGATACCTTGCAGCAGACTTCTAGCTTGAGAGACCGTTGTTACTGCAAATAACAGATACTAGTGGTAAAATAATATTTTGCAATAAAATACTATACTATACTGATTTTTTTTACCGATTGGACTTAGGAAAATGAATCATATGACCATCTCCATACGGAAAGTTGAAAAGGACCATTTATCTACTGTCCCATGTGCACAGACTCATTCCATCACACTGCTTCTCTATTAGAGCAGAGGCTGCACATCCAACATCCAAGATTAGAACCATTCTTCACTTTGAAACTAAATGTTTAAAAGATATGCATGACAGAATTACACTTCTCAGCAGGCACTTTTTCAAATATAAAGGCTATCATCCTGATTATTACAGTACAACTGAGTGCATTATGTACTGACTGTTGAAAATTTTATAGCATTATAGCATGAGTATCCAATCTTTTGGCATGTCTGGGCCACACTGAATGAAGGGGAAGTGTCTTGGGTGCGTGTAGAAGATACAAAATAGTTAATGTATATAAGTTAAATAAAATAGTTTTATTCATTTTTTATTTTAAAAAAAAAGAAGATCACAAAAACAAAACTAGCATGTTTGACACTTATGTACGGAATCTATAGGATGAAGAGATGGTATGGAAATTATCGTAGGAAGTTATTATCCATCTTCAACCAAGTACTCATATCTTCTCTTCTGCTCCCAATAGGATGTAGAAGACACAAAACTTATCTTGTAATGTAATGTAGTGTACCAAAATTCAATGTTTCCATTTTTTAAGTTAGCTATTAGTTGGAAAATCAATGCAGAACCATCTGATTCCTTACTATAATTTAGTTGGCAGTGATGTGCAGAGCTCCATGAGGGTAAGATTTGTTTGGGCTAGTGATGTAGAAGGGATTCAGCAAGCATGTTCATACACAGCATGAAACCACATCCCAGAAAGCATGTGAGGAGAAACCAGAACAGAAAATCTCTCCCATCAGATGTGTGGTGTTACTAGCAGCAGTACTCAGGTAAACAACATTTGTGTGATGGAAAAGGAATGATCCTATAACTGTTTTTTCTGTGCACAAAGTATTTCTCTTTAGCCCTTTCTGGTCTCCTAACAGGCTTAGTGATTTTTATACAGACTATGCTGAAATATGTAGTATGGTTTTGTTGTACTGTCTAATATATTCCATTCAGTTTCTGCCATGATCTGGCCCAAAGCTGGGGAGATTTGCCTAAGTAAAGGCTTCAAGTTTTAACCTCATATACATTAGTATCCTTGTACAGAAGAGATTATGATTTACAGTAATTCTACTCAAGTGTGTAGAATTTCTGCCTTTATTTAAAAAGTTGGGCAGTATTTCTCAAATGGAAAACAAACAAATCATGTAGTGTAGCTGCTGAAAGAGAGGTTATTACTAATAAATGTAAAATGACTCAGGCCATGTGAGCAAACATGGGAACAAATGAACACCCATATGGAAAGTCAGCACTAAAGATGAAAGCTTATGAAAACACCTGCATCTAAATTTTGACCTTAGACTTTTCTCCTTGATATATTTCCCCAGACTTAGCCAAAATCTGCAAATAAATAATCCAATCAAACTGCAGGACTTCTCCAGGAATTCACTATGTCCATCTGTTTGTGAATCAGTCACAGGCAGAATCAAGTAAACAATAAATACATGAAGATATAAATAATACGACTTCACTGGGGGGGATAAAAAGCATATCTCCTCATGCCAGGAATGTGTTGTGTGCTCTAAAACTGGCAGTATTTTTTACATTTATTCTGTGAGAAGAAAAAAAGGCAGCAGCTCAGCAGGCTTTCTGTGGTTTCGTAACAAACACAGGCAGATAGTGATAGGAGAAAGGGGAATAGTTTTAAGTATATAATAAGTATATAATAAAATAATAAGTTTTAAGAGTAGATTGAGGTTAGATATTAGGAGGAAATTTTTAACTCAATGGGCAGTGAGGCACTGGCACAGCTGCCCATGTAAGCTGTGGTGCCCCATCCCTGGAGGCACTCAAGGCCAGGTTGGATGGGGCCCTGGGCAGCTGAGCTGCTGGGTGGAAGCCCTACCCATCGCATGGGGTGGGACTGGATGGGCTTGGAGGTCCCTTCCAACCCAAACCATTCTGTGGTTTCTATAATTTTATCATCATTTATTGTTTATTCAGTCCTTATTTCTTCCATGATGCAATATGTCTGTAACTGTTCATTATGTTATTCTTATTTCCTCCTAGTTTGAATGTTCACAAAAAAAAAGGGGTCTATGGAGTTTAGAAGAAAATTCTTAATTCTGTCTGGAATGTTGCAAGCTATTGCTATTTAAAGAAGTATTTACGAGGAGATACTAAAAGAATTTAAGGAGATTTTTAAGGTGAAGACAAACAGGCTAAAAGAATAAAATCTATAATTAAGTAAAAAGTTGCTTCAGAGAGTAAGGACATTTTTTCCTCAATGCTATTAATGATACTGCAATAAAAAGTTTAAATTGAAGAATAAAAAAAAAAAATGTTTGTCTATTCTGATTTCAGTAGCCATTGGAGTACTGTTGCAATTCTGTCAGTGTATCCACATTTATTTTGGCGTTGAAACCATTCTCGGGAAGTTCTCTTTTTCTGCAGTTCACCTGGTGCCAGGCTGCTCATTCCTGACTTACAGTCCAAAGACATTCACCAGTTCTGAAGTGATCACAGCTATTCATGCTATTCAAGGGTAGTTTGTCAGAAATGTAGACAAACTGAAACGTTTTGTCTTCATAGATGAGGGCAAAGTGGCTAAAGTAAAGGTCAGTGCAATTCAATATTTTGGTGATACTGAGGAGCTGTTGGGAAGGAATGTTCAGAAAGAGGGTTTTTTTTTGCAGGGGAAGGGAGGGTGAGACTTCGGATGGGAGATAATGGGCAAAGGAAGTCTGTACACTTAGAAGTGGACTGAAGTTATGAAGAGAAAGGCCATCCTCAGGTTTTCAGGAAGATTGTGTAGGAGGGGATTGGAAGGCGTCCTGCTGTGAGAGTCTGTTAATAGAGATGTCTTCCTCTTCCCATTCCCTCGGTCCTTCATTATTGCCTATAGAGGGAAGAAAAAGAAAGAGAGGAAGAGAAGGAAAGGAAGAGAAAGAAAGGAAGAGAAAGAGAAAGAGAGGAAGGGAGGGAGGGAGGCAGAAAGAGAAGAAAAACAAAGATATTTAATGACATTAAGAAGAAATTAATTCAAAACTGGAGAAAGGAAATTTTCTCTTACAGGAGAGTATGAGAAGTCACTCCAAGCTATAACATTAACCAGGAACCCAAGATACTAATAGGCAACGATAGTGCTTAAACTCAGATTACAGCTCTTCTGCCTACACTCCGAATCCTTCTGCTTTATCCATCATCCTCCCTTAGGTATATGTGATTCTAGTGTATGATAAATTTCCTTGAAAAGGAAACAAGAGCTATAGTGCATATTTCCCACATCCTAAATTAAGTTTTGAAATTCTTTTGCTGTTAACCTGACTGTGCCTAAATAAAGCTGAAAGAAATAGGAGAAAATTGGGTTTTATTGTCCCATCATTCCAAAAAGGCATTCATTGAGACAGTGGAGGTGGAAAGACAGAATTTTGGAGGAACACAAATGCCATCCTGCACTATTTTTTCTTTTATATTATTAATCCCCATCCCACTCCTTTTTTCCTAACAAAACAGAGGCTAGGAAAAAATGACTGAATAGGCCATTAAGAAAATGCATCCTTTGAATTGTACAGAAAGAAGAGGGAAATAAGAATATTCAAATAATCCATTTATTTATATCCTTGTAAGATCAGCCATGAGTGTCTTGTCACATTTTTCTCTTTTAATTGATTGTCAAAGAAAGACAACAAAATTCCTATAATTGAGATACAGTTCAAAATATTTTTGTATCAGACAAGATCCTAAACATATATATACTTTGTAGATAATTTTTAGATATACAGAAATAATAATAAATTGATTCAATTTGATACACAGCTTTTAAATAAAAACACTCTAGAAACTACTTGTGCTATCAAAAAATAGGTTCCATTTTCATACCTGAGAAAACCAAAGGGCATAATACATCAAAGGAAAATTATCCTCCATTGAGCTATAAACACAAATCAAGGGAGTATAAAACCTTCGTAATGTCACAGTTTTATATTAAAACATAAATGTTAGCATCAGGATAGATTTTGCTTTCAAGATACAGATCTGTTTTGCATTGCCCCTGGGTGAGCTGATTACATGCCAGATTGACTTTAGTTTGGTTTGCAATGGATTTTAGCAAGCTGCATTCTAAATCTATGAGGGTGATAATATATTCAGCTTGATTTGGCATGAAAACTTTCAATAGCAGAAATTTTACTGTTTGATAAAGACTGTAGGCCTCCCCAAGAAAATTGTGCCCCTACTTTGACTGTACAGCTTCCACTGGTAGAAAAAATTTCACAGAGGATTAATTCCTAGACACTATGATGTGAATTTCAGTTTAGAACAGAAGAAAAGTGTGTTTAGAAAAACTATTTTTATTTAGAGTCCCAGACTGAATCTCCTCTTTAGAAATTCAATTTTTACAAGTTGCTTCTTCGTAATTGCAAGTATACAGTTATAACTGTATAGCACATTGCAATGCAGATGAGTGAGGAAAGTGGAATACTGTCACCAGCTTTTATTTATTTGGGTTATGTGTTTAGTTTTCATCTCCTTTGGGGTGATCCATAAGGCAGAAATAGCATATAATTATTTATTGACTATCCAAAGGATGTGAGATCCTTTGTTTGTGTTACAACCTAAGAATAAGTTATTTCTCTTCAGATCATAATCTTTCATAATAGAAAAAAAGTATATGAATGAGAAGTAGTTAACCTTGCTCAAATTTGAAGACAGTGGCATTTTGAAAATCCTGACTAAAAGCTGGATATGTTTAACAAGGAAGTAAGGATTCTTCTGCTTGAAAATCTTGGAGTTTTCTACAGTTGTTACTGTTACAGCTCATGATTCTTCAGAGTGGGAAGAGAAAGTCAATGGAAGAGAGAAAAAAAAAATTAGGAAAACAGTAGGCTGTTTATGGGTGGCCAGATATTCTGTCAGTGCTCAAATCTTTGATAGACATGTAGGGTTGGAGCCTGGGCAGTTGGACACTGTTGTCTGTGCTGATAGAGGTCAAGAAAACCAATACAAGGAATTGCAGAGAGAATATGTTGCTGCATGCATCTGAGGGAGTGTGCCCTGTGATGAAGGCTGCTCACCTCCGCCTCAGGAAGGCTGTAGCCTACCCTTTATAGAGAGGCTGTAATAGTGATGAAAAAATTGGTTCTGAGTTTGAACTTAAGAGAAAGAAATCTTCATGCTCATGAAGACTGACCTCATCAACTTTCATCATGACAGGTATGACTAATTGTTCTCAGCAATGCCTGGGTGGTAACAAAAGGCTGCAATGGGGGTAATGATGAGCAGTTACAGAGGATATTGTCCTGTACATTCAATCCTTTGTAACTGGCATTGTTGGAAAACTCCAGTTTATGGCATCTTTGATATCAGTAGCTGAAAACAGATAAGGAACAAAAAACTGTTTAGCAGATTTGAAAAAAAAAGAGATGACTGGGGAAACAAATGCCCAGCAGGTAGGAAAACAAACCTGTATTGATAGTGAATAGTCATCTGCTGAGAATGAGTGCAGCATTCTAGAATTAGCAAAATAATCAAACAATGTTGAAGGTTGGAAAAGGGGCATCCAAGTGTGTGTGATTCACTTCCTCACAAATCAATGCATTTAGTTTAAATTTAAGCAATCACTCAGTCATCACAGTTTCACAATATTTCAGGGTTATGGGGTTTTTTTTAGCTCTTATGTAACCTGCACATGCAATACAGAAATGCAGAGTGATGTTTTATCTTTGCTTTTAAGGAGAAAATGATAAGTTTTTCCAAACCCCCATTAGAACTTTTTTTTTTCTTTTTTTTTTAAAGATAACACTACTGCTCTGTAAAACCCTAAATGTGTGTTTTTTTCTCTGTGATTCACCAGTGCATTCATTTTGGATTCCAAAGGGAACATCACATGTTACTGGGTTGATAAAGTATACGCAGAATATATGCGCAGAAAGCAACTTGCTACTTTTCAAATTAAACATAATGGGAAACACATAAAACAATTTTAATTGCCTTTAAACTGCACTGCCCAGTGTTGGCTGCTGTCTATACTAAGAGTTATTCATATTCCTAGTCTGAAGATTTTTCCATCAATAGATTCTTATTATGCCATTCTGTCCTAGATGAAAGAAATGCCCGTTATTAGAAATTTCTTCCATGTGACAAATGCTAGAAGATTAATCAGGTAGTCTTCCTGACTGTTCTTCAATAAACTAATCATTTTCAGTTTCTTCAATTTTTCTGAAGTGCCTGTTCTGGGTTTCAGCTCACTCCCAAAGTACTTTTCCATAAATGATCTGAATGAAGTACCAAGGACATACGCAGCTGACATTCCAGAAGCAGCTGAACTTCTTCCGCAGAATTTAAATAATCTTTTCATTTTTATTTGACTTCTCCCTATCTATGCATCCAAAAATTACATTCTTCTTCTGAATACTACTTTTCCCTGCAAAGACACACTCCTTACCTGAGACTAACTCATTTTTAGAACCAAAGCTTTAACACGGAAAGATCACAGTCCCTTAGAAATTACATCCTTTCATTATTCCAAAGATCTGACATTTCTTTATGTTGATATGAGAGAAGGTAGAGCCTCAGAATTTCCATGCAGTTTTGTTACCATTTTGTTAATGTATTGTATTTTGTATTTTCTCAGTTTTACACTAAGCTAAATGCAAAATATCTGCTGTCCATAGTAGAAAGTCATAAACCACATCATGCTAAATCATATTGCAATGATGTTCCATGTGCTGTAAAGACATATTTATTGTAAGATTACGACAATAGACAAAATCTCAAAATATCAAACCATTTATGCCAGCTTTGTATTGCATCCCTCACAATAGGCTTATTCGTGTGCAAAGCTGGGAAATTGCCTTCACATGAAAAAGTAAAATGTTGTTTCTCCTAAAGAAGTAGAATTCCACCTGCTAGCAATTGAATTGGGATATTAGAAAATTCCAAATACACTGTTGGATAGAAAATAGTGTACCATTATGCACCTTTGCTAAGAACAGTCTGAGGGTAAGTAGAAAATGTGCTAACTGAGCCAATGCACCTGTTTATTACATTTAGCACAGGGGAAAACAAGAGATAATTCATAATAAAAGGAGTAGAAGCTGTACATTTTAATGAACTTTGCTGAAAGTATGACTAGATAACTCCCTATTCTTTTCTCAAGAGCAATGAAAGCTCAGCTAAGGTGACAATGAGGAGAATAAAAGGCTGTGAACATTCATATTAAGATGTCAGAGGCAAAGCTAAAGGAAAAGATCTATTTAAATAATTGTGGCATGGGAAACTTGAAAAGAGTCTTAGAGCACTGTGCTTTAATAAAGCAAATTAATGTTATACCTACTCAACACAATATTTTTAGAACAAAACAAGTACTCTTGAGTATTTTATTCATTTTCTCTTGAAGTTATTATTTTTCATTTTTATTTGATCTAAAGCTAAATCCTTTCTTTATAAATCAGTGCCTAGTTTTGATTTCATGACCTCATTTCACTGTCCTGTACTTTCAAAGCTCAAACAGCTGAATCATCTAATGAATTAAGCTATAAATATAATTATATTTGTTTCCTTTTAACAAATCATGTGTTCATAGTTGTAATTCTAGTGAAGACTTTTGCAATCAAGAATTAAACAGTCATTTAAAAAAAAAAATAAGCTTCATTTCCAGAACAATTTCTGAAAAAATTCCCTCTTCTGATCAGAAAAAATAAAATTTCTGAAAGTTGTAAGTCTACTCAGAGAGTATAGGAATTCACAGTTTCGGTGAGTCCTCAGACAAAGGAGAAAAAAATGTTAGAAAAGGTATTTGAAATTTGAATTGATTTTATCAGATCAGCACTGGAATTCAGCAAAATAACATAAAGTGGCTTCTCTCTAATTCATAGCATAAGTTATCATTATATTCAAAACAACTGCATCAGACAGAAGCTCATTTGTCATGAAGTTTGAGATAAAGTGTAAGTTTCATGCATGACTGTCTATGGGACAAATAATGAAACTGGAACCTGAGGAAGGCTGTAAATCAAAAAAAAAAGGAGAGTCTGATCACAAGGAGAAGAAAGATAAGCTCACACTGGTGTATGCAATAGTAGAGGTGAAAGAAAGCCATCTTACTGAGACTGGATGATCTCAAATACCCCTCCCACAGGCCTCACCCAAGCTAGGTATATATTTATTCTTTTTTCGGCACTAGTTGTAGGAGGAAATGCATCTGAACTGGAATGACAGGACTTTGGATGTCAGCAAATGAGAAGGGGAGCTTTATCACAACAAAGGTGACAAAGTGTTTTGCATATGTGGTATGAATATGCAGCAATGGACTTGTCATAAGAATTCAATGCAGCTTCAAATATGGGAGTCAGCTGGAACACATGGTTACTTCCCTGTTCTTACTCTCCTTCTCTACTAGCCTGTTTCCTTCTGCTTCCCCCTTCCCCCTTCCCCCTTCCCTTCCCCC
>JAPSGF010000018.1:1711126-1753825 GCA_035772895.1 Perdix hodgsoniae | reverse complement strand
TTCCCTTCCCTTCCCTTCCCTTCCCTTCCCTTCCCTTCCCTTCCCTATTTCCTTTCCTATTAATTTCATTTCATTTCATTTCACTTCATTTCATTTCATTTCATTTCATTTCATTTCATTTCATTTTCATTTCTACATAAACACAAATAGTAACAAAATATTGAACAATATTTAGGCTGCTATTACAGAAAAAATGACCAGTCTACAACTAAATTACAGTCCTTCATTCTTCAGGTCTGGAACCCAGTTTCTCACTTTTCAGTAATGTTGAATACTCAGAGAGAGATCTCTTTACTTATACTCTCTTATACTTATACTGGTGATGTAAGGGAGAACCTTATATGGTTTACGTTTTTCCCTATATTTTTAGCCTTGTGATTGTTGGAATTAACTGGATTTACTATCCTTTGAAATGTCCAAGTGCACGAAAATCTCCTGCAGAAAAGCATATAAAATTAAGGTCTGACAGTTCTATTGCCCTCAGCCTGTTACTCATTCTGCATGTGAATAGTAACTTGCTTTTATCCACTTTTCCAAAAATCAAAAACTGGAGAGGAAAGAGACAGTGCATTTGCATCAGATCCGTCTTCTAAAGTATATTCTTACTGAGAAACTCCATATGGTGAAAAACAAAACAAGCACAATGAAAACCAGTGTTATGCAACATCTATTAAAAACCAGATGAGTCACCACACAGAAAGTTGCCATGTCTGAAAGAAACTTTAAAAGCCAGCTAGCCTCACTAGAGCAAAGTCCTGTGAGATCTGAAGGAATGCTTGCTATTTTGGAAAGATGTTCCCAGAAATGGCTTTGGCAACTGCTGTATCAGCATTATGAAGGCAAATAGAATTTACCTCAATTGCTCTTCTGCAATACTTCCACAGGAAAAAAAAAAAAAAAAAAAAGAAAGAAAAAGAAAAAAAAACAAACCCTTCATATATAGAATTCTATATAAACATTGAAAAAGTAAGAAAATACAGAAGGAAAAATGAATACTTAGACATTTAATGTATCATTCACTGGGAAAAGAAAACAAACCAGAATGTTCTTATACTGCATGTTAATTATCATAGAGCAAATTATTGCTGAAATAAATGATTTTTGCTGCAGGATTTGTTATAAATGATGAGTTGCTACAACTAAGTTATTAGATTGAAGCTAGGCCACACATGAAAACAAAACAAAATTAACGTCATTTTACAGATTTTTTTTACAGGAAAGCCTCACAACTTTTGGAACTTTGGAGAAGTCAGTCTCTGGTTTTGAACCAAGAAGCACTGAGTCAGAAACCTTAAATATCTCCCTTTGAGGGCAGGAGAGCACTTCATCTTCTACTTCTGTGGGCCAGTGGAGAGCAGGTAGGACAAAGAAAAGCAAGGTGATGAACAAACTCTTTGTACTGAGAAACGCAGGAGTAAACTGAAGGATATACAGAGGTACCATCTCTGACCTTCTCCACTCAACTAAAGAAACTGCTTCAGACACAGAACACCGAGTTTCTGACAACTGTGCAAATACTTATAAATTGTGCACAGCACGTAAGTTACACTTAGAGCTAGCTTTCTCTAGACTTATGTTAAATTCCTTGGACTCAGTAAAACACAGCAAAATATGTGTGTATTTTGTTCAGAGGTTATCTTCACTTAAAAATGGACAATAATTCAGAGTACCCACATGGACAAATATTCTGAAAAAGATACTACGTTTCCTGTCAATTTTCCTAGTCAAATAAAATCCTTCAGCTGTTAATATTGATTTTGAACAGCAGCCAGGGAGTATGCTATCAGAACAATGCTGTTAAATTACTATTTAAACTTTCTTCCCCTCCCCCTTAGATGCAAAATTAAAATGTCAAATACAAGTGGAAACTAATACTTTCTGGACAGTGTGCATATATTTATCCAAACAATTTCATTTTGCTACATCGGGAAGAAGGATCTAGCCATGCCACCAATTGATCTGGATTGCTGAATCAGTTACATTCATGGTATTCAAAATCTAGCACACTGATTCTCAGATGTTGATCACTACTTAAAGTGCAGTACAAAACAAAATGTAATCATGTCCATTTTTCCTCTAGACTCATTGGTAAAACTGAGTCTGCTAATAATAACCCTGAAATTACAAAGAAATCTCATTGAAAATGCTGTTACTCTATTGTAAGCAGTTACAACAGTTGATTGTCATCAACGCCTTTGTCAATTCTTAAACTGTAGTTTAATTCATTTCTTCTGTCACTCATCATTGCCCTTTTTCACCTTATTTGTTCTAGCTAATTTAATTCATTGATGTTGGTTGCAAAGACTATGAAATATTCTATGTGATTCTTGATGAGTTTGAGTCAGCCTCATACATGATAAGTAGAGTGTAGACTGTCAGGTTGTCAGAGATGTAAGTCACTCTGGTCTTTGATGCTGTTAAAAGTGGATTGGAGAAGAAAGCTGCCAGAAGTCTTAAAGGGAAAATTTAGTTTGGACATTTTGCTCCCCGAAATGCAAGAAATCATGCAGATAACCTCTTTGATTTCTATTAAAAAGGAATCAAAAGGGAAGGATTAAAAAAAAATCTAAGTAATGAATTTTTTTCAGTTCATTTTGTACCCTCAGAGCAGACCAAATCAAGAGAATTTCTTTCTAATATGTATTATTATTTTAATATCTCTGTTATAACACTTACTAAATATCTACAGGAGACCTGTTACAAGCCAGAAAAATGAGTAAATGACTTAGTTTTTAAAATTTTTGTAGTGCAAATATCATTGCACTTGAACTTCAAGCTGTGGAAGCAAAGTCATTGCAATGTTTATGGAGACCTCACAATGTAGAACCGCAGCTCTCCTTTCCTCAGACTGCCTTTAGCACAGGAGTAGTAAGCATCACTACCACTCATCTGCTGTAGACAAAAAAATTCCTCTTTATTTCTGAGATGAAAGTGGGAGCTCAAAGAAAAACGCCAGGATGCAGAAGTTCCTCTTTCATATAAAGTGAAATTTTCTGCACCAATTCCCCAGTCAAATCATACTAGCAAGTCTTTCAAAGTTGTATTGTTAGCCTCATAGAAATAACTGTGTTACAGCAAGATTGATGGATCACCTATTCCAACTTATTTTATTGTAAGCTACTGATAATCAATCTTAAAAGCAGTCAGTAGAAAGAACTGCTAAGTACATATATTGGGCCATCTTCATCTGTTATGAATAAATATTTAGATGCAGAAGTATTCAAAAGAGAAATAAGGGTAGAATATATGAAATAATAGCTTCTGAAAAATAGAAAAAGATTAAACTGTTTCTTAAATGTACCTATCTCTGCTAAGACATGATCAAATACTTTATTCAGAGAAAAGAAAAGCAGTCTGTGCCATGACAAAGCTATAGTTTTCTGTAAAACTTGAAGATATCTCCAAACTGGCTTGACTGACTGAAATGCAATGCAGAAACAATACAAATCCAAAACTGTAGTTCCCCACATTCTGACTAGCAAAAGGTAAATTATATTTCCAGTTATCCTGGTATGAATAAACTTGACAAGTCTACATGGATCCCAGCCATGTCTCTGTCAGGGGTCAGTAGCTAAGGCATAATGCATGATATTGTCCTGGGTTGTTCT
This sequence comes from Perdix hodgsoniae, assembly GCA_035772895.1. Classification (NCBI taxonomy): domain Eukaryota; kingdom Metazoa; phylum Chordata; class Aves; order Galliformes; family Phasianidae; genus Perdix; species Perdix hodgsoniae. The sequence continues at coordinate 1,750,217 of JAPSGF010000018.1, read as the reverse complement.
CCCAGTTTCACAGAGTTGTAACTTTGGATGGATTTCTCTTTGATTTATTTGCCTACTAATACTTTCTCTGTTCCTTTCCTCCTTTCTTCCTTCCTTTCTTCCTTTCAGCTCTCTGGATACGTTACTGGTTTCTTCAGTCATGAATACCCAAGTATACTGATCCTGAGTTTCTAACATGGACTAAGCTGAATTCTAGTGCTGTGGCTATTTCTGAGAGTCCATAGTAGTCTTCTGGAAGATTGGTCACAGCACTACACTTTGTTTTGAGCACTTTTCTGAGCTGTGATATGAAAACTGGCTTGCTCTCATGTGGTATCAAAGGGAAGCTAGAAAATTTCCTCTCTCTCATCTTCCTATGGTTTCACACTCATCTTCTTGATTATGTAAATTAATCTTGGTCTATTTATACCTCAAGCTATAGTCCAAAAAGAACTGCAGACTCTTACACTGCACAGTATATTTTTCTCTATGTATGAGACCTGGGTACATATTACTATCTCCTTTTCTCTTATGTTCAGAATCCCACATCTATGGAAGAGATCATACATTTACCACCACTAATATTTCTTCCCTCCAATCCATCTGAAATGTTTTCAGAACCATGAATTACTCATTGCTTATTTACTGAAGAAAAAGACATTCACAAAAGTGACCAGCAGAAAGCAAAAAAAAAAAAAAAAAAACCAAAAACATAGCCTTCAAATGGTTTTATGACTAGTGATTATTTATTCACATAAAAGCTAACTTATATTGCCTGTCTCCAGTCAGATATTTAAATAAAAAAACAGCAATAATAATCACTCTTAAGCCACTGCTGAATGAATCCCTCTCTAATGATGTGTAAGTTGAATATGCCAATGGTCTTGAAAGTCTGCAATCACTTCTTCCCTGTTTATGTGTTCTGTTCTCAAGCTGGACAGATGCCAGCTATAAATCTCTTGGCTCACAAATGAAAGAGACAACTTTCAGCCTCCGTTTCTGAGGGGCCATTATTTGTGATTTATGAGTATTTTAGCAATTGCTAGTATTCCATAAGAGTATATGCAAGCCTCAAAGGCTGCAGAAATCAGTTTAACAATGAAAGACAACACTGAAATTGCAAAATTGATGATTTCTTTATTTCAACAAATTGGGCTCTTGGTTGAAGAGCATTAGTCTGTTAAAAAACAAGCAGTACTACGACATAACACAAACAACAGTTTACATATTGCAATTGTTTTTACTAGATTACATAAGCACTAAAAACTTAAAATTAATGAACAAATAACATCAAACATTCAATTAAAAATCAAGATGGTTCATTACATGCAGATGAGCAGAAGAGTGGACTGAAAAATCATTGGCTATTTTTCAGAATCAGTTAATGCATATGTCATGGTGTTTGACTTAAAACACAAAGATTTATGACACACACACAAAAAGGATATTGTGATGCTATAGCATCATTTCAGATATTCAGCAATTTGTAGATCATATTTCTATTCATACTTTTCACCAAACTAGTTTGCCCACAAAGCAAAACTTTTGTCATCTACAGAATGTTAAGAATAGCCTCTGAAAAAGGACTTCTGAGCAACGCTACTGACAACAGAAGAGTTTTTAGTCATAAGCAAGCAGTTTTTGAAGTTTAGAAGTCCAAGGCAGTTATTCCATATCAGAAGCTGGAGAGGAAAAAAATAATTTTGTCTTTTTTTTTTTTTTTTTGCATAAGATCGTATATTTTAAAATATCACAGTAACTCTTTTCTTCTCTGCCAGGATGGAGACAGTAGAATGAGATATTGTCATGCTCAAATAGCGTGGTTACTGGTGTATCTTTACAGTGACCCTTGTTCATCCCACCTGTGAGTGGCCATACAGTTCCTGATTCAAAACGTTGCATAGATCATTTTCCTTAAGAATGTCCTTCTGAACATCAGCATCAGCTTTATTAGTAACTGCTACACTGGACAAACTCAAATAGCCCAGTCTTCAAATCCATATTTCACCAATTTAGAGACAAGAATGTGGTGTGGGATCACATCAAAGACCTTGCAGAAGTCATGGTAGATGACATCAGTTGCTTTTCCTTTGTCCACCAATGCCATCACTGCATTGTAGAAAGCTACTAGATTGTCTACGATCTGCCCTTTGTGACACCATGCTTGCTGCCTTGCACATGCCTTAGCATCTCTTCCAGGAGGATCTGCAGCATGATCTTCCTGGGCACAGAAGTAAGTCTCACTGGCCTGTATTTTCCCAGGGCTTTCCTTTCTCCCATTCTTAAACACAGGAGTGATGTTTCCAATTTTTCCCATCACCTGTGAATCCATCTGACGGCCATAACATACCAAATATGATGTAGAGTAGCTTGGGAGTCACATCAGCCAGTTCTATCAGGATGTTTGCTGTCTGACCTCATAGACTTGTACACATTCAACCTCATAAAGCGTTCTCAGACTTCCCCTGCTCTTACAATGGGAGGGATTTTGCTCCTTTGATCCTTGCCTAGAAGTTCAGGGACGTGAGAGAAGTGGGAAGCCTGACTGCCAGTGAAGACTGATTTAAAGACCTCATTAAGTACCTCAGCCTTCTCCATGTCGGTTGAAGACAGTTCTCCCTTCTCATTTATCAGAGAGGATAAACTCCCCTTTGCCTATCTCTTCTGATCAATGTACCTGCAGAATCCCTTGTTATTTTTCATATACCTCATCAATTCAGTTCATCAGTGCCTTGGCTTTCCTGATTCCATCCCTGCACATCAGGCAGGAGCCCTGTATTCATCTCAGGCAACCCATCCCTGTTTCCATTGCCTATATATTTTCTTCTTTTCCCTCAGCTTAACCAGCAGGTCTTTGCTCACTCATGTTGATTTCTGCCTCCTCTGCTTGTTTTCTTGTGTTGGGAGATGGAGAGTTCTTGTGCTTTCAGAAAGGCATCTTAAGGAGCTGTCATTTCTGCTCTGCTCCTTTGTCCCTAAGAACAATTTCCCAGGAGTTCTCATCCAGAAATTCCTTAAACAAACAAATCTTGCTCTCCTGAAGTTCATGGTCCTGACCTTGCTTTTTACCAGGCTCCCTTCAGTCCTTCATATACTATCTGGAGATATATTTTAATAGCTGAAGTCTATTCACTGCACAGTTCTACTTTTTTAAACACAAACTGACCAGATACCACTAATTGCTGCTACACGATTAAGGTACATGGTCTAAAAGGCACGTGGCCTTGAGCAAGGCTTCCCTATTTGGCACTGAGTTTTAGGCAAACAGGACTACTTCCAGTTTCTCATCTGGATCTGCAAGAAGACTCCAACTATGGCATGGGTTCCTGCAAGGAAAGACCAAGTGATGCTCGTAGGGACAGCTAAAGTTGAAGAGTCGGAAAGGGTGAACTGCTTTACTTATTCTTTCCTGCAGCTGGACAGAGAAAAACACTGGCAATCTCACCAGCTGGTTGTGTGAGTGTAATGGTATATACTGGAAAGCAGAAAAAAAGCACAGGGAAAAAGGAGTATATTTATGTTTCTAAAGTTGAACTACAAGTTCAGATCCACTTGGGCACGATATTGTAGGAAAAGGCAATGAACAGCCCTTTCCACATCAGCAGCATGCTTTAAATAAGCAGTTTCAGTCCCCACATCAGAAATGTACTTTAATTTCAAATGAAATATTCAGCATTACTAAGAGGAAGATATGTGGTTTGCAACTGTTGTCTATGGTTTAAAATATCAATGTTATCATCACAAGGTTTAAGATTTATTTTTTGAACAATGTTGCATGTCAGTTTTACAGAAATAACCATTGCCAGAAATAGCATACTTTAACAAAGCAACTTGAAATTGTTATTTCCTACATAGGAAACTGAAGGTTAGTTTTAGCCAGTATCGTCATTCAGTCCCAGTCTTCTAGTCAGCAACCAGAGCAGTATCTGTCTTAGGTAATAGAATATTTATGACAGCTCCAGGAGACATAACGGTAGTACTAGTCAGATAACATTGGAGTCATTTATCCAACATTATTTCATTCATCTTCCACTCCATCACTACAGATAGAGTGAGAAAAAGTCTGCACTATATAAAGATTTCTAAAACAAGAAGTTGCTTACTGTATCTCCATTATATGTGCAAAAATAAATCTCCTTGATTTATATTTCCAGCAATTTACCACGAATGACATATCAAAATCTTTAAGATCCTTTTAAAATTTGGCATCTCTTCTAGAAGAGAGAAGGAAAAATGCCTGGGGACTCTGAAAGTTCAAGTTCTTTTTATTAACTAAATTTTTGATTTAATATGTCTTGAATGAAAGGCGAGAGTCCAGCTGAAGACAACAAGCAATCATTTTAATGGAGAAAACAAATCTATAGCATTGAATTGGAGGAAGTGGAGTGATTCAGAACTGAATTTCAGTGTAATTTTTTCTTTTCTTTTCTTTTTTTGTTTGTTTCTTTCATTTTTAAATGAAGCCCTTTGCAAATGTAGTGGTGAAGATGACACTGTAGACTCCGGACAGAATCATTATGCTTTTTGGTGCTAAGCTGTAAAGATAGAGCTGCATAAATGATTTTAAAGGATTGTATTACCACCAGTATACAACCCTTTTTACCAAGATATGTTGGCGCTACATCTAGACTATAATTACATTCCTTTTCTAGACACATTTCTCCACATTTTTTTCTCAGCAGAAGACATGAAGACAAGACGACAAATTTGGTTGAACAAGGACCTGATGGTCAAACAAGATAGCAAGAAGAAAATGTACAGGCAGTGAAAGCAGGGTCAGGGAACCTGGGAAGAGTATAGGGATGCTGCTATGCTATGTAGGGATGGAGTCAATAAGGTCAAGGCCCAACAGGAAATGGATTTGGGAAGCGGTGCAAAGAATAAGAAAGACTTCTGTAGGTACCTCAACCAGAAAAGGGAAGGAACTTGTTGTGAGATCAAGAGAGTGGCAGTCAATGGCTCAATGGCCAGATGGAGATCAATGGCAAATGGTGTCCCTCAGAGGTCAGTACTTGGACTCTTTATTATCTTCATCAATGACATAGACTGGGATAGAGAGTACCCTCAGCAAGTTTGCAGATGACATCAAGCTGTTTGGTATGGTCAACACACTTAAGGGACAGGTTGCCATTCAGAGAGACCTAGATCGACTCAAACTGTGGGCCCAGGAGAAACTCATGAGGTTCAACAAATCCATGTGCTAGGTCTTGCACCTGGGTCAAGGCAACCCTCAATATCAGCACAAGCTGGGGGACAAAAGGACTGAGCACAGCCCTGCCGAAAAGAACTTGGGTGTACTCGATGGCAAGATGGACATGAGCCAGCAGTGTGCCATAAGAGGCCAGAATGCCAATCGTATCTTGGGCTGCATCAAAAGAAGTGTGGCCAGCAGTTGAAGGCAGGTGTTCCTGCCTCTGTGCTCCACGCTGGTGAGGTCTCACCTGGAGTACTACATCCAGATGTGGAATCCTCAGTACAGGAGAGATATGGACCATTGTAGCATGCCCAGTGGAGGGCCACAAAAATGTTCCAAGGAATGGAACACTTCTCCTACAAGGACAGGCTGAGAGAGATGGGACTGTTCAGCCTTGAAAAGTAAAGGCTGCAAGGTGATCTGATAGCAGCCTTCCAGTATCTAAAATAGAAGCTATAAGAAGGAAGGCAATGGACTCTTTGGGGTCTGTGATGATAGGACCAGCTGAAATTATTTCAAACTGAAAGAGGGGAGATTTAGATTGGATGTAAGGAAGAATTTTTTTATACTAAGGGTGGCGAGGCACTGGAACAGATTACCCAGCAAGGAAGTGAATGCCTCAACCCTGGAGACATTTAAAATCAGGCTGGACAAGGCTCTGAGCAACCTGGTTTGTTGTGGACACTTAACAAATATCCATACCCTGTGAATATATATATAACCAAGACTGTAGTGGCATGCAGACAGCTAGGTAAATGTGTACTTCAGGCAAAAGCAGTGAAGAGACAAGGGGAACATTGCATGGCATTTCACTAAATACCTTTCCTTGTCTCAACTATTCCCTAGTGTTTACAAACTAGATACTTGATTTTGTTTTGTATTTCAGTGTTCTCCACAATGCAGAAGCCAAAGCAAATCTCTTTTCAGCAAAAAAAATTTGGAACTTTAAAAACAGTTTAAAAACAAGGCCAAGTGCTGAGTAGTCTGCCTTTCAGCAGCATCAGCTGAGGAAGAACACTGTAGGAGTTACAAAGATCACAGCAGTTTCTCAGTCTCTCACAGCCCCACCACTTGTGATTGGATTGTGACTGGCTATGGCGAGAAGTTTTTCCCATTCTCAGACATTATTTGAGCAGCAAAACCTATGGGCAAGAGTTCTTATTCTCAGATTAAAATCTATGCATTTCTGACCTGTCTGGGCCAATCTTTCACTTAGGTACATGACAAAAGCTAGTCCACTCACTCAAGATTTTATCTTCAAAGCATTGTACAAAAACAAATGAATCACCAAACTTTTAGGATTTTGGTAAGTAGTTCTTTCACAGTTAGTAAAGTGAAACAATGGCTGGATAAATTAAAAAAAATAAAAATTCAGGTCAGTAAGTGAGCTGGGTACTGTTTGATTCACCCAAAGGTTTTGCAGTCTTTAGTAACAATATGTGGATAAAAGCAGAAAAACTTTTTTGTCCAGATAACATCTTATTCACTTATTAATACCATCACAAGTTTGCCAACAAATCAGTGCCATGAATAACTGCAAGAAGAAAGGTAATTGCATATACTGACTACATCCTCACAAGAAAATATGCATCAGTGTGACATATTAACTCTCACCAATGCAAGAAGATTAATTTTCAACATTATCATGAAAAGGGGTGAGAGGATAAAAACAAGATTTGAATTCTTGTAAAATGAGCATACACCAGATTAAAAGTTTTTGTATAGGAAATCTCAATGTTTATTAAGAATTGAATATTCTCTTGTACTTTGCTGGGAGAGGTAATGTTCACAATGCAACTATCAGAGTGGCAGTAACAATTTAAATTAAATCAAGTGTTCTTAAGCTAACTTGTCATAAAACACAGGGAAACTTGAAAGTAGCATGCTGAGGGCTGCCAAACTATGTACATAGGGATGCAGACTACATAAAATATAATCAAATTAAGATCTACCAGTGCAACGCTTCTTGAAAGTTAGGCCTGCAAGTTACAACTGGTCCCAAGAGCCAAGACATATACAAGGGCTGAATATAAAAAGTTCATCACTACTTCTAGCATAATATTTTATAAGATTTAATAAAAATTAATAATTGTTTCCCGAGTGGTAAACATAAACCATTTAATTATCATGTCTCTTTCCAATTACAATTTACAAAAGCACTGCAGTTTACTCTGTGATTAAAAAGACAGTAGCAAGTAAATACCAAAATAAACCATTACTGCCCAAATTACAGTGAGGATTACTTTTCCTGAGTGTAAGTCTTAAAACCTGCTCCACGATAATTGGATTTCTTCTACATTTTATCAATGAATAAAAGCTTACATTTCATTTCCACACCTGAGCTGGCTGTTACAATTTGTTCACTAGGCAGATGCCACAAGGTACAGATACTTTATTTTTATCCTGAGCCCTCCAATGTATCCCCTCCTACTAGAGGAGACTTGTTTGACTGGCTGACTTGGGTCCTGTACCAATTTTATTACTTCCATTACCTTGCTGGGGACCCTCACTGCACAGCTTGGTCTGAGTAACTGCTGGTCTCTCTCCTAGAAGTGTGTGTGCCTTTTTATAGAGTGGTAATGTCTTCTTTAAAAACAATATACTCCTTTTTCATTATTATTTATTTTATGACAGAACCAAGGAAAAAGAGGTAAACAGTCTACGCACATAGTGCCATTTTTGGTGGTAACTTTAGCAGATCTACTTCTCCTGATAGTTTAGGCAGTCTCCATGACAGTTATATCACAAGCAAATATATTGCAAGAAAAGCATCTCTGTTGAAAGAACTTTCTTATGCTTTACCAGGGGTTTTGTTTGTTCTTTTGCTCTGGCTTTGTCTTTATTCTTTCTTATGACTTAGCTTTCCCTCTTTTCATCAAAAAAAAAACCAACAATAATAATCCTGGAGATTGCAAAAGTTATCACAGCTTGAAACCTCTGGCAAAACTGTAAAATAATTCTTTCGTGTCTACTGTTTCATTTTAATAGTACATTTGTCCTTTTTGTTTTTTCTACAGAACTACTTCCCAATCTCATTTGCTGCATTCGTATCTGAATTTCCTGCCAATCAGGCTTGTTCCACAATTAAAAATTACCATAATTACAGATTTACCACCAGTATTTTAATCAGTACTGGATTTTTGTAGTGAATTAGAAATATATAAGATAAATTCAGTCCAGAGGTTCAAATTTGTGCATCAAACCACAGAAAGTCATTTAAAAACTCCTCCAAGAACACTGTAAGGGTCAGATATTTTTCAGTCAACTTCTAAAAGGCTGATAAACCATTTTCCAAGAGAAAATTACTCTCTACATTAACCTTACTCATTGCACTTAGGTGATAATATGCGCTATACCTGCAAGTAAATGTAAAATGTCACTTAAAATTTAAAAGATTGTACTAGCAATAGGAAGGTCAGTAGGCTATTTTAGATTAATACGACTTCTCCTGTTTCAGCAATCAAAGCCTCTAATAATTCCATCTTTTTCACATACTCTGGCTCATGAGCTTGTAAGTGCCATTGATTTCTTGATAGTTCCACACTCCTGAAACATAGAATTTGAGAATGTGATCTAATCAACCTAAGTACTGAAAGAATTTCAGAAAACTGCATCAGAGTCATTCTGAAAGAAACAACAGAAATTCGTTCTCTGTATTTAACCACTCCAGTATCCATCCTGTGGAAATTTGAGCCTGTTTAAATTACTGGAATTTGGAAACACTGAAAACCTGAAAACATCCATGTGAACATCTGCAGTATTTTTCATTTTCATAGCCACAGGGACATAAGATTCTCTGGGGTGCCCTCACTCTCTAGACACTCTGTAACAGTGCTGACAAGAGACCAAGGCTGCCTGGAAAGGACAGAGGAAGAATTAGCATGACTCTGAATGTTTAGGACACAAAACTATGTGCAGGGAGCAATTTTGGATCTCAAATAATTATTTGTATCTGTTATCCACCAGCTATCCCATGCTAATGAAATAAGTATCCAAAGCAGATAATGTATCTTATCCTAACCACAGAGGTATGCTGCTGTATTCCCTTTTTTCCTTTCCAGTGTCTACAAAGCAAGTACTGAAATCTTCTATATTCCTAAAGTGTGATAAAAAACTAGGATAAAGAATGCTCTGTGAAACCAAGAGCCAAGGTGCTGAGCTGTAGCGTTTTTGAGATGTGACATTATGTGCTATCATATCTTATCTGCATGTCTTCTCAAACACTGAGGTTGTGAATAGGGCACCTGTCTTCATTAAAACTCATTCCAATTCTCTTAATAAATGCAATTAAATTGTAAATTGTTTAGTTTATTTTAAAACACTTCCCCATTATTACTCTAATAACTTAATTTGTAACTGGAACATGAACATAAAAGCTACCAAATTAAATAAATAAATAAATAAGCTTCAGTAAGCCCATATATTTTCTTTCACTCCTGTATTGCTTAAAGACTTGAGAGGAGTGTTGGTATGACTAGCTAATGCAAGATGCATATAGTCTTATTGGCATTTCTCTCTTATTGGTACCTAATGAGATTAGATGAGAAATAATTAGACAAAACAGCAGTGCAAAGCCCAAGGGTAATAAAAAAATTGTAGTCATTACACCGTGAATCTTTCAATTCCTCTATCAATTCTATTTAAAGCTACAAAGACCAACATTCTCTGTTAGAAATTTCCAAGCTTTTTCTCGTTTGTTTCTCTTTCCACATTATTGGGAAGGAAAAAAAAGTATATATATATACTTTTTTAATATATACTTATATATATATATATATAAACTTAAACTGATAATGCTTGCCATGTTCCCAACCAAACATTAATACAAAAGTTTGGGCAAGTTAACATTTGAGAAATTAATGTCACGTGAATGTTAGCTATTTCTTTTACACTCAATTCACGAGTACTACTACAGATGCATATAAGTCCATTCATGCACAGGATATTTTGGGGAAACTGCAGCAGAAATTACACATAACCAATGGGAAAACAGATGCAATGACATGTGATCCAAACCAAATGGTCTATTTACTCTTTTCAAGTAACCAGACCTGTTTGTATTTTCCCCCAGTTTCCTTCCTTTGTTCTGAAAACAGTTTTAAATAATTAATAAATCCAACCCAACTTTCAGGCTGTTCACAGATGAATGCAATGCATAAGAATAAATTGAATATATCTCCTCTTATAAATTATTCATTCTGCTCTAGTAACATCTTTCTTGAATAAAGAAAAACCAACAGTCCTTCAGTGTCTTAATTCATATATGTATTACTACAACAACAAAAACGTTGCCCTTAAGGCATAGTCTAAACCAGGTGGGTTTTAATAAATTGCTGAGAAAAGGACTGAAAGAACTACCATTACTGAGAGAACCTGACACAAATGTTAGAGGTTACAGCAGCTCAGCAGTAGCCATAAAGCTCTAAGCCCAGCCCTTATAAAAGAGGCTGTTGGTCTAAAATGGGATATGTATTTTGCAGTCAGACAAGTGCTGTGAACATTGAGAGAATGGGAGAGATAAGGCAGGCCTACGACATTTACATCAAAATTCTCCACTGTATGATCCACTTGGAAAAGCTGATGGAATTAGAGGAGTTCACACAAGTTAAGGAACTGCCTTCTTAGGCCACACTTTGTCACGTCTTTCTCCTAATGTGAATGTAGCCATGGGAAAAGTCCTGCAATTCACAAAAGTATATCTCTGAAGTTAGGAAGACTGAAGATGTGCTTTTAAAGAAAAAAAATATGACTTGTTTTGGAATGCAGAACATAAATTATTGCCCTAAATTCTTATGGTCCAGTTATTTCTGAATATATTTTTTAAATTATCAGTTCTTCGTATTGATTTTTAAAACAAATTAAGACCAGGGAGTTTTTTTCCTTTACAACTTTCTGCCTTTTGAGAATAATTCCAGGGATGTAAGACCTGCAAGAGAGAGAGAGAGAGTTCAGATTCTGGGCTGTGCATTGTATGTAACAGACCTATGTTATGATCCTTACACCCTTACTATCCACAAATTGCTAAGCACTTTCATACAATTTTTCTTCAACTGTGAACACAATTCAAGCACCAAAATGAGACATGGGGTCAGTGAAGAGGAAGTCTGGGATATCTTTATTTCCTCTGTTTGAAAATTGCCTTCTTCCTCTACCACTTCTTATCAGAGGATGACTCTTAAAATGAGTTGGATTTGTTTCTACAAAAGCAATCATAACCCTGGTATATTGAAGTCTGAGGAGTTTCAAGATTTTATGTACCAGTACTAACCCTGTAATATAATGCTTCAAGACTGATTATTGCCAGTGAAACCAGGATGATATCCCCATATCTAAGAAACAATCTCAGTTTACTTATCTGAAAGGTTCAAATCACAGACTGAAGCCACAGGATAAATGAGTCTGTGGCCACATACAGCAGAGAAACACAGGTTATCATGGCCATATGGAAGTCAGCCTTCACTGCTGGCTCGGACCTTTTCGTCTCAAGTCACTGAATGGTTGTTTATTTTCATCACAAGAGGTTTCTCAGGAGAAATGCATGGCTGAAGTTTAGTTGCAAAGAACTCTTTTATCAGTGAAAAGTGCAAGACTGTGTAAGCAAAAGAATCTGTTTTCATAAAAGAGTTGAGTGAGGATGACGTCATTGACACAATACATGAATAGAGCAGTCAGGTTTGCAGTAATACAAAGTGACAGTCAAGACAGCTCACAAGTATTTTATATATTTATTTTTGGAATAACATATAATTATGCTTTGCCAGTATTCTGGCTTGGAAAGCAAAGTTATTCATTAAATATATATATTCTGCAAACAACATAAAATTGGCAGTGATATTTTATCTAGATGAAGAAGCACAAAAATGTCATCTGGCTGTCCCTCTTTTTAGTAAGAGATTGCTTTCCTGCTTTCATAATAATGATGCTTAACATTCATCAGTGAATTAAATCTCCTGTCCTACTTAATGATTACAGACCTATAACTATTCTTATGATATACACAGTGTTTGATGTTATCTTTGAAGTATAAGGTAATCTCATAGTCAAATCCATATGGAGTCTTAGAAATCATGGCTAAAGTTGACACTGCAGAACTCTTAGAGGCTTTGGTCATACTGTGCCTTTCCAGGACTTGACCTGGTGAGACTGAGCCCTGCTGCCCAGCTCAGCACACTGATATCTTCCCCTTTTTCCTACAAGATATTTCATGCTCACCACAATGTACATCTTGGTGGCAGCCCAGCACCTGAGCTCTGATCTGTTACTGTGAGGAGCAATAGTAGATTCTAAACTCTTTTTCCAGTCTTTAGATTATGTCTGGGATTCCTCAATCAGAAGCAGCTGCCACCTGAGTTAAAGGGCAATCCTTAGCACTGGCCTACCTCACTCTCAGACCTACAGCATTTCATGAGACAGGCTGACCTGCTTCTTTGTTACTATCCAAGGTTTCAAAAGCTACCAGGCACTGCCAAAATATTTAGGCTTTAGAATTGACACTGAGAAGAAACTCCATGTATGAATCACCATGAAAACCTTGCCCAATATCCCTGAGCACAGGAAGAGCATTCAAATTTGAGGAATTCTTTTAATGCAAGTGAATTTTCAGATGTAGGACTTCACTTTGGGGTGAGGGGTGCTGTCTTATTTTCTCCTTGCAAGTCCTTTACAATGTCACTTTGGTTGATTTGTGAGCAAATGTAACCAGCTACAAAACTCAGCTACTCAGGCCTTTACCATACCTACTGTTCTTTATAGTACCTTTACTGTTGTCTAAAAAACAAGGATGAGTAAGAGATAATCATTGCCTAACTCCATAGCAGCAAACAGTCAAGCAAGGACTGTTTGGCCCAATGAACTTGCCATTTAGCCCCTCTAAAATGTCACTAAACTTGGGCTTAGAATCTTGTTTCTAATTTTAAGAAATACAGCTTGTGAGTGGGAGGCAGAAGAACCAGACACAAACAAGAGGAAGAACACATGGGGCAGCATGTTACGCTGGTAATAGAAGAAAGAAAACAGTTGGATTGAGAAGCTGCGTTGGTTTAACTCCTGACTATAAGAAATACTATTTCCATTTTTTTGTCCGACCCTCCTACCCACACCAGTTTTGGGTATCAATTTTTCTCACAAATTTGAGCATGCAGTTCTTTTGTTTAGAGATGAACATGATGCTTATGGCACCTGAGTTCTCTAAGAGGATAGAACAGGAATAGGGTCTAAAATCAAGGACAGATAGGTACTCAACTGAACCAAAGATTTTGACATGGTAGACACAATTCTGCTTTAGGCTGACATGATTTTCCCACCCTTTTCACTAGTAGATCTCCACTCAGCATAGTTTGGGTAACGAATAAAATGGGTGGGATTACATTCTGTCTGATTTTCTGAGTCTGGTACCAGTTGTAGCCTTGTCTACATAACCAGTCCAAGCCACTGCTGACATACCCCAGCAACTATGACAGTTTCTATACTGGAAGCAAGGCATGCCATCATAATCAATTTAATAAGCAGAGATTTAGAGACACTGGCCTACACGCAAACCCAAAATGTAATTTTTTTGCTACCAGCACCCAAAACATTACAACTCTACTGTGCAGTGATAGACCATGTGATAGACTAAGTTCTTGAAGTCAACTTAGGGCCATTGTAGAGACTCTATTTTCCCCTGCATCGCTGATAAATTCTTCACCTTAACAACCAAAGTAATGAAAACACAACAAATATTTTAATGTTACTGCTGGTTTGTTTGTTTGCGTGTTTTTAATATTCTTTCTTTTTTATTTCAGCTCTGCAATAAAATCTGGAAATTATTACTGGAGTTCCTGGCTAATCTCAAGAAATTAAGTGCCTATATACAAATGGTTGGATGCGCATGCACACATGCACATAAACTTGGTAGAGTGCTAAAGTATTAGACTAGACTTAGACAGCTAAGAACAACAGATCAGTCACATAAATAATAGCTAAGGCTACAGTTCTGTCAGCTACCAGGAGACACAGTTCCTGGCCCTTTGGTTGGGATGTATCAGATGCGGCATTATAAGTTCCCAGACCTACATTAAGAACTCTTAGCCTCTTACACATATTCCCTAGAAACTTACATGCACAGGAAGTCGATGCTGCTTCTTTATACAGCAGTCACCAGCTGGATATCTAGGATGGAAGAGATGGGAAATGCTCAGACTCTGTTAAGGGCACTGGGAAAGGCAGCTCAGTACAGCCCTACAGAGATAAGAGTTAAAGCCTCCTCTAGCATGTTCTGCTCCCTTGAAACCCCCTTCCCCACTGCCATCCTTGCTGAGCTCAGCTTGCCAGGCAGCCCTCCTCCTCCTCACACCTGCCTACTCAGGCATGCTCCCAGGAACCACTCCTGGTGATGGGGGTGGTGGGAATGGTCATTCTGGCAACACAACCTTAACTATTCCAGGCCATACTCCTCCCCTTCCTTGTTCCCTTTCTGTTTTTGCTTTCCTGACTAATAGCAGTTAATATTACTGTAATCAACTTGGATGTCTTTACTCGCTGTCCAAAATACCCTTATCAACAAATGACAGTTCTACAGATAACTGGTCAGAGTAAATATATCATTTTCCTAGTTTTAATGTTTTTTCTTTGATTTTATTTTCTTGTACAAAAGAGGCAGACTTACACAAACTCCCAAAAGTGAACAGAAAATAGTTCTCCGTGGTTTGACCTGCCAAATGCTATCCTATATGGTCTGCTTATAGTCAAATAGAAGAAGAAGGCACTGCTCATGGTGACAGATGTCAAGAAACAAAATGCATTCTACAATCTCAGTGAAAATGACCATTTGGGCAGGACAGTATGTTTGCAAACAGACAGCCTGCTTGTTTGATCCATACCCAACTGGGAAAAAAAAGAACAAAAAGAAAAGAAAAGAAAAATAGTAAGTTCTCCCCATTATTCTCATCAGTAAAATGCTAACATTTCATGAGTTTATTGTTCTCAGTAGAGTTCTAAAACCACACAGGCAATAATCTAGGATGAAATTTAATAATGATGGTACCAACCAGATCAGAAACTATTCATCACTAGTCCCACCTGCAGTGTAGTGAAGAGATGGCATAATGCATTCTTTGGATGTCTAAGCACCATCCCACTCTCCACTCATCCATGAAACCTACTGAGATGAGTCTATCATTTGCTTATAGATCATTTTTACCAGCTAAAGAAACGACATTCCAAAACTGTGGAGTCTAAGACAACAGCATTTTACAGAAGTTGCAAACATGCATGCTAGGCATGATGGATGTATTTCTGTGCATAACACATGAGGATCCTCTGGTTCTGGCCCTGCACAAACAAGTAATGAGTTCCTTCTAAATCAAGCAGCATTTTTTTATATTATCATATTCATTGCAGCATTTGCCTTAGGCTCATAAAATGAGGTTATAACTAAAATATATGACAGCAAGACCGTCAAAATTTCTTAGCCCACCCCAAAACTAAGACAGCTTCATCAAGCACCAGAAGTCAGTGCACAAAGCATCAGGAGCAGGGATGAATCAACCAAATATACAGGAGCACTAGCAGCATGGTGATTATCATAACTTAATCTAAGAAAACAAATGAAAACCATATTTCTGCACTAGTATTGCAACAATTTCTGATTGAATATTAGAACTGATGCAACGAAAGAAGAAAATACATTTTTGTGGCCTGGCACCTCTACCTTCTGGAAGACTTTGACTTGTTCTAGGTATGCTGAATTCTATTGAGTGTTTTGTATAATTTCTTTAGTCTTGTGAATACTCAGTTTTCAAAAGGATAAGAAATTTTAAGAGTTTTAAAAAAAAAAAGTTTGAGTAAGTTACAGTCAGAAAAAAAAGAAAAAAAAAAAAAGTATTTCTATATGATTGCATCCAGTATCTATTCTTATATTTCCCTGGATCTTTCTTAAGGCAGAAACACTAACTAGGTAAGACATCAAGTCCTTTTTTCTATTAAACTGTTCAGATATAACCTCATTCTCTGTCTTGAACTCAATCCAGAGAAAAAAGTTATACACCACTGTAAAACATATATCTCTACTGAATATTGAAAAGTTGACACATGAAAAAGAATAAATAATTGTGTTTCCTCATGTTTTTTTCTAAACATTTTCAAAGGTCTTCCTTGCAGATCCAAGAGGCAGTAGGTTGCGTGTTGAAAATGCTCTCATGTAGCTAACTCAGGTCAAAATGACTTTGATTAACTCTTAGTATGTGACTAAATTCAGTCTGCAGACGATAAGAAGTTTAGATGTAATAATAATTCAGTAAAAAGATTCAGAAAAGACCCCCCCCCAAAAAAAAGTTGATTTTTTTTTCCTTTTTCTTTTTTGGTTAGCTGATACATATTTATCAATTGCTATGGAGTAAAGTTGTATTGAGGTGCAAGCAAATGATCCACTTCTCCAGCTCACACTGTATCTGTGACTAATAAAAATCAATAAAGAATTCTACAAAAGATGATGTATTAGGATACGCATAGACCCTCATGAGATTTCAGCTAGAATTTGCCACAATAAACACGAACATTACTTTTCTGTGTCTGCTTCACTAAAGATATTTTTCAGATACAGTAAATATTTCCACACAGAAAGTTAATGAGGAAAATACACAGTATGAGGAAAATAATAATGCAACAGTACACTCGAGCTTTTTCTTTCTTGGTAAAGAAGGATCATCGACATCCAATGTAGATCTCAGATATTTTGCAATTTTAACAATGGAAGCATAACTTGAGGATCCTGGTTTCTGAGTGTACAGAGAATCTTTTATTGTTGCACATAGCCATTTTTTCCACAGACTAAAAAAATCAAAAATAATAAAAACTCACACTTGTTTGTTTTTTAAAGACAGAACATCCTTTAAACCACTGAATGATACCAGTCCTACTTGGAAGAATTTTTGATGTATGATCTCAGGAAATATTGCATAAGCAGCATGATTCTGCAGAGCTAAATGTAGGAACTTCAAAATATAATTTTAAAAAAAGAACAACCAATGATATTACTAGAAATGATGAGTTGTTTAAAAAAAATTAAAACCTATTTTCATTTCTTTAGGAAAGAATATCTTCTTCTGCGGGGAAATAAGTTTTTAATTAAAAACTATGAATGTCCACAGGCAAGCAACCAAGTCCGTACATTTATTACATGTCGTTTACCAGTACTGGTGAAGCCTACCTATCTATAGGACACTGCTGAGATAACAAGTTTGCTTAAAGAAAAATAACCTTCTTCTAAATTAGAATAAACACATCATAAAGTTCAATTCTTCTTATGCCTTGAAGTGTGCTCATGTATGCTGAGTCTTTACAGAGCTTACAGTAAGTTTTGAAAAGAGAACCTTGAAAAAATCAACTAGCAACAAAATCATAGAAAAACAGACGCAACTGAAAGACAGCCTTTTCAAAAGCAATAATTAAAAAGCCTTGCTTTTTATTATTGCAGTCTTTATCAGCTCCAATAAAACACTGTCATCATACTAAATTTAACCAGCTCTCCTAAATTCTTGCTAGTTTGGGATGAAGCAGAATTAAGAGTTTCTGAAGAGGCGAATAGAGAGGCATTCTGAGCAGTCAATGTGATACACTTTTCACAGTGACAAAGGTGGACTCTAGTGGTCTGTAACCTTTCAGTTAAAGGCAGTGTCTACTGAGTCTTGTAGGTATGGTCTTGTAGAGGAAATATCTGGGTAGCAGGCAGTAGCTGTGACACTATAAAATCAGTATTGTATACATTTACCCTGAACGTGGCGAGTGTCATTATCAGGTAGAGGAAGGAAACATGGAGACAAAATCAACACCATGGAGAGTAAATTGCATGCTGATGTAATATAACATTGGTAATATAACATAACAGTGACTTATTCATATGTATTTTTAAGAAACACAATGAAATACAATGGTTCTGGTTATTACTTCCTTTAATTTTCATTGCAACAGACACATGCCTAGAAACAGCTAAACATGGGTTAGTGGGCATGGTGGTGATGGGTTGACAGTTGGACTAGATGATCCTAGTGGTCTTTTCCAACCTTAATGATTCTTTGATTCTACGATTGCATACAGAACAGAAGCATTTCAACCATTAGAAAAACTTCAGTTTGGGAGGACAAAAAGGGATAAAAGTTATATACAGTAACAGTGTCTATGCATATGCTACACACACACACACACACAGACATACACACACAGCAACTATGAGCACATCAATTAGCACTTGCAAATCACGTGAAACAGATCTGTATCCCAAACTGTTCTACTCACATACAAAATTAACAAACATCCACTGTTTCCTCTGTTTATATATATTCTTCTCCTGTAACAACCAGATTTACTTGTTTATTTACTGCAAAAACATATGGCGATTTCAGCTTTTTGATAGAAGGTTCAGTAGTGTGAAAATTAATAGGTATTTTAGTCAGGCACTCAATAGTTTGTTCTCTAGTATCAGCTGTTAGAAATCCCCTCTTTGCCTATTGTTATTTTAATTACTGTTAACTATGCTATTAATTATATGAAAAATAAGTCCCAAGTATTTTATCCAACCCTTTTCTTAATTGCTTTGCAATCCGTTCCCCAGAAGGCATTATTAACGTGTATTTCTTGACAGCTGAATCCTATAGATGTAAAAAATGCTTCCTGTGTAATTCCAGTGAATTCCTTCCTGTGTAATTCCTGTGTAATTCCAGTGAAACCATTGCAGTGTGTCCTGGTTTCAGCTGGGATAGTGTTAATTTTCTTCCTAGTGGTTGGTATGGTGCTGTTTTGGATTTAGGATGAGAACAATGCTGATAGAGCACCAATATTTTCATCGTTGCAGAACAGTGCTGCACAGAACTAAGGGTGTTTCAAATTCTTACGCTGTCCTGCCGCCAATGAGCTGGGAAAGCACAAGAAACTGGGAAGGGACACAGCCAGGATAGCTAACCCAGATGATCAAAGGAGTGTCTCCTACAACATGGTGTTGTGCTGAATAATAAAAGTGGGGAAGTTACCTTCGTGTGGGGGGCAACTGCTGCTTGGGGGCTGAATGGGCATCAGTCAGGAGGTGGGAAGCAATCACACTGTGCACCACTCGTTTGTATATTATCTTAACATTTATCATTATTATTTTCCTTTCGTTCTCTGGCCAGTTAAACTGTTTTAATCTCAGTTCATGAGTCTTAACTTTTTTTCCAATTCTCTCTCTCATCTCCCTGAGAAGCGAGGGGAGCACAGGAGCAGCTGCATGGTGCTTAGCTGCTGCCAAGTTAAAACACAATGCATTGATATATCAAAGTACTTTACAGAGCCCCAACTTCAGTTTTCCTTGATTTGGATAAACCTCAATAAGCAGATACCTTTGAGTCTTAGGCAACATCAAGTTGAGTCCTGAATGCTCCGAAAGCAATTTATTTTTTGACTGAGTGATTGTCTGTAGACCATCTTCCAGAGTAGAGCTCAAACCGGAGTTACAGATATTGAGCAACGAGGTCTCCTTCACTTTACACTCCTAAATTAATTCATAAATAAAATGAATAGCATCATCTGGCATATTAGTTTTGCTTTGCTGCAGCAGAACACGGAAGACCTCAGCACCTACATAAAAACCTGAATGAAGCAAGTTACACTTATTTTTATATAGGATAAGCAGCTGAGCTCCTTTTACTCTGTGCACATTGACATGACCATCTTTGATTAATTCTTAGCCACAAGATCAGTTATCTGGATTGATACCGTGAGGAATTTCAAACACAGTTCTTCCAGCAAGTAACGTAAGGCAGGAATGAATGGCAAAGTGATATTAAAGGACACTGAAAGGGCAAGCATAGGTCATGAAATTGAGTTCCTATACTTTATGAGGGACACAGTTTCAGCCTGAAACCTGCTTTTTATTTAATCTCTGAATTTGAAACCTTCTGGTATAGCTACCAAATTTATTTGTTTTCCTGTTTCCAGATACACTAGGATTAAAGTAGATGAACAAAATAATAAAGAACAAACTGCTGAAGGGTACAGCACTGAGCACTTATTGTGTAAAGAAAAAATGAGAGATCTGAGCTTATCGAGCCTACTCTGCTGACACTTTGCACAAACACAGACTTCCAGAAAGGTCAAGGTGCCACATCTCCCACATAGGTGGGATATGACAGGCTGCAGAAGGGAAGGGAAAGGGCAGACATGAATGCTGTTCTATCCACCACCACAGCAGGAGCTATTTTCTGCTACTTCACAAGGATCTCATTGTCATACATGTCTTTATACTTTCTGTTCAGTAAGCAGCTTCCTACTGCTATCACACACATATTTAGGGAGTCTGGGAAACTGGCAGTTTTAATTACTAATGTTTTTCACTTTCGCAATAGTATTTTCTTTCCTTTGTTCTTTTTCCTTAAATTACACAGGCAGTATTATTAGACTGGGGAGAGGGAGTCAAAGCATTCTACGTAAAAACACCTAATATGTTCAAGATTTACATGAAGTGGAGCTTTAGTAACAACAACAGAATGAAATGAAGGATCCAGTCTTTATGCACAGCAGCCAGCAGCCTCTGCCCCTGGCAGCCAGTGAGGACAGAGCACTGCTTCTTCCCAGTGCTCACTAGGGACTGCAGACAGTACTTTCCATTCCTGCTGCTTTCTATGTCTCCCAAAAGGAACTATGCAGAGAAGGGCTGCTGATGCACTGCCTGGCTCAGCCCTCACAAAGCAGTGCCCCAGGGGCTCTCTTTACAAAGCCAGTAGTGGGGAAGTCCTCACTCAGCCTGCAGTCAGAGGAGGACTATACGACTGTCACTGCAAAGCTGCCGTTCTCTTTGTGAGCCACAGTGTTAACTTTCATTTTACCCCTGATTCCTGACATGGGAAGAAATCACAAAGCCCAGCAAGACTGCTACTCAAGTGAGCTTTGGAACATATATATATACCTCAGAAGTGCTCTGGAGGGAAAAAAAAAAAAAAAAAAAAAAAAAAAGCATGCACTGGTATCAGGCACTAGCAGCACCACTGAAAAAGTTTATTGTGTGAATAACTGCTGTGCATAAGGCTGGCACAGGTACCACCTCAAGTGGGGGTCAATTCAATACCCAGTAGCAGCTTTGCCATCACCATGCGTTATCATTACTGTAGCCAGAGAGTTAGCCACCATGATGTGCAGCCATGGATAAGACCCATCTGTGTGCCTACTTGTGCGACTTGCTATAGGGAACCTGCTTTAGTAGGGAGTTGGACTTGACGATCTCCAGAGGTCTCTTCCAATCTCTACAGTTCTGTGATTGTGTGATAAGCTCCCTGGGAAGCACTCTGCCCAGTGGTACAGAAAGTCTGTGAAGCCCCATGAGGTCCTAAAACTCCACATCACTTTTGAGAAAGCAGATTTTGACTTGGATGGCATTAAAACTGTCACTCTGGTTTCAAATAAGTGATCAAATATGACTAAATATCCACATGTTAACACCTATATTAAAAATTAAAAAATTTTTCAAGTGTCACTAGATATTTTTAATGCTTAAGGAGAAAACTATACTGAGTAGACTTTCTGTTTTGATATTTTCTGCTATGGTTAACATCAGAAGGACAGCGTGTTTTTGATGAATGTTCTCCAAAGGATTACCTCCCTGTAAGAGTCCTTTTGTGAACAAGCTCAAATTGTGGGTGTGAATGAAAATGAAGGCTCTCAGCTAGCACTTGTAGTCTGTTATGCAATATTTCTTGACACTAATTCACCCTATTTGCAAAGTCGCTATGTTTGGTGCCTTACGCAGCCTATACTCTGTTCCTCAGCTCATTTGAGAACATCCACTACACATAACAATTAGTGTCATTTCATTATGATTATTACAAATAGCATAGAATCTAGTTTGCAGCAGGAAGCAAAGTAATTTCAGGGAGAAAAAACAGAGATGGGAGACAGGAAGAATCAGCCTGGTAGTATTTTTTAAGCCAATCAAAGCTGCTTGTGAGTGTAGCAGCTCTAGCACCTGTTCTTTTCCCTACAAGGCATCTTTCAAAGACAGTATTAAATCAAACCACTAGAAGACAGCATTAATAAGGCTTCCAAAGTAAACCCTATCACCTTTCTATACAGGAGGCCTAACACCTTTTCATATTGCAACTCCAAGGGTAGATTTTGATGGCTAATTACTCATACAGTTACCACTGAGTTACTAGAATTGCAAGTATCACTAGGCAGAATCTGGCCCTAAGGTTTTCCTCTGTATTTTCCCTCACAGATAATGCAGAGCAGCAGAGTGGGGTGTTAATTACTGCAATCTGTTGATAGTTTATTTTAAGGAACAGTTACATCGCAATTCAAGATCTTCACTTATGTTACAATTTTAATTACACCAGTTAGAATTCACTACACTTGTAGAAGTTGCCTCCTACCCTTAGTTTGTATAGTTTTATTTGTGCTCTTAGAGTAAAATCAATAAGACATAGAAGTAGCCTTCCCCTCAGCTTTCTCTTGTACTGGTATTAACTGAAAGTAAGTCTTATTAAGAATTTTCTTTATGTAGTGTCCTCACAGGTTACCTGTTACCAAAGTGGCTGACTATGAATATTTTTAACATTCTTATTCTTAATAATTTTTGAAGGAAATAGCCCTAATTTACCTTATTACTCTATTATTAGAGATAACAAAATGCCTGCACATGGGAACAATAGACACTCCTAGCTCACATCATGGACTGTGTGGCAGAAAACTGCTAGTCAGAGCATCCAGTACTCATTTTTGAAATGGAAAGTGGCTGATAACTAGTAGAGCTGCATCTCACTTGCCTGATATACTACCAAGCAGATTCAGTTCTTTTGTACAAAGTTCTCTCACACAGATTGAACTGAATAGGATTTAGGTAGTCTCTTTAGCTCATGCTTCTTTTGCATATGTTTTTGGCACCAGTGGTATATTTACAACCAGCACGATTTTACGTACTGTATAGATTGAGTTCCTAAATCTTTAAAGTGGAGGTGTGGGAGTACAAGAGCCAAGAGCCACAGGGGCTGTGAAGGCAGTGTGGCAGTTCAAGCTGACAGAACTTCAGCTCTGCAGAATAATGTCCTAGCCCAGACAGCCCAGACCATCACATCTGGGCTGAGCATGCAATGTATTGCTTCACATCACAGGAACATGACACTGGCTTCCTATATTCTTCTTGGAATTTGTTGCTCCTCCCCATTGCTTCCTCGATTTCTCTTCCCTCTTCACTCTTAAGTGCTTCTTTGTTCTTTTCCATATGCAACTTCTGTGCCAGATCTATTCATTCCTCAGCTCAAAGAATACATCCTCTTCTCTCCACATTCTTCATATTACTTTCTCCATTCTACCTTTTACTCCTGGGGATTTTCACTTCTTCAGTTCTGGCTTTTTTTCCCCAAGAAACAATTTCCCTGAGCCTCTCCAGCATAATCAGGACAACTTGTTCAGTACAAATGACCTCAAGCACAGGAATATTTGCAGTGAAAGCATGCATAAAAATGACCTAGTGATGCAAAAAAATGATCTCAAAAGAACTTCGAGCAGCTTTTGGAACCTGGTCCCAGAGTGAAACTTAGAGCCCATAGGAGCTGATCAGAAATCACACACCTTTGCATATCTGGACTGTCTGCTTTCTCCTCAGGCACATGTTCAATGTTGCTTCTGTTTCTGCAACACCCCCAGGCTAACAAGAGTGAGAGTAGTGCATGTTCTTTTCAAAGCCTTGATAAAAGAATGCCCAGTATCTTAGTAGTTAGGCTTTTGAGTGCAATATATGTAATCAACAATACTGCCTTTGTGTCAAAATTTTATTTTTTACCCCTCTTACTCACAAAATAAAATCATCCTTTCAAACTTAAAAGGAAAGCTTATAAAGCAATACTTTTAGCAGAGATCTAGGTGGAGTAAACTGTTACAGAGTTACACATATCCAAAGACTAATGGTTCCCAGTGTCTGTCCAAAGCTAAAAGCTATGTACCTCTACAAAATATTTCATGTCTGTTGTCTATTTTGCTTTTTGGACAGTATTGCTACTGGGTGGATGGTTGGATTAGATGATCTTAGAGGTCTTTTCCAACCCTAATGATTGTATGGTTCTACATTCAGCTCAGGGTGTGAGTCCCTTGAAGAACATTATCCAGTTAGTAAAAAGACCTGTATGGATAAGGTACCCCAAGAAAATCTAACTAAGCCCTTGTTAGGTTTTTTTATCAAAGTGGTGTAACTATACTGATGGAAAAGTACCCACAGACTCTGCCTGCACAAAGGCATTCATCTGACACAGATCTGATCACATGGGTAAAGCAGAAACAGGTTTCTATCATAAACAATATCTTTATATTGACAGAGTGATGCTTATGAAGCCATAATACTATGTGAGTCATATGTACTGGGCTATAAAATACACGGGGGGAGGGGCAGGGGGGACAAAAAAAAAAACATATCTTACTGCAAACATTTTACTATTTAACATCCTACAGTCTAATTTGTTCACACACACTAAAACTTCACACTTACGAAGAATATGGGAATTATTTTTGCTAACAGGGTGAACCAGTCCCAGGCAATACAGAAAAAGCACATACTGCTAATGTTAGCTGATCTTTGTGCTCACACCTGGGATTTCATTTTTTAAGGACTTTGCCTTGCATGAAAATAGGGCATTCAGAAGTAGCCACCATTCATTTAGCAGCTGTTTCTTGTACTTAAAAGGATCATGTCACAGCTATAGAGAGCTGAGCAGTTGTCGCAAAGGAGTTAACAGTGTTTTTGTGTACAAAATTTTAGAGACAACACAGCACCTCATCCCATCACACTAAAGATTCAACAAGCAGAGGAGCAGCAAGATCAAACAGAGTCTGATTTAATTTCCCCATTCCTTTTTCCTCTACCCCAGCTACACTGAGGTTCTTAAGACATCTGTGAGGTTGTGAATCAACGTAGATAATCTTGTCCTTCACACAGGCAGACGTTCTCAGTAACAGAATAGGGAATCGGTGCAAATGAGTCAATTGATCCCTTTCACAATTCAGCCACAAACCTATTTAGTGTAAGATTTATGTGATGTTGAGAGAGCCAGTTGTAGACTGAGGTGTGATATAATTGGGAAAGTTTTATGTGTTTTATGTGGAAAATGAAAGAGTAGTGTTTCTCTCAACAAAGAGTAAAAAGGCACTGATGGAGCAATAATGCTTTTATTGTCTGCATAGTTCCAATGACCTAACAGTTTAGCCATAAATGATCTTTAGCTCTAGTAGTTTGCAATAAAAAAAAAAAATCATTACATCAATGGGCCATATCATCATCGCAAACAGAGCTCTTATTTCTCTCTTTTTAACTGACCACAAACTTCTCACACTTACAGTGCAGCAAGTAATATGTAACGCTAAAGAAATTGCATACAGTGAGCCTAAATGCAATGTAAGAAGAAGTAATAGGCACAAAAGAACCATTGATCAAGTAAACCAACTTGTGCTGTCCACAGCAAGAAGTGACATACTGGCAAAAATTTATCATGTTTGTAGGTCGCTCTGAAAGTAATGCCTCCTGTTAATTTCCGTGAAAATGATACAAAGAGTGCATTTGGTAGACGAAATTTTAGTCTACAAAATGCCATTTTTTCTATATAGTCACCACCATTAGCTCTGCATTTCCACCAGCAATGAGCAAAAGCCTGCTTGCTGAACTCGCAAAAATCTGCACCAGCAGGGGTGACCCCGTGTCACTGTCATCACTGCTGAAACGCACCACCCACAACCTCACTATGTTTCCATCCAATGCTTGGTCCCCATAATTATTCATCAAGCATTGATGAATGTAGGTGGGTGCTATTTTTTCCGCATGGAGAAACTCAGTTACACACCTTTGCTTCATAGGCAGTTCCATGTCAGACGCTATTCTGTCAGACTACCCCTCTGCTGCCATCTGTCAACAACAACAAAAAAATTAATGAGATATTGGTGGGAAGGTTCAATCTCCACTGCCATACCACCAACATCTGCCTCTGACACTATGGGCCAACATCATAAAACAGGAGGCACTGCTTTCAAAACAGCCCTCATTAAAAGCAAATTAAATGCTAGTGTATGTGTAATGATTTATCCATGCAGACAGAATTTTACTTGTCTTTTTATTTAGCTCTACTTAAAGAAGGATAAGTATAGAAATATTTTGTTTTCTTGAGAATTATTATATAAAAGTATATCCACTACAGTACAGAGGCATACAGCTACTGCTTCTCTCTGTTCATCCTCTTCGCAGACCAGATCCACAATTCCTCTGTTCAGATCAAATTTGTTTAAGACCTGCATGACTTGGGGCATGCAACTGCACTCTTACCCGTGGACACTGGCCACTCACCTGCCCACAGCCATCAGCATTCACCATTCACTCTATGCTCTTCCCAACCTTCCACATTTGACATAGATGCTAGGCATCTTCTGGCTTAGTGCACTGAAAAATCAATTTCTCTTCTTTATGAAGCATTAGAAAACAGATCCAGGCTGTAATAGGATGCCCTTAGAGTCTGTGGAGTCTCTTTCTCTAGAGATACTGAAAATCTGCCTGGATGCTTTCCTGTGCAACCTGATGTAAGGAAGTTGCTTTAGCGGGCAGTTGGAATAGATGATCCCTGGGCGTCCTTCCAAATCCTACAGTTCTGTGGTTCTGTGGTATCTTATAGTACAAGTAAAACAGAGTCCAATAAAGGAATGTCTCAGATGGTCATTTCTGCACAGTCCTTTTAAAAGGCGTCATGCAAACTGGACGAGTCTTGGCATCCCAGTACCTAGACCAACAAGAATTTAATTCAGCAACTCTGGTACTTTCACCCAAATTTTGCTGTCAACTTTGTGCACTTCTATACTGAACTTAGCTGTCTTTAAAGTTTACAGATCTGTTGGTCACAGCTTGTAAGAAACTGATTTTGTTAGCTTTGCAAGTTTTGACATAGGACATTTTCAGAGCTTTTGGTGCCTCTGTATTCATTATATGCAAATATATGTATTCATTATTTGCATGTAGAGATGGATAAAAGCTAATAAGATAATTGGCCTAAGCAATCACATAAAATATCACAGCATTGTTTTTGCTCTGTGCAAGAGAAGCTTTAGCTTTGTTTTTAACAATTCTGAAATTTCTTGATAGCCCAGCAGCTGACAGAGAGCTAAAGATTTTATTTTGGCTGCCAGGGACATGACAAAAAGGATGACAGATCTGTATGAAAATAAATCTTACCTGTCTTTAAATCACTTTTTTCTTATCCCCAAACTTTATAGTACACAAACACATTTGTAAGCTGTATTCAACAGCAGTTTTATATTATACTCCATATATTAGAAAAGTTAATATAACCGTAATGATTTAACATCACATGTTATCAGTGATATTAAACATGAGCTCTGCAAACATTCTGGGTAGCAGCTTGATGGCATTGTCATGAAACAAAGAATGCTTGATTCAAAGCCAGGCCCACTGCCTAGTTTACAGGCATATGGCAAACTGAAACACGTTAACATGAAACTGAAGCTTCTTTCAAACAAAATCTATAATCCTCCTTACAGTGAAGCAAACTGCTAAGTACAGTTCTGTTTTACGTTACAAAATCTGCTAGGCTTCCCCTAAAGAAAAAGTAGTTTGTTTTTACATAGCCACACTGTAGGAGAAGAGGTACAGATACCAACATCACATCAGGTAACAACAGATAACAAATCAGTTCACATTATTGAAAATTATTTCAATCTTCTCAGATTGAAAGGCAGCTTGTATACCACCACAATCAGTATTTCTTTTCTTCTACTCTTCTGAAGTTCCTGAACTCTCACTGGCTGTACTCAAAGATAATACTTGGAGCAAAATATATCACAAGAAATACCTCTATTCCTGAAACACTTTGACCTTGTTTTTGTACACATCTTTTCTCTTGACTTTTCTGACCAACATTATTGTTTCCCAGATTCTCTAAAAAAAAAAAAAAAAAAAAAAAAAAAAATCATTTGAAAAATAGCATTTTCCTATCAGTAATTTGAAAGCTCAATTCTTCTGTGGCAAGAACAAAACAAAACAAAACAAAAACAAAAACAACAACAAAAACAAGGAGCGTGGGAGCTAAGTTTAAATAGCTTTTAGCAAGCTGTGTGCCAGATATAGAACCAGTGAAACTGAGCTGCCTTTATAGACTCATCATCACTTAAAGTGTACAAAGTCCATAAAAATAGAAAGATTACATCATATTGTGCTGCATCATTCCCTTGTCGCTATCAGCATTTTCACATTCACATGTCAGTGAAAAATGGCATATGGACTAACACTTGTCTTATTCGCCACGAATCTTGTCAGGTTAATATGCACCTATCTCTGCTAGAGTAAGTGAATTAAGTATTGTAATTAGTAATAGCAAGTAAAAGAAACCTGACAGAAGTGATTTTTGTCTCAATAATAGCCTTCCAGTATGTATCTGTAATATAATTCTCAGTACGCATATACCTGGGAGAGTTTCTCATTATATTGTCCATTTTCCAGGTTTCTTGGAAGCACTGCAACTTATTCATCAACCTCCATACAAGCCAAGGAGTTTCCACAAGAAACTTATGATTTAGGGGAAAGTTTCAATGCTGCTATCCAGAACAGCAGTATTTCTGTTTATTTGCCAAACAAATATTCTGTGCCTCTGTTGGCAAATTTTGTTTTGTCCTGAAGACAAACTAAGATTTAACACTTGAATTACCCACCGCCCTGAGTGATTGCTTGGAGTATCAAGAGAGATCATTTCCTCACCACTTATGATTAATTTACAGCACTCCATTCCTCAGGACAATCAAGTGCTCCCTTAAGCCAGGGCTGATGCCCTGCTATGTGTACCCAGACCATCCAGTCCCAGCCCAGCTTGGGTGCAGGACTAAGATGCAAAGGGGAATGGGCTGCCTGCTGGAGCACTCCCCAAGAAGATTTTCTGCAAGGGAGGATGCTTGGTTTCCTTAGGTTTCTGGAGGCAATAAAATTCCTGTCTCATGGGGTGCAGTGGTTTTAGCATCATCACAAGTTTAAAGCTGTTAATGGATTTTTTCCACACATATTTTTCTTTCCAGAATGATATAACAACTGGCAGTACAAGGTTAATATATTGAAAGAAGCTGTACCTATATAACTTGTGCAAATGTGTAATAACTTCACTATAGTGACAGCCTTGCTCATGTCTGCTAGGGTTTTAATAAAAGGCATAGCTTAGTGAAGTTTGTTCAGTTGACGTGCTCTGCATTCATTTTTTTCAAAAGGTAATATTTGATCTATATTTTCTTATATGAACCACACTGCAAAAGCTAAGAGAATGACTTTAAATTATGTTATTCTGCTTACACTTTCATAATTTTATCTAACATGATCGCAAATTCAGATATTGTACCCAAATATCTGGTTAAAAACTATAAAAAATAGGAAGTCCCATGCAACAATGAAAATAAATAAATAAATAGATAAACAAACACATTTTTTAAAAAATCAGTGCTTTTTAGCTCTTCAAATAGAATGCTATTCATATCTTTGTCAGTACGTCATATTTCATCTCACTTTCCCCTTGATGTTCTTCCTGCCACATGCTCCCAGGACACAGAATGACTCAACTAATGCTTCAAAAGTACCAGTTTTGCAGATAAAATCTGTTCTTCTCTACTCTTTCTATATGTGTGATATAAGTTTTCATAGTCAAAGTGACTGGCATTATCTGATCTGCACAGGATACAAGAAAAGCTTACTATGTTTTTCCCCTCTTTCTACTCAGAGTCCAGGCTCTCAAACGCAACTCAAGCTCAAGGAGATTGGAGCCTGCCTGCTTGTTGCTCCAGCCCAGGATTTGTAACCACCTGATCTGCCATACCAAGAGCCTTTCCACAGTGACATAACTCAGTATAAGCCTTGGTCAATAAAATAAAGAACTATAACATTTGATACATTCACCTACAATTTTGTCAAAAACTCTAAGGCTGGTGCCCCCAGTGGCCTACTGAATGATGCATTTGGATGCATATTAGCCTTAGTTATGAGCTGTTATCATTTCCATGCGTGTAACTAGTGTTTTGGCACATGGTCTGCTACATAGGTAGCTCCAAAAGTAATGCTTCCTATTTATTTTCATGGAAACTACTAGAGACACAAAAAGTCCAATACAACGTTTGATAGAGTAAGCTCTGAGCTATAAAGCACTATTCTACAACATGGTCACCACCATCAGCTCTGCATTTTCACCAGTGATGAACAAGAGCCCACAAGCTGTGCTAGTGAAAATCCACATCAGTGGAGGTAACCCACTATTTCACAGCTTCTATGATGGCCTCATTGCCAGGAAAATGTTGCTCATGCAGTCCACCTTTCACTATGCTCAAATCTGCTGTTTGATCTCTACAAGCATTCAACAAGCGTTGATGAATGTCAGCGTGTGCCCTATTTTCTGCATGCTGAAATTCAGTGACGCACCCTTGTTTCATACGCGCTTTCATGTCAGATGCCATTCTGTCAGACTGCCCCACTGTTGCCATCTGTGACACAACAAAATGGAAAGGAGTATTGGCAGGAAGGTTCAATCTCTACTGCCATAGCACCAAGATCCATCTCTGACGTCATGGGTCAGCATCGTAAATTAGGAGACTTTTTGGAGTAGCCCTTTTAAATCTACATCAGTGAAGTGATTGGATTATACAGCTTTGACAGAAAGATCTTTTAAAGTCATATAATACATTGTCATTTTGTAAGGCATCCATGCCTTATGTTTGTTGTTCAATATTACTAAACGTATATTTTTCTTTAGTTTCAAATTTCAGTGTACAGTTACCATTACATCATCCTTTTTTTTTTTTTTTCCCCAAAGCATACCAGCCTTTTAGTCAGAGATGTGCTGTGTCTGGTTTAATGCAATAATATGTCTTTTATGATAGACACTGCTCTTTCTGCTAATTCTACTCTCTCAGTGCTGTTTCTTTTTCAGTGCTGCTAGTGTAGTGGATACCAGACACCTGGATTCATTTATACATTTTTAAAGAGCTCACATCCCAGAAAGGTTTCGCACCATCACATAAAACAGGATAAATATCCTGTCCAAAGAACAGAAGTAAAACCATGTGTTACTTTACCTTTGTAACAGTTAGCAAAATGCAGACAGATACAGCAAAGCAAGGAATATGTTTTTGCTCCTCAGTTCAACAAAATTGTCAATGAGAAATAAAACAAAACTATTCCAGTGATTTAAATGCATCCAAAAAAACCCAGCAAATTCAGAGCTTCTTTGAGAGCCCTCATTTTGCACTTGCTGTCTTGCTTCCCTGAAGAAATTACCTGAATTTATCATCTGGTCTAGCTGACCTCCATAAACGTCCACAACACATACCATCACCTGAGTACTGCCATACCACACTGCCACCACAACACAATGTTCTGCACATGGTGATTCCTCTTCCGAGGGTGTGTGTATGCATCAGCAGCCCAGTGAACACAGAGATTGTTTTTGTGTTGAATCATGAGCCTGCTTCTCTGCCTTCTTGTGGCCCTGCGTGGGAGTGTTTTTAGCCTATCAGCACAACAGATTTAAACATTTCTGATTGCACATGCTCTTCTCTGGCCATTGCTATGCACAACCTGCTCTCTTTCCCTACTAATATAAAAGAAATAAGAGAAGAGCAAGAAACCTGCTGAAGGTTACTGCATACAGACTGCATTAAATTTCTCATACGCTTGCTGCCAGAGACAATATTTAGGCCAGTGAACCATATTCTCACCTTCTCGAGCTACCCTTTCATGATTGCATATGATTATTATTTTTATTTTTTTTAGAGATGCAGCTTACTGGTAAATTGTTTCTTATTCTGCTTGTAAAGATCTGTGGTGTTATAATAAACATATGACATTATAATGCAATCCTAACAGGCATTTTCCTCTTGCTGAACTTTTGAGTCTTTGTAGTTACCGGCTGATGCATGGAGAATTAGGATATCATTATCCAGTAGACAACAAGAATTGCATGCCTAATTTCCACATTGAAATGAAATTGTACTTGCTAGTGTTTGTACATACAGACATGCTGCCAAGTGCATCAGCAGTTACTTGAGTCACAGCATCTGTTGAGTTTATGAATCATGTTCCTAACCTTGAATGTTGTAAGGTATTGGGAACAGCTTCTGGTCTGTGCTTTGACTGTTTCATATTTGCATACCTTGGGGACCGTGAGATATGAAACAGTCATAAGTATCTCACTGAGAATCATGCTCCTCTTCCTATCCAAGATACCTCAAGGGGAACTGCAATGTGACTATATTTGTGCTATAGGGTATACTAGTATGTTCAGTAGTCCCTTTGTGCAATGGCAGTGTTAAAAAAATTGCTCTTTCTCTCCTTGCAGAAAAGCATGCCAGTAGACATGTTTGCTTTATTCTTGAGAAGATTTAAAAATTTTAAACAATTTTTCCTTATCTGACCATTTCTGTACACTGCATCATCTAAAGATGCAATGAAAGGCCGGGATGTTATTGACAGGCTGGAGAGGCGGGCTGACAGGAGCTTCTGCAAGTTCAACAAAGAAAATGCAGTGTTCTACCCTAGAAAATCGATAAGCCCATAAACACTGCAGACTTCGGGATCAACTGAGTAAAGATAAATTGTACTGGAGAGGAGCTGCAGGCCTCATGGACAACAAGTTGAATATGGATCAGCAGTGTTCTGTGGCACAACTGCAACTTGTGCTGTAGCAAGCTTGCAGCAGCTGGTCAAGGGAAATGATGCTCTTGGTTGTTGTAAGGGAATGCCTGAGCACTGTATCCAGTTTCCCGCTTGCCAGATAATTAAAAAGCCCTGACAGGTAGGTGGAAGTAGAGTAGAGAGCCATCAGAGTGCACACCTGGTAGCTGGAACACACCACATGCAGTTGGAGATGAAGACTGAGATGTCGATGCTGTCTACAGATGGGTAATACATAGGTGTTTGAGGTATAGAGAAGACAGAGACAGATTCTCCTTGGCTAGAATAGGACAAAAAAAACCATAACAGCTTGAAGTTTTATAAAGAAAACTTACAATTAGCTATTAAAATTATATTAATACTATATTAAAATTAGCTATTAAAATATTTTTTACCATAATGCTGGTCAAATACTGGTACCTGTTGCAGTGGAATCTGTCCTTAAGAATATTCAAACTATGGACATGAGCAATCTTCTCTAAGTCAGCTATGCTCTAAGTTAAAAGTTGATGCCAATAGAGTTCATATTCAGAGGTACTTTTCAACCCAAATTAAACCATCATTTTGTTATTTCTCCCCAGAGATTATACATTTTAATACATTGTAAATAATTAACCATTTAGGTAATGGGTAATGACTGTGCTCTTCTCTCCCCCTATAAGCCCACTAAATTGCTACTTACAGAAAAGAGAAAAAAATAAAGCCTTAAAACAGGTTATAATTACAAACCAGCTGAATATATTCAGATCTCCACGTTGCTACTCAAGGTCTGGAACAAAGCAGAACAGGTTTACCCCACAGATCTATATTGCCAAGTATCCTGCCTCCAGACAGAATCTGCCAGTAGCAGATGCTCAGGGAAATAATGAGAAATCTGACTTGCATTTGAGACCGGATTGAGTAAGACTCGATTGATTTGTAGGTTCTGTACTCTGGTGGCACAATGCATGCAGAGGGGCTTCGTTAACATCTCAGCTCTGCGTGTCTCTCTGCGTCTCTCAGTCACTGCAGAATGCTGTGTCCGACAGAGTCACACGCATTCACTCGTACCCAACATCTTTCTAAAGTCTGAGTTCATGAGATGAATCAGTATTTTACTCTGCATATGACCTGGTCTAAATGAAGAATAAATTCATGGGGAGAACAGAAAGTGATCGTGAATGCTGCTAAGTGGTATAATTGGGAAAGAGCCTGCCATTAAAGTATGTTGCTATCTGCAAGAACAGGTGTAAGGGAAAGTCACAGATACACGCTTTACACTCCAGCTGGCTGCCTGAGGCATACCAAAACTGAACATGTGAATTCTCTATGAATAAAATATATTTATAAGTATTATTTTGTTCTGAGTGTTGCCACTTGCTATTTAATACAGAAAAGGTGAGTAGTACCATTGTGAATGACAGAGCTACATGTTAGCTAGTCAGTAACTTTTTTTACATGTATTAACATGGGAGGAAAGAACACAGAAAGGTTCTTCATTTTAAACTACAACCTCTGTACTTGAAGATTTATAATCTTTAGCTTCACATAATCTTTTAAAGTGTAAACAGCACTGGGCACATATAAAATTCTGACTACACAAAAGTAAAGCAAGAACATTAGTGTTAGACTAGTCTGTTCGGGATTACAGTACAGCCTCTGGCTTAATCCCTGGGTCAAAAAGGATGATCTGTGAATTAGTGTGCCATTAAGATATGTAAGCAAGTCTGTAACTCTAAGCTAAAGAACAGACACAGTTTGAATCAGACATATATACATTGAGGACTTCAGCCACGCAGACAACTCTCCTATATATTATATGTTTACCTGGCTGTGAAAGAATCTCCTGATTTTACACCATCAGAAAGGAAGCAAACAGATAAATGTTGCAGGTAGGTCCCTCTGTTCAATGCTTTTGCCACATTCTGCTCACTTATTTAGATGCAAAAAGACTATGAAATAGCATCATTTACCCAATGTTCCCACTTTACAGACTCCTTCAGGAATTTGTTCATTCAAAGCAAAAATTAAAGTTTGATCTTCCCATAATTATGTTATGTTCAAAACATTTTCAAGAGCTTTCCTTCCTTTATGTGCTATGAATAATTCTGGTGCTCAGAGACTTTGCAGCTGTTCAAGTTGCATTTCTTCTTTGAGTAGCTTTGCCAAGACAGAGACTCACACTCATGCGCATGTCCACACATGTGCATGCACATACACATATACATACAAACTCTTGCAAAGCAGAGTAGTAAAATATAGACAATCTAATCAGTGTGATACTCTTTTCCAAGGAAATAAGGTCTTGTCACGTTTGACATGCCTCGTTAACAAATTCGTCATGTTAAGTAAATAATGAATCCAAAAGGAAAAAGAAAACAAAACAAAACATTAAATCTTAGTTTAGAAAGTTTGCCCTGATGGACTGATTTCTCCAAGACTTGACATCCACAAGCATCTTGTCTTATCTATCCAAATCTGAGCTGAAATAACTCTTCCCTACCCTCTATCACCAAAGTCCACAGTGAAATCCCATCCATACAAACAAAGCAACAGAATGGTTTTCTAAAGAAGGCCATAACTGAAAAATACAGATTACTCATCTTCTACCTGCTACAACATAATTTCAGTTAAGTAACACCCTAGTGCCTAAGATAATTATTTCAGACGGGACTTTGTTTCCTCTTTCATAGTTTGCTCAGCTCATGTCTACAATTCTCTTCAGCCACTTAATATCTGTCATAGATTTTTTTTTTTTTTTTTTTTTCATTTCTGCTACCAGAAATGGTTGGAACTGATGATATTGCAGTCTTCTGCAACCTAAATGATTCCATGTTTCTACCATTCCATCTATCTTCCTACTAACTGAATATAGATTATACAATACAATAAGGCTATAAATACTGGCTGAGTTAAATTTAAAATAACAAACTCCACAAACTCAAAAAACTTGAATCAGAAAATCTATCCAAAACTGAAGTTGAAGTTCCAATTTAATCTTCATTCCATTTTATGTTCGTCAGAAATTAAGGCTGGGTGCAGTGATGCTTCAAAAACTTCTTAGAGAAAAATAAGTTTTCTTATTTCACAATAACTTAAATAGTAGCTTAAAGAATAAAATATTTGCAATTGTTTATTAAAAATATTAAACCAGTGATGTTAATTCTCTCCCATCATTATTAAATGACCACTTTGGAAGAAGTTGGATTCTTTCACCAACTAAAACTGGCAGTCTCAGCTGAGGAACATTTTTTTCTTTGTGAAATACAAACTGAATATACAACCTTGGTTTCTCTGTAATTAAGGAAGGAGCCCAGCTGAAGTGCCTCTACATCAGTGCACACAGCTTGAGGAATGAAAATGAGGAGTTGAAAGCCACTGCTCTGCTAGAAAACTATTATGTAGTTGACATCAGTGAAACCTGGTGGGATGATTCATGTGACTGAAACATGGCTATCAACAGCTACAAGTTGTTCTGAATGGACAGAAAGGGAAGGAAGGGAGGCATTGCCCTCCACATCAAGAAAGATTGTGAAAAGCTGTCTCTGAAGAACGGTCACTAGAAAGTAAAAATTTTGTGGGTGAGACCGAGGTAAGAAAGGAAGCTTTGTAGTTGGTGTCTACTACAGGCTGCCTGGTCAAGCATAGCCTGTTGATGAAGCTTTCTTCCTCGAACTATCAGAGGTATCACAATTGCAGATCTCTCAGGCAGCTGGGGAAATTCAACCACCCTGACATCTGCTGGAAAAGTAGCACAGTGAGCTGTAGGCAATCCAACAGGCTCCTGGAATGCATTGAAGATAACTTCCTGATCCAGATAATAGATAACCCACTAGGGAGGCCGCAGTACCAGACCTGTTGCTCACCCACACAAATGAACTGATTTTTGACGTCAGGATTGGAGGCTCCCTAGGCTGTAGTGACCATGCTACTATGAAGTTCACATCCCTGAGGGATATGAGACAGGCGGAGTAACATCAACACTCCAAATTTTAGGAAAACCAACTTCCTGGGTCAAGGCAACTGTGGTATCAGTACAGTCTGGGGGATGTAAGGTTTGACAAAGCCCTGCTGAAAAGGATTTGGGAGTACTGGTGAATGGCACGATGGACATGAGCCAGCAATGTGTCCACACAGCCCAGAAAGCCAACCAGATCCTGGGCTGCATCTAAAGAGTGGCCAGCAGTTAAAGTGTCAGAAGTGATCTTGTCCCTCTGCTTTGCACCAATGAGGACTCACCTGGAGTACTGGATCCAGGTGTGGACCCTTCAGTACAGGAGAGAGATGGGCCTGTTGGAATACATCCAGAGGAAGGCTAAAAAAGGATCCAAAGATGAAATGCCTTCTCTAAGATGACAGGCTGAGAGAGCTGGATCTGTTCAGCCTGGAGAGGAAAAGGCTCTGTCAAAATCTGATAGCAGCACTTCAGTCTCTCAAACAGGGATATTAGAAAGAAGGGGGCAGACTATTACCTTCTGTTGAGATATGAGAAGGGGAAATGGTTTCAAACTAAAGGAGGAAAGATTTAGATTGGATATAAGAAAAAAGTTTTTTCATGGTAAGAGCAGTGAAGAACAGGAACAGGTTGCACAGAGATGTGATGGATACTCCATTCCTGGAGATATTCACAGTTGGGCTGGATGGGACTCTGAGCAACCTGATCTAGTTGTAGGTGGACCTGTTCATTGCAAGGGGGTTGTACTAGAATGCCTTTCCAATTCAAACGATCCTATAATTTTGTAACAACTTGTAACAGATTTCTTGCTATAACGTAGTAATACATTATAATAGTTATTAATACAAATTTATACTTATTAATATATATTAATACTTACTATAAGAAAGAGACTCCAATATTTGCATTTTTTACTGAAATTAGTGTTGATAGCAAATGCTGACCAATCACTCCCTTGTCATATGCAATAATGCATTTTTAAGAAGCATACTATAGAATAAAATTCATAACCATTTGCTTCCATTGTTCCTCATCTTTAGTGACTTCACTGTCATGTTCAATGCATGGTGCTCAGCATTATTTCAGAACCTGGTTGGCCTGTGGATGCCAATAGCATACTACAATAATAGTCAGTAAACTAAGAAAATTATTTTCCGTGTGATTCACTTTTTGAAAGGAAATATGAACTTTCATAAAGGAGTATTCAGCATACTAATCAACCTGTAGTCAGACGGAAAAGAGAAACAGTAATTCATCACAAAATCCTCCGGCTGAAAACTCAAGATTTTCAGGAACAGAGCTCCTTAAAAACTTGTAGCTTTGCCTGTAGAAGACATGTAAGACTTTTAAACACCATGCTCCCATACCACAATCTGTCACAGGATCATTTTAGGAGTGTCCAACTACATTGTGTTAATAATTTCTCAATGATGCCTGGCAGATGTATGTTTGGTTTCTGAGAGGCACTGGGGGGATAAATAATGGCCAAAACTTTGCTTCACATACTTTCATAAATAGCTCTATTTGGAGACAAAAGAGCGATTTAGTCACATAAAGTCAGTGTGACTACACTTAACGGGGCTCGCTGGGCACCTGGGACTAATATGATAAACATAGCCAAAAAGAAGCATTGCATTAAGCAAATTTGGTCTCTAATGTGATTTTTTCTTCTACAGCTGTTTTATAATAATGTTTACATCCTGAGAAATTCAGTAGGTGGGAAAAATACTTATGTTTTTGCATATAAATCATGTTTTTCTGCAGATAATACGTAAGATGGGAGGTTTGATGTTTTGTTTTGTTTTTTTGTCTCTGAGCAAGCTAGCTGGTTTTCACAGGCTTTTGAATTTCCTAAGCATTCTGCACAGCTATTGCTTTACAATAGCTATTACAATAAAGTAAAGAAACTAAGATCTGAGCTGTTAAAATAAGCAGCAGATTGCAAGGTGCCTTGAAAACTAAGAACATTAAATATTCAGATAATAGAGAATGCTCATTCATCCACATACGAAGTGTGAAAACAGGAACTAGGATTATTATAGTATCATTCTTGTACACAGTGTTATCTTCAGTTGCACTTTTCTGACCCAGATATTTTCAGTATGGCTCTTAATAGGGAAAGCTCATGGAAACAGCCAGAAGAGGTCCTCATTCATACAGTGATGTCTTGCTAATTTTTGAGCTTTTCCAAATTCAGATACAGTTGTTCTGACAGATAACTTCTCAGAAGTTCAGGAAAGAAAGGTGGAACAAAACAGCATGATGGCATGCTTCCATATTAGGGGATATTTATGAACTTTAAGAA
>JAPSGF010000018.1:1695148-1706126 GCA_035772895.1 Perdix hodgsoniae | reverse complement strand
AAGAACTTTTCTGACAGGTAGTACTTGATAGGATTTACAGAATTACTGGTGAGTAAACGTGGCCTGCTATGGGGTACTACCTTTACTGTTCCTTGTTCTTGAACAGCGAGGACTGCAGAGTCCTGAAGATCTTTTATCAAGACACTTTTCCTTCTTTCTTTTTGCAGTGTTAACAAGACAGCATTAGTGAAAGGGAAAGCACACAATGAGAACTCAGGGAACCCAACTCAGGAGATGAATGATTCTGTGAATGCACAGAAATGAAACTCGAGGAAAGTATTCTTGCATCTGTGTGCAGCGAAGCTGTTCTCATTTCATGTGAAAAAGCGACAAGTCACTGCAGATAATTTTATAGGGAAAGATTATAAAAAAAAATAATCAAACTTGGGATTCAAATGATGCAGCAACACGAGGAAAGGAATTACAGAAAATTAAAAATACTGCTGTATCAGTACACAAACTGAGATGGCACACATTTTGCATCCTGTGCACATTTCCAGTCATCCCATCTTGAGAAGGATAGCAGGCTTCCACAGCAATAAGGAAAGGGTAACAAAAATTATCAGAGACATGGAGAAAACAGTTTGTGTGAAGAGAAGGACTAAAATAGTAATCTCTGATTTAGAAAACCGTTGAGATTGACAGCATCCAAATCTGAAGGGTGAGAAATGATTCCGTATTCATATCTCCTGTATCTAGGGGACCATTTTCAAGCAGAAGTTTTCAATCAAAACAACAACAATTTAAAAAGAACATTTAATTATTTTTTAAACAAAATATGTGAACCAGATTTGGAACATCATAATACCAGAAGATGCCATTAAGGCCAAATTTACAAAAGTTTCAAAAGACTCACGGAAAATAGGTCTATGAAACGGCTGTTTGACAAAGGCAACTTGAAAGCAGCTCAGGCAGTTCCTGACAGCTATTTGTTGGAAACTAGAAGGACCGCAGTGTTCAGCCTTTGTTTTCAACCCCTTCCTAAGCACCCTCCCCAATGTATCACCAGCCAAGAGGCTGTGCTAGACAGGCCTTTGGTCTGCTCCACTGCAATAGTTCCCACATTCTTGCCTCCACAGAGTAACAGATTCCATATCTTTTGACAGAATAACTGAACTGCTATAAATTTGGCAGGATCCCTCTGAATGTAGCATTTCTCTATCAGGTCACATTACCTAAAAAATTAAAAAAAGGGGGGGGAAAAAAAAAAAAAAAAAAGAAGAAGAGATACCAAGATAATAAAAAAATAAGAGTGAGTCACTTTTTTGTTTTGTTTTTGTTTTTGTTGTTGTTTTCTGGGTTTTTTTGTTTGTTTTGGTTTTGGTTTTTTTTGTAAGATATTTTAGGTACTGGTTTTGTTCAGCACATTTGGATCCTTGCTTCTGCCAAATGAAATCAGAGACAGCAGAAGGAAAAAAACATGTCAATTTTCAGAGTTTTCTATGGATTTTCAGCAGCCAAATATATTTTCAGTAGTTACTTATTGATTATTCATATTGCATCTTGGTTTAGTAAGAAAAGGAGTTCTTTCTATTATTGTTTGAAAGGAAAAGTACTTAACCATTCACATTGCATCAGGAGGGGGGTGGTCTGATTTCAAGCTTATTTCACAACATTCCTGGTGTTAATTAATAACATCTGAGCCCCAAAATAATGGTCTATCCTGCCAGACACTTGCATCTGTTTATAACCATAACTGCTAGAATATATTAATGTTCTGTATAAGTATACACTGTCTGAACACCTATAGTTCAGTAAGGAAGAAAATAGTAAAAAAAATAAAATTAAATTAAAAGAGAGCTCAAAACCAACAGACAACCATCTAGAAAAACTCAGCCTCCTAGGTTCAAGGTAATACATTTAATTCCCTCTCAGTATCCAAATATGCAACTTTTTTTTTTTTCCGGATGGTTATTATTTTCAGACCTATTTTAAAAATCCTACTTTTCTTTAAAAAACTCTGTTTTTCTGTCTATTCTGAAAATATACTCATTCAAAATGTATTTAATTTAGCCAGTTATGTGCCAATATTCTTTCAATTGATTATTCAACCTTTGCTTTGGTGCATTTAGATAACATTGATTTCAGGACTGTGATTTGTTCTTTGGCTCACGCTGAACTCCTTTTTGAAAGCTCCTTCCTAGGAGTTTTTCTCATCATCCACTTCTAATTCTCTGTATAATTCTCCACAAGTCTCTGCCTAGTTCTTACCCCTGACATTAAACAAGATAGCAGGCTCAGAAAAGGTTTTTCTCATGAATCACCTGCTACTCTTTTGCCAAAGTCCTATATGAAAATTGAGGGCAATTTCCTGCAGAGTTCCCCTGACAGGTGGACTCATTTGCAGTGTGAACTGTAATGATTCCTTCCTATCAGCCACTCAACTGCTTATTCATTTCTTTATGTTGCTGCAAATCCTTACAAAAGTTCAAGAGGGATCATAAAGAGATTTTGTTCATTTTAAATACACTGATGAGGATTACAGGTCTCTCTCCTAACACTGGTAGGAAGACTTGGCTATAATTGAGACCTACCATTGCTTTTTTTGAAACTCCCTAAAGCCATTTTTGCAGACAGAAGGAGAATCATCATCAAGGGAAAATAAACAAACAAATTTAGTAGATGAAGCCATTTAGAAAAGTTCTTAAAAATGTGTTCCTTTAGAGTTGGGAGAACTCTAAAGCCTAAGAATGCCTGAATATTAAGAATTAATTCCTGAAGGTATTTTGAGAATACAGTGATGTCATGAAGAAGGGAACAAGAAATCTGTGGAGATTTCATTCAAGTTGTCAAACTCAAGCTGCATATTACATAAACGTTATGCATTTCTACAAATGCAACTCAGGTAGTGCATTATGTAAATAAGCAAACAAGTAATGACTGCACCTTGCCTTGTTCCCTGCTGGCAGTTAGCTCTTGGTACAGCTATTGCTGTACAGTAGATGATCATGATTTAGATAACTATTCATCCTGTATGTTTTCATATAGACATAATCCATAGGTACATTAGCTCATATATCTTGTGTTTCAGTTGCAGAGCATCTAAAAACAAGGTTTCAGCGTATTGAAAACTAAAAACATATCTCAGTTTCTACTTATGTGGACAACTTTACCTGTGCAGCACAAACAACATATCGGTGAGGAAGGGAAGACTTGCATTCTGAAAGAAGAAAAATACTTATATATGAGAAAGACTGCTCAAATATTTGGATAATTTTCTCTCCCAGCTTTATAGTTCACCTTATGATTAGGAAAAGTCAGAGAAAAACGCATCTGAACATTACATTCAGAGTTTGATCTCTTTCCTAAAGCCTCTGGAACTGCAATTTAAAGGACAGAGATAGGTTTGGATCTTGCTGTGTTGTATCCCTTGCGTATTTCAAGTCAGGTGTTCAAGTCAAAAAAAAGACAGAAAATTCAACTGACTGCTATAGAAGAAGTTTACTCATCATCTGTAAGAGCTTTGAAATCTTGCTGGACAAGACAGTTATTCTGTGCAAACAAACAATGTTATAAAAAGAAGGAAAGCAAGGAAATGCAACAGCTGTGTAATAACATTTCCCTATAGTACTGGATGCTTTTGCTGTCAACTTAGATTTCATCACATTTTTCTAAATCAGCTGTTTACAACAAGAACCTGTGCTGGCCA
The DNA here is from genome assembly GCA_035772895.1 of Perdix hodgsoniae. NCBI lineage: Eukaryota > Metazoa > Chordata > Aves > Galliformes > Phasianidae > Perdix > Perdix hodgsoniae. Next base: position 1,702,477 of record JAPSGF010000018.1, on the reverse strand, counting down.
CATTAAGGCAGGAGTGCTGTGCGCAGTAATGTGGGCTCAGTTACTACATGGATGTTTCACCTACTGGCACAAACACATCTATTATTTGCATCCAGGAACAGCAGCTGTTTCTCATGCATACTGAGTTTTAACTGATAAAGCATTACTACTCCATAAATATTTGTTCTATTCCAAATGCAAAAGTAGCTAATAAAAATATTTGGATTATGAGACTACATATACCACGGAAAACATGCTTTAAAAGCCTGTGCATGGATGTGGTTCTTATTTTAGCTAATGTTATTATTTTAACTGGCATTGGTATCAAAGTAGTTCTTACTGTTCAGTTTGGCTTCTTTAAGACATCCATTGACAAATAACTGTGTCCTACTAACCAGTGGACCAATTATGGTGTAAGTGAAGCAGTAATTGGCCCAAATACTTTTGAAGGCCACATTTATTCCTCGAAAACATAGAAGGTATTTCAGTTTCTGTGTTAGTTTTAGAGATGAGTTCTATCCAGCTAAGGCTATGCTGTAGGGCAGAAGTCACACTAGTGTCTAGGATCACATCACATACTTTGTATACCATCAGATAAAAGATTTTTTAACAATTCTAATTTGTATTTCATTTATTTCTGTAACATGAGGATATCGTACATTTCCATCTTGGCTAGATTTGATTGGTTCATTTCCAAGTATTATTGAAATTCACAAAATGAAATGGCTCATTGTTCTTTCCAAATTCGGATCAAAATCAGGAGGATATATGCTAGGGGAAAAAAAAGTAAACCCTTAGACATTTTGCTAATTTTTTTATAAGGAGATCTAAGAACCACAGATTATATTTCCCTTTCCAGCACAAATTATTTCTGGTCTACTCTCAGTCTTCCTTATTGCAGGTACTGCTCACTGCTTCTGTCCTATTCTCTGAGCATCTCAGCTGTTGGCATAGCCTTCTGCATGCATGAAGATGCTTTCCAAGTCTCCTTGTTTAACAGCTACCATTCCTTCAGACAGCCCAGATATGACCTCTAATTTCTCTCGTTACTTCTTACTGGATTCTCTGCCATGGATCCAAGCCTCATCTGAAAAGTATCACCACAGCTCAGATGACAAGTTCACTTAAAGCATTGCTGTGTCTAATTTTTGTATCTGCCAATGTAAAGTTTATAGTGCTATTATAAGTGTTTTTGTGATGACAGGCAAGGAAGATGATGTTTTTTGTGATGGTACACTAGGAAGAGGACTTGAAATACAATGTCGGGAAACCAAATGCAATAAAAATAAAAGTGACTGAAAGTGATATTGACAAACTGGAGACATGTGCTAGAAAAAAAATAGGATGGCATTTCATGAGAAAGAATACAACATACTGCACGTAAGCAGGAATAATCAGCTGTATAAAATGTAAAACCAACTGGCTTAGTTGCAGCTCTGCACCATTCTGTAACACATGAAAGCATGCTGTAAGGACAGAAAATGGCCTACAGTTATCTTCTGGATAAATCAAGAAACAATAAGCTTCAGCTGCAGCAAACTCTTAGGTGATACATTTGGGAATTTTTTTAGCAGTAAGTGTAGCAAAACACTGAACTTAATTGTTCGGAGACATTATGGAGTGTCCCTTACCAGAGACTTTCAGGAGCAGATTAGACAAACTTTTGTCAACAGTGGCACTATTTCTGGAGGGGGGTGGATTAACTCCATATGCTTCCACCTCAGTGTCTTTTAATCACATTCCAGATGTTGAAGATACACTATTAATCACATCCCCGTCATGTGGAGTGATTCCATCCTCTGCTTGATACCCCTGGGTACTACCTGCATGGCTAATATGAGTATTCACTGTTTCATTGCTCAGACTACTGATGAAAACATTGCGCAGATCAGGCCCAGGACTAACCCTAGGGGAACTCCGTGAGGTCCATTCTCTCCATTTGATCATGAGCTGTTGGTAATTACCATGACTGTGTTTTTCCCAACCAGCCTCACATCTGCTTTGTAGTAGATACCTCTAGGCTGTGTTTTTTGGCTGTTTTGGAAACTGCCATTTGAGACAATACCAAAAGCTTTGTTAAATACATGTTATTTATAATTGCCTCTCTATTCTTCATTCCATGATGTCACCAGTGATAATTAGTCTAATTTGTGTGGCTTATTCTTTTCAAGAGTTGTTTTCTGTTCTTGTTAAATGGGTCGTTTATTTGTATGTATCTGGGTTCAGAAGTTAAACTTATTGCTCACTGAATCTCTTAGTACTCCTTCTCCCTTCTGGCTTCTCTGCTTCTCTTCTTTTCACTTTTAAAAATGTGACTATGATTTTCCATTCCCATCTTCCGGAACCTCATCCACTCTCTGTGTCATTGAGGAAGCAGGGACAATCTCAGCTACCTCGTTAAGTATTCCAGGGTGAGTTTCATCAGCCTCTGCCAATTCACAAACATCTCTAACCTGTTTTTTTTTTTTGTTGTTTTTTTTGTTGGTTTTTTTTTTTTGACGCTAGTTAGAGCACTTAACCATCTGTCACCGATGTTCATTGTGTTAGCCATCTGGCCACATTTATCCTGGTTAGTGAAACTGAAGCTAAAAAAGGCACTTAAACACTCAATTTTTCCCAATATCTGATAATAGTTTTATCTTCTCACTGGGATTTGTTCATTACTTCCTTTTCTTAGAGAATGCACTGTGGAATGTTTTCTGCAATCTTTCTGTCTTCCATTTGTATTAAATCCAGTGAGCCCTGGCATTTTTTATGTTGTTCCTACTGTGTGTGTCTGTCTCTGAGAGAGAAAGCAAAATAATTCAATCTTTCAGTGTCAAATTAAATGAAGAAAAAATGAGTTTTGGAAAGCGAGATGAGCCCAAAATTATGTTTTTATTAAAATAGCTTAAAGAAAAGAGTCCAGGTTGACATAAAAATATATTTTAAGGACTATTTGTTTGCTTTGCCAGAAATTAAACAAGCAAACAACAAATAAATATCAGATTTGTCCAAAGGAACTTTTTAAAAAAGAACAAAAATGTTTTTGATCATGTAACTGAGTTATAAATTGTTCGTATTCCTCCAGTGCCATTAAGGATCTTCAGTCCTAAAGCCCAAGGGGTTACTAGTGTAGAGATCGGTTTCCTTTTTGCATGTGCACTCTTTCAGGTAAATAAAATTTATATGTCAATCCATTAAGAGTTGTAATGGATAGCCATGCCAACTACTGCATTCGTAGATTCAAAGCAAGGAGCCTTTTCCGCACATTTATAATAGTAGGTAATATTTGGATTTAGTTTGCAGGTACAGAGAGCCATTCTTCATTATCACAATGATAACTGTGTCACAGGAAGTAAGATTTTGAGCGCAGAATCTTTGATCATAGTCAGCTTCTCAGATTCTGACATGAGGAAAAGGAGTAATAGCTCAAAAGACAATGGAAGATATTTTCCAGAAGGGAGTTAAGAATCTCTGAATCTTCAGCAGTTGAAAGGGAGGTGGGCTCATACGCAGACAGCAAGCAGACATGGTGGTTCCCTGCCCTTACTGTGGAAAGATAAGCAAGCTAAAGGAACAATCAAGGGATTAGAAAAATTCCTAATGTTTGCTGAGTCGAAAAATTTATTTAGCCCCAAAACATATTTTAGTTTCAATAGTATGTATTCTTTGAAGTGGATTGTGTTTGCCTTTCCGTCATAAGACTCTTCAAATCATGACTGAATGCCTTTAGCGCATCTGCTCTTGTTTACCCACAAGCCACAGTTCTTTATATGGCAACTACTCTCTGCCTTGATGCAGTGCTATAAGCCACATTACCAATAAGATCAGGTCTCACTCATCATCTCCTGAGCCGAAATCAACCTGTAAAATAGCAGATTCAACAGGCACACTCCATTTTTTAGAAGTTTATAATTCGGATGTGTTTGGATTTTGAAGTGGAACATACTCAAAGCAATGTGCTCTCAGCATCCTCAGCAACACAGTACAGTTTCTTCTCTAGCATTAGTATGATTTGAATCAGAGGAAATTCAGAGTCATATTCATGCCTTCCTCCAACTCTACTCATAGTTTCCTTTCCAGTAGGTAAAAATACTTTCCTCACAGCTTCACAAATATCCTCCCTTGGGTCCAGATACATCTCTGTCAGTTTTTCCCACTGGCAGGTTAGCTGAGAAAACTCACATTTACTTCTCCAAGTGCCAGGGCATTGACCATAGACCCGTGTCCCTCCAAACCCTAGGAGACAGGCTGCCTCTGGCCTACACGCCTAGACCAGTTCTGTTATAGTGCTGGGTGACCTTGTTGCAGTCTGTTGTGACCTGGGAGAAGCTTCTTTGGGAATCTTCCCTATCATCACTCTCAACTTGTGTTTAAGCTCTGGTCCTCACCTGTGATCCCTGCTTGAGCTTCGTTGTAGCTACACTGTGCTAAGTTCTACTGTCTGGTTTAGACCACTGGCTTGCCTCTGGACCTGATGCATTGCTAGGAACCTACCTGATGACTAGCAGACCTCTTGTCTGACTGCATCCAGACCTGTTCCATGATTCTAACTTGAGTACTAGGAGATGGTAACAATTAGCATGGAGGTCACTGTGCTGATTCCTTGCTGTCATTCACATCTCTTGCCACTTTTCCTTGAGTAATGGGAATACAAGAGATTTTCTCCCCTTCTGTAGTCACAGTGAGGTCAGAGAAAAGAGAAAATACTTGGAAGAGGCTGCGATTTATTTTTACCTCTCCTTTTTCTTTCTCTAGGTGCTGTTTTTCAAAAGAGAGCCAAAAACTTCCCAAGGCTGACTTTTATTTTTTTTTCTGAAGTAACCTTAAATCTGCAAAAGAGCATTTCAACCCACATTTTTTTACTTCACAAATAAGCACAGGGGCAGATCACAAGCAATATGACTTAAGAGAAACAAAAATGGGAAATGGGCCTCCAGAAGGTTTACCCAATAGTAAGAAAATGACTGTGCCAGTACAGTGAAAAGGATGTACATTCTGAGGCAAGGCTGTTTGTGCCTCCTCCCAGATTTGTGTCTAAAATATGAGAACACAACAGATGTATGTTACACTGGATAAGTAACATGCATATCTAAATCTTATTTCTTTGTGTGGTGCAGCAGGGAAAAATGTCCATTTCTCACTGGTAATTAGAGGGTGCAGCAGATGGTAAGGCTTAGTGTACTTCATAAGGCCCATAAAAAGAACCCAGGCTGCCAAGCAATTCTTCATTATAAGAAGCTTGTTAAGGTGCACCTAGAAGTTTTTACTGGGTTCTAGGAAACATTCTTTTGTATGGTAATATCCTGTTAAAATTATTATTCTCTTTACTAATAACAGTTTTTCTTCTAGCATCAGGAACATTATCCTGATTACAAGACCCATAGGCACCAATCTTTATGTATACATGGCAAGATATGTTCTCTATCACTACTCCAAAGAGCTTACAAGTCAAGGATAAGAAAGAAATATTTGTATCTGTGTATATATCACACAGAGGTTAGATCCTGTTAGTATAGCAACAGAAAACCATAGAGAAAATGGGCCATAAATTCAGATCTCTTAAGCCAGTACAAGCAAACCTCACAACAAACCATTTAGTCTTTTCATCTGCAGCACGTCACTGTATTTTTGTAAATCACTTCTCAATCACTTTGAGATTTCCTTTTATTTCACTTTTTTTAATGTCATGTTGCCTTTGCTCTGGCAGATTACACAGAGGTACACATGGAGATGTGAAATGAATGGTAGTTACTTCCTGCCATGTTCGTTGTCTGGGATAAATAAGAACTCATGTCAAGAGGTGAAAAATAATCATTGCCCTCTGTATGTGAGTCACCCAATTTACTGCTTCATGTATACTTCCATCCTAAATTGAAAGGGATTATAAATGAAGAATTTTCAATATTCCTTATGTGACTGCCATGTAAATTCGTAGTGTTTCTCTGGAATGATGAAGAGTAGAAATCAACATTAATCTTTCCCCTTTAATGTAGTCATCAGAGGACTCTGGTAATAGCTTTTTTTCCCCATAATATAAGTGGAAAAATAATTCTATCCTCCCTTAGAGGATATATGAGATAATAACTATCACACAGCAAATTCCAGGAGGAATCTGTACTCCTTCACTTTGTATTAGAGAACTACGGTTCAAAGCACATGTTCCTTGCTTGTCTTTGCTATTGCTTCCTCTCCAAGTTAAACCTGCTCCTATATTACTATTGCATAGTGTTTCCCACAGGAGATGGTAGGAAAAACTACATATCATTGACACAGATCCTGGTATACTTCTGCACACTTTGCCAGCCATTGCACCAACTCCTGGGGCACAAGTGGTGCCTCCTTTTGCCATTTCTCCAAACACAGAGACAGTGCAGACATGTTTCTCACCTGGCTCATCTCAACAGAGTGAATTTGAAGCACAGATCTGACATTTGTGGTACACACATTTGCTGCAAAATGGCTGAATGTGCTGAATGTGATGCAGAAAGATGTGTTAGATTGCAAGCTAGAGTACCATTGTAGGGGCCTGCATAAGATGGAGTCATACAAAAAAACAGGTTCTTGGTACAATTACTCCAAACGTGTCAGAGATTCAAGTGTTAAATACATGATCAGAATTTCGACTTACAAATACGTATGTATCCAACACACATTCAGATGTGTTAACTGCTCACAAAGCAAATATTTAATGCAACAGCTTATGTAACATCTTCTGACAGAAAGGGATTTCTGAGCTAATTACTACCAAGTTCTAGCTGTAGGACAGTTATGACAGACTGGTTATTATTTGGCAAGTAACATGCCATCCTTGGATACTTTTGTGCCTGAATTAGTGATGTAAACTTTAATACTGCAAGTGATCTGAACTCACTGCTGGAGGGGCCAAGGGTCCTTGCTTAAATGCTTGAACAAAAAGACAAAAACCTATGGAATTCATTTTCAAACAAAAGCAACGGAAAGGCCAATGATCTGAATTGACTTTATATGTTAACACTGAACACACTATCAGCTATGTAACAGTTGAAAACGGTATTACATTTTACATAATCAAATTTGTCTCTAGTTCACATTCTTTGTAAAAGGAATTTCCTCACTTAAGTTGCCTGTAATTCACTCTGAGTTCTTGCACTTTCCACATTTCTGCACATTTCAGAACTGCTGCCTTTCAATAGAAAATGCCAAAAACAAAGAGTAAGTGGATCACAATAACCACAGCCAGAACCATGAGGAACCCTGATAATCTATGATTCTATATATCTCCTCACACAAAATAGAAAGAAAAAGTAACTCTGAAAAACACACCAGTGTACCAAATTAGCAGATCTTTCCTGGTTCTCAAAGATCTTAGATCAAAAGATACTATTT
>JAPSGF010000018.1:1616016-1693692 GCA_035772895.1 Perdix hodgsoniae | reverse complement strand
AGAATAGAATAGAATAGAATAGAATAGAATAGAATAGAATAGAATAGTTCAGTTGTAAGCAACCTTCAAAGTTCTTCAGGTCCAACTGTGACATTTTTGAGACTAATCAAAAGTTAAAGCTTGCTATTGAGAGCTTTGTTAAAATATCTCAGTTATGGCATCAACTCCCTCTCCAGGAAGCCTCCTCTAGTGTTTGGCCCCCCTTCCAGTAAAAAAGTGTTTCCTTATATTTACTCTGAACCGTACCTGGAGCAGCCTTGTGCCATTCCCCATTGTACTGTCATCAGAAACCTGCTTCTCCTTCTGAGGGAACAGTAGAGTGCAATGTAGTCTCCTCTTGGCTTCCTTCAGACTAGACAGCTCAATGTCCTCAGCCTTTTCTTGCAGGACACACATTCCACTCATTTGACAGTTATGTTGTCCTCTTCTGGATGCTTTCAATGACTTTGTCATTCTTTTCATACTGTGGAGACCAGAACTGCACATAATATTCAAGGCAAGGCCACACCAAGTATAGCAGGAGAATCACCTCCTTTGACCAGCTGTCTGTGCTGTGCTTAATGCACCCCACAACACAGTGTGCCCTCTTGGCTGCCCAGCACTGCTGCTCACACAGAGCTGCTGGCACCAGCAGCCCCGGGTCCCTTCCTGCTGAGCTGGTCCTCAGTCCATCCCCAGTCCAGCGCTGCTCCATCCCAGGCTCAGCACGTGGCATTTTCCTTTGCTGAACTTTGTGCCGCTGATGATTGTCCAATGCTGCAATCTTGATCCCTCTGTAAGGCCATTCAGCCTTCCAGGGAGTCAGCAGCACCCCCCAGCTTCATGTGTCACCAATCTTGCTAAGGATACACTCCACTGCTGTCTGCAGATCACCAACAGTACCAATGAACAGAATAAATCCTAGAGTCCTGGAGAATGCTGCTGGTGATTGTTCACCAGTCTGATGTAGTTCCATTTACTAGAACATTTCAAATTCTACTATTGAATCATTTCATCACTTGGTGTCAAGTGAACCTGTTCATCTCACAGTTGAATAATTTGTCCAGAAGGATGCTGTGAGGGATGGTGTCAAAGGTCCTACTGAAAGACAGAAAGATTACATTTGCTGTCTTCTCAACTTTCCTGCTCTTCCCTAGACTTTTTCTATCTCTGCTCTGTTCTTGCAAAGAGGAACATACATACCACTGGAGCCACAAGTGAGCTATGGATTTATACTGAGTCACAATAATAGTGTTCTTAGTTTTAGACTCCGATCTTTTTCTCATATTTTCCAAAATCTGTATTGCTTTTTGACTGATACCAAGCACTGAGTTCATGTTTGCATGGAAATATGAGTCATAACCTTAAGATTTCACTCATGGGTGATGATGGAGCTGAGAGCCCATCTTTTTGTATTCAAACTTAGGATTGTTTTTCCCATGTGCATCACTTCATATTTACCAATTTTGAATTTCAGCTGCTTCTTATTAAATAAGTGTTCAGTTTTTATGAGTTATCCATTACTGTCTTCCAGAATATTCTTATTTGCTACTGTAATTGTTTGTATTTCAAAGAAACATTGTTTTTCAATAATAAGTCTGCTGGCAATTTCCACAATATGTTATTAACAGCACTTTTAATTCAATTACAGAATAATAAGCAACACTTTTTATTTGGAAACAGAAACATCCTTAGAACCAAGTACAGTAAGTTATAAAAATTGCTAAAGTTGCCTTCATAATCACAGAGAAAAAGAAAATGCAACGTATTTGTCACTGCCTTTCACTTTGGAAAATCATATGAATTTTCTGAGACTCTCTTCAGGTATGACTAGCTGGTATATAAACAGTATGGAATTGATATCTCATTATCTGATATGGAACTAACTGACATGGACTAAATAGTTAATTTGGGATAAGTGTCCATAGACCTTAGAGAGTAACAATTCCTAACTTAACAGACTTTAGACTAAGGCTGTAAACTGACTTTCTTTTTGACTGGTTCATGCTGAAAACATATAAAAAATAGTTATTTATATTTATAAAAGTAGTAAATACAGTTATCTAAGTCCCACTAGGTCTATGATATTCTCTTATTTGATCATCTAATAATCATTTCTCTGCAGGCTAATATATACTAGAGATACATTTGAGATAATAATGAATGAGGATTTAGATAAAAAAAACAGTAGGCTAAATTTCAAAAAACACCTAGAAAATTTTTGATCGTTGATTTTTGAATGCTATATTCATTAGTTATCACTGAATAATTCTACTGTTGAATTAAATTAAATGCAACCAATTTAAAATATAATTTCTCCATTCAACTGAACGGAATGCATTTCAGACACAATTGCACTTAGTACTAAGAAGTCTGGAAACTTTAGTCTGCAGAAGGTGAGAAAAATCACTTTTTGTTATATACAGATAAAAGAGCAGTTGCAAGAAAACTCTTCCTCCCAGCATACTTTGCTGTATGGATAGAACCCAAATTCATACCCAAGGGATAGATTCTACCTTAAGATCCTAGATAGATGACTTCTCTTTGAACCTCCTTTTTACATAGAAACTTTGGAGACATTTCTGCATTTGAAGTTGAGTCACAAAGGTCCATCTGCTGTGTGGACAGTGATGGCAAACCCTTGTAAGCTAGGTTTGCTGTTCACTCATTCCTTGCAAATGGGCAAATAAAATGATAGCACTGCAGAATGAGGTCTGAGAAAGCAACAGGAAAAGAGCATTTCTGTCTTCAACAGCCAGAGGAATCTTGCTCAGCTTCACAAAAATGAGGAAAGGGGGGTTTAAATAAAGCCTATTTTTTCTTAGAACTTGACAAAACCACTTTGACATAGCTCTCACACAGATACATTCCTAGATAGTGATGAAACTTATTGTAACTCAGAATCTATGCTAACATTTCACAACGAAGGTTGTATTAACAAAAGCAAGATCATTTAAAAAAAAAAGCAGCTTACTTTGCCAAATGTTAAACCTCATTACCATGAACCTGCGGAAGAAATGCAGAGGTGATCCTGTTACCTCTGGAATGAATGAGGTTTTGTTTATTGCTGGGAAAGAGCCTGCTACATATTTTTCAATGGAAAACTGGCCTTCAGAGCTCTTGCCACAGGAATCGAACTCAGCCCTGAATAGTTTCTCTTTATCTGTGACCAGGAAAACAATAAAGTAGAAGGTAGAAGAAATTTCTCCTCCCTTTGAGGAAAGGCCAGGTATAGCAGAAAAACACTTAAATGTCCTTGTTCCAGTTCCATCATCCCTAGCCACTCCTGAGTTTTCAGCTCATGTCCTTAATTACCTCAACTGAAAAAGTAGAAACAGATAATCAACCCTTTGAAGACTTCAAAGCTCACACAATTTTATAATATCAGCGATTTCTTCTGTTATTCCACTTAGTATATTATTCTGGAGGAATACTGTCTTCCTATCTACATTAAAGTAGTCAAGAATGTTGCATATATGTTTGGAAACCATGTATTTTTTTTCTTTTTCAGAGTTAGACATGTCTGTGCAATCAGATATGGGCCATCACACATTAGCGCCAGGGCTTTGATCTGAGAGTGCTGAAGTTACAGCTCCAATCATGAACAGTTGTTATCATCACATAATTGTGAATACTCTAAAAAGTGATGCTGAGAGTATGTCTACGCAGTAGTTAGACGTGTGGTCATAGCAAATAGGGCCTCATTCAGCCCACCTTTACAGAATACCGCATTGACATGGACTGGGGCAGCCAAAAAACCCCATCATCTGGCATTCATTTGCTCAGCCTCAGAACTAGACAAGCACAGCTACATGCTTTTTTCTCTTTCAACAATAACTATGCACCATTGGCAGCATACAACATAAGCATAACCATTAATGCAGGATGGGATTATTTCTAATGGACTTGAGTGTGGGACCAGATGTAGCCTGCTCTGTGCTATTTCAGTGTACAAACATCTGCTGATCCTCACCCAGATACGACTGCACTACAGGGGAAATAGTGAAGTGCAAGTGCTCCCTGGGACACATGCAAGGGAAGGAGAGTACTTGCACCCCAAGTCACGGACAAGGCACCCCAAGGGAGTTCTACAAGTCAGCAGGGCAGCTAGGCTTGTCTCAACATCCAAGCCAGGAGCAGGCACTGGGGGCACCCGCAGACCCAGGAATTGGGCAGCTTCCTGGGGACAGGGACAAGCCAACTCCAGGACAGGACATGGGGCTAAGTGTGGCCTAGCCTACTGAGGCCCAAGGCTGGGTAGGGCAGGGCTGAGGGGAGCTGGAGATCATCCATGCCCTGATCTTGCTGCAGCAGGGGCTGATGGCCCCAGGGTGTCCACTCCCACAAAATGGGTCTGACAACTGGAGCAGTAAAGCAGTGCTTAAGCAAAAGCAGGAGTAGCAAAGCTGTGACCCAAGCTGTAATTGCTGACTTTGTTTCAATCTCAGGAAAAGGGACATATCAGGCAACACACAAGAAAGCTGCAGACTTGGGAATTTTATCCATTTATCTGGTCTGCTTGTTTATGAGATTTACAACCATTTCTCAGTTCTTCCTTCCCCTATGTAAATCCCATCCAGAGAGGCAGATGACATTTTAAATATTCCAGAAATGTAGCAGGCAATCTTTATGCGTGTTATGAAATTTTACTTCCTTTTCTGATTAATGTTTTCCAAATGCTGTGTTTGCAATGTAGATGTAGCTTTATTTTACCAGGACAATTGAGTCTGTACTCCCCAGGCAGTGATAAGCTACAACAAAAAGTCCCCGACAGCCCTCTCTTTTCCTTAGGTGTACTTTATAAATGATCCAGCCCCTTTTCAGATATGCTCATTTGTTCCTTAATCCCCTCTCAAGACATGTTTTAGAGAGCTGAGGAATGCATAGAGACATTTGAGTCACATTTTTATCTTGTGCTGTTTTGTAATATATTGTACAAAAGACTCCACAAGTAGGATGTAACTGGAAAGCCTGGTCTCTGTAGTGATCCTCCACAGCTCTATGAGAAATCAAAAGCAAGCTCTGCAGAGCTCAACAAAAAAAAAAAAAAAAAAAAAAAAAAAAAAGTTTTTATTGTTGTCTTTAGAACATTCTTCTAAATTAAGAGCTTTTTAATTCAATTTTAATGCTGGGAGAACAAGATCTGCACTGTTCACATCTGTTTGTTAAAGTAAATAAGGACAGTTCTTCTGGAGGAAGAAGATGCAGAATGACTGTCCTTCCTGTGCCTTCAGTCCTTTTACTCATTCATTACACACCTTTCAAAGGCAAGTGAGTACCAGCAGTGATTCTCTCACTCTGCTGGCGTGACTCATTCACCAAGACTCACCCAATACCTGCATCAGTGGCCAAGTAGGAGAATAGTCATTCCCCATAGTGACTGCTCCTGTATTGACCTCAGAAGGGTATGTCATACGTAGGTACTTGGACAGCTCCGCACCTGTGATCCAGATTCATTACTTAAAAAATTAAATGCTGGTTTTGAGGGGGTTCTATCTAAAAGTCCTTTGTTTCTGTGTTTTTCACTTTCCTGAAAAGGGAAAACACCTTTAGTAGCAAGTACTTAAAGTTGTTTGATGAAATCTACCGAGGGAGCATAGGAAATTCTCCATAAGGTAGTAAAAATTCTATGGCTCTATGTTCATGTTCCTTACTCTGAATATACAGTCCTGGAAAGCACTGCTACAGCTTGCTGCATCCTTTGCATTACATATTCCTTTTACAGAAACTTTGCAACTAAAGGTAAAGTGATGCAAATGATAAACAAGTAGCACATGAGAAACCTCAAAGGTTGGCTTCTGGAATTTTACCAGGGCTCATGTGCATTCAGGGTAAGAGTTATTTTTGTGATGAACAACATGTCCAATTGCAATTATATAGAAAAAAAATACCAGACATAAACACAGAGGTATTATGTCAGCTAGATTCCTTTATCCTTTATCCTTCTGTCATAAGAATAGAAAATGTTTTAATCTTACTGACAGGAGGAAAGTAAGACTGGCGCATGACCATAACCACAGAGGTCATTTTGTCTATTCCTTGTCCCTAGCTCATTGCATCTCAAGATATCATTTTAGTCTTTCAGTCATGCAGCCTCCTTACTCAGATTTCATTTCCTCAGCTCTTGTGCTGACGTGTATAAGTAGACATACATTCCTTGGAAACCCATTACTCTGTTCAGTCCAGCAGGAAGAGAAAATGCCAGAATTCTTGGGGGAGATTTGAGGATGGGCGGAGAATGGTCACAAGCAAAGCAGAAGATCAGCAAAGAGCAGAAGATCAGATGGAGTTTGTGCCGTCAGCCTGTGATCAGATGCTTTATTTCAGCTCTCAGTCATCAAATGTGAAGCACACTAAACTAACGACATCACTCTGAAGGGTGATTCTAAACATAACATCACTCTGCCTATTTCTGTTATTAAAATCCATTCTATTTATTGCCATCCTTATGTTATCTGCTTTTTCCTCCACTCTGGTTCCTGTGTAAATCAATGCTGAACAAGAAGGAATCTCTTTTTTGATCTAGCAAATGTGCAAGGCATTATATGTAGTGTAGAAACATTCTATAAAGACATGCTATAGCTACAACAATTTGCAAAAAAAAAAAAGCTCTTCCAAGTTAAAGAGAATGAGAATGCAGTACATCTTTGAATTGCTTTTTCTTCAGATACTGTTTTTCATGTGTAAGTGGCACGCATGATTGTGAATTGGTGTTATCCAAAATTTCTGGGGAAAAATAATTAGTAAAAATAAAACTGAATATTTGCTTGACGTATAAAATTTAATTCAACTAAGATGCACCAAATGCACTAAAATCTGTAACATAGGTATGTATGTTTGCTTTTCTCTTATTGTTATGTTTGATGACTTTGCCAAGTCATCAAACTATGATTTCAAGTATAAGAAAATGTATTAGTATAGAAGATTCACTTCTGGGAAGTAAGGGAATATTACCTCTTACTTTACAAGGCTATGAAGTTCTCATGTAAATCACAGTAACCTTTAAAATCAAAGGTTGTTCTATTGTTACAAAATACTACAGAGTTTTCCTTACTACATATCTAGTAGCATAACATGAAGGTCTTTTTTGCTACACAGAAGAATTATGCATACCTGCTCTATTAACTTGCAAAGAAACATAGAAATATATTAATGTTGCCACGCTAATCTGTTTGCCAGGCATTGAACAGAGCTGTTCTCAGAGCCATGTACTGTTGAAATATGAAGGAAACAGAAAACCAATTAACAGGTTTTCAGCAAGGACACACAGACTTGGAAAGAGTTAACCATGCCATCTTCTTTCTAAGCCCTGCTGATAGGAAGAAAAGGTGGATGAAGATAATTTCTGCACATGAGGGAAATGCCAGACACAGAGTTGCGCATAAAAACAAATCAGGCTTCTAACAATTCTGAGTGTAGATGATGTAGGAAACAAATAATTTTCACAAAGTGAGGGCATGCTGATTCTGCCTTCCCCAGACGTTTGTAAGTAAAGATGCAGCTTCTTTCATTTAACTTTTGTTCCGCAATTCAGCAGTCTTAGAAGGGTGACTCCCTCTGAGAAGCCAAAATGTTTGTAAAAAGTAAATGCAATTAAAATATTAACACAATAATAGAAGTAAGAAGAAAAAAAAAAAAAAAAAAAAAAAAACCCAGGGGAAAAAAAAAAAAACATCTGAAAACGTAGCTGGTAGCAGCAAAAAAAAGCTGATTGGGCTCCAGAAGGGGATGTAGCAGAGAAACTAATCCCGGTGTTCAACTAGCCAACTGTCACAGAGGACATGACAAGAGGTTAATTTCAGCCTGGGACCCCAAAGGGTCCTGCTCAGCTCAAAATGTGTTCCTACAGATTGCTGAGGAGAGCACAGTCTGCTCAGTGCACTCAGTGCAACTGTCTTATATAGGATGAATTTAAGACTATGCGCTGATGCTGGTTAAAAAAAAAAAAAGGTGAACTGTCTCCATGACCCTGCTCTGTTGCTGTTTCCTTTCCTCATCTCTGCAGTGGCTGCAGATTTTTAGAGTCAGTTATGTGAGCAAGAAAAGGGGATGTTAAGGCTTTCTCAGGTCTTTTTCTTGCCTAGCTTTTCATCTTGAAAACAGTGGTGGAGTTTCCATCTTCCCTCTCTCGTTTACAGTGTTTCTCTGGTCAGCTCAAGTCATGGCCAATAAATTTATGCACTTTGATACACTGGCTAAACACAGCCCTGTCAACAGCAAAAAATACGGAACCATGCTTTCCATTTGGATAAAAGAATTTGAGAATAGGTTTCAAGATTGCTATAAAAATCATCAATATTTTGGTTTATTTATGACTCCATTTTCAATCAATATAAATATATTACTTATGAATTTTCAAATGGAGTATATAGAGTTGCAATCAGATATTCAACTGAAAAATGTGACCATCTCTCTCGACCATACTTCTATAAGCCTTCTCTTACCATAGAGAAATACCCCTCACTTCACAGCCACACCTCATTCATATCATCACTTTTGACAGTATGACACTTATGAATAACTATTTTGAAGGATGAAACACAGGAAAAATAAAATTTCATTAAAAATTTCTGACAAACACCTTGAGAGCTCACTGCAATTTGCAGCCACTGCTGTTGAACCATAATGACGTATTGGTTTCATGAAAACAAGGTCACGTGTCCCACTAGTTTCATGGGTTTGTTGCTCACCTTTTTGTTTATTAATATATATATATATATTAAAAATTAAAATGCTTTTTTACTTCTATATATTAACTATACTATATTTTATAAGGACTGCTCCAAAAGTACTGCCTCCTATTTTATGTTTCTCACAACATCAGAGGAGGATGTTGATAGGATGGCAGTAGGGGCTGAACCTTCCCACCAGTATTCCTTTGTGTTCTGTTGCTGTGTGACAGATGGTAGCAGAGGGGCAATCTGACAAATGCTATCTGACATGAAAGTACAGATGAAGCAAAGGTGTGTCACCTCCTTGTAGAAAAAAAAAATGGCACCCATTGGCATTCACTGATGCTTACTGGATGTTTCTAGAGACCAAACAGTGAATGTGAGCACAATAAGAGGTGTGTGGTGCATTTCAGCAGTGACAACAGCAAGAATGGATCATCTACACCAGTGCAGGTTTTTACAAGTGTAGCATGCAAGTCCCTGATCATCTTTAACAAAAATGTAGAGGTAATAGTGGTGACTGTGTTGAAAAACAGTGCTTTTTTGCTGAGAATTTCTCTGTCAAACAGTTGTAGTATGCTCATTTTCTCTGTTGTAGTTTCTATGGAAATAAATAGGAGTTACTTTTGGAGCAACCTACATATATGCAGCCAAAACAGGTCCTCTTCACTCAGTGCTGCCCAGGCAAACCAAGAAACTGGACACCCATGAGCTACTCTGTTTTCAGAGACATGTAACAGGAAGCTCAAATGTATTCCTTCATTAAAAAGTTTCTCTAAGAACAGAATGTTATTTGGTGGAAGAAGAAGTGCCAATAAATCATAATGAAGAGGGAGATCATTTGGGGTATGTGTGTACTAGAAACTGCAGCAGCCAATGGGTGGTACTTATTTCTTGGAGGAAAAAAAACAAGAGGTATTCAAAGCAATTACAGCAACAAGAAGGCTTTGATTTGCTCATTTAAAAAGAAATCAAATTACTAAACAAAAATCAAACCTGCATCTGATAATGTCTATTAGCCCTTTGCACATCGCCAAGAACACAAGATTTTGCTGGAAGACCAAGCCTGCCCTTTGATAGTGACTCATTACAGCATGCTGCAAAGTTCTGCTGCAGGAATCTGCTGCTAGAACGTGACCTTCTTCCTGTTAAATA
Source organism: Perdix hodgsoniae (assembly GCA_035772895.1). Lineage (NCBI taxonomy): Eukaryota > Metazoa > Chordata > Aves > Galliformes > Phasianidae > Perdix > Perdix hodgsoniae. Next base: position 1,683,886 of record JAPSGF010000018.1, on the reverse strand, counting down.
ATGCCAAGACTGATGTAATGTGCTTATTTGAACTTCTAAATGAATCAAATACAGGCACCCTTTCCTAATTCTGACATTGTCTTACAAGAGAGAGCGTTCATGTAACCAAGAACTTTACCACAATAGCGCTCTGCGATATATTGTAATACAGCCTCATTATTAGAGGATCACAAAAATGAACGTGCATAGCAAATTCTGACATTTAAAAAAAAAAAGTTCCAAATTCAATATCTGAGATTTCTGGAAAGCAAATGCAACTATTTTCTGTGGTATGGTAGCTGATGCCCCATAGAACTGTTCCGTCAAAGATTTTTATCAGTTCCATCTGTAAATATCAACAAATGGCACCAACTTACAGTCACACTACATAAGCTTTAAGGCTGACAGTCTTTTTGTCCAGTACAGATTCTCCATATTTTGTGCAGATCTTGAGATATGCCTTGTGACATGAAAGCTGCATCAGGACTAATCCAAACAGAAACCTAACTCCTGCAGATAGGGCTTTTCCAATCCAGTATGTCAGCAACTCAAATGTTCAGTGAAAATACTGGTTTATTTGTCTATAAGAGAAGTCAAAATGGAACAGATGCAGTCTTTTAAAATTATTCAGTTGTGTGGCATCCTGGCCACATTTTTGTCTATGAAAGATCTAAATCCATTCAAAGTTTGCTCCTTAGAAGTGCAGAAATATTTCCTAAAACTGACCTTTTCACCTTGCCTCCTCTGCCCAAGGCTTTCTGTCCCTTCAGCAGCACTATTTTAAGAGCAAAGCTGCACTCAGCAAGCCCAATTCTAAACCGTCATCTCAGGTTTTGCAGCAACTTACCACACCATATCCACAGATTTAGATAGCAATTTGCATGAAATAGACCACTATTTATTTCATGTAGGAATATCAAAATAAAGCTCACTGAAACTTTCTTGAGAGTACTTTTAATAAAGAAAGATTTTAAAATGAGCCCACTCAGCATTGTACTTTTGGGACTACAATCTCTTTTGCATTAATACACCAAAAATCAGTTTGCTGAACACAATGCCTGACAGAAACCAACAACTTTTCTTATTTAAACTGTCTCTTGCAGAGTTTAACTTGCACACTCCCCACCACAGAACTATTTCATCCTTTTATAGGAAGCAGATTATAGGTTTTCACATTATGTTCCTCTGGCATCTTCTTAAACAACTTATCTCTGTAAGTAGTACCTATAACATGACTGATGTGTTACGGCCTTGAGCACTAAAAAGAGTGGATTTGGGTAGGGAAGAGCTGTTGATCTACAGTTACAGTTGATCTGTTCTCCTTAGTTTTTCCTCCTGCTGGGTGCACTGAGCGCAATACTGGTTCTGCATGCTTAAGAACAACACACCAGAATGCAAATGGAGTAACAAGCCTTTTGAAGTATTGGAGAATATTTCTAGCCTGCAGCAGAGGCCTGTGTCAGGCAGAGAATTTCTGTGTGGGGTTTGCACTATTCACTCCCTTGCCGTGGTTCCTCCTTCAGATGGAAAATTTGCTGCAGATTCAGTACATTCCCCTTCACCTAATACGTTGCCAGGAGCAGGACAGGAGTCCAATCCAGTCCATCCAGCTCTTGGCCATCATCATCTCTCTCCTCAGAGCACTTACTCTAGCCCAGATAGTACAGGATACACGCCAAAATCTAATTTCTTCAAACTGCTTATTTATCATTTATTCCCTTACTTTTTCTTCACATTTCCACCAACACAAGCAGTGTTCAAGCTGTTACTATGCACATACTAAAGAGCACATAATTGCAATGACACTGGACCTGTGCTGAGTGCTACAAACCATGGATAGTAAACATGGGCATCATCTCCTTCATTTTAGCGCTTAAAGGGCAGCAGATGCAAAGGAGAGGTAAAAAAGTAGCTCACTTATATGACATTTGAAACTCTGTGTAATCTCTGAATGAAAACCATTCTGCTTCACCTTTAGTGATAGGTTCCTAGAGATAATTATTCCATGCGCTCTGACACTCCCTTAGGACTCTTCAAAACACAATTCTTGCTATTCTTGATGCCGACCCTAGATCATCAGGAGATGTTATGTCTGCATAAACAAGCTTAGTCCATTTGCTGGAGCATGCTAGTAGAAGGCCTACTTCCAAGGAGAATCTCACAGCTTTACTGGCATCAAGAACTAGAGAAGCAGGACATATTTTGACTGTCTTTTCCATCAAAGATATGTGAGAAGCAAAGCAAAGTGATCAACACTGGGAGATCACTAACAAGTTATTGATTTGCTCCCACTTCTAATCTGCTTGTATTTCTCCTAAAAAAAGTAATGTGAAGGCACAGTGAATAAAAATAGCCAGAGGCAGATTCTCCTCAGCAGCAGGAAAAAGAGCAAAAGATGAGAAACTTGAAAGCCTCAGAGGCCAGAAAGGAGAAGTTGGGTGGGGAGGTACAGGGAGGCAGTGCCAGGACCTAAGCAGCAATTAGGAACAGGAATGGAGGAAGATGGTCTGCATGAACAGCCAGGGTGGAGGAATCCAAAGGTGAGAAAGGGGCAAAGGTGAACAATTGCTACTTGATCAAATCACAAGCTTGGGAAGGCAGAGAGCAAAGTATTACAGCTAAATACAGCTGGTGAAAGATTAATGTAGAAATACTTTATCTGTTTGGATAAGCTGGCATAGCATTTATGCCAAACAGCAGGGAGATGAAGAGATTATCAGATAAGGGCTAGTTTTCTGGGTAGACAGGAGATGGAGAGAAGAGCTGTTGATTTGGACTGTAACAGTGATTCTCAATGCAGTAAAACCTTCAGTATGTCAGATACTCTATAGAAACATTCACCACAGGGCACTTGCACGTTTGTTGATTTGTGAATCACAGAATAGCCTGGTTAGGAAGGGATTTTAAAGCCCATCCATCTTCAATCCCTGCTCTGGGCTGGGCTGCTCCCTAGCAGCTCAGCTGCCCAGAGCCCCATCCAACCTGGCTTTGAGTGCCTCCAGGGATGGGGCACCACACCTTACATGGGCAGCTGTGCCAGTACCTCACCACCCTCTGAGTGAAGACTTTCTTCCTAACATCTTACCTAAATCTCCCCTCTCTTAGTTTACAGCCATTAGCCTTTGTCTTATCACTATCTGTGTAAAAAGTCAGTCTCTATTTTTCATCTGTTCTGTCCTCCACTAGTAAGATAGATATTCTGAACTTACAGTCCGGATAACTGACTAAGCATTTACAGATTTATTTTTTAAAAATCATGCTTCTTAGTATCTTGAATGCTATTACATTAAGTGGATTATTATGGAAATGGAAGCATTTCTACAGACATAAACGTCTCTAAAATGTGTGCATAGACTTCTGAAAAGTTTACAGTTTACCTTAATTCAAACTCACTGTGTGATGGCATCGAAATTGCACGTTGGTGGTGGTACCAAAATAACACTAATGTGAAGGCAACGTCAATATTATCCCCATCAAGTTAAATCCTCATGGCACTAAGTTTCCATGTACACTAATCGAAATGTTACTCAGTTTCTGGTTAAGGTAGGTTATGTTTCATCTAGGTTTGTCTTTACAGTGTCATATGAGTTTTTTGATTACCAACCACATGGTCTGTAAATGTGCAACACATTATATAAATATACTTTGTAATTAGTATACTCGCTGTCAATACACTTTATATTTCTGTGGCCTTTTCATGAGTTATTCTTGGGTTGATATGCCTCATCAAAAGAAAAACCCATGATCGTTTTAGCTAGATGGAAAAAAAGCAGTTTGTTACAGGAAATATGCATACACATACTCTATAAACAACCTCAGTAACTGCAGGACCTTTCCCACAAAGTGCCATTAACCCAAATGACTGCTGAGCAGAGCTGTGTAAGTGAAGGTAGTGACTTCACTAGTCAGTAGCAATAGTGTATTTGTAACTACTAATACAACATTATTGCTATCTAGATTCCTGAAGTAACAGGCAATAAACAAAAAAAGTGCTAAAGAAAAGTGTGCTATTACAGATAAATTGTCTCTGAAAGTTTGTATGAAGCAAACAAGAAATATTAGGAAAACATTTTTCCATCATTACTTTCCTGCTATCTTAAATATATTGTCCTTGTTTTTTAATTGCCATTTCTAGAGGGAGATGCCTATAGCGTTTCAAACTTCTTTTGTGACATAGCAGGAAAATGAAATTGCAGTATGTAAATTCACTCAGAAATTCACAATCAAAGCTTTTCAAAAGCAGAATGGAAAGCAAGTGATAGTTTTTTCTCTCAGAGGAAACTGATTGCAGCTTATGAAACACATAAGCTAAGTTGGGGAAAGTCCATGACATTTCCTGCAGGCTTCATTTCTTCATTCATTGTGCTGTCACACAAAGTGCTAAAGTGTTCTTCAACGCAATGAGTAAACAGATGAATAACAAGGAATTTGGGATTAATAACTATATAATTTATTGTGGTTTTGTGATTCAGGAACATCTGCATGTCTAAAAAGGGCTTGTTCCATGGTTTAGTGTGGTCTGAAAAACTGGCAGCAGAGCTTTTATTGTGGAAATTTCCATATGTTTTTAGTTTGCCCTTTTCAGGAATTCATTTGCTGCTCACATTCATTTATGTTTCAATCACTCATTCATACACTATAGAGAGTTATCATTCTCTCCCCGCCCTCAAAGGATTGCTTTGTATAGCTAATGCAATCAATACTTCAGTCTGAAGGGATAAACTATCCCAGACTTCCTATTGTTTAGTGGTTTATTTGATTTTATCAGAAACTACAGACATATCAAGCAATATTTTGTCATCTGCTTGACAGGTCTATTGCTAGGATATTTTTTTCTTTCATTATTTGGACTCGACTCATCTTAGACCACTATTTATTTTCATTTCCTAATTAGTGTTCAAGTGACCCAGTGTCATGTTATAGATCTGATGAGAGTTATAACTACCTGGTCCTCATCCAAGCTGTAACTAATTTAAAGTGATAATACTGGTGTCAATCAAAAATGCCACTGATAATAATTTCATAATAAATATTCATAATTATCTTTCTGTATAACCTGACTTTAGCTGTAATTAAATTGGCTTAACATTCTACATTTAATTCAACCTGTTTATACTGACTATTCACAGTCAGTCCAGTTTCTAGTAAATAGGAGAAAACCAACAGAAGTGGAGACTCCACAAAAAACTTCGAATTTTTTATTAAAAATGGGAAACACCCCGATTAGCCTCAATAATTAATGAATAATACGTTTCTCATGTAGCATATGTATTTAGTATCCATTTTATGATATAAATAATAGAAGACAATATCAAGTTGAGATACTGTTGATTAAAGGCTGATTTAGCAGAGGGTTGTGAGAGTTAGGGTAGTTTCAGTACGTTGAGGTTGGACTTAAAATCTTTTCCAACCTGAACAATTCGGTGATTCTATGATTCTAAACCACCTCAGTGTAGACAGAGCACTAAGACAAAAGACCAAAGAGTGGAGTCACTCACACAACTTGAGCCAGTGACAGAAAGAATCTAGGTTTAAGCAACTGGTTTACTTAGGTTGGTATTTGACTCACTCAGTCAAATGAGTATCAGAACAGGAACCATGCAAATAAAAGGTATGGATTCTATATGTTACACTAGAACACACTATTTCATGGGAAAAAAAACTCCATAATTTGCTGTCAAAGTTATCAGACAGGTATATAGTAAGCAACAAAGAGTAAAACTGGCTAGCGAGCTTAGTTTTATTTTAATTTACAGAAGTGAAAATGTCATAGGTGGGGTAAATATTATTTTTGTCCATATTTTAGAACACAATTTTTTCAAACAACAATTAAAATGTCTGTTCTGTTATTGCTAGTTGAATCTCTGAACCACACTTTCCCTGTCACTTTTATATCAACTTAATCAGAGAAAAAGATGTAGAAACGCTATTTTTTAATTTCTTAAAATAATCTGTCTTACGACTGTGTTAAATCCTGCCATTTAAGATCCATTTGTTGTTTTTTTAATATATATATATATTTAGTATGTTTTGTGCTTTTGTGTGAAACTGTTTTCATTTTGTGCTGTCTAGTATCATATCTGGTGTCATGTATCAGTTCTTCTAGTGAATAAAAATGTACTGTGGAAAGTCCAAATGTGTAAAGGCTGTCATTTCCCAATTATGAATCTAATATGTGAAGCAGTCAAGTTCATTTAAAAATAACTATTTATGTAGATATAATATTTTTATTTATAGCAATTATATTGAAAGCTAGCACAGGATCACTTCTGTGCAAACATTCTTCTCTTCTTCTCTTTCGTGGGGATGATTATACTTTAATTTTATTTTCTTTTTTTAACTTATCTTCACAGGAATACACGCACTGAACCAAAGTTCTACCTAATTTTCTTTGATTTGTTAACAGAGAAATCCAAGTGCTTCTGATGACAGGCTTGAATAGTCACAATCTAGTCGCTTGAGTGAATCCAGTTGGAAACACAAAGAAGAGAGATCTGGCCAGTATTCAGGCTGTCTGAAGAATTCCCAAAGGTTTAGTAAGGACTCTAGAGAGTTTAGATCAGGGGGAATTCATCTACTAGGTCTTTCAGAGTCTGGATTTATCCAGACAATTAATTTCCACCCTAAACTTATTGCAGAAATGATCATTACTCTTTAGTGATTTCCAAGAAAGCACACTTTCTTGTATGTGTAACTGATTCTCCTAATACAAAGGTTACATGAGTTTTCTTTTTGAAAATGAACTGTTAATTAAAACTGAATAATTGGACTGTATGTGCTAAAGAGCTGCAATATCTCAAAGCAGAACGGATTAGTACCTTCCTTTTCTAAATACAGACAAGTGAAGTGAACTTTCTCACACGAGGATGTGACAACACGAAGTGTTACCTGATGTTTCTAAGAAGGCAGCTTGTTTCTCTTCTAGAAAATGTGAGGGATTTTTGCCTTGGGATTTTATCTAGCAAGTGAAACATGCCAGAACAACAAGCAAACAAACAAACAAAAAAAGCCTACCTATACTTTAGCATCCACCAGTTCTTGGTTTATTGACTGTTGTTTACGGAAGAAGGGCTCTTTTTGAGTATTTTGCTTACCCTTGTTTCATACCTTCAGCATTTTTATTCTGTTAAACTGTACATTTTAGCCTCTGGGTTGCACATTTTTTGTGTGTTCAATAAACTAAAACAATCTAAGTTATTACTCTTGGATTACACAGTACTGAGACCACAATGTTGCTATTGTGTCTTACCATGGGAAATAATAGGGTTTTCGTACATTTAGTGCAACTACAGACAACTATTCACAAGAGAGCAACATTTACAATGGCCACTTAGGGTTCAAGACGATGTAACTGCTCTGTTGGATCTGAACTTTTGAAATCAGAACATGTTTAGCAGTGTCTGGATCCAATTCTGTAAAATACAAGACTGAAAAAACAATCTGTTCTGTACATTGTCTTTACTGGCCATTAAACTTGAGGTGAGCTCTTTAGACACAGAGATTCTCACAAGTGAGCAATATACAGCCTCTCTACAGCCTGTGGCCACAGCTGCTAATAGACAACCATCACACCTCTAAATCTAAAAAGTTTTGCAGTAATTCCACGAGGATCTCTCACCTCCCTTCTTTTAAGTCTTCTCTATCTTATATTGCATTTTCTTTTGTTGTAATGTCCATCTTAAAATCAAGCAATAATGCCCGTGCTTAAGTGGATTGATTCACCAGGTAGCACTTGTGAAATAAATCACAGAACACTTGTGAGATTTTAGCGACTGTGTTCAAGACAACTGACTAAAAAGTAATCATAGAGGATCAATAGGTTGAGATATACAGTAAATTCAGCCTTACAACATGATAGGAAGAGACTGATTTTAGCAAAATTGGTTAAGAAGATTGCTGTAGGATTCATGGCAGATTCTTTTAAGGACTTCACAGAGGTTTAACAAGCACTCCTTGAAAAATGTCAATTCCTGCTAAGACTCATCCATTTCTGCTTATGCCTTTTTTGCTGCACACTGTTTTCTACTCCTGCAATGAAGTCAATAATCTTCACACAGATCAAATGAAGAGGGCTTTATATATTAACAGGCCACACAGATTAAAATGAGCAAAAGCTGTATTTACATGATCTGCCTCTGGACTGGGCATTTAAGACATCCTTACAGAGCTGCTATCTCCTGGTCAGGCACTGGAATGGGCTGCCAAGTGAGGTGGTTAACTCATCGACCCTGGCAGTGTTCGAGGAGCATTTAAATGTTCTACTGAGGGAACTGGTTTAGTGGGGAAACATTGTTGGTAGGTTGGTGGTCGGACTGGATGATCTTGAAGGTCTTTTCCAACCTTGCTGATTCTATGATTCTACAACAATGCAAGGTTCAAGCTAACAGTCCTGCTTTGTAACCTCCTGACAGTTGTCATTGTGACCATTTTCATTTTTGTTCTTCTTACTACGTGTGGCATAACACTTAAAATATCAGTCATGCATTAACTCCTTAGGACACTTTGTAAGTTGGTTGACAGCTTGCTGCTGCATCTTTCTACATTGTAATCAATCAGATCTGGATTGTGATAGAAAGTGGGAACACATCAATACACCTTTATGTTTGGATTTTCTGTTTAATATTCATGGAAATTTTAAAAACAGATAAAATTGCTTGTTGGCTGTTGCAAACTGAACAAGAGGGAGGTAAATTAACTTATTCAAATGTGAATTTACTTGCTTCTTTTTGTTCTTGAGTACATTTGTTGATTTCCCCCACCACATACACAAGAAAGGAAGTTAAAAATATATATATAAGATAGCTACTTTTAATGAGCAGCAACTCTTTAAATTTGAGCAAAAGTAACTTACCCATGAATCAGTCCTTTTTCTCACCATGATAGTATGGAATTTTATAACACTCCTGTAGTTTCATTTGCATTCTCATATCCATTTCTACATAAAGAAAACTGAAAAAGACAGTTATATGTTTAATATCTGTGGCACTTCTAGATGTATTCTAAAGTATCTAAGATATTTTTCTCTGAAAAAGTGGAAGATTCTTTGTTTGCAGTACTTACACAAACAAGCGTAGTGATAGAAGATCTAGCTGTTAGGGACAGGTGGTGTAAATCAGTATCAAATCAGTCAATTTCACTGACTTCTGAACTGGTTTTAAACTACTTAGGTTTTTTTAACTGGCTTGACTAAAGAAATATAGTTCTCTTAAAGTAGCTAACATGAGCAGCAAGGTGAATTATTCCAGGTTTAAAAGTGTTTGAATAGTCTTTCTTCATCTATGATGTACATGTGGCCTGGGGGAAAGGGATGAAAAGCTATAAGATGGAGCGCAGCAAGTAAAACCAATAAAAGAAGCAGTATCTGTAGAATCGTATTACATCTATCTTCAGAGATCTGTGAAGCCCACGAATCAGTGCAATAGTTGAAAAGTAATGTTAAGCTTAGGCAGACAAAGATGTTCTCTACAAAGAGAAACAGAATAAGTTTTTGATCGACAAGTTTATATGAAAAACATTTTAGGTTTACTGCCATGGGTGTAGTGAACTTGTCCAGCCATTGTTTTTTTCTCAGATTTTATGACATAGCTGTTCCATAAAATGTGTCATATGAAATTTTAATAAAAAACATCTTGACATTTTATTAAAAGTTCCAGATCTGGCTTCTAAAGGAAATTCAGCTTTTCCATTTCAAAAACTTATTACCAATTTCACTTATCCTTTGTACACTTTTCGCTCTTTTACCACATGTTTACCAGCTCTTTATTTTCATTTTGAGTTCACATACAGTCAGCATTTTATCCAAAAAGATCCTGATAAGGAATAAAAATCTCTATCAAGATGCTCAACACTTAACTGCACACATTTCTGTTTGATCTCAGGAGCTGTGTTTGAAAACACCTTGTTTGGAGAATTCCTGGCAGTGGAGACTGGGAGTATAACAAGTAAAAGTATTTTATGTCAGAAGATATGAATGAAAAGAACACTGACACATTTAAGTGTCTTTTTTATTCTTTTCTTCCTCCTGTTCTTTTTCCCTTATGGATAAAATTCTTTTAAAATTCACCAATACTTCTTGTTCCTCTGCAACAGCATTGTCCCCATGGTATTAAAGAAAACTGATGTTAGCCAAAAAAAAAAAAAAAAAAATCACTCATTAAGAGTTGAAAGGAGATCTGCATGGTGCCAGACAGGGCTGCATCTGTCTAGCATGAGGTTGCTGTGCCATGCTCCATAGCATCTGGCACTGGCCCCTCAGAAAACGGATAGTGGATTAGATGGATCATGGATGTAATCCACTTTGACAAGATCTATGTTTCTGTGGCTCAAGAAACATAATCCAATTACTCAAAGGAACTGCCACAACATATTTAAAAACACTCTCTTTGGTTAAAAGTTTCTACATGAAGCAATATGATAAATACTGTATGTGTTGCATTTATGGAATTTATTAATAAAGCATGCATTTTCTGACCTTATTTAAAATTCACTTTAAACATAAATTTGCATATCTGCTAGGCTCTTGCTAAAAGATGAGAATGGCTAAAACATACCCCTGCCCAAAGACACTACTTAGTTTGTTGGACCATAGTTTTAATGAATAAACTTTGTTAGTTTTGAAACCGTAGACACAGAAAATCACATTCTGAATGGTTCTAATACTGCTTTAAGACTCATACCCCTCTCCATCGCAAACTCTGAAATGCAGAAGATGATCATGGTTGTTCACAGTGTATAAAAATGTTGAAAAATCCCTTTTATTTTATATGTTCGTAGTTTTTTGTTTGTTTGTTTGTTTGATGTATTTATTTTTTGAGGTCCTAGTATCATCTCACTCCTTATTTAACAGAGAAAAAAACTGAACAGCAAGTGGATTCTCTGGGATCCAACAAGGCATTCAGCCTGATAACAGTTTTTTTATGGTTTAGAAACAGAGAGAACTGTGTGTGAATGCTCCGGTGTTGGATGGTGCACTGCAAACTGTGGGACTGTAGCACAAACTGCAGCCTTAGAGGAGACACTGAGAATCTCTCTGCCATCTACTGGGATAAGATGTCCAGCTACTTCATCAAATACAATGGGGATTGTCAAGCAAGTTTCTGGGAGAAGTGCAAGGTAGTCACTAAGAAGAGAAGGGAAGAATAACAATGTAAGTGCTTCCCCATTTTCCCTTTAGAATGTCAGAATAAGTAGTGAAGTATCAATCACTACTGGGTCAACCACCAGATCATCAGCTAGTTTAAGCCATATTTTTTTTGAATGCTTTAAATCAGCCCTGAATCGGGCCCCTGATTCACTGACCGTTTTTCATCCTAAGTGAATGGTATGTGATCTTACAACCCTAAAATTACAGATACCCAAGTAGACTTACATATATCCAATTATTTATTATCTCTCTACTCCACATACAAAATACATCATTCAGTTAGTTCTTCTTTCACCTACATTGCCTGTTCTATTCAGGGTTAATTCTATAGGAGTATTTCTCCTACATTCAAATTCCACATTAATCCTCACCTTTATCAGAAAGTTAATAAACTTGTAGTCAGTTAAGAATGCCCAGCATAAGAGATGGTTTGAAACTCCCTGTATATTTCAAGAGTAAAAGATGCATTATTAAATACAGTGTTATTAACAAGGATTTGCCAACTTAAAATGGTATTTTTTTCTCACTTCTGAGGTACCCGTTTTTTGTTACAAAAAGTAATCACAAGTAAACACAAATAATAAAAATATAACAGTGGTACTGTGAGAAAAATATTTACCATTATTAAACACAGTCTGTAGTTAATTACAGTTTGCACAAGAGAAAAATATAGCTTAAGCAGCAAATCAAATACTTGGTTTTGAATATCCCATATGAGTCATTTAACTAACTAGATACACATAGTTGATTAGTTGCAATTTGTGGATCACAGTACTTGTTTGTTTGTACTCCCTGCAGTAATATCTTGCAATAAGGTGTTAAATTGATCTAACAAGTAGCCAAGGAGACATAGACCAAAGTCGAATTTCAAGAACTTAATTCTGTTTGAAAGAGTTATTTTCAACCTGCTTTGCAACCTTAAACCATTACACTATAAAAAATAACACAAGATGCCTTCCTCAAGGCTAGGAACATATTGTTTTAAGAACTCAGTTGGGTATTAGCTTCATGTTTTAGATGTAAATTTTTGCTGCTTCCATTAGACACTGAGTCAAACCACTCAAAAATATCCATATCATCAACCATTCAGTGCCTAATTCTTTTGGAATAACTCAAAACAAGGGCTGAGATATGCAGACAACAGAAAGATGTGAGCTACAGCAAAGTCCAAGCATTTCTGGAGATCTTTCTTCATTCATAAAGTCAAATAAATAAATCTAACAAAGCTACCTTCAGTGGCACCACCTAGCTTTTTCCTGATAACATGACCATAATTGTAGCTCTTGTTTCTCCATCTGTCAGGTTTCATTCTTAAGTTCAGAACAGGATATATCTAGGATTTCAGCATGCTTCCTCAGTGTAAAGGAAAAAAACAAACAAAAAAAAAAAAAAAAAAAAAACTTAAGACACCCCAGTTTGAAGCATCTATTCATTTCTGACTTAATATTCCTCAAAAGCTTGGTATTTCATGAATAGACAACATTCAAAGATACCATGCATTCAGGCTTTGCACTGATTTGCTTCTGAAATTCATTTTCATTTATAAGATTGTATTGAAACCAGTTGGGCAGAAAAACATTGTTAGATTTGTGATGCAGCCAGAAAAACTTGATTTACATGAGACAAATCAAAGGCTGAACTATTAATTAGATCTCTCTCTTACTCCCCAGTCTCCTATTGCAATTATCAGCTTTTCCTGAGCAAGCTGAAGTCATGCCTTCCGGATGCTCATTTTCTGAAGAAGTGCCTTGATTTGGAAAGTGATCATTCTTCTTCATCCTATATTCTTCAGCCCCTATTCCTTTCTTTTTACACCTTTGTATCTAACTGGAGAACTTAACTTTGAGCTTACAGTCTTGTGTTGATCCATCCAACATGTCAATTCATTCTTGAGACGCATCTTCAATCATTGTGTACTAATAGTTCTCTAGATAAGATAAAACATAAGAATATACAGTTAACCATGGAAAGTTTGACTATATGTTCTTTAGACTTCCCATAACCCATTTCTTACTTCTGTTAATAAATTCCACAGTAGTACTCATGACAGAAATTTCATGGTGAGTGGTAAGGATAATGCAGGTAAAACAGGAGGCATGCTATACAAAAACAAAGTCTCCTGCATATCTGGTATGCTTGCCTTCCCTGATTTCCATTAAAAATGTTGCCTGAAGGATTCTTTCACCACTGGGTACTTATAGGGAAGCACAAATAGCAATACATGTCAATGGTACTCATACATAATTGCCGAGAAAAGCCAGAGGGCATAGTGCCTGTTTAATACATCATAACACTGTGTATAGTATTAAAGGGAACTATAATCTAAAAAGCTATATACAAACACAGATTTCCTGTCTTAGCATGCTGGGAAAGTCTCCAAGGGAATCCCATCAGGAATAACTTTTGTTATGTTTTAATGCCTCATTCAGTTTGCAAATCCAACTGATAGAGGAGTTCAAGGAAATCATTCCATTATAATTCAATAGTCTTTTCTTGTCATTAACCGAGATTGCTCCTTTGTTATTCAGCCAATATATCTTATTCCTATTGCCAACCACTGAATCTTCAATGCAAATCCAACACTGTATTTATAGTCTAGGTCTAGTAGCTTAAGGTGGCTGCAGGACACAATAAAACAGTTCCTAATGTTTGCCCTCTTATTTGTCCAAGATAAGTAATTACATCAATATAAAAAGGCTTTTCAGCCAATAGAATTCCAATGCTTTTTTTGGCAAAGTTGTTTTCAATATCTTTTCAAAAACTGAATTTCAAAACTGGAATTTGATTCCTCACCAAGACTTCTCACAGCAAATTTTCAAACAGTTCTTGCAGGAGGCAAACTCAACTAGTCAAAATTATCACTGCTTATTTCAGGTATGTAAAAGGCAAGCTGGTAAAAAAGCTCGTCCAACAGAGAACTCATCATCAACAGGGTAAAGGTAGGAAATATGCATGCACATATTGGGCTTCTGAACACAAGCTGTCCTTGTTCTGTTTGTACTTTGTAACAAATCCTCCTATTTGGACTCACTCAGTCAGTAATAACCATCTCCTAGGGAGGTATAAGGAAGATGTGAAGAGCAAAATGGCTGGAAAGGAGAATTAAAACAGTTAGTGTTGCACTATGCATAACTGGAAATTTTGGGTGTCGCTTTGCTAAGAAAGAAAAGAACAAAGACCTTTACCAGCGTATGAGTATATTTATAAGAACATAAAACAGTGAAAATTTCATCAAGAACTAGAGGGGACATAACCATGTCAGTCATGTCATACCAGTGATTAAATACAATTTTTCCCCTCCCTCTTCCATTTTTAAAGAGGTGAGGTAGCACAGCTGTATGAGAAAAGGAAAGAAGCAGAGTAATTTAAAGCAGTGTGACTAAATGAACTTGACAGCAATCCAGAGGAGCTGATATGAGCAGGGAGACCAGAGGCTCTGATGGCTGCAGGCTCTGTGGATGCCGAGGTGCGTTATCTATCAGCCGAACAAGACAGTTTTAATGGATGGCTTATAATGAGTGCACTGCCAAAATTTTGTGGGTGGGACAAGGAAGTGCTTGAGGCGCTAATGCTCTATTATATCTTCTGTTGGATTTAGCATGAGCAGCAGAGAGCTGGGGGTAGTCACCAGCCAGGCGTGCCCTTCCCCGAGGCTGAGGTCAGACACGCTCACTTAATTATCAGCAGATGAACACGATGAGCAGGAGTCGCTCATAAATTCTCGTCTTTGGCCCAGTTCCACAATTAATGTCACCAGTAATCGTTTTCCCGTTGAGGGAAAAGATTTGTCCACCATAAAGCCCTTCAGAAACCTGTTCTATGTGCATGGCTGTCGTCTGACTGATCGTGGCAAGCAAGCTTTGACTATGCTTTTAACTCTGAATAAACCAAAGAAGCACCCAAAACAAGCACTGCAAGGACAAGGAGTTTCTGCCACATCTATTTTTCAGATCAGACAAGAACAGACTTACTTCAGACTACACTATAATCTTCCTTCAGAACAGGGGCTTTTTGCATTAAATGCAGTTTCATATTTTGCTTTCTGTGCTAATAAAATACAGCAGCTGAATACATATTTTAGTAAGGACAATGTTTAAATAATACTAACACTTTTTTTCCTCTTTAAAACATACATGTTGTTGTAGTGATGATATTTCAATACTACACTTATTGTGAGAGCTACAAAAGTCACTGTTGTACAGTTCTGCTGTAGTAGCCTAATTTTTGAGTCTGTAACAATTTTTTTTTTATATATCAAGTACAAAAAGTTGCCTAAAACAGAACACACTTTCTCCCTATTCACAGTATCTGTGAACCTGCTAGTTTTTTTCTTAGTTTATAAAGAGAGGTTATTTCACACCAAATCTCAGTCAGTTATTATTTTTATAGTCTGTTTACAGCCTTCTGAAGATAGGGAGATAATCAATTTATTATCTTCTTACCCTCAGAAAGACAAAAAAAAAAAAGTCAATTTTACTTCTTAAACTGTTTTCCAACAACCTTCTTTGCAGCAGCAACCAGTTACAGTTATTCCTATACCATATAATTTCCATAGCAACAGTGCTTAACGTGAGGAACAAAGCCTTAATTGGCTGAACGTTCTACAATAGCTTACAAATGTTTAAAGAAAGGAAGAAACCTGTTGCAAGTAATTTTCTAAATCTGTAAATCATCCTCGAAACTTCATTAAATTTTTCCAGGAAAGTACATGACATACAGAAAGCGTCCCTGTTATAGCAGGAAACACAGGCTGTATGCATTTTTACTCACTTTAATTTATAATATATTTCATTTTCAGAATGGCTTCTGCAGCACTCTATCTACTTATATGATCACATATTTTTAAAAAGCTAGTTTGTATTAACAAAGATTATTTCTTGCTAACAAAATTTCAGCCTCTGAAGGCACTCCTGCCATTCACATTATGGTTATTTCAATTAAAGCAAGTAAATAAATAAATAAATGACTTCTTACACCAGTAGGCCTTCTAACATTGTCATTGGGGACCCACAGTTTCAGCTTTTCAGCCAATATATGAGCAGGGCCACCACAGTGCATGCTTGGTCCAGCTAGGAAAGTAAAATGACTACATAGCAACTTTATTCATTTCTAGGAGTACCACCAGTAAAGTACATAATTCCACCTTCTCGCTGTCACAGCATTTTTACAGTGCTTGAAGGCTCAGACTTCTTTTCCTCTGTAGATGAGCAGGACATGCATTAGGATTTAGCAGAAAGATGATACAGCAGGAAGAGTTGTTAATGTGGCCAGCAGAAACGTGTTGCAATTGAAAAAGTGAGGCTGAATTGTAACTTCAGTAATTAATTGTCATTATTTCCACAGCTGAAATCTCTAGACTGATTATCTGTCTTTACTACTGCTATTCTACTTGACATCTGTACCTTTTCTTGGTTCCCCAAAGATTGATTGTTACTCCATGTTGAGGGTTTTTCTCAGGAATTTCTCTAATTTCCTTTGTTTTTTCCCTATTCCTGATACAATCCACTGACTTATTTCCACCTATGATCTCAGAGGAAATAGACAAGCTACTCCCTTTCTCATCAGTCCTCTGAGCTCCTCAATCCAGAGCCACGAGATACAATAAGAGTCACAACAACCTCCTTTGGATATCACAGCTTGCTCCTCTAGACACTTGCTTGTAGAACAGGCTGTTCTTCAGCCATTTACATCATCATAAGAGGTAGCAGAGGTGAATAGGAAACTTCTTACTCTCAATACATACCCACACAGGGCAAGAGACATCTCCTCTAAGCAAACATGACTCAGAAGGCCAAGAAATAAAAAATACTATACTATCTCATTGCAGAAAGGGGCAATATTTATTAATTCCTTGAATTAGAGTAATATTAGGTTTTACAGTGAAATACAAGCAAAATAAGTTTTTCTTCTTAATGTTCTGTAGTGGAGTCAAGAACCTGAGAACTTGTTACAGAGGTGCCAGAAAAGCACCTTTTCCAAGCAATCTGAAGGAGATGCAAATCTTCTTATTATAATAAGATTGGTGCATGTACATAGTAAACACCGGCACGCAGAGACCCAGAGTTTGGCTTCCAAGAACGTTTTGTATAGCCTCTTACGGCAAACACTAGAAACTAAAACTGCTAAAGTGGAAAGCAAGCAGAACAAAATTAAAAGAAGTCATTGCCAGTGGATTTCAACAATGAATATAAGAGTTGGCTGTGACAACTCTGTTTTTAAAGCTACATCTATAGAGTTTTTCATATTGTACCTCATGGGCTCTCCACTTTCATTCACATGGAGTTACATTATCTTGATTCATCTGCCACCTGTAACCATTCTTACCTCTAGGGTACATTTTTGTTCCTTAAACAATCCTTTCTATAAAGTTAACCAAATACCCATAAAAACTACCTCTTAAAAAACACAGAAACCCTCAGTAGCAACCATTCAAACCAGCACCATTCTCTTTACATTCGTCCAAACTGACTGCTATAATATGTTTATTTTATGAAGGGAGATGTTTGGCTTGCAGATGTCCAGTTAATGCCTACGTCAATAGAAAAATGCTTTCCCTAAACTCTGACATTTGGATTTCAAATACCAAGACATTCAGAATTCAGTATTAATGTTCATGTATTTCTGTCACGTAACCCTTTGTCCACCAAAACAGCTACTAGCCCCATGACAGGACTACTAGGATGTCATGGTTTTATGTTTTTTGGTTTTCAGTATACCACATCATAACATCATGTAGTGCACTGGGAGTTAAAGTGTTAATGCTCCAATTCCAGGTACCTATTCCCCTATACATTACAGAAGTCATGGGATCTAGCCCTTCCAGGTGGGGCGATCTCTTCCTACCTTGCAGTGGGTGCTGGAGGGTGCTTTCCTCACCGTTCCAAGCTTTTCAGGCTTGACTCGGTCTCAGGATCTCTCTCTCTCCTATCTCGTTTATTAGTCTCAATTTCAATTAGATTGTATTTTATGTTATCTTATCCAACATCTCATCTTATCTTATTCCAATATCATAGTAAAATAAGTTTTCCTGCATAGATCGTTGCCACTGTTTTTCTTCCTTCCTTGAGCCCAGCTCCCATCTCCCTATCACTTTTCCCTTTCCCTTCCCATTCTGTGGGGCCAGGGAGGGGGAGCGCAGGGGCAGTGGCCTACTGCCCCCCTGTCACAGGCATAGATTGATCTAGTTAACTCTGTGACAGTACTTTACTCTGTATAGAGCTAATTTCTACAAGAGATTATTAGTTCTGCATAAACTTTATTATGGTTGAACTTCAAGTTCTTTAAAATCCTTTGTGCTTGAGAGATTGAGTTGGACTGGCCTAGAAATTTAAACCTTTTTGTATGCTTCCCTAAGGCTTTTAACCTTTCTTAAATCAAGACTTTCTTTCCATTATTTTCAAGCCACTCAACCCTCATTTTCCCACTTACAACTTCAGTTTTAAGAAATATTATGTATTTTGTCTTTTGTTCTAATCCATTCAGAGATAGGTAGAGTCTTTGAGACATTTCCTTTCTCTTCCAGTGAGATTTCATGAAAACCTTTAATGTCTGCCTTGAAAGATATGAGGCAATGTTCTTCCTCACTGAGGAAGTAAAATACTGATTTGCAGTATTTTCGTCATCTTTAACAGTGCAAGCTTTTTCACTACAACTTGAAATTAGATGTATTTTCAGTCTGGTCTTTAATGGTCTCCAGAATTCTTTTTTCTCATTTGAAGGAATCTCATAGAGTGAGCTCCAGCTCAGAAGACATACCTACTATGAGCAGTATTTCCTTGTTTCCCTGCTGTGAAGGTTCACTTTTCTATTTAAAATTTCTGCATCAAATTGTTGGGGTGGAGAGCCTATTGCTACTAAATTCCTTTCAAGTTACCATGTGGATAGAAGATGGTAAAGCAGTGGATGTGGGCTATCTTGATTTCAGTACAGCATTTGACACCATCTTCCACAGCATTCTTGTAGCTAAACTAAGGAAGTGTGATCTGGACAATCGAGTAGTGAGGTGGACTGTGAACCAGCTAAAGGAAAGAAGCCAGAGAGTTGTGGTCAGTGAATCATAGAATCATAGAATCACAAGGTTGGAAATGACCCATAAGATCATCCAGTCCAACCGTCTTCACATTACAACTGCTACCACAAGCACTAAACCAGATCTCGCAGCTCCTCATCCAGACGCCTCTTGAACACTGCCAGGGATGGCAACTCCACCACCTCCCTGGTCAGGCCATTCCAGTGCCTGACCACTCTCTGAGAGAAAAAGTTCTTCTTTAAGTCTAACCTAAACCTCCTCTGGTACAACTTGCAGCCATTTCCCAGGGTCCTGTTTGTTGTCTGGGAGAAGAGGCCAAACCCCTCTTCACCACAACCTCCCTTCAGGTATTTGTAGAGTGCCATGAGGTCTCTCCCCTGAGCCTCCTCTTCTCCAGACTAAACAATCCCAGCTCCCTCAGCCGCTCCTCATAGGACTTGTGCTCAAGACCCCTCACCAGTTTCGTTGCCCTTCTTTGGACACGCTCCAGGGCCTCAGTGTCTTTCCTGTAGTGAGGGGCCCAAAACTGAACACAGTACTCGAGGTGCAGCCTCACCCGTGCTGAGTACAGGGGGATGATCACCTCCCTGCTCCTGCTGGCCACACTATTTCTAATGCAGGCCAGGATGCCATTGGCCCTCTTGGCCACCTGGGCACCTGGGCACACTGTCGGCTCATGTTCAGCCGAGCGTCAACCAACACCCCCAGGTCCCTTTCCTCTTCACAGTTATCCAGCCATTCGTCCCCAAGCCTATAATGCTTGCATGGAGTTGTGTGTGACCAAAGTGCAGGACCCAACACTTGGCCTTCTTGAACCTCATCCCATTCACCCCAGGCCAGTGATCCAGCTTATCTAAATCCCTCTGAAGGGCCTCCCTACCCTTCTCTGGACACGCTCTGGACACAATCTGGAAGATTGACACAACCTCCCAACTTGGTGTCATAAGGAACAGTGACTCTAGTTTGCTGCTGACACAAAACTGTGAGGAGTGGCTGACATGTCTGAAGGCTGTGCTGCCACCCAGCGAGACCTAGACAGGCTGGTGAGTTGGGCGGGAAGAAACTTAATGAAATATAGCAAGGGCAAGTGCAGAGACTTGTATCTGGGTAAGAACAGCATCCCAGGTACCAGTATAGGTTGGGGACTGAGCTGTTGGAGAGCAGTGTAGGGGAAAGGAACCTGGGGGTCCTGGTGAACAGTGGACGGACCATGAGCCAGCACTGTGCCCTGGGCCAATGGCATCCTGGGGCATACTAGAAGGGCTGTGATTAGCAGGTCGAAAGAGGTTCTCCTCCCATTCTATTCTGCCTTGGTGACTGCATCTGGAGAACTGTGTCCAGTTCTTGGCACCTCTGTTCACAAGAAGGACAGGGATGTGCTTGAGAGAGTCCAGTGCGGAACCACAAAGATGATGAAGGGACTGGTGCATCTCCCTTATGAGGAAAGGCTGAGGGAGCTGGATCTCTTCAGCTTGGATGAGACTGAGAGGTGACGTCATTAATGTTTATAAATATGTAAAGGATGTATGTCTGGAGGACGGAGCCAGCCTCTTCTCAATGACATCCAGTGAAAGAACAAAGGGCAGTGGATGCAAGATGGAACACAGAAGGTTCCACAAAAAATATGAGAAAAAACTTCTTTACGGTGGGGGCGACAGAATGCTGGAATGGGCTGCCAGACAGGCTGGGGGGTCTCCTTCTCTGCTTCCATCAGATGTTGCAGCAGCTTCTCTTGGACATGGATGTGGAGGACTGCCTTACAAGCTCCCAGCACTGTCCCCAGAGCCTTGTACAGGAAAGACTGCATGGGAAGGGAAGGGAAGAGAAGGGATGGAAAAGGAAGTAAGAATCTGAGATGAGGCAGCAGTCTGACCTGTTGGCAGAGGGCCAGGTGGGAAGCACCCACACTCCCTGGGAGTCTTTGAGAGCAGCTGAAGGGCCAAGGTCCCTGGGCAGTTTGCTGGGAAAGGCCCTCTGGGAGACCTGGGCAGGGGAAGCAGCATGAGCAGCACGAGTACGCAGAGCACCAGCCACAGCCCCAGCCCCAATTGGACACCTGCAGCTGCACCGCTGGGTAGAGCCCAAGGGAAAACCCACCTTTTCTCCAGAGCTGCTGGGAGAGCTGCCCAATCACTGGCTCAGCTCACAGCTCAGACCCTTTGTCCAGGCGTCATCCTCGATAGTCTCCAGAGAAGCCCTCAGAAACTGTTGGAGAACAGAAGCCAATGTTCCCCCGCCCTTTGCCTCTTCTCCCATTTCCAAGCTGCTGCAGCCTTCTGGGGAGAGGTGTCTGGAAGAACAGTCCCTCTCTTAGCTGCCCCCAGCATTCCCTCCATTAAAGCCTCTTCTCCTAAGAGCCATCTTGGGCCTGGGACAAATGGGAAGAGGCAGTGCTGCAAAGGCATGCGGCCGCTCTGCAGCAGCATTTTAGAGGTTTTTCCTGTCCTGCAGGGGTTCATATGAGAGCAGGTCACCTTTAGGCAGACAAGCACTTCTCTGTACCACACCTCCTGGCAATACTGTACCTTTAGCAGATGGTGCTCCCACTCTGCAGAGTCCAGGAAGCTCTCCGATTTCCCTGCGCAGCAATAGGAAGCAAAAGACCCTTGTTTGGGATCAAGCAACAAAAGAGCTGCTGCAAATCTGGTTTGGCCTGGGTACTGGGCACTGCAAAGCTGGGACCTGCGCCCCCTCCACAATGACCTGTCCTTCTGCACAAACACTTTCCCAGCAGGAACACAGAACTGCTCCAGGACTGCTGCCTGAGGGGACGTGAAGGGCCCATCCGTCTCCTGGAATGGGCAGACCCCAGGGGGAAAGGTCCCTGAGCCTCAGTGCTGTATCCCTGGAATGGGAACAGCAGTAGAGCAATCAATGGGCCACAGGCTGTATTTTCACTTCTCCCCTCTCTTCCCTTACCCTCCCCTTCGCTTCCTTTCCCTTGCTTTCCCTTCCCTTCCTTACCCTTCTCTCATGCTCTCCACCAGCACTTTACCTTCAAGGCACTGCAGCAGTAGGGGGATCTCAGCTGCCCACATGGCCCCCACAGCTCTGTGGATCCTGCTGTGGAGGTTTCGTATGAGCAGCAAGGCAGCGGCTTGGAGTTCACTGCCTGCAAAAAGGCACCCTGCCACCACCTGAGCAAGAGCAAGGAGAAGCAGGGTCACTTCTGCAGCAAGAGCAGCAGCTTCTCCCAGGAGGGAAGCAGCTTGGCTCTGCCCTGGCGGGGAAGGAGCAACCAACAACTTTTCCCATGGCCCTGCAAGCCTGGGAAGAGAATGGCAGCCCCAGGGCTCAAGTGGACACTCTCGGCCATGCTGCTTCCTCCTCAGTTGGGGCTTGTGGCCCCGGCCTCTGGAGCATCTACTCACCAACAGGCACACCAGCAGTGTCTGCGGAGTCAGCAGGGGGCCTGTGGGGAGAAAGAAGTCCTGAGTGCCCTGCCACATGCACCTCCACTGTCCCTTCTGGGTGCTAATACAGGTCAGCAGAGCTCACTGGAGGAGGTTCTGCTCCTACCTTGAAACACGGAGCTGAGGAAATGTGGATCTAGCTCTTCTATCTCCCACGCTGCCAGGGTTTGGATGCAGCGGGAGATCGGGATCAGCATGCCCGTGTACTGGGCTGGAACCACATAGAGCAGCAGCTGCAGCCACAGGAACTATATGGAACGAGGCAGTTGAGCGTGTCAGCATTCAGCTCAGAGATGAAAAGGACTCTGTGAATTTTTCCCTGAGTTTTGTGTGCTTCAGAGCATGTCGGAGGAGAGACCTGGGGTGTTGGAATGGGACAAGGAACACATGGTGTGAAGGCAAGGAGCAGCAGCAGGGCAGAGTGTGACTTACTTTGGTCATGCCTCTCACACTGAAATTCAGCGATCCCAGGATGCTCATGCACAGCTCTTGGAGAGCTCCTTCTTCCTGGGCCTCCTGGGCAGAAAGGACTCCGGCTGCCTGCACAACATTATTGAAACACCAGTTACTCTCAGTTCTCAGGTGCCTCTCAGGAGGCTCAGGTGTGGCCCCACTGGTGCTTCTGTGCCAGCCTCTGAGCAGCATAGACCTTCCTAAAGAAGATGCAGCCCACTGTCCTTACCCTTTTTCCTGTGCTGTGGCTGAACTCACTGAAGATATGCCCCGTTATGTCCCAGGATGAGCAGCTCTGGGCATCACTGCTGAGCAGATCCTTGATGAAACGCAGAATGGCCCTCCTCACCTGCCAGGGGTCAATTATGGGTTTGATTTTCCTGGTCAGAAGGCAAAGGGAAGCTACATGCTCATTGGGACAGCCCCTTGGGCATGAGCAGAGACAACGAGAGCAGAGGACAAGCCTTGGCTCTTGAGGTGAGGGCCAGGCCTTAGCAGCAGGCTGTGCACTTTCCAAGTGCAGCACAGGGACCTGCCTGCTCCACTCTGACTGCTCTCCCCACAGGAGCCATTGTGACCATGTCAATGCCCCAGCACCTCCCTGGTCACCCCAGCCCTGCCCATGTTGGCAGCAGCATCACCACCCCGACAGCGCTTTCCTTTCCCAAACCAGCTCACCCGGATCCTGGGGTTGCTGCACATGCACTACACAGCTTCTACAACCTGGGGCAGCTTCTCCATCATCATGGGCTCTGCAAGAGATGTGCAGAAGCATGATGCTCTATGTGCTGTCAGGTCCCAAATAGCTCCTTTTACATGGCTCTATATGTATACATACTTAGATGGGGCTCTTGAACCACAAGAATGCAATGAGAGTGCAGACACTGTCATCATGGAGAGACATTCTTGATCTCTGATGATTGTGAGGATGGTCACAGTGTGGTTAGGTAAAGGCACAGAGCAGAACAGTACTTATAGGATGACAGGGAACAGACAAGAAAAGAGAGCAATCTACTTGGGGAGCACATCTTCTCTCTGCCTGCCCCTACAGTTCATCAGGAAAGCAGCAAGAGAGATGTAGGAGGATCACTTTTCCAAAAATCTCCTGAGCAGCCCTGCAATAGAGGCCTATGCTGACATCATCTCATGGTCAGAGAGAAATTTTCAGCATGACAAAAAGCTGAAAATTAGAACGAGATTAGGCAAAAAGAGGAGAAGCCTGAAATAGCATACAGACAAATTAAATTACATACGGACAAAGCGGTAAAGAAATATTTGTTACATAACATGACGGATTTCCTTATACTTCTCTGTCTGTGAAGATCAGTAATATATTGAAGACAGAAAATAGGATTCACATCAAAACACCTTCCATTTCTCTTCTTTTTTTTTTTTTAACCAAAATCTTTTCTACTTCTTACCTACTGCACAGTAAATGAGTTCCCTAAAGACACAAGAGGAAAAGAACAAAGAAATAACCATATCCAAGCAAATGGTATGAACTATTATTGATATTTTATAAAGGAAAAGGGAGACAAGGTAGAGATCCTTTGTTGTTGGTTTTCAGGAAAAGAAAAAGAAAGAAAGAAAGAAAGAAAGAAAGAAAGAAAGAAAGAAAGAAAGAGAAAGGAAGAAAAATCAGTCTGAGCCAGAACAAGCTTTCTATCATTTTATTCAACTGGCTCAGTTAAGTTTTTCAGGTTTCATCTCAAGAAATGTGAAATGAGTAATTTGTCCAATGCATCTGTTTACATACAGACCATGTTGTATGCCTAGTGTACCCACATGTGGCGCCGCAACACTGGTAACTGAGTAGTTCTAAACTGAGGTCTCAGGGCTTGCAACCTAAATAGAAAAGACAAAAAATGAAGGGAATGGGATTTCTCTTCGAAAATTCCCTGAGCAAAAAGCAAATGAAAGCTAGGAGCTGATTGGTAAGAAGTATCTTTGCTTGACCTCTTCTTATTCTTCTGTAAGCACTCTTCTCTGCACTAAAGACAGGATATGGACTACATGGACCTCTGGTTCAATCCAGCACAGCCCTTCTCTTCCAAGATGTAATTCCTCTTTCCATTTCTGTTTCAGACTGTTTCTGTCTCTTTAATGCCAATCAGTAGAAACTAGAAGGAAACTAGAAGTTTAGGAATTCTGTCCTCTCTTACTGCTTTAGTTCAGACGACTACATTTGGAAATTTTGGGCTGAACATTTTGCATTAGTAGACTGTTGGTAAAGATTCAGGTTGCCAGTGCATGAAAATCAGTATCTATGTTTTATTCACATTATGAAACAAATGAAGCAGCACAGTGCATTACAATATCCTTCTTGCTGATTTTCAAAGTTCAGCATATTTCAGCCACATAAAAATTGTGATTTTTAACAAATGGCCAGGGAGTGAGTAGTGAGTCCTTCTTGGCAAGAGTCAAGTGCACTGATGTTATTGTTGAGAGGCGAGTTTGTTACCTGCAGGAGTTACTGAAAACTTTTTTTTTTCCACTTTGTAATTCACTTTTTTTGACATTACTGTGTGATTTAGTTGCTGGTCTCACCTTTTAGTTTCTGCTGGAATCCCTTACCACAAGCTATCACTTTCAAGAAATGAGTGAGCTGAGAAGTGGTAGCAAGATAGCTGTGTTCAATAGCACATTGTCCTTGTCCATCTCTGTTCCCTTTGACACTGGAGAATGTTTTGTCACTGACAATAGCAGAGCAATTTGGTTCACTGCATACACTCTGAATGGTACTGTCCTCATCATTTCTCATCCCAGCCTACATCTCCTTCTGGCTGGACCAACAATAAAATGCTCTGTAAAATCTCAGTTCCTTGCAATAGCAACCCCAGGCTGTCCTGCCTCCTTTTGCTTCACATTACTGCTTTTCTCTGCTCCCAGCACAGTGGGATTCAATTCTGCACACCAAGGGCTGCTCAGATCAGAGAAGGAACCCTTCACCAAGCCAGGTAGAAAACTCTCAGATTTCCTTTCCAACCAAAGCCTCAGACTCACCAAATCACCAGCTGCTTGTTGACATTCCTCTCAAGAATACATAAGGTTTTTAACACATAATGATACAATTAGTTCTCAGTAGATCATCCTGTCACCATTACCTGTTTTCTATATCTGTGCTTCTCACTACACTTTTCTTGCTTAATACCTTTGAAAAAGTCTAAGAACAATAATAAATAGCTTAAAGTCACCACTTTCACCCCAGCAGAACCAAGTGTGCAAACTTGAAGAGAACGTATCTGAGGAAAAAAAAAAAAAAAAAAGTAAGAATTTCAGATAAAGATTTCTCATTCTTTTGTTGTTGCTTTACGATGGAACTTTATTAGGATAAACTGAGTTGTAAGGCATGGCCTTGGGGGTGGAGCATTGAAGGTAAGGCTGTGCAACTATTTCTTGGTGCTGGATAAGGGCAATATTAAATAAGACTAATGAGCTTGAGTGAGTCAGACGACCTTTCCTCATTTGCTACAAACAGCTTTGTTCCTATGATTCAGTTGGTTGCTCAGTAAAGGTTGTGCAGCTCATTTGCTGTATATTTTTTACTCCAAAAATTAATACATGAGGCCATAGTGTTCTGTATCTATTTGGTGGCCCATTGGTATGCAATTTTAGCTACCTAAATAATGTTTGGATGAAGGCTTGCATTTCCAAAGCCACTGAGTGACACCATAAAGAGTGATAAATAAAGCCATTTGGGAGTGTCAAGCACACCTTCAAACAGCTTCATTGTGCCCCAGCACCCCATTTTCAAAAGAAAAATGTTGTATAGCAATACACTGCTAAAGAATACAGCAACCGGCTTTCAGAGAGTTGTGTGTTTTTTTTCAATGTTGTATTAATTTTTACAAAACATGTTGCAAACAGGGAGAAAAGGTATATAATTATGCTCTGGATGTGTGAATTGAGTGTGACTGACTTAAATAATCATCCCAAAAAAATTAGGAAGTGGAAAAGATTTTTAACAAGCTGCTAATCTGCCTCCACTTCTCCCAGGACAGAGAAAATGCCTACATTTTCATCTAATACTTTATTTCAAAGTACAGTTCGATATTCTTCATCATATGCAAATGTCATTTTTGTGTGACTTGAGGAAAAGGAAAAGAATGAGGTTGTATCTTTTTGGACGTAATTTCTCTTTTGCCAAATTTTGCTTTGTGCTATCCTCCAGGTGCACTTCTCAACACCTTAGCACCCTAATTCCTCAATCTCTGTTCCAGCTGCCATCCGCCCTACACTTACAGATGTCCTTTCCTTAGAAAGGAGAATAGGATATGTGAAGGATAGGGAAAAGTGTCCATGAAAGTCCCATCTTGGCAAAAAAACTGGGCTCCAGTGGTTCTGAAGTTTTATCCTGTTTAGGTGCAGCTATTCTCAGAGGATTGTGATGAAGAGAAGGGATTTGACGTCTGAGAAGGTTTGACAAGCTGTAATTGCTTTCTAATCCCTTAACAATGAATACTTAAAATTATGCATATGTTTAAGTCCTTTGCTAGATTGGGGCTACAGTGGAGAATAAAGGAAACAGCTCAGAAGGATGTCTCTATAGATGAGGACATTAACCTACCTAAGCTAGAATAGTCATGCCTCAGGACCTAACAGTGCACATCAGTCTCTTCTATTCCTTACTGTTTCCAATCCAAAATTTAAAACCTACTTTCAGGAGGTCTTTTTTTGCCCTAAAATGGCTTCTCTTATAAATAATACCAGAAATCCCTGCCATACCATGCATATGCTACAGTGATATATATCTTTTGTTTCCTTTCCCTTGGTTACCAACACTGGCTTTTATTTTCACTAATGCTGTTCTCTCCATCAGATGACAGTGATGTAAATGGATATATGCCCTAAAAGAATAAATAATAGTACTGTCACATAGCAGCTGATTGACAGAAGCTGTTTAAGTTCTGTCATATGGCTGGTATGTCACTTCGTGATCAAATTCTTCTCCTGCCAGTTAAAATTACCTTGATGCCTCATGTAAATTTTAGCCTCTCCATTGGACTATAGCTTTATTTACCAAATACTATATATGTACTATGCATTTCATACATTTAAGATCATACTGGGAAATCTCCTATGCTTGCTTGACTTCTCTCATATCTGTGTCAGCTCTACCTGCAGAGTAACACACCTCTACTGGTCCACAGGCTCATCTGCAAGTCATATGGAAACATGCAAAGTGGGAGCAGCTCAACACACATTAGAACCAAGGCCCTTCAGAATTTTTATTGATAGAAAATACCCACCAGCTTCTAGAGGCACTGTTTGTTACTTAAGTGCATGTCTAAATGCAGAATCCTGACAACCTGCTGAAGATATTTAGAGAAACTTCCTTGCAATATCATCATATCTCAACCAGGACAAGGAAGATGTAACTGCAATTTCTTCTCTGTTCAGGCAGCTTTCAAGGGCTTAGGTTAATACAAACTACAGTGATTATATTTCTGAATTGAAAACTTGTCTCTTGGACCGAAACACTACCTTTCTTTTTAGGAACACTAAGTAGTCTGATATACTGTGCCTAAATACATATGTCCAGGTCATCACAGTCACCTGTTTCATCATTTTATACTGCCACATTCCACAAGTTGCTTTACAAGTTAAATAAGTTGGGGTGACCTATATAAATTGGGAAAGTCTACAGGTCAGTGTGGAAGAAAGCAGCAAGGAGCAACAAAAATCATTGCTGCCCAAGGAAAACATGCTCCCCACTACAGATTTGGTTTATGTAGGAACTGAAGAACTTACTCCCCTTTTCCTCTCAGTGCTCACATTAATTTTGAGAGGCACATCACAGCTCAACAGTCACCACTGGAGAGATGGAAAGAAAGCAAGTGGACAAGAGGCAAAGAGGCATTTGTTGATAGCATGAAGCAGTGGAGGGTGGGAAGAGTTTGAAGACAAACTGTTGCAGAGGGAGTTCCCATTGCCAAAACATCCATGCTGAGAGTGTGGGAGGAGTGAGAAGGTCAATGCCACATATGGCAAGAAGGCAGTGCTGTAGAAGGCAATGTCTGAACAAACTGAATAAATGAGGTGATGGCAGTGATGTGGTGGCTATACTTTGCATATTAAAGAAACTAGACAGCACTAATCAGAAAACACAGTATTTAGAGTGCTGGAATTGATGATATCAAAAGAAGAAAAACAAATGAGAGCTGAAAGGAGACAAAGGGATCATTTTAGCATTGGGCAAAGCAAGGCATTGATCAGTACGCAGCACTGAGCATAGGTAGACCACCAGATGGGATATCACAGAACTAGCGTGATATTCCTACTTATTTCTGCTCACTATAGAAATACCATATAGTCGTTAAGTTGCTTCTTAATCTCATCCGCTTATTATTTTTCCATCTAATTACAATATATGAAAATTTGAATTAGTAGAATACTTATGCGTTACAGATTTATTTATTTAAGGTTTCCTACAGCAAGTTGCAAAGGAATTATTAAAAAAATTCAAAGTGAAACATTGATTAAGGATTCCTTGGGAAATAAAGTCATGACTTAAGGGAATAAAATCCACTTTGGGGAAGCTCTCAAGAGCAGACAGTCATCAAATTTATTAAAATCTGACTCAAATTCAATAAAGCTTTTGTGAAATGAGCACACCTGTTCTGGAGCAGCTGTACGCACACAGAAAATTTTGAAAATTGTTCCACTTAGAAGGAATTGTGCCAAATGCCCTATATTTAATCTTTCTCCCATTTTGGCATACTGATATAAAAAGTAACATCATTGCTTCTCAGAATTTTATGTTTCTTCTGCTGCTGATTATTCAAATGAAGTCACACTTCTCTGTAATGACAATAATTTTACTAGAACTATTTTTGATGCTATGAACAACATGCAACTAGTCACAGAAGATGATCAGCTCTCAAAAAGCAAAGTGTTTTCATTCAGAGACTCTTCCCTGAGGAAAGAATGACAATAGAAGATATAAGATGATAGACATATATATCCTTTCATTGAGAAAAGTATTTGTGATGTTCTGGAGACATCCATTTGTATGAATCATACAGTATTCAAAAACTGACTAATTATTTTAAGGAATAATTAGCAAAACATGAGGAAATATGATAATAAAATAATTAATTTATAAACATCAGTTTTTATCAGCTTCAACACATGAAACGTATGAGAAACAAATGATAGAAGAAAAGAAATAGTAAAATACTATTTTTCAGATAAAAGCATGCTTCATTTACACAAAGAATGGAGAAATTTCAAACCATTCTTGGAAAACATTTATGTTAATAACATTTAGCCTTAAGAGGTAGAGAAGATGATTTAAAAAAAAAAAAACAAAAAAACATGGAAACCTGCCACTAGGAATATTACCTCTTGTGGCAGCACAGCCACATCCCTCCCTTTTCCTTGCAGGCCACTGGCCCATGGTCAGTCACTGTCCATATCATCTGAGTGTCATCATTCTCCCACTTCAGAAAGCAAATGCAAAGTAGTCTAGCACCTAACACACCACACACCCTGCACAAGCAACCTAGTCCTTTTCAACAGATTCGATTCCCTAAAGCAACAGTGGAGCACTTTTCCAAGTAAGAGATATAATTTCTACTTTAACCACAAGTGTAAGCCTTCTACCAACAAAATTCTTCCCCCTCTCCAGGCTGACTCCTGCAGACATTTTCAGTACAACCATCTGGTAAGTGGGTTTTCTTTATCTTTTCGGGAGCTTTCTAACCCTCTCCCAAGGGGTGGTGTCACAGAGCCTGTCCTGTCACAATTACCCCTAATTATCTCTCTTCTCATCTAGTCCAAGTTAATTAAGGAGAATTATTCTTTTGAAATGCAATACCTATGTGAAAAAATGTTGCAGGATCAGGTCAAAGCTTAAGACATTAAAAAGCAAAACAGATTTGCACTGCATCAGTGCTATAACAATTCTTTGAAACAGTAAGCACTTTACAAAGAAATAGATGCTCTACCTTCCTGGTTGAGACAGTAAGCAAGCTTTACTGAAGTCAAAGCAGTAAATATTTTTTGAAATTCTGATAAGTACTTTCACAGCAAGTTTTACAAATTGATTTCATTTTCTAGAACATTGCAGGCTATGGAGTTCATTGCCTTTGAGTAAAAAAGAGTTAAGTATGACAGTACTACAGAACATCCATTATAATACCGGCAATGATGATTTGACTCCACTGCACTCTTCGTATTGTGGACAAATACTGAGTTGTTTGCTTGCCTGTTCCGTGCTGAAAGTGCATCTGAGATTTGCAAATATAAAGGACCTAAACCCACTCCAAGTGAAATCACCATTGACTTCCACAGTCACAAGAGAAGTCTTCATAAAAAGATTTTTAAAAAACCTCTTTATAAAACCTCTTCTGCATTCTTGAAAGCTATCCAGTTATTTCACAGTCCCAGACTGTATAACAGCAAGAGTAAATGTTATCTCATCTTACAAAACAGCTCCTTTCTTCATGGATTAGTGGGCATGGGGGTGACAGATTGACAGCTGGACTAGATGATCTTAGAAGTCTTTTTCAACTTGAATCATTGTATGATTCATTTTTTTAAAAGTGCAGAGCTACAAGTGCAGACCAAATACTACTTCTGCTACCACATGGCAAAGTGAATCTAGATTTTGACCAATAACAACTGGTCAACCTGACAGATACAGGTCTCTCTAAAAGGTATTAGCTCATCTGAACAATGAAATGCAATCCATCAGAAGCTAAACTAACACTACTGAATTCACATATGACATAAAATACAGATAAGTAGGTATCATTTTACCAATGTGGATGAGCAGAACCATTATCACATAGATCAAATTATCCTGTACTTGCGTTCTTTGTTAAATCACATCTAATTCAGTCTGATACAGAAGAGAGATGTTCCCTCAATTAATTAATTATTTTGCAGAACTTTCTCTTCTGCCACTTGTCCTGCTGACCCACACAAACTGAGGAGTTCCCATACTCCTGATTCAGCGCAGCTACTAATTAAGATGCGAGAGGTGCATTTCTCAGTGTGCAAGCATCTCTCAGATCCCAGCACACCTAGGGGAACTGCAGTACCAAGACTCCTCAAACCTTTATGTGGGATACCAAAGAGGATTCTAATCTGCCACTTTATCCAGCCTTGCTATCATAAAAAGGAACTGTGCTTGTGACAGTGTTATAGTGTTACAGAAGAAAGAAAAAAACAGCTTTTGCAAAGGCTAGTCCAGGACGACTGGTGAAAACTAGAAATCTCCTTCAATAACCCTATCAGTTCTGTTGTACTGGTTTTATTTACTACTACTTCCTTCCCTATAGTAGAAAAAATATCTCTGAATTTTGGTTATCCTTCTATCACCACTAGCAACAACAGAATGTTTGGTCTTATTAATTTCTGAAGAGATGTTGTGGAGTAGCCATAGGAGAGAACTCTAAGCACACTGCTATTGGTTTGCCTGGCCACATTAGAACATAAATCAATTATTCCTCTTATGGAAGAGGTCTCAGAGGACAAAATAATGCAAGATCTGAATGGCACCTTGGCTGGTTTCTCTGTATCTTTGACAGCTGATGGGAAAATTAAAATTTTCATTTAAAGAAAGAAAGGATTCACTCAGTTCATCCACTGTGATACTTTTCCTCTAGCCACCTCACAAGATGGAGGAGGTGCAAGGTGTACTTCTGCAAGGATCTCTAAACTTTCCAGACAGTGCAGCATGTAGCTCAAGAAAAATGGAATTACAGAATGGTTGAGGTTTAAAGGGACTTCTGGGGATGATCTGGTCTAACCTTTGCTTAATAAAACTGCACTATCCAAACTGACTGTAAACACCAGATTTTATAATTAAAATTTTTGTAAAAAAAAAAAAAAACAAGCTTTAAGTTATTCTTCAGTTTCTGGAAAGATTTTTCAAGGCAGCAGGAGTAATAGTGGAACATATTGGAAAGAGTTAGGGGCAGCAAGGGGACATGCAATGGAGCTTCCCCAGAACTGAGAGAGGGTTGACTTAAGTATCCCCAAGGTAAGAATGCTGAACTAAACAGCATCAGCAAGCTGTACCCAAGCTTCTGCTGCCAGCTTTTCTAAGATGCTACAGACATAAGTGATAAGACTAAATTACCTTTTATCAGCTTATGTTGCAAAGTTCAGGGAAGGTACCAGGGTGATTGGAGGCTTTTGAGAGCTATACAACCCAGTGCTAAAGTAGAACATTGCAAATACAGCAAGGAGAATATCTCTCTCATCTGAATCTAATGAATTCACTAATCACATTGCTGTAATTTTCTTTCAAGATATTGGTAGAAAAAATTGATACCTTGGGAGCCAAAACTGCCTGTGAAACCTAGAACTTCTGCCGTTTATTGGTATGTGTAGGAAAGTTATTTTCCTGGATGCATTTACTTGCTGGCTTTAAATTCTTATGTTTACCTGGGGACTGTAAATACAGTTATAAATGGTAAATTGTCATTAACCATCATTCCTGATGCACCTAAGATTGAAACTAATGTCTTTCAGGTGGGTGCTATTAAATTAGCCCACTGTAGCCTGACAGGTATCCTTTCAGAAAAAAAATGTGTTGTCTTCACTGACTAGGGAAACTTTTTCTGCTTCTGGATAGAAAGATAATGACAAGTAGTTGAATTGTTTTCAATGTGTAGATTTGTGAGGGCCAGAAATAAGAACAAATGGTTTGTCCCCCTTCATTATTACTACAATTCATGTTTGAGTAGGGCTTACACTGTGATAAGCAGTAAAGAGAAGAATGAGTGATTAGAAGAGTCTGCTGTCTCTGCAGGCAAGCAGAGGGAGATAGAAATATTAACACTTGTACATGAGCCCTGCAGAACAAGAGTTAGTCTGCCATTTAAACTGTAAGAAACACAAGGCCAAAGTGAGGACTGAGTATGGTTCTGGGACTCTACAATCTTAAATACAGGATCATGTCTTTGTACTTCTCACTTTTTATTCTTCATACATAAATTGCCAGTTTTGACTGGCGTTTATTTTCTGGTCTTGTTGAGGAGTAAAAGTTTTTATGGTAATGACAATATTTATGTTCATAAAATGGCGAACTTCCTTTCAATGTCCAAGTACCACTCCAGAAAACCTGGATACCTCAGAACCACAGATACTGCAAGTACATATTTCCACAGTGGAAACATACTTGATTAGAGAAGTAGCAGCTGGACATATCCTAATATGAAAAAAATGTATATATATGGAGAGTTATGATACTTCACTGTATGAGAAAAGACTGAAACACTGCTGAACTAAACTTACTTCTTAATCCATTTGGCATACAGAAGAGTCCATGAGATTGTTCTGTATTTCAGTGTTATTTACCAAGTACTGGCAAAGAACAATGTCTCCTTATACTGTGAGGTGCTCCTTTGTCCACACTAAGATAAATATTCAGGTTTTCAGTAGAACTGACTGCCTATGCAAGTCTGATAGGAATATTTTAGTACTGCACACACCACAGACAAAGAAACAAGCATCTGGAGAACTGGTTAGTTGCCAAACAAGGATCTGAAACAAGATTATCACACTTTATCTCAAGAGACTGAAATTATTATGGAAATGGCAATCACATTCCAGAACACTTCTCTAAAGAAAAAAAGAGTTCTAAGAAGCTGAAATGGAAATACAAAATCCGCACAGGCAATATAAGTTATCTTTCACCCATTGAAACAGACTACTCTACTCCAGGACATTAAGAAATTTCTTCAGTGAAAGCACTTCTGCCTAAAGAGTAAGAGAAAAGAACTCTCACAGTCCCTTGAGCTAACACCACTTTTTTTTCACAGTATCCATGCACAAGTGAAGCCCTCACTACAGGCATTCTAACTCTGGGAAGTCTGACTATGTGTATGTATATGTATAAAGAATGTCGATAAAACATTTTACATATTAAGTGTGCAAAGGATATTAAGCCTTATTTAATATGAACTGCTCATTTGCTAGGCAATGTTCCCATTAGTTCATTTTTGCTCTGAGAAAAGCAGCTATTACACTGAAAGTGGAGTTTTCTTTCAATATTTTATTATGATCTATTCCATTACTAAGCTTTGCTTGATGTGGCCCTGCAAACTTTGTTATGTTACATCTTTGGTAACCTATATCATTAAGGTACTGGTTTTGTTCGTATGATTAATAATAAAGTACCTTGGAGACATCTACATAAAGATAATGGTAGGTTTTGTCTCTGAATATTTCAATAAACAAACAATACAGCAGTGTTATCTTGCTAATTTGAACTAATGAAAACTGGTATGCTTTCTGGGAATTACTACATTTTGCAAATTGCAAAGTGAAAAAACAAATGCTTCATAAAATCAAAAAAAATATTAAAAAAATAGGTAATCATGAAGGCAAATAAGGAGCCTTACACACATATGTTCTTCTTACCAAAAAAATTACAAGAAACAAAAAGGACAAGGAAGCACTATAGTTATCAATAGAGTAAGCAAGAAACAGCAACACTTAAAAGTGTTCATTCAGTCCATCAGCCTTCAGACCACACCACATGAAGCAAGCAGAGTTAGGAGGTACAGTGTGAAAGTTCAAGAAGTCAAAGCAAGCAAAACTCCTGATGAACCCAAATGAAAACAAATGAACAACAATAGCAAAAAACTGTACTGTTTCAAAGAGACACTGATGGACTTAACCTTGGTATACAAGCAAAAGTAGAATTAACCGGCTAAAAATTAATGATTCAGTGAATAAATTTTTCATCACAAAAATTACCCATCTCTGTGATTAAGCATCCTGGTTTCAGCTGGGACAGAGCAGAATTTTCCTTGTGTCTGGTATGATGCTGTGTTTTGGCCTTAGGAGAGAAACAACATTGATAACACACCGTTTTGTTGCTGCTGAGCAGTGCTGTACAGAGCAAAGGGCATTTCAGTTTCCCAGCTTCTCATACTGTCCTAGCAGCAAGGGAGCTGGAAGTACAAGGAGATGGAAGAAGAGATCACCAGGACAGCTGACCTCAACTGGTCAAAGGGATTTTCAATACCATATGACATCATGCAAAAAAACTACAAACCTGCAGGGAGTTGGCCAGGTGGGCTGTAGCTGCTTGCGGACTGACTGAGCACTGGTTGGTAGGTGGTGGTGAGAATCACCTGTTTTGTAAATATATAATTACTATTATTTCTCTCTTCCTTTTCTGTCTTAGCAAATAGTTTTTATCCCAACCCACGAGTTCTACTTTTTTTTTTTTTTAATTTTATTCTCTCCCCAGTCTCATTAGGAGCAAGAGGAACGAGCAAGGCACTGTGTGGTACTGAACTACTTGCCAGGTTAAACACCGTTATTGGGTAATCACCCTGGCAGAAGTCTAGCTGACCTTATCTCACTGTCTGTAGTGGGAACCCCCCCCAGCAAGGCATATTGCTCTATTTTGGGCATTAAAATGAAAGAGCTTTCACATCTGATATCCACTATGCAGGTTGAGTGTAATAAAGATATTTCAGCCACGTCTTTCTTCCTATTACCACAGTCCAGAAGAAAAGGAAAAATCACCTATAAACTACTACTACCACACCTAACTGTATCCATGCATAAAGAGCACTCTTCTGTGTCCATACAAATAAGCAGTGGTTTAGCTGGCAGTACAGTGCAAAAGTTTTGTCTCTAGAGGCTTTCTGTTACTTTTTCAGATAAGAGGA
This sequence comes from Perdix hodgsoniae, assembly GCA_035772895.1. NCBI lineage: Eukaryota > Metazoa > Chordata > Aves > Galliformes > Phasianidae > Perdix > Perdix hodgsoniae. Next base: position 1,647,226 of record JAPSGF010000018.1, on the reverse strand, counting down.
ACAAGTAAGCAAATAAAGAAAATGAATACTGGAAGTAATACACAAATATTTAAAATAGTTCCCTTCAACTTAAATGAGCTGCCATGTAGTTCAAAACTACAAAGCCACAATTTTTTTTCCCTCCCAGGACGATTCAAGCAGCCTGGTACAAAAATGCTGGAAGCATTTGATTTAGGTAGTCTTCCTCAGGCATGCGATAGGATTTCATGCAGGGTTTCGCCAAGTGTGGTCTACAGTGAAGATTTTGCAAACTGAGGAAACCAAGCTTCTTCCAAGCTCTCCCAGTCCAAACAATTGGCTTTCTCCCCACTCGGTGTTTTCAGAATCCAGTACATAGGAACGGCAAGCTGCTGATGGTATATTTGGAAATATCACTGAAAGAAAGTAAAGGCTTTTACTCTTTCTTACTCCCAGTTCAATTGGTAACAGGGAAATAGCTGTCTCAATTCTTGAAGTTTCCTCTTAAACTGGTCCAAAATGAAACAAAAGTGAATGGCATCATTGTTCTGAAGGGGGCATAATTTAAAAAATACCAGGAATGCTTTTCTTAGTCAGTAATTGCAAATTCAATTTTAGTATTCTGAATGGCAACAGGCTTCAAGAAGCAAGCATATTGCAGCCTGGAGTTTGCCAACTGCAAGGCAATCACAAGTGCTCTTTATTTCTCATGTCACTCAATAATATTAGACCTTGTTAAATAGGAGAGATTGAGCTTCAAGATTGAGCCCTGGAGACAGCATCCATTTATAAATAAACAGAAAAATTAACGCTGCAAGGTACTGTGTGAGATATAGACTGCCACCAAATCCAAAAAAAATGTGTTCTCATTTAGCATGGCCTTTCTACTGTGAAGTTTACAGCATACTGAAGAGAAATGCAGAGTAAAATCAGTAATCAAAGGAAGGACTGTAAAATTAGATTTTGCAATAATGTCTCTACCCTGAAGCTAAAAGAGTAGTATTAATTTTATTTAACTTTTGCACAAGATAGAACCTTTCACCTTGGGTGGCTTTGCAAGAAACTCCACCCCATAGCAGTTGAAATACCATTTCATTTTGGTGTTAAGCACACCAGTGCTATCTGGTATAACAAAAATAAAATAAAGCATACAGAGAAAGCATGTAACCCTGTGTTGTACCCAAAGTATGATTCACTTCTTGCTAGCTTTGTTCTGCCAAAGACCTGTAATATGGTCACTGATTTCATGTTTCTATACTTGCATTCTAATTAATATGTAAAACCTCCTGTTAATTGGAAGCCATTTCTCCTTTTAATCTTCTTTAATCCACACGTATAGCTGTACTTCAAGCCTTTTCATAAAAATGATAGATGTGCCATTAATTTATAAAATGATTACAGGTCCACCAATGAAAGAACATACCATGCATCTGAAATGCATGAAAAATCAAGACTAAAGATGATTAACTATTGAGATTTGTCTCTGCCTTTTGAATAGACATCATCTCCCCCTAGAGATCAAGGATCAGATATTTAGTTCTTAGTACTGGCATACAAGCCTTCCCCATCAAGCACTGTCATAGTAATGTTCCTCTATTCTAAGGAATAACAATAACAATGAACTGAAAGACTAAACAATTTATTTATGACATTCAGCGATGGGAAGCAATGAGATGGCAAAAAAGGATGTATTGTATTTATTTTTTTCTTATTCTTACTTTTTTGTTCCAAGAATAAGGTGCTTTCTCTTTTACATTCTGATCGTGTTTCTTGACAATCATTATTCACTGAATGAACCATTTTGCTGGCTTAAAAATTAATTTGATGGTCCCAGCATAGCTCCCCATGAACACATGCCCACATTAAAAAAAAACAAAAAAAAAAAACAAAAAAAACACTAATTGGCAATCTCATTGGCATTCACAGCAGAGAAGCAAGGAACTCCATAGATTTTAAAGCCAGAAGTGACCATTGTGATCATGTAGTCCAACAAGTCATGGGACTTCCTTGAATTAATTATTGCTTCAAAACTCAATAGCTACGATTGACCTGGAACATGTTTTTTAGAAAAACAGGCAATGTCAATTTTAAAGTTTCTAATAATGGGAAAACCATTAAAATTCTTGTTTAGTAATTCTAGGAGCAGACTTTGCTTCCTGCTAAATAATAATTTTTAAATCTATTTTTAGTATGAATTCTACTACTTTATGTTTTCAAATTTGTTGTCATTTTATACCTTTATTTGCTAGAGTGAAGTGTCTTCCTAACAAATTATTAGTGCTGACACAAATGTCAGGACTAGAGGATGTCTTATTTTTAATGCTGTTGTCTAGCTACTGAGTCATTTGCACAGGAAAATAGAAAAGCTAGATTCAATGCACTCCTCAATCTAAGGAATTTGTAACCCACATTTCCCAAATCCTGGAAAAATAACCCAATTACTAGACTACCCACTGCTGGAAACTATGGTTAGAATGCTATTTCCTTTCTTTTTTTGAAGCTGGGTCATTATGTTGGCAAAAAACATGGCACTAACCCCAGTGTATAGTCTCGTTAGTTCAGAGAGGTTGTTAAGCTGTGATATATGCCATATATACTTTATAGCATTAAACATAATAGTTAGTTAGTGAAATAACTCATAGAAGAATTTAAAACTCAAGACACATCTTTCTGCCTCCATTTCCTTGCAAAGTGCTTTGGTATCTCTTGTTCTTAATTCTGTTTAATACTCCATTGTCATTTCATCCCAGACAGAGCTTTATCACTGCAAAGATGAAGCATATCATAGGAAAAGCCATGCTGTATTGCCTGTGACATTCCCATTTTCTCAGTACTGCTGTTTTAATTTTACATTACAAATCAGGCAGTCCAACACATTCCATTGCCAACGTTTATTTATTTTTTAAATAATGTATTAGAATATTATCTTACTACTGGTTTTGTCACGTGGAAAGTATCTCCATCTTTCTAAAGAGTATAATTAATGGTATGTAGACATTGCATATGGAATTAATGAAACAACCACATTTTCCAGCAGATGGAACTAATAGGGATTCACCCTGATTAAAAGCTTCAAGTTTTAATGAAAATATAAAGCCTTTCCTGGGAAGTATATCTCCTTTGATTTGCACTTGAGTCACAGTGGCAGCCCCCTTCTTAAGAGACCGCCAGCAGAAGTGAGGCTGTTGAACACTCCAGGAGCCCTCAAGAGTACCAGCATATGAAGCTCATAATAGGAAAGCATAGTAGTGGGTTCAAGGTCTCTCAGTGAATAACTGGTGCATTTGTGCTCTAATTAAAGAACTCCACTTTCTTTTACTCTTTTTTGCTCATTAGAGTATTATATGTGCCTGCAATATGTTGGGGTAGAAACCCTGACATCTTTAGTGCTGTTTGAAGATAAAAGAAAACATTTACTTAATATGCCCAGTAGAAATTTGGGAAGTGTTACGTTTAATATATGTAATCTTTTTAGATACATAGGATATCCCCTTCCGTTCAAATTCAAAAAGAAGAAAAAGGACATTCACCACCTACTTCCATAAATCCACACTTCCTTAGTGCAATGAGACTATTTTTAATGGGTGCTTTAATTACTTAATAGCTTGATAGAAAGTCATAACCTTTTGGTTTCTACTATAATTACCAACAACTAAAATTTGAAGCTCTGGCAAAATGGCTCCCTCTCTAGAAAAATGAACTCTCTACCTACGTTACTCCCCAACACTCCACTTAATTACATTTTCCTTCATTTAGATGGTGATTCTATTCCAATCTACAAGGAGATGTTATAAGTAATAGTGAGTGACTAGGACAGATTTTGATCAAGGAATTATTGGATTACACATACTGAGGATGCCGCTGAATGGTGAAAACTGATGTTTTTGCTATGTGACGAAATTCTGCTTTGTCATTTTTTAACACGGAGTATATCCAAATAAAGATTAAAAGAAAAAATAAGGTTCATACTGAATTACATGCATAGAGACAAGTCTACCCTGATACGTTTATTCAGAACATTATTATGTCTCTTATTATCTGCATGACACTTTATGACCACTTAATCGGGACTACTACAGATCTACCAGATATCCCAATTAAGTAAAGTCTTCAGTGCAAAAGAAATCGAGTGGAGCTACCGAAATCTCCTTCAAAACCATTATATACTCAACAACAAGCCATACAGGGGCACCTACAAATGCAAACCTTTTAGAAAAGAAATCCCTCTTTCCCTCCAACAATAGAACTGCAAAGGATTCAGTCCCTGGCAGCACAGTTGCTGTGCACAGCAGACGGCTGGTGAACTGCAGCAGGACAAGGAGCTGGTTGTGAGCACGGTAGGACAGTGCCAATTCATAAACCCACTGCTGCCCCATGTTTTTGGGACTGCATGCCTGTGCTCTGCCATGCCTGCTGCCAACTCATGCTTGGCACCTGGCCTGCCCACAGAGGAGGACCCCAGGAATCCACCAGCACAGAATGGCACAGGGATGGCTTTCAGGGCCCAGCAGCAGGTTTTTTAAGCCTTTGGGACTCTGTTTGAATTACAAAACAAAACCTGAACGCCCAGTGAAGCCAAGGGATAACCTTGACTCAACACCAGGAAAGACAAACTGAAGTAACCCCAATACACACAGTCAACACAATCAGCATTGTAATTATTTTAAGAAAACGTGGTTCAGCAAATAGAAGCAAATCTGAGTTCAGGAACTTGTATACTCAACCTCTAGTTACTAACTGTGCAGAAGACCTTTTTTTAATAGTGTGCTGTCCCATCTCTGGTCACTTGTGCTGAGCCATGTCTCAGTGTGTTTTCCTGTCAGACAACTTCTTAGAAGAAGGAGGGTAATCCATTTGGAGAAGCCTCCCTCAGAAGGTATGGAGGGGAAATAAGGAAGGTATGAGGGAAGATCACTATATTTGATGACCAAAACATAATAGAACTGAACTCAGGAGAGAGTCCCCCTGCAGGTATTTCAGTTACTGTGACATTGGAAGCTACAACTTTCACTCTGAATTTGATTTGCCAAACCTTGTAGTTTTGCCAAAATTCTTTGCCTTCTTCCTCACACTTTTCAGTATTTGGCTTTGGCCCCAAAGAGTTCCCTTGTAAACATTTGAAGGGAAACACTATAAATGCTTCAGAATTGTGCAAGTTACAATGAGCTTCTCCACAAGTTAAATACATAGAATCATAGAATCATTGGGCTGGAAAAGACTACTAAGATCATATAGTCCAACCACCAGCCCATCCCCATTATGCCCATTGACCACGTCCTTCAGTGCCACATCCACACAGTTCATGAACACCTCCAAAGATGGTGACTCTACCGCCTCCCTGGGCAACCTGTTCCAATATCTCACTGCTCTTTTTGAAAAGAATTTTTTCATAACATCCAACTAGAAATGTTTCCTTTGCCTTTATTAGCATTTGATAACTTTATTCCGTTACACTTTTGTATCTGCATAGATTTCTATATAAATATACACATGTGACCACATATACATATAAAGGATCCATGATCACCATTAACAGAAGCCCATAACTGCATGCACAGCCTGCTGGATGACCATCTGGTTGCCCAGGGGAAAACATAAAGCAGCCCTTCTTTTAATGCACTCAGGAGAAAACTTCACATGTGACCTTCCAGGTTTGCAGCAGCTTATGTAGATGTCTCAAGGGTCATTTAATAGACCAACGAAGCAACAAAGTCCCTAATTTCTACAGGACAGGAGAATATATGGCAGCGTAAGCACAACTGAAAATCTTGTTGGGAGACATATGGCAATCTATCCAATCCACCAGCAAAACTGTATTTCTACTTTAAGCTCAAGCCCTGCTTCGTCAGTGTCTTCATCCCCATGCACTCATTTACACCTGTGCAAAGTGAATGGAAAACACTACTGAGTGAGAATTAGAGCAATTTATCATTCCCTTTTTGTAGCTACTGCACAGTGGGGAAGGATGTAAAGAAGCAGGCACTGAATTTATCAGGTCCAAAAGATATTGCAAATTCAAAGGAATATATCTATACCATTAATTTTCAAAGGAAACACAGAGTTGTGGCTTAATACAATGTTAGTGTTCCAAATATATCTTCAACCAGGAAATATATAATTATGGTTCCCATAGTAGTCACAGCATGGTCACATTTGGGACATTTGAGAACACATTATGAACTGCTCTGAAGTTCAGTAAAGTGATGCATGTACCAAACTTGTTAAATAGCAGGAAAACGCCACTGTGTGAATTCATGAATGTATGGGTTTCTATATATTGTATATATTATCACTTAAGTTGACCATGAAATGGTCGAGTTCAAGATCCGTGGGGTATCAAAGAGGATGCACAGCTAGTGCACTTCAGGAGAGAGAAGACTTCATACTCTTCACAGAACTGCTTGGCAGGGTGGCATGGGATAAAGACCTGGAGGGAAAAAGGCCTTAGAAAGCTGATCAGTATACAAGGACTATCACTTCCAAGCTCAGAAGCAGTGCATCTCAAGAAAAAGAAGGCAAGCAAGAATGCCAGGAGGCATCCATGTATCAACAAGAAGATTCTGGACTTACCTAAGCACAAAAATAAAGACTGTAGGGAGCGCAAACAGTTACCTGGGAGGACTACAAAGAAGTTGTCTGAGCAGCCAAGGATCAGGCTAAAACTCAGACAGAATTAAATCTATCCAGGGACATAAAGAGGAACAAGAAGAATTTTTACAGGTGTATCAGTGATAAAAGGAAGCCCATGGAAGATGTGGACCCTCTCTAGAAGGAAGCCGGAGACCTGGTCACAAGGGATACAGAGAAAGCTGAGGTGCTCAATAACTTCTTTGCCTCAGTCTTCACCAGCAAGGGTTCTAGCTACAGTGCCCAAACAGCAGAAGGCAAAGGTAAGAACTTGGAGAAAGAAGATCTGCCTGCTGTCAGTGAAAATCAGGTTCAAGACCATCTAAAGCACCTGAAGGTGCACAAGCCCATGGGACCTGATGAGATCCATCCATCACTTCTGAGGGAACTGGTGGATGAAGTTGCCAAGCTTCTATCCATCATATTTGAAAAGTCATGGCAGTCTGGTGAAGTCTTCACTGATTGGAAATTCCTTTTTTCAAGAAGGGAAAAAAAGATCCACAGAACTACAGGCCCGTGAGTCTCACCTCTGTGCCTGGAAAAATCACAGAGCAGATCCTCCTGAAGGCCCTACTAAGGTACATGGAAAATAAAGATGAGATGATTGGTGGTAACTAACATGGCTTCACTAAGGACAAGTCATGCCTGACAAAGTTGGTGGCCTTTTATGATGGAGTTATACCATCATTGGATAAAGGAATAGCAACTGATGTCATCTACCTGGACTTGTGCAAAATGTTTGACTCTGTCCTGCATGACATCTTGGTCACCAGATTGGAGAGGAATGGATTTGATGGATGGACCATTCGCTGGATAAGGAATTGGCTGGATGGTCGCACTCAGAGAGTTGCGGTCAACAGCTCAATGTCCAAGTGGAGACTGGTGATGAGTGGTGTTCATCAGGGATTGTTGCTGGGATCAATGTTATTTAACATCTTCGTAGGTGATATGGACAGCAGGATCGAGTGGATCCCCCGCATGTAGATGACACCAAGCTGAGTGGTGCAGATGACACACTAGACGGAAGGGATGGTATCCAGAAGGACCTGAAGAGCCTTAAGAAGTGGGCTGATGCCAACCTTATGAATTTCAACAAGATAAAGTGCTAAGTCCTGCACCTAGGCTGGGGCAATCCCAAGCACAGATACAGGTTGGGCAAAGAATAGCTTGAAAGCAGCCCTGAAGAGAAGGATTTAGGAGCGTCAGTTGATGAAAGATTCAACATGAGCCAGCAATGTGCAGCCCAGAAAGTCAACTGTATCCATCAGGAGAAGCATGACCAGGTCAAGGAGGTGATTCTGCCCTTCTACTCTGCTCTCATGAGACCCCACCTGGCATATGTGTCCAGTTCTGGGGCTCCCAACACAAGAAGGACATCAAGCTGTTGGATCCGGAGGAGGTCCATGAAGATTATTAGAGGGCAAAAGCATCTCCCCTAGGAGGACAGGCTGAGAGCTGGGGCTCTTCAGCCTACAATGAACAAGGCCATTGAGGGACCTTATAGCAGCCTTCCGGTACCTACAGGAAAGTTGGAGAGGGACTTTTTACAAGAGTAAGTAGCAACAGGACAAAGGGAGATTGTTTCAAACTGGAACAGGGTTGATTTAGACTAGATACTACAAAGAAATTCTTTATTATGAGAGTACTGAGACATGGGAAGAGGTTGCCCAGTGAGGCGGTGGATGCCCCATCCCTGGAAGTATTCAAGGTCAGGCTGGATGGGACTTTGAGCAGCCTGGTCTAGAGAGAGGTATCTCTGCCTACAGCAGGGGAGTTGGAACCAGATGATATTAAAGGTCCCTTCCAACCCAGATCATTCTATGATTCTAATTTACCACAAAATCTTAAAAAAAAAAAAAAAAAAAAAAAAAAAAAAAAAAAAAAGAATGGTATTTGAATTGCAGTTTTGGTAAATTTACAAAAACTAGACCAACAGTATGAGAAGCACAGACTTTTAGATACAGTCGCTTATATTATTCCAAATTAATACAACTGTTGCAGCAGGCTTTATTTTCATACAGTTCCTGTGACCATCAGGCTGACCTGAAACTGATTTATGTCCTTGAAACACTGCGATGCAGCGCCTGGGCTTTTAAATGATAATATAAATCATAAAAAACATCAGACCTTTGAAATCACATTCATTATTTCATGAGAACAAAAGTCACATTTACACGAATAGCTAATCATATTTCAAGTAGGTATGTTTCACACAAAGTACATGAACCTGTTTGAATACAAAAGAAAATAAGCAGATTTTACAAGTTGCTAGACATATTCTCATCAGATGTAGGCTGTTTCATAAACATCAATCCACTTCAGGTAAAGGAAAACTGAAAAATAAGTATTACAATAACAGCATAATAAACCTATTTAATTAATGTATTAAATATTCTTAGATTTCTTTGTGAATTTAATTAAATTTTCACTTTCTTTCTGTCAATCAGCGAATGTATAATAACAAACTTTTTTCTTTCTTCCTCTAAAGATACATTATTATTTCAGGACTGAAAAAGAATGGCAGTAATGTCACAGGATTTAAGTTTGCCTTCCAGCTTTCTTTAAAAAAAAAAAAAAAAGAAAAAAACAAAGCCTCTCAGAAAACAGCTCCCGACTAATTGCATCTGCTTAATTTAAATGGACAACTCCCAGAGAGAAGCAAGTTTGTTAGGATTTCCTGTAAAAAATCAATTCAACAACTTTAATAAAATAGAACATTCAGCAGTGTAAAATTTTCTGCTTTTGTGCATTATTCTGTTAGACAGATTATTAATCTACTGTTGCCTTATTCTGTAAATATATTATTGTCCATGAGTAAGAAATACAAGTTTAGGTTTGTTTGGTCCACAGAACTGTATAAATTTTTGTATATTTAGTGTTGCTTAGATGTTGAAGGTTGTGCCAACACTGGCACTGCTCTTTCAGCAAAGGGGTTCAGAATTAATCCTCCTTTTATGTAAGGAAATCAGTAAATGCTTTCATCACTTATCACCTAAGTCTTACTTTCAGAAGATTGTATGTGCATTTTAAAGATGCATTTAGAGCTCCTTCCCCGCAGACCACCTTGAAGTATTGCATACTAAAGTGTTAAAGGTGGGTGAAAGAAGGGAATGAACTAATTAAAGGGGTTCAGTGATAGCATGGCTACACAAGTGCATTAACAGTCCTGATTTTTGCTTTGGTGTAGACAATTGTGTTCCTACTCCATTTCATTTAGCATTTTTGAGAAACTAAGTCTACTAAATTGTTCTTAAACAATGAAAAGGTGGTATTATTCACTGTTATATCTTTAAACAGCACTCAAATTGGCCCACCCTAACAAAAATTAGATCTTTATTTCATCTTTTTGCCTCCAGAAGTTAATTTTCAAAATGGAGTTTCTTTCATTTTAAGTAGATAGGCTGCTTGCTGATTTGATCAATAGTGTCAGGAACAGAGTTGCTAAGAAGTTAAATCAGTGTGCTCTCTGTCTCTGTGTTAGGAGGTGATCACAGAATCACAGAATATCACGAGTTGGAAGGAGCACACAAGGATCACTGAGTCCAACCCCTGGCTCCACACAGAGCACCCAAAATCCAACCCCTATGGCTGATAGTGCTGTCCAAACGCTCCTTGAACTCCAGCACTTGAGGCTGTGCCCGCATCCCATTCCATGCCCACCGCCCTGTGGTGCAGCACCTGTCCCCAGCCCCCAGCTGCCCTCCCCTGACACAGCTCCATGCCGTTCCCTCGGCCCTGTGGCCCTGTCGCTGTCACACAGAGCAGAGCTCAGCGCTGCCCTCCGCTCCCTGCGAGGAGCTGCAGCCGCCATCAGGCCTCCCCTCAATTTCAGGACGACACATACACAGCTTTCTCCAAGACAGCCAGGTGTTGCAGTAAATGAGAGTGCAAATGAATTATTTAGAAAAGTATCAGCGATCTGAACAGTAATGGAGCAGAATTGAAGGGAAGCTGCAAGGAGGCAGAGTGTAATGAACTTATTGGAAAATCCAGGCTTGCTCGGGCACTACTCTTTAGTGGAAGTGGAAGAGATTTGCAACTTGAGCATGGGATGTTTCTTATAATTTAATAAGCACTTTCACATCATTCTTAAACACTACAAATTGGCCTGCAGTTGTAATTTCAATTGCAGTTGAACAATTGCTGTTGTTCAATTACATTTAAAGCATGCTCTGGAGGGAACTATCATATACTGATTGTTAGTATCCTCTTAATATGGAATGCCAAAAGTTCATAATCTTTTAGACAATTATCAAAACTAAGGATTTACTTCCTACACATACTGAGTAACTTATAATCAACAGTACTCCTTAGGTATGGGAAATGTGCCTAAATTAAGTGCTTTCTAGTGAAAAAAACATTTCCGATAGAAGTGTGAAGTATAAGAAAACACAAAAGCCCCTTGAAGAAATCAGTGAAATGATTTTTCATATAAACACGAAATCAGTGTGGTTTCTGAATCAGCAGGATGTCTGGTTTACTGGTTTCTGTGGTTCTCCCCACAAACACACTGTGATCCTACAGGACGTATAAGTTATTTGTTGCACTAACTTTTTTTCTAAAGGATACCAGGGAAATTCTTTCCATGTCATCTGGCTTTGTGGATCTTTGGAAATAGATGAAAATTAAAATATTTGATTTTCTTTTCATGTGCAATATGAAAAATAACCTTTTTCTTAGCAGCGAATTTTTGAACTTAAAAATGTTCTCAGGAAAAGTGTAAGAATAATGAATAAAATTAGGGCTTAGCAGGCAGCAAAGGAAATAAAGCAAAGATGACAAAATTATTTCCTTATATATGTGTGGGGATATGTAGATATTCTAAACTTTAGATTTAAAGGTCAACATGTTTTGTCTATCTAGAGCCTTCTGTACCTGCTCACTTGGGTACTTGTTCATCAAATATATACTTGCACATATATATTTGCAGTTATATTTGATATTGATAACTCACTTATATTTGATATATGTATGAATCTGTTTCTGCGGATGCATAATATAATTTCACTATTCTTCTATTAAGTATAGAAGCATAATCCAATGCAGAGAAGCAATGTGAGATCACAAAGGCTGAACACAGTGAAGTTAGGATGTTAACCAAAATCTGGTTTTGTCAACTCAGAATTCATGGGGTAGGGACCCCAAATTCATTTCAGTTGAAAAGCTCCAAGTATTTCATTTTTTGTTTGTTCGTTTGTTTTGTTTTATATAAGAATCTTAAGAATAAGTGATCTTTGACTTTTGAAATTCTAATGTGCATCTTCATTGCACTTTTCATCCAGAAGATTAGAAACAGATTTTTAAAACCTAAAATTGAGGGTACACTTTATATCAGTCTATGAGTATACCCAACATTTCAACAGTTGAAACATTAAGGAAGATATCTACTATTATGAAAAATTCTAAATGTCAAAGATGATGATGATGCTGCATCTTGCACTTCATCTTTTAATTTATGTTTTTGAAATGTTTCCTGATTTACTTCTTAACAACTTAAAGCTACATTTTTAATCAACTTTTTTAACACAATACTTTATATTGTAAACCTGCCTAATTTTGTAGTATTGCATACACTACTGGGAAATCCTCAGGATTACGTCCTTGCCAGAAATGAAAACAACAATCATCCTTTTCAACTGGAAATCTATAAAATGGAAAATTCTGGGGCATAACAACCAGTTACATGAAGGAAATGATTCTTCTGGGTTTCTGCCAATTCCTAATAGGTGCTATTTCATCACAGATTAGCGTATTCAAACCACTTGGGTGCAATTTAACACTTTGTAAGCTGAAAAATGTACCGTCCTCTAACTTTTACTGGAGAATCACCAGTCAAACACAACAAACACTGGGAGAAGTGAAGAGCTGAGCCCAAAGTGACCATAAAAGAGGTCTTTATTAATGGCCTCACCTCAAGCCAGGGTATGCTTTGAATGTTTTTAATACCTGATCTGTCAGAACTAACAATCTCATTTCATAAGGAGTGAGTGTAGCTTCAGGAACAGGTATGCCTGTGCATGAGCAGTTCTGTATTGCACTTTCATCGTTTCTTATGTCTGTTTACCTTGTCCATTCCTGGCATCTGGTCCAGCCATAATGCTTAAATCACCAGAAATTGCACTGGAGTTCTGTCTTACTAGAAGGAGATTGTCTGTGGGATTTCAAACCTTTCCTGTGCAAATAACTTCTCACCTGAAACAGAAACAGGCTACTTTGCTTGAGGCATGATTTGATGTGTGCAAGGGAAAGGGAACCTGCTTGGGTCTCATTTGTGCCCTGGGCAATTTTAAGCAAGTTACAAGCTTGCTGTGCCACTGACAACCAAAATACTGGTTAGCTTTCCCTCCATGCAGCAGAATATTCCTGTCACCTACAGCTCCTCAACTGTAGATTATGGTAGAACTGACATTTTTTAACAAGAAGAGGCATTTGCAATGATGAGGAGCATCCTTTGGAATCTCATCCTTTGGATATGAATGATGAACGGGCTTCTGCTTCTGCACTCTATGTGAAGACAATTGAGTGAGCAGATCTGTGGATAGGGAGGAATCTGTGTAGAACAGGAATAGTAGAGAAACTAAGGAAATGGAAGCAGAAAGGCAAAACTAGTAAATGTGGACATGATTTAAAGTTTCCTGAGGTTTCAAACTTTTTTCTCTACACTTCTGATCCAGACATAAAGAACACAAGCAAATTGAAACAAAGTGTAACATCTCATTGGTTGAATGAGATGAGTTATCTCTAAGATCTTTCAAAACTGTTCAGAAGCCTTGCACACATGAAGAACTGAATGCCACTTTTTTTTCAGCTATGTTACAGTTAAAGTTCTCATTTAAAACATAATTCCTTCTCATACTCTTTAGTGTAAGGGCAGTATTAAAGGCAAAGAAAAAATTTTAACATAAAGTAGAAAAATACTGCAGAATTTAATAATCTTCATCTTCATCAGTGAAAATGAATGCACATATGGTCTTTTCCTTATAATTAAGACTTGGTTGTTTGAAAAAAAAGTGATGCAGCTTTGGACTGGACAAATCCATGCTGTTTTTTTTCCAGTTACTTCAGACAAAATACTCATTTATTTTGTTGTGTACTCCCTCTAACATGAACAAGTCTGCTTAGAAATAAGAGATATTACAGAGACAGTTCCTAGGTTGTCACTGAACAGGTAAATGCTCTGTGAGAGAGCTGACTGCTGTTACAATTCTGTGGCAGTGGCACGGAGTAAGCCAGCACTGAAGACATGAAAATCCATAAATCAGAGTCAACTGAAGTGTGAGAGCTGACAGAGCTGCAAAGAGTACTAAGTATGGCAAAACAAGGCATTGACTTCAACAGAATGTTTTCGTCCAGCCAAGGGCACAGCAGGGTCTGGCTACAACTTCCTAATGTATCTTCAGTTGCTCTTCTTTCTAAGCTTTCTAAGCAGAAGTAACAAAAAATAAATTACTATTCATATTTTAGTCTGTATTATAGTTAATGACATTTTCATTACATTGTTTATATTCCATTTTTAGCGATGCTGGTCACCACTGAACAAGCAGAACATATGCTCTGGGAAAATTAAAATAGTTTATTTTCAGTGAACAGAGATTAAATTTTTCCTTTTCCTCTTCCCCACCGTTTAGTATCCACTTTTACAGCAATCAGTGCTGTGCCCATTCTCCCCAATAGACAGAGCCACTCAGGACACCATACTAGGGGCTGAAAATGCATCCATGCGTTGTAGATTGATGGCAGGCATGTTGGTTTCTGACTTGCACTGCTTTTCTTGTAAACAAGATATACAGACCCTCACAGTCTGGCAAAGAGAAAGAAAATAGTTCCCCTAGATTAAATTGTTCAACTTGTAACTGCAGAGTGGAGAGCAGGGAGAGGGAGCATTGAATAATGCACTTCATTAAAAAACCATTAATGCACTTCCCACTAAAAGGACAAAAAGGAGAGAGCTACACCCCTGCCTAGGCCACGTAGGGTTGTTTGGCATGGCTTCTGAGCATAACTCTCAGGAATCTTCTACAACCTCAGTAAGTTCCAAACTGATCAAGTTTCCTTCTTAGAATAATCCCAATCATTGTGGTTCTCCAAGATTTTGCTTTTCTTACTGCTTTCCTTATTATTAGTATTGCCATTACCACTACTACTGCACTGTTGTCTTGACACTAATAGTAGTAGCACCTTATTGTTGCATGCTTTATTAATTTACTGAGAATTTTCTCACCCAAGATCTTCTGCTCTGCTTCTAGAGATGAGTTTTCTGCCACAAGCAGATGACATACATTGCTGGTACAGTAGGTGTCCCTAAACAGAATTCTGCCTGGACTAAAATTGAAAGGTGCCCTTTACGTACAGCATGCTTTGTGCTACTGTGCCTGTGTCCATGGCTGGACTGACTAAACCTGTGATGTTTGGTAGTTACATCATGCGTAATGGTGTTATCTTAGTTTTGGACTGAGGATAGTAAACATGGTTTGTTTAAATGAGAAACAAACTAGAAGGAATATGTGGCAAACTTCTTGGCCTTTGTTTTGTGATTTCTGTTTTACATATTGCATAACCTCTCCAAGTAGGTTCAGAAATAGCCTGATTAGAGTTAGCAGTTTTTCCTGATTTCGTGCCAAAGGCTTAGCTCTTGAGATAAAGAAAACAGTAATGATTTCCCCTGCCTACTACAGAATAAAAATATTCATTCATTCAATTTTGATTTTACATTACTTTCCTGTTTGCTTATCCCCTTCAACATTTGTACTACATCAGAGATTCTAACTAGTTTGTTATGGGTCTTTATAAAGCAAATCCTTTGTTTTTCTTTTTTCTGCAGCTAGCACCTACCAGGTTGAAGTCACTGCAAAAGCTGGATGTGCTACTATCAAAATGCAGATCTATTCTTCAGCTGAGGGGAAGGATTTCAGGGGCAAATTAAAGGAATGCTCTTATTTAAAAGTGCGCTTTACCTGTCGTGTAAAATGGGTCAAAGTATGAATTTAAACTAACTTTTTTCTTCCAATGAAGACAATGTGCCTTCTTCATTCAACTTATTTACAAAGTAAAGGTTATAAATTTCTGTTCTTTGTTTATGTTCACTGCTTAGAAGGGGAGTTTAACAGATCTCTACACAGAGTACTACACTGAATTCATCCTTTTGATGTCACACATAAAAATAAAACTTTCCTTTATGAAGCCTTGTAGATACAATTTGCTCAGCTTTCTAATATTATGTAGGACAAACAGATTGCACGCAAACCACTAGAGGCATTTTTTGCCTTCTTTGCACACCCTTCTACTCTATTCTTGACATCATAGGGATAAAGGAAGCTGTTTATAGCACAAGCTGCAGTAACAAAAACCAGACACTGAGTATCTGGGATACAATCTGCATGTGAGGACGTAAGAGTTCCGAGCTAAATTTAAGCAGAGATAAGGCTGCAGTGGCTGACTGAAACTTCCTGTATATGGCTAAGGAAGGCATCCAGTGGAATACAGACAACCAGCAGTAGCAAAACATATACCTGCAATATCAGAATGCAAAAAAACCATCAGAAACTAACAATTAAACCAAAACAGGGTATAAGAAGTGAGACCCAGCTGCAATTGGGCATTACTGCACCTACAAAACAGATATTTGCAAGCCAGACACTCAGAGAGCTCCATATATGACATGAATACACAGATACATTCAGAACTCTTGTATGAGCCACTTTCAAAGTAATAATTCACTCCATGGAGACCTAGATGTTTCCACTGATTGGAAAATGTATGGCTATAAAGTAAATGGACATGGAATATATGAAACTGTATTGTATTAAATTCCTAAATATGTGCTAAAACAATGAGGATACATAAGTTGTGACCCTTTCTTAAGAGAGAAGTGTCTTTTGATATGAACCTGTAGTCATGAGCACAGTATAAATGATTCTGGAATCTAACAGGATACAGGCTTTCAAAGTGTCGGAACACTGACCCAACCAATATTCATAACATTCCGAATACAGGTGATGTCAGAAAGAAACTCAAGTGAAATTTAGTGTCCATCAGGTGATATACAGGCAGTGCTGCCACACAGAAATGTGCAATTTTCATTCACAGGGAGCTGCTTCATATGTATTTTTTCATTGACTCATGAAAAGCATATTGGCAAGCCCAAGGGATTTTTAGTCTTTCATGTGTAGAACAAAGACTTTGATTTCCTCTGAAGAGAGTATTTTGCCTTACACTGACATTAGCCAACAAAGGATATTGTTTTTCTTTCATAAGGATTCATTACAAGTATTTGCATTCACAAATATTTGCAGTTGAAATATTTCTGCCTTATGCTACAAGCTACAGTGCTATAAATCCTCATGGAACCTTGGCACTGCCAAGAAGAGTTCCAACAAATCTGACCAGAAGCCATGAGATTCAACAAATCCAAGTGCAAGGTGGTGGAATTGGGTCAAGGCAAGTGCAGATATTAGTACAAGCTGCGGGATGTAAGGATGAAGCACAGCCCTGATGAAAAAGACCTGGGTATACTGGTGGATGGCAAGATGGACATGGTCCAGTAATGTGCCCTCATGGTCCAGAAAGCCAACCATATCCTGGGCTGTATCTAAAGAAGCATGACCAGCAGGTCAAAGGAGGTGACCCTGCCCATCTTCTCTGCACTGGTGATACCTCTCCTGAAATACTGAGTCCAGATGTGGAGTGCTCAGTACAGGAGAGACATGGACCTGTTGAATCACATCCAGAGCAGGGCTACAGAAATGATGCAAGGAACGGAACAGCTCCCCTATGAAGACAGGCTGAAAGAGCTGAGGCCGTTCAGACTGGTTGTTCAGAAGGCTCTGGGGAGACCTGACAAGTGACTTTGTGATATCTAAAGGTAGGCTATCAGAAAGAAGGGGACAGACTCTTTGACAGGGTTGTGATAGGACAAGGAGAAATGGTTTCAAAACTTCAGAAGAGTTTTAGATTGGATATAGGGAAAAAGTTTTTTACAATAAGGTTATTAGAACATAGGAAATGAATGCCCCATTCTTGGAGACACTCAAGGTCAGGCTGGATGGGGCTCTGAGCAACCTGATCTAGCAGTAGCTGTTCCTGTTCATTGCACGGGAGTTAGACTGGCTGCCATTTAAGGGTCCCTTCAAACTCAAACAATTCTATGATTCTATAATTCTGAACTCCTGTTTTCTCTGTCTGTCCTCATAATGTGTCCCACCATGTTCGGTGAATGAAGAGGGGAGATTTGGATTTGATTTTAGAAGGAAATTTATCATTCGGAGAGCTGTGAGGCTGCACAAAGTAGTTGTGGATGCCCCATCCCTGGAGATGCTCAAGGCCAGGTTGGATAGGGCCCTGCGAATCTAATCTGGTGGTTTTATAGAATCAGAATAATTTAGGCTTGAAAAGACATCTAAGATCCTCAAGTTAACTGTTAATGTGAGCTATGTCACTGAGCACCACACTCACATGTAAGTAAGTATTTTTCTAAATAAATTGGTCTCTAACAGAAATTTCTGGAACTTCTAAGAACAGGAACTCATCAGTGTAACAAACAATACCAAGAAAAAGGTATAACAGGGCTATGTGTTTCAATCACTCTGGCATACATAACCTTCCCACACTTGTCAAATCAGGTAGCTCTGCAAGCTCCAGGGAAGTCTAACACGTCCAAAAAACTGATGCACACTACCACAAGTCAGAACTTTGTAAAAATCACTAGGGGATAGGTGGAGGAGGAACATCTAGAGGAAAAATCACTGTTCACAGTTTTCAGAGTTTAGAAACTGTCATAATATTGGGGTTCATTAAAGGATTTCTGATCCAAATAATATTATTGAGGTATTAGAATTCCATCAGGAAAAATAACTTGGAATTGACTAAATTAATTATCTTGAAAAGACCAAAATAAAAATGAATTGTTTCAAAATTCAAAATGTGGGGTTTTATTGAAAAGGAAAACCTGTTGGGGAGGCAGGGAGGAAGTGTGGCAGGAGTAGTTGATTTGGTAGACTTTGTTTGAGGCATTCAAGGCCAGGCTGGACATGGGTCTGGGCAGCCTGGTCTGATGGTTGGTGACACTGCACATAGCAGGGGGGTTGAAACTAGAAGATCATTGTGGTCCTTTTCAATCCAGGACTTTCTATGATTCTGTGATTCCATGAAAATTCTACTTTTTGTCCCAACATTGAATCTCTAGGTCTCATCACAAAAATGAATGAAATTGAAACCTGTCGTCTAAGTCCAGAAAATCTCCCCTGGCATCTGTCAAGTTAGACCAGATATCTACTATTTTCATCTTAAAAATAGAAAGCAGAGCTCTGAAATGTTCTCTGTGGTATAGGCGTATGTCCAAAAAGCAAAGAACTGCATCGATTAAGAATGTGCCCTCTGAGCCACCAGCATGCAAAACTGTTCCAGTTGGGCATTGAGACTCCAGGGCTGTACAAGGCAATTTATTATCAGTCCTCATGAGACCTTGCCAAGCACCTTTCCATCACTGAATGACATGGAAGCCAAGTTTATTGGTGGTCTTGTTTATCAGATATCTTCTCCTCTCAGATGACAATAACTCCTGAGGTTCTATCAGCATACAGTAGGGATTTCAAGATTAGACCATCATTTGGGAAGAGGGAAGCAGATGAAGTGTTGAGAGCTTGAAGTAAAAGCAGGTGAAAAAGAAACACTGAATTTCAGCCGTTTTTAGCAAGTCTATTTATACCTCATCATATCCTTTGAAAACATAAAATTCTAGTCCTAATTTATTAATGGAATGTGCCAGCACCAAGTTATTTTTAAATTTAGAATATAAATGGCCTTCATGAACTAGAGCGAGCATCTGACATGAGTCTCAGAGCTAGTGTGAAATTTACTTTTAAATTGCTGCTGCCTTTCCAAAAATTATGCACCGTGAGCATGTGGCTTCACTCGTGTTAGCTTTTTCTTTAATTAGAAAACAGAACCGCAGGAAGTGGCACATAAGAAGGATCTTGCCCTTGCTTGGATGTAAATAATCCTCTGAGCTTATTTCAGCTGCTGCTTCCTACATTAATTCAGCTCACCAAAGGAATGCAAACCTGAAAAAAAAAAAAAACCAGAAAATTCCAGATTTTTGTAAAAGCACAAAAGGCAAACGTTATTTTTCTTCTTTGTGTTGTTTTCCCCACCCATTACCATCCCTTTCCCTCTTTTATAGAAAACAGGATGTGAAGATAAAGAAAACTGAAATAAAGAAATTTTGATTTCTTGAGCTCCTGGGGATTTTCATTCTCAATATTAAGTGGAAGAAAAAAGGATATTCTTTGTAGAAGTGTTCCTCAAAAGAACCTCACATCCCAGTGTTCATCCAGTCTAAATCATTTGAACTTATACACTGTTGTATTTTCCAACAGCTGTCCTCATCAGAGCTTTATAAACCCATTAGAGGCATGCATTTGAGTGTTTTAGGGAAAGACTAGATGTAGTAAATGATTTCCCATAAATAATTTACTTGATGACTTCAAAATCCTCAGTCTTCCTGTAAGAAGTGCCAGTCATGGAGGAATGCTGGTAAGAGATAGCAGCTCTGTTCCTCAGTTCCACCACCTGACCAAGAGAAACTGTTATGGTTGCTTCTGGGACATGTTCCTCTGCTCTCTGAGTTAGCGGGAATTTTCCCAATAATTGAACTGGAACTGAATGAGATCCAGATCTTTCTTGTTATTTTTGCCTTCTGGGAATGAAAGGGAGAACTTCAGTGTCTTACAAAAATTATTCTTAAGCATGAATCAGATTTGGGACAAAAAATATGGCTATCAGGAGTCTGGTCCTCAAAGAAACTGTGCCATTATAAATAGGAAGGGTCCTCTGAAATAGTGCCTCCTATTTTATCATGTTGGCCCACAGTGTCAGAGGCAGATGTTGGTGATATGACTGTAGAGGCTGAACCTTCTTACCGGTATCCCATTAGATGTTACTGCCATGTGACAGATGGCAGCAGGGGGGCAGTCTGATAGAATGAAGTCTGACACTGAAGTGCTTATGAAGCAAAGGTGCGTCACTGAGTTCCTCCATGAGGAAAAAATAGCTCCTATCGACATTCATCGACCCTTGCTGAATGTTTCTGGAGACCAATCAGTGGATGTGAGCACAGCAAGGCGATGGGTGGTGCATTGCAGCAGTGGCAAGAGCGATGTGAAAAATAAGCCGTATTTCAGACCTGCACAGTTGTCACACAACAAATTGAGGAGAGTCTTGATCAGCTCATTGGCTAAGGGTGGTTACTATGATGAAAGATAGTGTTCTGTAGCAGTGTTATTGTGCTCTCCTTATCTATGGTAGTTTCCAGGGAAACAAATAGGAGGCATTATTTTTGGAGTGAGCTACATAAAAAAGATCTACAGCACTAAACAACCTATTGAAGGTTTTGCAAAGGTTAAGTAAATGCATTTTATATTGAGCTTTACTCTTTCTTCATACTTCCAGGTTAGTAGACATAGATTTGTTTTAAAATGGATGAAAGAATTCCATCAGTTTTCATCAATTTTAAGATTAAAAAATAATGAATTATGAATTTTTTGTTTTCTTGAAATACTTGAAATCCTCTAAAACTCTGGCAATAGAAAACCTACCTACGTTTTAACATATTAAACATGCAATTGAAACTTGACCACACATAGTGAGTGTGTGTCATACTCTGAATGTTTTTTGCAAATTGAACACAGTGTTTCTATGCAGTCTGTAGTTTTTAAATGAAAAAATTCCTGCCGTGCTTTTTCTCTGTGCTCTCTGTAAATTAATCATCTGCAGTGTCTTTGCATTGGTTTTGAGGAAGGAAACTCAGATGAGTCTTTTTATTTACCTTTGCCACTGCAATTTAAAACAGGTTCAAATAATAATTAAAATTAAATGTTGTAACTGCATACTGGTATGTGGGCAATTTATTTATCACTCTAAACAGTGAATGTGCTTAAATTATCTCACCTCACTTCCTGATAAACAATCAATGAACTTTATTTAACAGCTTCATCTCCAGTGCTAATTGTATCCATTTAAATGAAATTATTCTGATTGTTATTCCATGGAGTGATCTGGTGAGATGAGACTTCCGAAGAGATATTATTGATCTGGGGCAGCCAAGCACCATCCATTATGGCCATGAAGACAGGAATTAAATATAAATAGTGGGCTATTATTTTGCGGACGTCTTTGTGGACAAATAGGATAGCAGAAGCAGGATAATTATAAATTTGCACTAATTTGTCTTCTTGATTTATAGGTACATGATTCCTGAAAATAAAATGAGGGCTACAAAGTAATCAGGTGAAGTTTGTAATAAATATAACTTCATCCTTCCTTCAGCAAAAAAATGACAGACAAATCATGTATTGTCAGATTTTAAAAGGTGTTTAGATGGTTAAGAATCACTCTGGCACCTGATGAAATTTAGAACAATGCCTAAAATAATTTTTGGACAGTTAGATAGAATTTAGGAAGCAAGCTAAAAAAAAAAAAACAAACAATAAAAATGAAAAATCTTTCATTTTTCCTGAATACATCTGCTGTGCTGAAAGAAACTATAGGAAAACCATTTTTTTTTATGTTGGAAAAAAAGACATGAGATTTTTGCTATATTCTTGAGGTTGTGATGCATGTAGGTCACTCCAAAAACAATACAACATGTAATGGTATATTGGTGCACAGGTTTAACCTCTACTGCCATACCACCACCATCTGCCTCTGACATCATGGACCAACATTAACAAAACAAGATGCATTATTTTCAGATCAACTCATGTAGTACCCAGAAGTATAAGTTTTTATAGCACATCTTAAATTCCAAGCGAGAAGAACAGAGTTGAGAGTCTCATTAATTGATAGCAAACTAGATGGGACAGTTCAGAAAACAAGAAGAGGAAGGGAATGTGTGATGAACACTGTTTGTAGTGGTCATGATAAAACCCCAGCTGGACAGAAAAAAATCTGGGGGGTGCATAGCACCCTAAAGATCCTAGGCAGTCCAAAGAGGGAGAAAAATAAAGAAAAAGAGGTGGTTCTGACCTAATATTATATACCAACGGCACCAACATTTGAGAAGCAATGACCCAGCAGCAAGTATGATCTCATTTTGCATTAGATGCAGAGTCAATTTGACTCACTTTAATGGAGTACTGTGTTTTGTACTGATTAGTTAACATGCAATAGCTATTCACCCTTCCACTCTCGTTGCAGGGACTCCATTGCCCATCCCCTTCATAGGGCCAGCTGTGCACTACCAATCATCTAATGGGATGATGCACAACAATTCAGCCTCTTTTGTCAAAAATAAGGTAGTAAACACAACCTGGCCATCAAGAAGGGCCAGCTTACCCGCTTCTCAGGTATGAGTCACCACATACTGCTTTATTCCATCATTTTTCTTCAAACTATACCCCAATATAAAAATGTGTAGTGTTCATAGGACCAGAAAAAGACAGACAAGTAATGTGGTGCCTCACACTGTGTTCCCAGGCAGTTTCCTTAATCTGTATTAGTAGCTACTGAACATGTTGCTTCATACTGCTATGAGCAATATGTGAGCTCAAAAGTCCATCCATCTTTAGGCTATATATTAACTAACAATTGTAATTTTCTGGATGCTCTTGAGGTACTGAAGTTTTTGTTTTGTTTTTGAAGTTTTGTTTCCAGATGGCTAGAGAAAGATGGGATGACTGAGATTTAGATCTCAGTCCTCCAAAGGGAACACCTGTTATGGTCATGATTTGTCTCTAATGACCAATATATCCTGGTCTGGGCAGCCAGATCTTTTCCAAGTGTCCTGTGGGCTGCTAGGCAGAATAGTCACTCTATAGATGCACGAGTGCTCTCTAGGCTGTCAAAGCATTTCAATTCACTGTGAGATAATGCCTTAAAGCTAAGTCCAAAACCTGACAAAAGCGAGGTGTGCAAAATTGTCAGGAGTGTTGAGACAGTCCTTTCAGTACAACCAGAGCTAAAACCTATGTTATCTGCAGACTTATACCTTTGAAAATATTAGAGATCTGTGTGAACACTTTTGGTACTTATTAGTTGATAAGAATTTAGAGAATCTAAATTTAAGGATGAAGTCCTTTTGTATATTTGATTTTGTATATTACTTTTGTAATATACATTTTCTTTACACTGCCTCTATCCCATCTTCAAGATCAGGATCATGTGTTCTGTAGAGACTCAACCTACAATCACAGCTTGTTCGTAACTCACCTTTTGCATGGCTGTGTAGTCCTAAACATAGGAGTTGGAGTATATCAGGCTAAGGAAGACTAGAGAAGGAGTTGGACTCGATCCTTGTGGGTCTCTTACAGCTCAGGATGGCTCTATGATTCTGTAATACAAAGTCAGGTATATTTAAAAGTTTAGATTGGTTATTCATGGGCTGTATGCAAATTGCCTATGAAAAGAGTACTTGTCTGAAAAGCAGGAGGAAAGTAGGACTTGCTGTGCTTTCAAGTATCTGGGAGACTTCTTTCAGAATCATGTAAGTGATAGTAGAAACTTCTCATGAAAGTAGCTATCACGCTTTGTCTTTTAGAATTAGATGAAAATCAAACTTTTGCAAAATTATTGCAGTAGAAAGATCAGCAAATACCTCCTCAACATAAAAGAGAAAATTCTTTTGTTGGTGCAAAGCTCCATGCAACTTTCCACCTTAATAGTAATTAATCTTGAAAGAATTATCTTTGACTGATTTTAACTGCATCGTCAGACCATGAACCAAAACACAAAGATCCAATCAAATTCACTGGATTTTTTAAAAGGGAACTGCTGAAGGAATTTGGCATTAATCTGCATTTTTCCTCATGAAAATAATCCCAATAGTAAAAGACAATGCCTATTAACTAGGATCACTGTACTAGAAATCTGACGCCAGACAGGTGAATCCCTGGATATTGTAGGCAACCAATAAGCAGAGGTCCTGGTACACCTCTCCAACACCAGATTCATCCAAGAATGAAAGAAAGATCATTTCAAGATTTTCTTTAACTTAAGCATTGCATGTTTCCATTCTCAGATGTATTTCAAACCTATTCTTAAAAAATAAAAATAATAATTAAAAAAAAAAAAAAGTCTACTGAAAATCCCTCCTTTTTTAAGTGATAAAAATGACCAGCTAATGTCAATGAATGTTTGTGCAGAATCTGAAAGAATACAAACAGAAAGCACAAGCTAGTTATTCTTTTGAAGACAAAATTCTGCTATTTACTCTGTATCTTGAGACACATCATGAAAACCTTCTGTCAGATATAAGGAATATAAGGACAAAATAACTATTATAGAGTGGCTATTCATTGCATAATATCTGCACAGCTTGATGTCCAATTCTGCTTCCCTTTGATGCTGATGTCATATTTTGGCATCAAGGCTCAAGATTAACTTGATTTTGATAGTTTGCAAGGAATCCAGGGAAACTGCTACACTCTATTTGAATGGGAGTGAATAGGAGTAGGGGATGGAAAACAACTGAAGTTGTTTTTGTTTTTGTTTTCCTTGGTCTGGATACTTCAAATGAAGCAGTAAAATTTTCTAGTCTGTCTTATGAGTAGACACAGGTCTTACACAGTAGAACCAATACCATTCCACTATCAAGGAATGGTAAGTATGATATCAAACAGTGATTTTTCTTATATCCCAAGCATAAACACAGTGACAGCATCTTGTACAGTGAAAAGAACTTTGGACGAAACGAACCTGTGGATCTCAACCCACTTGTTATTTGAATGATGGACTTAATGGGACATAATAGGCAGGACTCCTAGAATCAATCATAAAGTCGTTGAAGGTTGAAAAAACCACCAAATCATCTAATCCCATCACCAGCCCATCCCCACCATACCTACTAACCATGTCCCTCAGTGCCACATCTCTACGTTTCTTGAACACTTCTGGTGGTGGTGAATCCATCACCTCCCTGGACAAATTGTGCCACTGCCTCACCACTCTGAGAATAAATTTCTCCTAACATCCAACCTGAACCTCCTCTGATGCAACTCAAAGCTGTTCTCTCTCATCCTGCCTGGGTCACAAGGGCCAAGCAGCAAGACATTCACGAGATGTTGCTCACTTGGGGCAGGAACTGAAAACAGTTCTGAAGGTTTAGAAGTTGTTTATGGAGTTGACAGTCTGCTGAAACTGTCATGTATAGAGAGCAATACAGAAAGTTTGTATACACAAAAGATGTATCAGCGAATAGCTTTGATTTATATATAAGTTTATGCACTGAAATATTGCTGCAGGGCCTGGAAGAGAAGGATCTGTCACAGGGCTCCTTACTGCACAACTGGTACCATACAGGCAGAAAAGCTTCCCTCACAGTTATCACAAGAAGCCTTGGAACCAGCACACATCTGTAATTGTTCTAGCCAAAATTTGCTTTTAATGAAGAAATGAAATACTAAATATTCTTCTCTTGCACTGAACAATTTGCCAAGCATCAGCCTTGTGAGAACTATTATAACAAAAAATTATTCATTTCTGAGAGCTGTAGTTTTATAATGGATAGAATGAGTCACTCTTTAGTAGTGCAGAAAGACAGAACTCCACTCTAATCGCAGATTCCCATCTGGATCATTTATTTGCGAACTTATCTTAAAATATGAAGCCATTTCAGATGCTTTTTTTTTCCCTGCCACATTTTACCCATGCTCCCTCCCTTCTCTTTTGCCAATATTTCCCACTCTTTTTTTCACTCAGTTGGACAGCCTTTGCATTTTATTTATATTCTAGCATTTCCCCGTAACAAAGTATTAAGAGATTTACAACAAATTAACTTTTTATTAACAACGGAAACAGTGTGTAAATTCATTTTCTCAGGATACTCATAATAGGTCTTAGGTAGGGTCATGTAATTGCAAGAAAAATGAGAAATAAAATGTAAATTAGAAAAAGAAAAAATAATTCTATTGTGTTTCCAATGTAAACTTTGTTGACAGATGTCAATGAGCACTGGAATTTGTTTAGTTAGAGCCTAACATGGAGATCAGTTGTATTCAGATGGCAGTTTGTGAGTGAATATGCAATAATAAGGGTAACACTTAAAACTAAACTACATGCTTACCCTCTAATGATCTATTACAAAAATGACAATGGTATTGTGGTAACTCAAACACAAGTGTTAGTGTGCAAACAAACAAAACAAAAATGTTTAGCCAGAAGCCTCTTCTCTGTGTGGCACTTGGGTTAGATCAGACGAATCGGGTGGGGGGGGGGGGGGGGGGGGGCATTGTGGTAATATCGGTATTTGTGTGGTCAAAGGTGCTTCTTTACTGAGAGTTTTGAATGAGCACAAACACAACTGATGAATACATAAACTCATATGAATGGTGATCTCTGAATGATTAGCCTCAGCCAGGCATCGTGGCATAATTCAGCTGACATTAAGCATCTCGTTCACTAGCTTCATGAACAGAGAATCTACCTCTGTTTAACAGCTAAATAACTAAAAAGGAGCTATTAAGAAGTCATTTCTCAAATTAAATAACTCAATTAGCAATCAGTCAGCACGCTAAACTGCTTTGTCACACTAGGAAAAAGATACTGAATTTTACAGGACAGGGAAACGGAGAAACTTGAGCTCCATTTACTCTTTCGTTGTTTCACATGATTCTGCTTACTGTAGAGTGTAGGCCTTATGTACATGCACCACCGCTAATGCAAACAACAAAATAAGAAAAGTATAGAATGTGTTTAACTTGAAAAACTACATGATGAAGTTTACTGGAAACACAATTTTGCCCTAAGCTGATGTTGCCAGATGGTTTCCAGGCACCTACCTGTACTGTGTTTCCCCAGAAGTTCCCCCAAAGCTGTGGTCCTGATCTGCTCTCAGACCTGCAAAGCAAGGGGGTTATGGAAAACCAGATGTCCTCACAAATGGCCCTGCTAGTGCTTCTCAGTGCATTGCACAAGATTCCATTTCTGATATCCACAAAAGTTAAAATATTTCTTATTTGTTTTTTTCATGGTTGAGAAAGGTTTGAGAGGTGGGAGATTCAATTGCTCAGTTGCATAAGTACTTGGACTCTTTGGCTGTTTGACCATCACACACAGTTGTATAATGGACAGATATTATGCCTATAGGTAATAGGCATTGCTTTGTGTTAGCCAGCTGTCTCCTTGCACTGCAACTGTAGATGACCCAAATCCCATTTTAAAATGATGTGCTATGAGGGCAAGCGCACTATTGAGAAATGTGCATTCAGGTGACTGGATAACAAGGGTTTTATAAACACGAATACATGCAGGTGTAAATTTCTGAATATTTATTTCCTTTTACTTAGATGTCTGTGGGGTAGAAAGGAGGTAGAAACAATAGTAGAAGTTAGCATTTGTGATCATACAGAAAACCCACATGCCCCCTAATCTGCAAGAAATCTTGAAAGAAGTCAGTGCACTCAAAGTGCTCCAAAGAACAGAATATTCCCATCTTATCAAATATCTCCTAGCATCAAGCCTTTTGTTAGCAATATTAAATTATTATGCTGTGAGAAGGAAAATCTTCCCTCTCGTCTCTCACAACAACTGAGAAGTTAAGAAGGCAAAATCTGAAGTAGAAAGCCAGCTTTCTCCAAAGAGAAGTTACACCTTGATCCTTTGTGAATCTTGCTGGTAATTCTGCTCTTCAGGGTTCATAAGTGGAAAAGATGTGAGCAGTGAAAGAACTACATTTCCAAATGATGCAAGTTTATGTTTTCCAAATAGTCATAAATTAGCATAACTTAAAG
The DNA here is from genome assembly GCA_035772895.1 of Perdix hodgsoniae. Lineage (NCBI taxonomy): Eukaryota > Metazoa > Chordata > Aves > Galliformes > Phasianidae > Perdix > Perdix hodgsoniae. The sequence goes on along the minus strand of JAPSGF010000018.1, from coordinate 1,618,922 downwards.
AATGTTCTCATGATACTAGGTTACTTGGCAATAAAATGTCAAATTAAATTCAGTGTCAATAAATGCAGAGTAATGCACACTGGAAGAAAAAGTCCATGCATAAAAGAAATGATAGACTCTAAGCTTGCTATAACCACTTGGGGAAGGATGTTGGAGTCAGTTTGGACAGTTATCAGAGAACACTAACATAGTGCTCAACAACAGACACATTGAATGATATTAATTGTTAGGAAGGGTAGAGAGCATAGTTAAAAACATCATGGTTCTGCTATGTAAATCCCTGATGTAGGCACGTATGTGGACCTGGGATATAGTTGTAGCTGTTCCTTTCTCAAGATGCAACCAACCCAGAAAAGGTACACCAAGGGCAACAAAGTTAATTATACCGACACAGAAGAAACTAAATAGACAAGACCTGCTCACATTCAAGAGCTGATGGGTGTGTGACAAGATTACCATGCATAGGAGGTCAGGGAGCAGCAGGAAGAGCTTATCCCAAGGGGCATCCAGGAGCATATTCCAATTCAGCCACTGGCCAACAGATATTCTCCCTGTCACAAAGACAGGTCCATGGGCAAGCAAAAAAATCAAGTCAAGAAGGCCAGAAACACCATACCCACATAGAACATAGTTTATTCAAGGACCAAGCAGCAGGGCCAAAATAGGACTCCTGGGTCAGAGGGTGAGGGTGGCTGGGCCATTCAGATGATGGTTCTTCATTTCATCTCTTGCTACTGATGGAGAAAAAGGGTACCATGGTACGGGCATGTGCTCAGCCTTGGAGCTTATTAGGGAATGCTCTGATTTTAATTATCTTTGTAAATGAATCAGCAAAGAAAATGCACAGTTTTACATCCCAAACTTGTGTTAATATACTATCTCAATGATTTGTGATTCATTCCTGTCCTGCTCTATTTGAGCAAAGGATAAAAATAAGCTGCCACTACTTAGCCTTCTTTGTGAAACTAAAATCAATATTTTTAACTTAAAAAAAAGACTAATAAGGCTTAATGAAAAATAAAAAGACCAAAAGTTAAGTAGTGAATTCAAATAGCTCACTATGTTTTTTTTAAATACACATTTATTCCATAACTATGAGTTAGCCATCATTTGTATGAAACCAGAGCAGCTGGAAAATGCTTTCCCCTTTCCTTGCATGTTGTTGACCCTGACAGAGGTCCTATTTACTGTGAGTTAAATGTTGCTACATTTGAGAATACAGCTGTTATTGTTTTCAAATTTATAGACATACCTAGAGGCAATTGTAAACCATATGAGTGACTGCCATAATCCATCCTGAAATGACTGGCAGCCTTTCACAAACATACTCATATGCAAATAAGAATCCTAACATGAACAAATGAACAACTGTGGGGATACCAGAAGATATTCAGAACAGATATTCGTCTGAATTTTTTCTAGAAAATTTTAGCCGGAAAATAGTAGTGGAAGTGCTGAGCACCACGACAGAGATTGCAAAACAGGATTACAGTAGGATCTGCCCAGGAGAGGGCTGAGAATGGCTGGGTACCCAAGGGCTTGGGAGCCAGAAGGAAGGAAGAGCCTGGAGACCTCCTGGGCAGAGGGTTAAGAATTAAGAAATATTCATAATTTAATCATGTTTCACCTTAAAAGAAACAAACCCATGAAAACATGTTCTGAAGAGTCCCAACTGTGTAACTCTTACATCTTTAACGCAGTTTTTGTTAAGTGCGATTTCCTGAGCTTGCCTCATAGACCTAGACATTGCGTTCAGTCTCCTGACTAAACCCAGAAAGACAGGGTTTAGCTGAATTTTAAATAAAAATTGAGGTAAATTCTTGTCTAAGTGGTTTTGGGGGAAAGAAGGAATAATGAAATGGGATAAACAGTGTTAACCCATCCATACAAATTTCAATTAATAGGTAAAGATTACAGCAAACTGGAGTTTCTTTGAAATAGTGAACCATACAGACTGGTCTCAGAGGATCAGGGTGAGGAAATCTCTTTTCTGCTGATGTAGAGCTTCCAAGGTGGTGGGGCTGCTTGCAGCATTCCAGTTGCTGGATGATGGGAGGAAGGGAAGCAGAGTAGGAAAGCATCTCCCATCCAAAGCCATCCACCAGCTTCTCTGTTAGTGATCCTTGGCAGCTTGTGATGAGTTCAATCAACTCCCCCCAGCCAAGCACAGGTAGGAGGTAGGACTAGACTATATGACACATTGTAGGACTATGAAAGAATGTGATTTTCATATTCCCCACTCTCTTGCACAACAAATTGGCAAGCATGGCTCTGTCAAGACTGTGCACACTATTGCATGTGAAGTAGAGGGCAATCATGCAATGGGCTCCTTCCCTTGGGGGAGATGATTTGGAATGCTGAGTCCTGCCACTGTGAAGGAGTAACAGGCATCAGTACATGCTGGGGACAACCAGCTGGAATGCTGCTTTGCAGAAAAGGACATATGGTTTCTGGTTGACAAGAAGGTAAACATGAACCAGTAGCATGCTCTCATGGCAAAAAAAAAAAAGGCCAGTGCCATCCTTGGTGACATAAGGAAGAACATCATCAGAAGATGGAAAAAGGTGATCTTTCCTCTCTACTTAGTACTGGGAAGCTATCAGAAAAAAAAAAAAAAGGAACAGACTCTTTACCAGGGTCTGCTGTGACAGGACAAGGGCAAATGCTTTTATACTAAAAGAGAGGAGATTTAGATTGAATATAAGGAAAAGAAGGATAGTGAAGCACTGGAACAGGTTTCCCAGAGAAGTAGTGGGTGTCCCATCCCTGGAGATATTCAAGATCAGGCTGGACCAGTCTCTAAGCAACCTGGTCTAGTTGTAGATGTCCCTGTTCATGACATTGTAGTTGGACCAGATGACCTTTAAGGGTCTATTCCAACTCAAACAATTCTGTGATTCCACTGG
>JAPSGF010000018.1:1507355-1615916 GCA_035772895.1 Perdix hodgsoniae | reverse complement strand
AAGGGAAGGGAAGGGAAGGGAAGGGAAGGGAAGGGAAGGGAAGGGAAGGGAAGGATGAGATTCTTTCCCAAAGATGGGCATGATGCCAAATAATGCCATGTCCACTTATAATGCACATCCATGTATAATGTATGTTCATGTATAATACATGCCCTGCCTTTCATGACCCTGCCTTCAGAGAGAGATGACTCCCTGTTTAGGACAAAAAAAAACCTGGAACAGATGTCCCCCTGTCTCCATCCTACTGTACAGGCTGGATCCTAAGCATTCCCAAGGTCTTGTTTCCACTGTGGGGAAGAGGGAAGTTATCATCAGCTGGTCTATGGGCATCTCAAAATGTCTGGTACTCTTCTAAAGTTAAAAGAAAAAAAAAGAAAAAAAATAAGAAAGAAAAAAAAAAAAAAGTGTGTGATATTCTGGCTTTGTTTATCACTTCTAGTCTCTAAGCTGTCAGAAGTCAAAATCTCATCTCTGCAGCAAGTCTAAAGGCCATCCCGTGATAGCCAGTGGATTTAATTTGTTTGATGGTAGAGTCTTCTGAGCTGGGTTTTAATTAACAGTTGGTTTTCCTCCAATGCAAAAAACAAAGTATGCATGTCCTGCAGCACAGAAAGGAGACGTGCAGACATCTTGGCAGGTATACTGACTTGTCTGTTTCCCTCAAATGGTGCCATAATCTTGTTTGTTCATGTGGAAATCTACAAAAGCACAAATATAAATGGAATGTTCTTGTGATGTAAAGAGGAAAAGATTTAAAAAAAAAAAAAAAAAAAAAAAAAAAACCACCTGCAGACCAAGAATTTAAGGACTCCATTTGTTTCTTCAGTATTGCTGTATACAGTAATCTTGACACCAGCCAAATATTATTAAGCACAAATTATCCTGTGACTTCTCTAAACAACATGTTCAACAATGGTCAAATAATGCCCAAAAAAGCCACATTGTAAATAATGTATTGATCCACTGATGGACAAACAATTATCTGGTACATTGCTAGATAATGTTTCATCCAGCTACATAACTGTTAGACTAATGAATATGATAGCTCATATATAATTTCATCAAAGAAATGACTAATTTCCCAGATATAAATAAATAATTCAGCTAGATGTGTTTATTTACAGTCATTTGTTAGCTAATATAAATATTTTCTTAAGATCCAAGATCCTTTTACTGCATTTGAACAGAGGCTTTTTAAAGAGTTTGAATCTTACTTGCCAACTTATTTTTACGGGAAAAGGGATGACCGCAGATTACAAATGTACCTACTTGCTCATGTATTTCCATAAATTCAGGCATAAAAAATCAGCTCACTACTTTTCCCATCAAGAAGTCTGCACAAAGCTCTGTAACAATTGCAGCGTCAGTGGATAAGTATCTGAATTTGAATCACAGAATAACACAATCACAGAATCATAGGGGTTAGAAGGGATCTCTGGAGATCATCCAGTCTGACCTCCCGCTAAAGCAGGCTCCCTACAATAACTTGCACAGGAAAGCATCCAGGTGTGTCTTTAATCTCCAGAGAAGGAGACTCCACATCCTCTCTGGTTGTTCCAGTGCTCTGTCACTCTCAAAGTGACAAAGTTTATCCTCATGTATGGAACTTCCTATGTTCCAGTTTGTGCCTGTTGCCTCTTGTTCTGTCACAGGGCACCACTGAAAAGAACCTGGCCTACTTGACTTCCACCCATTAGATATTTATAAGGTCTGATAAGGTCTCACCTCAGTCTTCTCTTCTCTGGGCTGAACAGCCTCAGGTCTCTCAGCCTTTCCTCGTAAGGGAGATGCTCCAGGCCTCTCAACATCTGGACACAGCACTCCAGATGTGGCCGCAGCAAGGCAGAGCAGAGGGAGAAGATCACTTCCCTCAACCTGCTGACCTTCAACTAGACTTTATACTGCTGATCACAGCTCTCTGATCTCTGCCAGTCAGCCAGTTCTCAGTCTACCTCACCCTCCACTTGTCTATCCCTTACTTCCTAAGCTTACCAATGATGATGGTATGGGAGACAGTTGTAAAGGATCACAATCCTATTATTGCCTTGTTTCTTTCATGTAGAATTTGGAACTCCACTGTTTCATGGTTGCTAAGTCTAAAGCTGCCCCTACCCCTTCACACTCCCAGCTGGTCCATCCTTGTTTGTATGAACAAAGTGCTGCAAGACACCTCTGCTCATTGGCTCCTCTCCACCTGCGTCAGAAAGTTATCATCTATGCACTGCAGGAATCTCCTGGGCTGTGAGTGCCTGGCAGTGCTGTTTTTCCATCAAACATCAGAGTTCTGAAAATTTCTGTGAGAACCAGTTCTTGTGAAGCTGTTTTCAGCTGTTGATAGAAAGCTTAATCAACTTCCATCTCCTGATCAGGTACCCTATAGTAAACACTCACAATGGTGTCACCCATATTAGCCTGCCCCTTAATTCTCACTCATTCATCATTCATCCCTAGGCATAGCTCAACACATTCCTGTTGTTCTCTCACATTAAGAGCAACTCCATCACCTCACCTTGCCGGTTTCTCTTTCTTTAAATTGACATAGCTGTCCATGAGAGCATTCCAGTCATGTAAGTTGTCCCACCATGTCTGCATGGTCATAATGAGACCATGGCCCTGCAACCACACAAAGTTCTCTAATTCTTCCTGTTTATTCCTCATGCTGCATGCATTGGTATACAGGCACTTCAGATAAGAAAAGGGAGCAGAGGATGCAGGTTTTCCTATAGGGATTCAAGAGGATCTTCCATATCTATACACACTCTTGGGGTGGCTGACCTGGCTCATGTCTCAGGAAGCAGTTGAAGAATATTTGTCACTGTTCTGATTGGCCTGTCTTATTTCCCAGTCAGTTGCAATTGCATGAGCACTGCCATTTTGGACCCCACCCTCAAGTCTTTCAGTTGAAAGCCCACCTCACTAGTTTGGCCAGTCTGCTTTCAAAGATTGCCTTGCCTGCTCTAGACTGGTGGATCCCATCCCTCTTCAACAGGTTATATCTTCACAGAAAGTCCCATTGTCATAAAAACCAAAGCCTTGTGCTGAGACCAGCCACACAGCCAGGAACTGGTATGCATTATACATCTTCTTCTCCCTTTCCTCCAACTGCCAAAATTGAAGAGAAAATCACTCAGTTCTTTGTTTGCACTCCCAGGTGGTGTTTTTTTTCATTTTTGATGGTGTTCCAGCTTCCGCTGTTGTTCATGCCCACGTGGAAGAGCAATAGTGGATAGTAGTCTGTGCTCTTGACAAACTGTGGCTCTCTCCTGGCAAAGTCTCAGGTCTTGTCCCCCAGGAGGCAGCAAACCTCTCAAGACTCCCTGACAGGCTGGCAGAGGGCACCTCAGTGCCTTTTAACAAAGAGTCACCCACTACAAGTCCACAGTGTTTCTTTTTATGATATTCCCTGCAGGCTGCCAGCATGGTTTCTTCTTGTGGGTCTTGGTTCTGGGTGTCATGGGTGTCTATAACTGTGAGAGTATCATATTTGTTTTTGGTAATGAAGCTGGAAGGCTAGTACCAAAATGGAGCTCTGCCTTTGTGAGTCACAAGTACAAATCTCTAGTTCATTTGTACATCTGCAAATATTTGTATGTCTTGAGTTTAGTGCACGGGTGCACAGTGCCTGCTACAACTTTTCCCAAAGATAGGGTTACCAAGACACACAAAACTTTTATCAAACACTTTTCACCAAAACTCCAGTTTTCGGTGCATGACACACTATTCTTGCAAAAATAAAATTCTGAAAGTGCAATATTTTACTTGTAAATAGTGCTGACGGAGTATTAATGGCAATACATTGCATTGTCCTTTTGAAACTGGTTGGGAATGAATGGGCTCAAGCCTGTTCATATTGAAGTGATACCAAGAAAGATGTGAATTCACCCCTGTGACCACATACGTGTATTATATGAACTCACAGTACATACACTTCAGTTACACACCGAAAAACATAAGAACAGGAATTTAGAAAGAGCTAAAGACCTCAAAATCGGTATTATTTTTGATTTTAAAGTAACAGGTTTCTAGCTTCCCTTTTCTATTGAAGGACTTAATTTCATTCATATCTGGGTATGTATTTCTTGATCTTTAATGTAGTCTTGGAAAAATCTACTGCTGTTTCACATCATAAAGAAGAAAATGAATAAATGCAAGTACATATATACATTTTTTCTTAACCTCATTTTCTCAATGTCTGAACTATTTTCAAAAACACTGTAAAAAAATCAATCTGAAGCAATCACCTACCATGGAAAATTTCAACATTACTTGTAAAAGGGCAGAAAAGGTATCAGAAAATGGAATAAACTATAAATAGATTTACAGAAGAGCAGATTAAGTACTTCAAAAGCAAGATTTCACACTGTTTGTTACATTTTGTCTAAGACAAAACACTTACTATAATCCCAAAGCAATGGTCATTGCAAATTGATGCACATTTTAACTAGAACAAGGCACTAGGTACCCATTAACTCATTTTATTTTAATTTAGCAGTAAAAGCTTTCATTATAGCCATTAGACAAGAGAAACCTTTGGCATTAAAGTAAAAGACAGCACATACATAGAAATAAAATAAAAATTTAATTTACAGCACAGGAACTGGTATGTTTATATTAACAGAACTTAAAAGTCAGTTAATAATTGAATGTGATGAATTCAAATGGGAAATGTATCAAAAACATTTTAAAAATCTGGGGAAAAAATCATTTTGGAGCACTGTAAATAGAAACTAACCCATGTTTTAATAAATATTTTTCCAGTCCTGACTCGAAGAAACAAAAACTCATTGCTTTCACAACCATTTGTAGTGTATTTGTGTTGTCTGTAGAATATTTATGGTGATTATTATTTTCCACATTTTCCTGTAACACTTGTGTGGCAAATAAGGAAGAAAAATATACAGATGTTTGCAAACACAATATTCCACCTGCTCTTTTCTTCAATACTTGAAATACTGCTTTTCTTGTCTTTTCTTAAATCTTACCTTTAAAAAATACATACTTTTGGAGATATTACTTTATATTTACTATTTACGGTGTCTGTTTAATAGAACAGTGAATTTGGTACACTTGGTAATATGAATGAAAACAAGAGTTAAAGCATCTAATTCATATTAGAATAGGGAAGTCTGTAATACAGTAAATTTGGAGTAGTTTAATGCAGTTATTCTACTGGATGTTCTATACATCCTTCACACAAGGAAATATGGGTAAAGGTTTTTCTTAACGGACTTAGGTACTACCTCTAAAATGCACTGTCCGCATGGTTTCTGGAGGACCCTGGGAGTGTATAAAGGTTTTAGAGCTTTCCTTGGTGCTCAGCACTGCAAAACTCAGCCTCATGCAAGCCCTGAACCAAAAGGTTTCAATCAGGTCCCTCTCAAGGAAGATTTCCATTGCTCCTTTCACATGCTGACCAGTCCAATCCCATCTTCCACTAAGAAGAAAAAGAAAGGTGAAAATGGCCATATCTCTATTCCCCTGATTCTTGTCCAACTCAAATGTCATCCTATTGGAAGGAGACGCCCGGACTGAGCACCCTCAGAGTTTTCACTTTGCTCTTGATCTTGCCAGGCCACCCAGAGCCTAGGAATGTCAGCTGTACCCAGACACCAGCACACATACAAACTCCAGATTCAAACCGTGTCTGTCTTTCATGCCCTCTTCTGTGGTCCAGCTTCAACACAGCTTTTAATTCTCCTTTCTGTGCCCCAACAGTACTTAGCAGCACGCATCGCTCCTGACCCGTAGCTTTGTCTCCTCTGCCATTCAAGTTATGCTGCTCCTACAAATAGAAGCTATGTTATGTAACTGAGAAGATATCCTGAGCTCTTCTCACCCTGACAATTTTAAGCTTTGGCTATCAAGCAGGACACACTTATTGTATGGTTCTGACATGGCAAAATCTGCTTTGAAATTCATCCTTCTATCACATCTTTCTTTGAATTTCAGCTTGCAAAGTAAATATGTGTAAAATACATATTCTAGCTGTGCCTTTTTTGAAGAGCACCAAATCCAGCCTTTTTAGCAATTACTCAGTTTGCATACAAGTAGGCTGAGCTGTCCTTCAGAGGAATCTGAATCCCATTTTCCAAGGAGAAGGGATTTACCGCATTTGTGCCATGGAATTCTCCATTTTGTAGTCAACAAATTCACCAGGACTTTGCAAACTGCTGAGGTCCACCCGCACAGAACAGCTTGCAGGACTAGGGCCTGGGCACAAACAATAGCAGTTTTCTTGGCGTGCTTGAAAGACCTTCTTGTTGGCAGATTGAGGAAGCCCACGCTTCTCCCACTGCACTGCCGTTGATCAGTGTTGGAGAAGAGCATTAATCAAACATGTGATACCATTATTTTTCCAAATTGAGGTCTCAGGTCTGTGATAAGCACTTCTCTTAACACAACATTGCACAAATATTATGTAACCACACTTCAAAACTGCAGCGTTGAGAAATTTAAATAATAATGAGTAGTTTTTGGAAGTATTGCTCCAGTCTTTCCACTTTCTAGGCAGGGAAGGCTGATCGTGGGCATACTGCTATTTGCTGCATGAGCTAATTTGTCTCTTTATCTGCTTTTGGCTCATAGCTCACTTACAACCTTGTGAGAAATGACAGAGTGTCAACATCTTGCCATTAGTGGGCCATGTGACAGACACCCAGCACAGCAGGCTGAGGGGATGCATCGGATTCCTGCAAACTCTTCTTACAACAAGGTTTTCTGACTGATGGCAGAGCCCTATGGTGCTGACAAAATACCCCTGACCCTACTTTCAAACATGCTGTATGGTTTGTAGTTTATGGGGGTATGTCCAGGACATAAGACAGAAAAACACAAGCATGCTTTTATCAAGATTCTTCTGTGACTCTTGATTGAGTTTATATAGAGAAAATTAGGCAAAAGCAGTGAAATCTTTAAAGAAAAATTTCTTAAGAAAACATTTATTCAATATACAGAAGGAGCATATCTCTTTCTGAGTATATCTGTAAAATGGTAGGAAATCCCTATCATTTTTTCCATGTACCACTTTTGGACTGATAGAAACTGTAATGCTAACCTAAGGTGATAGTCTGTTCATCCAGATCATGTTAAATGTTTTGAAAGAGTATGCTTTAATCACAGAATCATAGAATGGGTGGTTTGGAAGGGACCTCCAAGCCCACCCAGCCTCACCTCATGCTGCGGGCAGGGCTGTCACCCAGCCGCTCAGCTGCCCAGGGCCCCAACCAACCTGGCCTTGAGGGATGGGGCACCATAGCTTCTCTGGGCAGTTGTGCCAGCACCTCACCACCTTTTATAAAGTTCCCTTTGAAGGAGACTTAGACAGTAGAACAAATCATTTCTCATGACAGTTTCTGCTCACTTTTATCTAGTTGTTAAATAGTTTTTGTTTCCTTCCCCACAGAACAAGCAAACGTTTTCAGGCTTTAAAGGGGGAGCAAGAATTAAAACAGCATGTGCTTTTTAGTTTTGATCATCTCTGAGAATCAAATAAATACAGCCTTCTTGTCTGTGAGGATGGGTATTAGAAATATAAAAGTAGGACACAAAAAACCAGAAGTTTCACTGAGTCATAGCTGCACACAAGGCAAAACTGAAAGCTCTTCTGGCAACTCAGAAGAGTTGCTCATGTACAGCCTGTGGTGCATTTGCATTAGTGTGTTAGTCCAAGCCAGGAACAACTCAGCTGTCCCTGTTCTCCATGCAATGACGCAACAGCAGAACACACACAGCAGCAAGGCACATTCTGCTGAAAGCAGCCCCAGGATGCCCTCTGGGAGAACATCTAATGTCTTTCAGCCACAGGACCAGGCTAGAGCCAGCCAAAGGGAAAACTCCAGATAATTCACTCAGACAAAGAGTTTTCAGCACTATTTCTTTCCATGCATGCAGGGTGCGATGACGACCCATCAGGGTTTGTGGATATGGTTGATGTGCCATGATGCTCATGTGGAGAGCACCCATTCAGGCACTGACCATGGTGCTTTGCCAACCAGCAAAGCCAACAAGCAGCAATTGTGAGCGAGTGCAGGTTCTTCAGAGAGCTGAGTACTGGGGAAAGTAGTCTTTACTCATTAAAACTCATGTAGCTCAGAGAGTAACTTGATCTACATGATCACCTGTTTACAGCTACATATTCTATTAAGCCTACAGTATGCCTCTCCAGATTTGGGGACAAGACTTTTCTTTGTTATTGTTCCTTCTGTTTTCTATTCCTGTATCTTAATTGATATTTAAGTGATAAGTTCTTCTCAGAATGATAGCTAGACACAGAGGAGAGAAATACATTCATTGATTCAGCTTTGCCAAAAAGTAATGCTTTGAGCTTTGACATCTAAACAGAAAAGAGAGAAATAATAAAGTAAATAAAGGTCAATTCAAATAAATTCTGCATCATACACGTTCAGATGTGGTGGGCTAAATTTATCCAGCAGCCAAATGCCCATCAAGCTGCTTACTCACTCTCCCTCCTCAACAGGACAGTGGGAGAAAAAAAAAAAAAAGGAAAGCTCCTTCACTCCTGACTCTTCTATCTCCTCAGTGGGACACAGGTGTGGGGAATGGGGTTAGTGGTCAGTTCCCAACAGCCTCTCTCCAACTTTCCTCTCATGCTGGTGCCCTGCTGCAGCATAGGACCTTTCACGGGCTGCACCTTCTTTCAAGAAGCAACATTTCTGATTGGTTGTAAACAGCACAGGGATAAACATGCAGTCATTCCACAAAGAAAAATGTTTGTGCAAAATATGCAATTTGTGGAAAACCACATATATATGATTTCTTAATAATTAGGAATTTAGTGCAAATTACTACTGACACATCTTTTATCCATATTCAAGACTAGGACCTTTGCATTCAATGTTTCCAAATAAAATTCTGTGTTACACAAGGATGTAATGCTGTCTTCAGATCTTTTGCAGATTTTATTCCTGCACTAACTCTAAGTGTCTTTGTATTTCCCACAAGGGCAGCAGAGTATTTCCATATTTCGTAACAAAAGATTTGATTTCATCAAAGCAAATTCACCTGCTTGATAGCTGTGAAACTTCTGTCGTACATGAAATATTAAGATCAAAATACTTCTGAAAAAGTCAGAAGAATCTGCAAGATATTTTCATTCAGACCAGACAGGAAAGAATTTACTTTATGAATAAATATCTTTCAAGAAACTCACAGCAGGAGCAGCAAATCTAGAAAAAAAAAATAAAGGAAATCAGAAACTTAAAAAGAAACTTATTAGCATGCATCAGAAAAAGAGAAGACTGGCAAGGTCTGACTCGAGCAAAATCAAACTTCACATTAAACAAATTACATCATTGATTTAGCCCAAAGTCTTGACTTTTCCTGGTAAAAGAACATGACAATAAACTGAACTTGTACATCTGTTAGATTGAGCCTTTCATGTAATGCATTTGAAGGTGTTTTTCAGCACTTCTCTCTCTGACAACATTAATCAGAAAAGGCCCTATCAAGCCAGAAAACATACGGAATAAGATTGTGATATTATTATTAAACCAGAGACTCTGAAACAGCAAGACCCTACCTAAGGGAACGAAGTGCATGACAAGACCCTAATGATGCTTTCTTTTTTCTTTTGTTTTCTCTTTTTTTTTTTCTAGGAGGCTGCAATTGTCTTTTTCTTTCAGTCAGTAACAAAGAAACAAACAAAAGCTTTCTGAAGCCACGGAGCACTGAATCTCAGCTAAAATTAGGAAACTTTAAGCCTGCTCCAGAGGCCCAGAAAATGCTAGTTCATCAGCATGGATTTTCAAGGAACTGCTCTGTCAGTTAAAACACATTTTCTGATCTAATACATTACAAACCATGTGCCAAGTGGGAGAAGGTAGAAAGAAAGAAATAAAGAAGACGAAGCAGAGAAGTGTTATAAAACTTAAAATGGAGTGAGTTTGTGCCTCTTCACAGTGATGGGCTTTCTCAATTAAACCTCTTCTCCAGCTTGCAGCTGTGAACTGATGAACCCTAACCCCACAAATGGGAAAATCTTGCTAGCAGTTTTTTTCTGGATGCAGAAATCTGCATCCAAACCAGCGCAAGACATCTGTGGGGAGTGAGTCTTTGTTACTGGAGGGCTGTAGATCTGCAAAACCAATGTCTTCTGGCCTACCAGCAAGTGATGTGCCTACCATCCACTTCCTACTGCCTTGTGCTTGAAAACCAAGTGATGGGCATTTTTTTTTTTCAACAAACTTTCCTTTGGGAATTTAGGAAGTTCAGTTTAGAAATCTTGAAAGGATTTGGGCAGGAGCTCTCTGTTCACATATGTTTCGAGAATCTCCAAGAAGTTATCATGAAATGCCTCTTTGTAGTATTTCCAGTGAGGATTACTGTGAAACACATGCTGGGAGAGGTACTGAAATAACCAAATTTAGAAGTTTATTTACATGTTCCCAAGCTTTTCTAATGAGTGGAAACAACTTACATTTTCAAATCCAATATTACTTGGCATTTTCTTTAAACATTCATCCAGAAATAGATATCCAGTTGACAAAATACCATCTGAAAATGGGCTAAGTCATAAGTGATCTGACAGTGGTGTCTTTCAGGAGATGAAATCCAGTTTGTGAGGGCTCCTAACACCTGGTGTTTGTGAGATGCAAGACACTTGAAACACTGTTAATCATGGGTGACTGTATGTTATATGTATGAACTTTATGCTACAAATGCCATATAAGTTGTTCAGATAGGTCATTTATAAATGTGTTAGAAAAGAGTGAAGTCTGTCCATGTGAACTAACAACCCTATATTTACTGCTTTTAAGTTACAAATGCAGTAATTTGGACTACCGCTTCTAGGCTATTTTAGATCAAGTCATCAGTCCTTAGCAGGTCAAGGATTTCAATTTACCCAAAATGAAGCCACTTCCTGAATATTGATTGTTCACCCTAGCTGTAAATTATCACCGATTACTTTGAGAACAGAAGTGTTGATAGTTCCCTGCCATTACTTAACCAACTGAAACTAATGTTAGGATATAATTTCTTATTTATAGCAACTAAAAATAAGACAGGAGCGCTTCAATGTTTCAAATTTGTCGGGTTTTCTTTGCTTTAAGGAAAATCTTAAAAAATCATAAAAACTAATGTCAGATTCTTTTATTGTCAGTGCTGCTTTACTGAAGTCAATAGGTTTGCTCCAGATTAAGCTCTAAAGGACTAATAATCTTGAAAAATATGTATGTTGAATTGAAATTAGACATCTTAATTTGCAATGCTTAAGTTTTTAACATTCCTTCATAAGTGAAGCTAAGCACCTTCATGTGGCATGTCCTGGTGAGGAGTAAGGAGGGGGATTTTAAAAGTATTCATTGAGAGTGGCTTTGGATCTGTACTGAAATATAAGCTCCTGCATGTCCTGAGAAGTTCAGGGTATGCAGCCATGCTGAATCCAAGTTATTCCTAGTCAAATTCTCTCAGATTATTTCCTCCCAGACAGATTTCCACATCCCCTCAGCCACAAAATACTGGTGCCCCTGTTGGGCTGCACCAACCTGGCACAAATCCTAGCCTGTATGGATTTCTTGAGTAAAGATATGAAACATCTTAATTGGGCAGAGGGAAGGAGAACCAAACAGTAATAACTCATGTTCAGTTGACTGAATGAGTACAAGCCTTCAGTTCCCAGAGCTGCCAATCTGATATTTATCACAGATCCCTTTTTTTCTATTTAAGAATACATACATACATACTAAATTAAATTGTAATATGTCTTCTTAAGTAAAATGGGGTCAAGTGCATCACTACAGTCAAAAAGACAAGGACTTTGTTACCCTTTTTTTTTTTTTTTTGCTTTCAAGTGGGAAAAAAATGCACACAGCAAAAAAAAAAAAAAAAAAAAAAAAAAGAGGCAAGAGCAAATAGCTGGAAACTCAAACTCCCTCTTTTGGGACCTTCTGTCAGCAACACCAGTGTTCCTAAAGTAGCTTTTATGATCTGACTCTTTCTGCAAAGTAGACAGCAAACAGCACTGTCGGATATTTTACTGAATGATCTTTTGCATAGCATCTGTTACTAAGTGATTAAGTACATATAGTATTAATTTATAATTTTGCAATTCTTTCTCCGTTTTATAGCAAGCACTAATACTACATGTAAACAGAATTAATCATGATAGGGAGATCTCTACATATGAATGAAGAGTCGTTGCTATCTAATACTGAAAGCCAAATTCTACAAAAGCAGGGCAGTAGAGCTAGAAGACTGCATGAAATAAATGGACCTGGGGAAGCTGGTTGACATTTGGCTGAATGTGAGCCAGCAGTGTGCTCAGGTGGCCAAGAAGGCCAATGGTGTCCTGTCTTGTATCAGAAATAGTGTTGCCATCAGGACTAGGGAGGTGATCATCCCCCTGTACTTGTTGCTATTGAGGCCACATCTCGAGTACTGTGTCCAGAGAAGCTCCATGAAGCTGGGAAGGGTCTGAAACACAAGTCTTAGGGGGAGAGGCTGAGAGAACTGGCATTGTTCAGTCTGGAGAAGAGAAGGTTCAGGGGAGAACTAATCACTCTTTACAATGACCTGAAAGGAGGTTATAGCATCGGTCTCCTCTCTCAAGTAACTAGAGATAGGACAAGAGGGAAAGGCCTCAAGTAATACCAAGGGAAATTTAGATTAAGTGGATTGCTGGACTAAATGATCCTAATGGTCTTTTCCAACCTTAATGATTCTGTGATTCTATAATTCTTTCTCAGAAAATAACTTTTGCACCACAATTCTTTGACGAGAAGTCTGTGTGTAACAGAAGATCCAACAAGAACCAGTTTGTTATCACATCTAGAGAAAATATTTTTCAAAATGTTTCAAATCTTTCTTAATTCTATAAACTAATAAGTGGTGTAAACATAAAAATCTGCAGTGTACCATCTGCTGTTCACTTTCTTGAGATGGATGATTATGCCACCCTCCTGAGATGTAGCAGACATGGAATTGCATATTATTGATCTAACTTGTTTGTTAGTTCATATCTGAGGCCCACTTATCTGTATAAGAAGTTAAAATACAGCCAAAGCAGCAAGTTCCTGAGAAAGGCTTAGATTCTGCAGTTCTAAGTCATTTGGAACTCACTATATCCATTTGCTTATTTTACATTCTGATGGTTGTAAAAAAAAAAAAAAAAAAAAAAAAAAGAGCCACAGATGTAATTAGGGTTGATTAAAGTAAAGTAAATTCATTCGAACCCTTTGAAAGAAATTGAAGATGTTCTTTTTCATTTGACTGCTTACTTACAATGCAATTGTTTCTAAGAATTTGACTTTCGAGAAAGCCTGAGCTCACTCACTTAGCCTGGAGAAGGGAAGACGCTGGAGGTATGGAGGTAATTTTAGAAGGAAGGCTCCATCACAAGCACAGACAGCCCAGCCTCAGAGCTGCTGACAACAGGGAAAATCCTTCCTGTAAATTCCTGGGAGCTAGAGCTGAAAGAACAACAGGTCACCCATCATTTAGCACAACTGATGAACTCTCATACGGCTTTTTGTTTGTTCTCACCCCACTTGCTTTTATACATTTTTTTCATAGGATTAATTTTCTTGTAATGAGAGAGAAGTTTGTGAACAAAGGCAAACAGCATCTACTGTGCAGAGACAGGAGCTCCCATTGGAAACCTTCACATGAATTCTTGCCACAGACAAGACAGGAAACTTGGCAAGTGCTCTAGAACTACCTAAAGTGCACACAGCATTTCAGTACCAGCTCAGTGCTCAGGTTCAGCAGACTGTATCCTACACACCATCTCTTTGCTTTAGTTATTTCTTCTTCCTTTATTTTGGTCTGTGTTGCAGGGAAGCCTCTTTGGGGACCAGATTTCCTAAGCCAGATATGATTTCAATCATGGAACCTCCTGGGCTCAGTGAAACAAAGCAAACAGATGTCTGAATTTTCAGAAGGAAAGTAAGTAGCAGTGGAAATACAGAGTGATAACATTGACAAAATCCAGCTTAACCCAAAAAATACTAGCCAAATTTTTCTACTACAGTACTGTTTTTCTCTTTTCCTTAAAATCTAATTGCAAAATCTAATTCTGAAACTCATCGGTTTTATTTCTTATTTCCAGAAGTGATGGATGTGAGGAAAATTGTTATCTTTAGGATACTTCTTTGTTTACTCTTTTTACCGAAACTGCCAGCTTGTCTAACACAGTGTACACACCAGTTTCAACCAGAAGGTTTAGTTAAGATACTTCTTTTTCTTTTTGTACTGTTCAATGTTCCCCCCAAAATTGCCAATGATTTCTTAGTGTTTCCTCAATGCAAATAGATAGGCAAAGGAAAACACAGGACTTGAAGAAAGCAGCTAACCTAAACTTCATTTTAGCATCTATTCTGATACTGTTGCTGAGACAGGAGGCTGCATATTTTGGTGTCTAAACATATCTAAGTATGTATCCAGTGTTGCTTCTGTGAAGGGAAGCCCCTGAAGCACACCAGCAGCTGGTAGCAGTGCTGGCAGAAGCCAAAAGCTCTACCTTTCTCAGTCCAAAAAGGTACAGGACATACACCTCTGAGAACAATTTGGGCTGGGTTTATTATTACAAAAATTATCTTGGATATCATTAAAATTAGAGTAGAAAATAACATATACTTGGAAAATCCACTCATTTGCATATGTAATCAAATGTTGAGCATGACTTGCAAAAGTCTCCAGTTCGAGTGATTGGCCCTTGAAATAGAATTAATGAAAACACTTCTGTTCTGTATTTCCTGTGTGTATTTTTATTTCATTTATGAAAATGAAGGCTTGATTGTGTATTTTCCTCTGCCATTTAGTAGTCTGCCATCAAAACTCTATGTGGCGTGACATGCAGTAGATTTATGCACCATGAAGCAGAAACAGTAGGGATTTGGGGTATTTGTGTTTTATTTCCAGCCAAACAGTACACAGGGGGCTGTCATACTAACAAGGTATATAATGATTGACTTGCTCAGCCTCTCTGAGACCTTTACTTTGGTATAGCTGAAATCCCAGTAAACAGGAAATTTATATTTGAACAACTACTAGTTTAGGAATGTACTTTTACCTGCTTCCTTTTCTGAAAAGTGAATAAGGTTTATTCCTAGTCAATTAAAAAATGCCATTGTTCAAGTTGAGCCAAATTTATACATACTGTAGCTCTTAAAATGAGGTTATGCACTATTCTTTTCTATTTCTCCTTATTTAGATGTCATTGTGCCTTTTGATATGTGCACAGTTTGCAAACTATTCTCTGTACATTTCAACTTTCTAATGCTTTTCCTCTCTTCCATTCAAGGCATCATAAGGTAAAAACATTGATGCAGCCATCCTGCTGCCCCAAATATGTGGAATGATTTCACCATCATGTTACTTTGTGACTCTTTAAACATCAGAATTGAGCCTTGTCATAACACTGATAGTCTCTTGTCCTATATG
The DNA here is from genome assembly GCA_035772895.1 of Perdix hodgsoniae. NCBI lineage: Eukaryota > Metazoa > Chordata > Aves > Galliformes > Phasianidae > Perdix > Perdix hodgsoniae. The sequence continues at coordinate 1,600,517 of JAPSGF010000018.1, read as the reverse complement.
GCAAGAGCAGGACAAAGCCTCTAGGCAGCAGCAGCATCCTTGAAGATGTTCTCATGAGTTTCATGTGCAGAGATTCTGCCTGCTTTCTCCAAACCAATTTCTGCCTCCCCTGTGCAAATTTAGGGTCATGTAATCTCAGGCTCTTCTACTCTTACTTGCTGAATGAACAACAGTCAGTAAAAAGAAACATTAAAAGCAACTGTGCATCTAATGTAAGGCAACAATTTCATCTTTTAGCTATTAGGAAGGTTTAATCCATCTGATTCATCTGTGTCCTCAAATTCTGAGAAATAAAGTCCTTCTTTACAAGTATTATGCTTTGCCAGGACAATTTTTCCTCCTTAGGCTGCAAGAATAAACTTCTTACTAGCAGACCACACAACACTTCAGCCCAGTTGGGAAAGCAACAAAGGTGCCACTTGTTCTTTGCTGAGTGCTTTGATTCATCTTACAGCTTGTCTCCTGGACTGGAAATGATGAAGGATATCAGCCATTACAGCTGCCCTAATCTTTGCAGCAGACAGGTTATACAACCTGAGAGTTGTTTTGTGCAATGCACAGAGAGGAGTTATCAAGACAGATTTAAATCAGCCTATATTTACATTTTTTGCAGTTGCACTAATAATATGGAGTGGGTTTTAAAACTTGAAAGTTCTCCCATACTTTTTCTGTGCCCACACATTCAAACTAGAGAACAGGGCTCTGCCAAAAATGATCCCTCTGCTACTGAGCACTTTGTAAGCAAGGGCAAAGTCTTCCGACATGCTAAATCAATGCTCCCTGATTTATTTTAGCCAAAGTTCTGGCAGCCCAAGTCTCTGAGTAGAAGTGCCATGCTAGACTAAATGAGGAGGCGTATGCCACCCTTTCATCACAAATGAGGCCAGCAGCCAGTTTCTTCCCTCCTCAGATCTTTTTGTATAGAGCAAAACAGCCTCCTGCTTGAAGAGATCAGGTTGTTCCTGAGTAGTAGTCTATCGCTCATATCTTCGAATTTGCATAAGAATAACTGGGCAATAAATCATTTCTGTCATGAGAAATGAGTAATGTTCATTGAAATTCACTGACAGCAACTGAAAAAAAAAAAAATACCTGCAGTGGGCAAATAAGTTAAACCTTGTGATAGCACGTCTATCTGTAGGGTCCATATCACCCAACAATCAACTGAAAAAAGATTGGCCACTGTCTTGCTTTATACTAAGAACGACTTGAGGGAGGAAGGCAGGGAAAAATTGTGAGAAGAGTAGAACTGAGCACTCAACATTTCCACTTCTGAACCTGCAAAGCTTCAGCACTTGATCTTTTTCCTAGCACTAGATATTTATCTTAGATGAGAGTCTCTCAGCTCAGGTAAAATTCCACTAGCACTGAATCAGGGAATTATAGAATCACAGAATATACTGAGTTGGAAAGGACCCATAAGGATAATTGAGTTCAACTCCTAACAGAAGGAACTTGTTGCATTACATAGCACTGAATATGCCTGTGGGTCTGTTCGTAGTTCTTTGGTTGTTTTTTTTTCCTGAACTTAAATATTTATCTTATTATAATATTGCTTATATATTATTTTGATTATAATATGTAGATGATGACTTAAAGGTAAGGTTTAGCATCTCGTGGTTTGCGTTAGCCAGATCATCCTAGAATTGCAGAATCGTAGGGGTCTTTCAACCTCTGGAGACCATCCAGTCCAGCTCCCTGTTAAAGAATGTTCTTCACGGTAGCTTGCACAGGAAAGCATCCAGGAGGGGTTTGAAATAGCTCCAGAGAGAAGACTCCACAACATCTCTGGGCAGCCTATTCCAGTGCTCTGTCACCCTCAAAGTAAAGAAGTTTGTATGAAACTTCCTGTGTTCCAGTTTGTGCCATTGCCCCTTTTCCTGTCACTGGGCACTGCTGAAAAGAGCCTGGCCCATCTACTTGACTCCCACTCATTAGATAAGCATTGATAAGATCCCCTCTCAGACTTCCTCATACAGGAGATGCTCCAGCCATCATCTCTGTGGCCCTGTCCTTCAGACAGTCTGTAGATTAATGTAGTGCTTCTCCTTACACGCTGTTTACTTTTCAGAATTTTGCCACTCTCTCATCTTCTCCACCCTTTTTGCAGTTGTTCATTTCAGTGTTTGCCTGCCTCCCACAGCAGCCAGAGGAGGCAGTTGGCAGTATGTTTCCCATCCCATGCTCCAGCTGCTCTTTCTATGCTCCCAGTCCATAACGGAGGCCACAATAACTCAGTGACTAGCTGCTCTGGCAATTTTGCTTCCCAAAGCACAAAATGAGATTTGTTTTGTCTTGCAGTGATTTTTGTGATCCCAGATTCACCTCAAAGTCTGTAGCCAAACAGCAGGTTTAGGAGTTGCTGTGATTAAATCAGCTGCAAAGACGAAGGAAATCTGAAACATGCCAATTGCTTGCCAGAGGGGCAACAAGGGATAATTAGGAGTTGTCAGGTATGTCCTAAGATCTCTGTGACTTCTAAATAAAACCTGGCCAGGAGCTTGACTGTGCTTCCTTTCATAAAGTTATAGAACTATAGAATAATTAAGGTTGGAAAAGACCATTGAGATCATAACTAACCCAGTAACCCATGTTCCTTTCCCCCAAACAAGGCAGACTCGGATGGGTGCATCTCCATCTGCTCTCCAGCCCATCTCTTCCGCACACCCACACTCTATCTCTGCAGCCCTCCCTTGGGGCTGGAACTGGTGGGAGAGAAGCAGATGGCTAAGATGGATCCCTCATTGCTGGCCATGTTCTCAAGCATTTCCAGGCTTAATGTGCATATGCACCAAAACTGCCACGCTACATTTTATGGATATGCTGAGAGCCCAAGACTTGAAGGTTTCTTTTCCTTGTAGGTGTAGCCTTTCCTGCTACTACAAAGCAGAGCTGTTTTCTTTTATTGCAGCCTGAACAGCAAGGGATGAAGAACAACCTGGCAAACTACTCAGGGATGTTCACATAAAGTGTTCACTCTAGTCAAAACTCAGATACATCCAGGTCAAGCTTTGGATTTCAGCCTTCCCTAAGACATGAACTGGCTGACGCAACCCCCTGGATAAAAACTAGGGGAAAAAAAAAACTTGTATACTTCTAAGAGATCTAGGAAAGGAAAGGGTTGTTTCTTATTCCTCAGGACTTGCACTGCTGAAGCTAATGTCAAGGAAAGTGATTTTGTTTTTCTTTGGAAAGATATATGAAGTCTGACTTACTTTTCATTTCCGAACAAACTGTTCCCCTTGTCACTTTCCATTATGAATATCTTGAGATGTTTGTTTGGCTTCTCCCTAGCTTGCAAATTAAAAAATAATTTTAAAGGACTATTATGCTTACTAGTTAAGCCATTTTTTAACCAACACCAAAATTCTTGCATATGTTTAGATACTGATTTTAATCAAATGAAATCTATTTAATGCAGAAAAATACTTCCAAAAATAGGCTGTAATGATTGAGGACTTAACAGAAATTTGTAGAAATTTGTTGGAAATAAGCAAATACAATGAGACATGTTAGATTTCAAGAAGCAGTTTTAGGAGAGAGTCACCCAGACTCAGAATTTTATGGTATACCAATGCACATTTCATATCCTTGCCTTCTTTGGGAGAATCAGCCTTCAAATCCAGCTCTGAGTAACATCCCTGTTTAAGAAGGGCTTAACTACAAGTACCCAGATACCGCTGAATCTAAGACTCCTAAATGATATTGGTCTGTGGATGTGGGACTCATAGACTCAAGTGCATGAGTCCTCATGTGTGAGAAGAGGTTTCATCTGAGCACGAAAGGACCTCCTGGTGGAAGGTCTGAAGGAATGCCCTCAACTCAGGCAGAAAGCACTGTGCACCACACTGACCAAACAGCAGCATCTGTCCTTAAGTGAAATTCTCTATTCCCCCATGTTCTCCATAAGGCTAAAAAAATATAGAAGTGATGCTTTACTCTTTGCTGATTTAAAGCCTTAATCAATGTGTTATATTCTAGAAAGGGTAAAACATACCTTTCATACAGAGTCTCCACTGATTCACTTTTGAATTCTTAGTTCTGTAGTCACTAATTTTCCTTATTACTTTAGTATTTGTTGGATACACATCAAACTCCAAATGTCAAAACCAATACATTTTTACATCTAAGCAACTCACAGAATGGATGTGTGTTAGAGCAGAAGTGGGCATGTCACTAAGCCTGATCTCTGCACACTGCGGTTACTGATGCAGTCCTGCATTGCTGATTCAGAGGCTGAAAGCATTCAGAGCTCCCAAGCTGACCTAGACATTTTTGAAATATTCCTACTCAGTAATTAAGTATTATTATTCTGCATTACAACTGGGAAGGGAGAGCCAAGAGCCCCATCCAGCGAGCCTTCCTTCTGGATGTCTCAGTGACTTCTACAGAAAGCCTGTGCAGAGCAGGGACTTCCACTCATGATTCTGGCATGAGTCTGACCCCTCGACATCAACTGCTGAGCGCACTGGGCAACACATTTATATTTAGTCAAATCTAAACTTCCCAGCCTCCTAGCACTGTGAACCTACATAGAGTTGAAGGGCCTGTCACAGAGGTTATCTGAAACCCTATTCATTTTTTCATAGATAAAGCTCTCTGAGCAGATGCAGCTTCGACATTAAGCAGGCAAGAATCTCAGATATGCTTCCCTGAGTGTTATTAAAAGAGGCTTGAATGTTGTGTGCTGCCAGGAGGAAGGAAGGTTTGTAACTGCTTCAAAGTGGCAAATAAGGTTCAGTCTTTGCCACTGTTTGCAGATCTCACTGGTATTGGTCAGGCTGTACCAGTATCAAACCAGGTGAGCCCAGTCGCAGCCCCATTCTTTCACTAGAGGCCCTCAGAAGCAGATTGCAATGCAGTAGCAGCTGAGTTCTTTTATGATACAATGCATAAAAAAGTATAAAGCCAACAGGCTTTATAGTCTGGAAAAATTACAAGGCGGCTCAAGTTCTGAAAAGAATTGGGAGCTTTAGTATTTTGTCCAGACTGAGCAATTTCTGACGGTTGAGAGCTCCACTGAATGCTGAGGTCCTCTCTCATGAATAAAAACCTTTACTTTGAAATTCACAGATGGACACTTCCAAAATCAAGACTTTATTTTCAAATGTCTTTGTCAGAATATAATTTCATTTTGCTCTGTTCTTTTCCTAAACCTGACAACTGTATGTATGCTTACAAGCGTGCAGATACACATTTGTGCAGGCTGTAGACAATACATAGCACATAATAATCACATTGAATTGTGTTAGAACATCCTATCCCCTCATATTTTAGAAATTATTTTTCTCATATATGTGGACAAATTGACCCTTTGCTTCAGGTCAGTGTTTGAGGAGCTTTTATTTACCACAAAACTGTTCATCAATATACAGGAAAGGTATTGGCCATGTTAAAGCACTTAGCAGGGAGGACCATGTAAAAGTTCCTTTCTTCCAGTGTAATCCAACAGAAGAGAAATTAAACTTCAGGTGAACTTTTTAAGGCCTCATTAACAGTTTAGAGAAAATCTGGGTTAATCCACCCATCCCTTGAGTACTCCTTAGAGGTAACAGAAAAAGCAGTGAAAACTTCTAGCACTTATAAACATAATTTAGAAAAGATCAAAGTGCCCTTAAAAACTAATAATCATGTAGAATATCACATAGGGAATCATGGACCCCATGCTACTTTTCTCTTAATTTCTAGAGATGGCTAGCCATACAAAATAAATAGAAAAATGGCATTAATCTGTTGTGATATTTTTCCCACAAGCCCATTTACTTAATATTTTCTTACTGCAGGAGCTGTAAAATGAAGACGTTTATAGCTTGTCTAAAGCTCAGTAAGGATGATGATTCATCTCTAGAACAAATGTTTGGACATAATAAAAAGGAAGATTCAAGAAATGACGTCTGCCCTGATACAGGTTCTTTTGTGAAGGGAGCTGTCCCCACCTCCATCACCAACTGACTCAGTTCACTGTATCACTGGCGAACTTGTTTTCTAGATTTTCCTGGCACATGTAATGTGAAGTGTGGTAAGGCTTCCTCACATGAGATAATTAAATTTGCCCTGGTCTGCACTCTGGCACTGAGAAATACAGGCACACAGTAGCCCTTTCTGTGCTGTTAAACAATCCTAGCCTCCAAAGGAAGCTAAACTGCCCTTTGGGAGCTGCTAGCTCCTGAGTCATGTTCAGGAGTTGGTTGAGAGCTGTTATGTGCTGTGGGTCACAAGTGTGCTGTTCGTGGGCCCTCACAGCAATAACAGTACAGATAGTCAGGTACCTGTGCCCAAGGACCTCCTCTGGTAGCATTTAATTTCCTCACATAAATAAAGCCCAACTTTGCCCAAGGTCATCAACTTCTTTTGCACCTTGGAGAAGCGTAGAAGATTTCCATCAGCTTCCCAGTTCTGATCACCTCATAGTAAGGCTGAATCTTTCGATGTGGTAAATAAGGGCAGTGATACAGCAGTGTCAAACATCCTGTCCATAAATAAGCATCACACCCACAAAAAGTGTTAGCAATTACCCGTGAGAAATCGAGAGCAGTAAACATCAAAGTAAAGCACTTTAATTAAACTTCTAATATATTTGAAAGCTCATTTTGTAAAGAAGTGGCTAGATTGCAAGAACACATTACATGATGGAGGTAATCCAGTGGAAGAGAAGTTCTGTGCTCTTAATGGAAAAAAGAAACAAAAGCTCTTAATTGGAAAATGGCAGTGGCACTTGTCACACAAAGTCTGTCTGGCTTAGCAAATAATTAGTTGATCTCAGCTGCATCACAAGACCAGTAAAGATTCAGAATAAGAACGTGCCTCAAAGTTTTCCAGGACCATGGTACTAAGTCCTTACCTGCTGAGAAATCTTGCAGATCTTACTTCTGGATATGTATATTTGCTGTATTTCAGATCATATGTGTATAAATATATATGTCTGAGGTCCTATTGCTATGTTTCTCTATCTTCTACGTGCAGCTATATAAATTAAAATAAGAGAGACTAATTTCAGTGTTGGTCATCATCATTATTCTGACACTCATAAGAATGCTTTTCAGAGTTTCTTTCAATACATACCTTCCTATTAATTCACAGTATCTACTGATCCAGGAAGTCCCTCAGGGTTTCTTAGTCACTGACTAATTATTTAAGTCAGTACATTGTTTACTAAGCTTAATATTTTTAAGAATGTTCTAGAAATGGGTATATCACAACTGCTGTGCTAAGGAGATAGCATCTGGTGAAATGTTAATGGGGGCCCATAGAAAAACACTTCAGCTTATTAAGTATGGACAAATTGAATTTTGGACACATGAAAAGCCAATGAGTAACATTACACTAAACATTGAAAAGTAAGCCATAGTGATTGAGCATTATGAAGGCAACAGTATTATCTGCAGAAATATCAGAAGTTACAACTTCATTATGAAAAAACCTATCCTAATTAGAAGTGTTGCAAATTGCAAGCATTTTCACAGTTTCTAACAAATTTAGACTCCTTGCTCTCTCTTCCTTTCTATCCAGCTTTCTTTACCCATTCTCTGTACTCCATATTCTTCAAGTACTGTGTTACCATCAGCTTGGTTTTTCCATCTAATCTGCCTGATCAATGGCCTCTTCTCTGTCTTGATAAATGAGGATCAATCGTCTGTCTCCCCAGTTTACCTAGTTCCACAGTTTAACTCTTCCATATCTTCTGCTCAACCTTTTCCTTCTGTTACCACAGGCTCAAGGAGTTCTCCAGACTTTGCCTTTTTCCACTTGTGCTTCTATTTTCCCTCTTTCCTGTTGCAAGGTCTGTCCCGAAATCCACAGCACATTCCCAACTCCTGCTTCCAGTAGTCCTGCACACTAGTCCTGCACTCTCCAGTCTGGTTAATTCCCTTCACCCTTAATTTGTTCTCTTCTCCTCTCTTACTCCTTTAGTTCTCCTTCACCCCTCATTGATAATAATAACAATAAACTAAACCTTTAAATGAATTCCACATCTCCAGAGCTGACTACTTTTTGCTGTCTTTAATTCAGCTTTTCAATAATCTTTTTCCTTTCCTCTTTCATTTCAGCCTTCCTATCCCACCTTCTTTCATTACACAGAATTTTGCCAGCTTATTTGGAATGAAAATTGAAATTTATTTTCAAAAATTCTTTCGATCTCAGATTTCTCTTCACCTTCTGCAGGATATGTAGGACACATAATCTGCAAGACTCCTTCTAAATAAATAAGCATTTCATCATTAATTTCTCCTAAACTTATCTCTTGATCTGCCCAGTACTCTATTGCTCCTTCTTTATTCTTTCCAATTTTCACTTTCCTCAGGATTGTCTGTCCCACCATATAAAGAAGTCTTTTTAAAAATAAACTGCTCTTGACTCCACTATACCCTCTATCAACCATCCCAAACCTCTCTTGTGTCTGCAAAAAAATTCTTCTTATTGAGTTCAGTCTCAAGTCTTCCTTCACTTCTTACTCTTGCCCTCCAATGACAAAACCACATTTTTAACAAAGTCCCTCATGTGCCATTCCTGCCAAAAGCCAGAACTTTGTCACGCTCCCTAACCAGCCTGAAAGACTCTTCCTCTTGAAAAATTGCTCCCCATGGCCTTCATTTGCCTCATCCATATCTGGATTCTCCTCTTTTCCCTCTAACCGCGCAGTCAGCATATCTTTCAAAGGATTTTCCTCATTCTTCCCTCTGGTTTTCTACAGAACTTTTCTACACCTGAGCCTTGTTTCTGTTTCTTTTCATGTCATTTCCAGATAATTCATTTACAGATAATTATACAGATAATCAGATTCTAGATAATTTCATCTGCAAAATAAATAAATAAAGTGCGTGCTCCATGTTTCAGCCATCTGCTTAAGAGTGGCACGGTTGGAGTAGGGCTCTTCATCTTTCCCTCTGACATTTTTCCCTTTTCTCCATCACTATGAAAATACCATTGTCCTGCCTCTTCTCTGGCTCCTCAGGTCCATAGCCTTAGCACATCTTTAGCTTAATCTCTGAGAAATTCTGACTGCCTCTTTTTGCACTACATTTAAGACAGAGGGTTTTATTCTCATTCATAACCAAAAATACTCCTCCAGGCTCTCACCACCTCCCCTCTTGACTAACATCATTTTCTACAAATTTGTTATGTATAACAAATTCCTACCTATTTCCATTCATAACGTTACAGTGAAGAAAACTGTCCTAGCCTTTTGCTCTGAGCATGTGCTTTCACTGTTCACAGCCTTCCCCCTCTTCATTCACACCAAACATCAGCTTCTTGTCTTCATTCTTCACAGCTTGTCTCCACAGTATTTATCATCTTTCATGTACTATAAGTGACAGTAACATTTAACACCCATTCCCACAGCACACTTGTCAGGAACAGACATCCAAGGCCAAAAACAGAAGAGAGGTGAGTTAGCATTCCTTGCAAGAAGCTGACAGTGTGTGCCTAAGAACCAGCACAGCCTCTTATATTGCCTTTTCTGTTGAGGAAGGGAATTTACTCATCTGTAGCCAGGGGTTGGTATAAAAGCTTATTTCTTGTAAGATAAAATAGAAAGAATGCAGCCCTGCTGAAAGAGCCTCAGAATAGATGGAAGAATGCAGTGGACTCCAGAAGCTATGTGCAAAGAACTACCAGGCTGACATTGACAGAATCACAGAATCATAGAACCATTAAGGCTGAAAAAGGCCACTAAGATCATCTAGCCCACAAACTATCCCCACCATGCCTACTAGCCATGTCACTCAGTGCTTCATCCACACATTTCTTACAAAGAGATTACAAGATCTTACAAAAACTGTTCTCCAAAGCAGTTAGCACATGGGCCTCCCAGTCTTTATTTGAATCTGTTCCCCTGAAACTATTCATGAGGGTCTCCAGGCGTGGAGACATGACGGAGCTGAGAGAAGGGGGACTCTATTTATCCCACACCATTAGAGATGAATAGCACTGTGCATTGCAGCCTGTCCTCTCCTTCCTCCCTAATTGTTCACACTAATGCTATTCACCTGCCTGGACTTCAGTCTCTACTGCACATTCATCTTGAGGGCATCTGCCCTTGATGCTGCAGGCTGAATAGGAAGACTTTCTACCAGTAAAAGACAGCATTAGAGACTTCAAACTTTTTATTCTGTAAATGTCATTTAACTTTGGAAATTTTCCAACATAAAATCTGAATTGGTTTCTTATTGGCTTGACCACTAATAACAAATTATCTAGGCATTTGAATTAAAAAGCCTCATGCAGAGAAACAAGCGTTTTGCCCAAATAGAGATTGAATAAATCTCAGAGTTTTTTTCCCTCCTTCCATTGTGATGGTTGTTTTCCACCAACTTTTGTTCTTTCCAATATGTATATTTTTTAGGATATAACAGAAACTAGGATTGTCCTGATGGCATCTGAAGAGCCTCAATTTCAAGCGGAGGAGCCCAATCTGTGTCATGAACCCTACATCCCCTCAGAAAGTCAATGGAAGTTGTTTATAAAGCCACAAAGGAGTTAAAAAGGAGAAGATGAGCAAATCTACATGACTGTGCCTTCACAGGATGGTTGGGCCCCTCTCAGACTTCAAAAGGTGTCTACAGGCTGCTTGTACCCTGCAGAGGTGGCTGCTGGAAAGCCAGGTGCAGCATGAGATCTGGCCAGTTGTAAATCCTGTGCCCGTGATCAAAACCAAGCTGTGGTGCTCCAGCTCATGCAGTGTGTACCTGCAAAGTTCCTGCCTTCCCCATTCACCTCGGTGATAAGTGAAATTGCATGAAAACAGCAGGACTTCACGCCATCTGATTCACCCTTCTGCAACAATATTGCAGCACTCCTGACTTCAGAGGTCTTCTTGGATTGAAACATTATTTTTCAGCTATATCTTCTACTTTACAGGATGACCAGGAGGATTTATCACCAATTTAGTGTGTAGAGAAAAGGGGCAGGGACAGTAGACTATCAGCATTAAACCATTACATGGGAGCGCATTCCCCATGAGCACAGTGCCTTCAGAAAAGCAGAGGGCATCCCTGCAAAGATCTTTACAGCATTTGAGCCTGAAGAAATGTGTCCCACTCAGGGCTCTTCTCACTGCTGCAAGAGCTATGAGGGCCACACATCATTTGTTTGGTGTGTTTAATTGGTTGGGTTGCGTGTTGGGTTGCTTTTGGTTTGAAATCATAAAATCATGCAAACTTCCTGCATTGAACTGACTTAATAAATTGTGTCTTCATTCAGGCAGTGAGCTGTGAGAACATGTTGCAGAAGAAAAGATTGGAAATGAAGGAAAGAAAATAATAAATAGAAAACTGAAATAAAGAGAAACTGAATGCAGGGATGAGTTAATCATCTTCCTCATAGGACAGTTAAAACTGAAGGAAGATTTCAAGGCACTAACAGAGCTAACATTCTGGAATGTAAAACAGCATTTGTACTGCACAGCTCAATACCACGCTAGGAATCAATATTCTCTGAAATGCAGGAGAATTTAAGAAGGTCTTTGTGCTGTGTAATCATGATCCTCTCGATAGCACTTCCCCATGGGAGTCATAGGCTGAGAGATCCTTATTGGAGGGCTGACAGATTTTGTTCTTCACAAATATGAAAGTTCTTTCAAGTCAAGAGCACAATAATGGGGAAAGACATATTTCCAGATCCTAAAGCCTGAAATCTGTACCATGGAGTTGGATGGGGCCCTGGGCAGCTGAGTTGCTTGGTGGCAGCCCTGCCCAGGGCACAGGGTGGGACTGGGTGGGCTTTGAGGTCTCTTCCAAGATAAGCCATTCTGGGATACTATGATTCTATGATTTATTTTTTTTTCAGGGCATGGTTTAAGCTCTGCTGATAATGTCAGCATTTCTCCAAGGAGTTTCATAGGCCAGTAAAGTCGCCATTGAGGGCCAGACTGTGGCTTTGTTTTTATGTCTATGTTGGAACTTAGTTTACATTTATTGTCTGCAATGGCATATGCGACCTCAGAGATCCTTTGTAATTAAAAAGACATTATTAATGCAAAGATGAGCTCTTCGTCTGCTCTTCTTGTCTGTGCAGTTCCTAGTGGAGTGGGGGTTTCAACCGTGGCTGAGCTGCTAGTTGCTATGGCAATACAAGCAATAAATAAATAGTAAAAATAAAACATTGGAATAAAATATTCTGATTCTGTAAGCACGTTCTCTAGAATAGTAATAATGTCTCTTCGTACAGCATAGTGCTTCTGAGCAACATCTCCATGCTGGGGTGCCCCAAAACACCTGTTAGCAGTATTGTGCCTTACATACCCCTTTGTAATGCAGCACCACCACGTACCGCTGCAACTGTGTTCATCAGGGCTTTGATTTTCTGCCACTAGAAGCATGTCTGGAAGTGTGTCTGTCTGTGTCTGTCTATGTCTGTGTCTGTGTCTGTGCATGTGCACATGTTGGAGCCAGGCAGATCCACACTGTTGACATTGCACAGGTGAAGGATAAGTTGAAACTTCATGGGCATCTCTCTCTCAACAATACTGCAATAAACCCTCCTTTAAATGAAAATCCCTTTACACTTCTCTAAATCATGTGCAAGATGTTCCCAAAATAGCTCTAATTTGCATTTATACTCACTTTAAATAAAATTTTTATTTACGGTACATAGAAGAATTAAGCTTACTGAGCCAAGATGGAATTTTGCAAAATAAAACTGTAAATCACAAGTCATTTTTGAAAGTATCACAGAATTGATTCTTCTTGAACAGCCTCACAATTTCAAGTTTTCACTCTGTTGTTTTTTTTTAATTATGTGTACAAATATGCATTTCTATTATAGACAGACATACAAGTTCTGGAAACTGAAATCCTGCAGAAAAAAACAGATGGTTTCTTTCTGCTTTAAAGGAGAAAGAAACAAATCCTAGTGAAATCTGATGTGTCTGGTTGTTTGTTTGCTGAAACAAAAATTATATTTGCTCCTGTAAGAATGTAATATAACTACATGTGTAAATAAATAGATATGTGCACGTGAGCATTTACTACACAGAAAGTGCTGCTAGTTATACTTATAAAAATAAAGAAGTACAAACCTTCATCCTTGAACACTGACAGATACACCTCATTATATCCAGCAATGATGCTGGTCACCGAAATGCTTGAATATATTTTTGCCTGTTGACACATTTCTAAAAGAGGAGAAAAATTAAATGTTATAAATAGAAAGTGTAAACCTTGCTGTCTTGAAAACAAAAAAAGGTTAAATCCACAAGGCTCAGAGATAGTACAAAGACCTGATGATATTGTGCAGAAATGAAAGAAGCTCATATTTCCAGCAACAAATCTTGAAAAATGAAGTGGATAACCCTATGCATCTTTGAGGCAATATACTTTTTCTGCTGTTTTCCAAATCCTCGGATTTCAGAAGATTTTCTCCTCCAACTCACTGCTTCAAATAAGTAGAGTGCAATATGACAGTACAACGTAATGTCCTGTGAAATAAAACATCCTGTAGGAGAAAGGCAGTGAGCAGTTCAACCACAGCCAAAGCAAGGTTCTGCTCTTTTGGGGTTGGTGGTTTATTAAACATCTCTCTGACTTTATCACATGAACACAGATGGCCAAACATGAAAACAGGGGTCATCAGTAGGATGTGACCCACATCACCTCAGCTCACAGCTTAACACCTGGCTTCTGCCCCTTGCTGTGTTCTGCTTTGGTGAGACCCTCCTAAGCAGGTCTGTCAGATGGCATCCTGCATGTGAGTATGTGAGACAATAACAAACAAACCAGGCATTTAGTTACGATAGGCTTTAGATAATTGAGTGAATGCCAGCCCACAGACAATTGCTGTATGTTATAATACAAAGAGGCACTGGTGAACTTCAAACCTCTGTGCCACAGGGCAGGAGGTGTAGGAACGCAGTGCTGGGCACCAGGCCATCTCTTCCTCCTGGTGGCTTCAGCCCTGCGCATCAAACCCTGGGATATACCAGTCACTGACCTACAAAGCAGAATTTTCATCACAAGCACAAAGGTCCAGGAGCAGCAGCTGTCTAGCAAATTGTCTCTGCTTTCACTCAGATCAAAGAGACGAGTTGCTTTTTAATTGCACACTTTCCATGCCAAATTTTATCTAAAATAGTCTTTTGATTTATTTCCAAAGCAAAATCCAGAGGAGATCTGAGCAGACAGAATCTGGTAAAGGACAAACCTAATGCTTCTTCTCCCCATCTTCATAGTTTAAAGGTGGAAAGACAGTCAGTGTTGATGGTTATCGTGTAAAATTATGGCTTAATGTACAATATCAAGCCTGTGTCATTTATTCTTATTAAACCTAAAAATCCGTGTGTAAAAGAGGATCTGCACAATTTCTGCAGAGTTGAAATAATGAATTCAAGAGACTTCTGTGTTTATCTTTATTTAGACTGCAACTTGAATTGTAAGACTAAGTTTGCTTACTTTTTGCCTTTTATGTTGTGCAGGTCATAGTTTACCAATCGGCCACTCACCCTTCTTCCATAGCACCACTGCTGCACTAATCCACCAAGAACACTCCCAGGTTCCCCTGTTGAGACTTCATTAAGTAGAACTGCATTCATGCTCAATATCACTGTATATAAATGTTACTCTTTTAAGTAAGTGCTCCCAAGATCTTTAAAAATGATCTTTTTTTCTGACTTGAAAATGTGAGAACAAGCACCAATCTGATATGAATGCAACCTTCTTCTGCAGCAATGACTGTATATTCATTACTGAATTAAGTCCACCCTGTGGCCAGCTTGGTTTTTCCCAAAACAGTGTTGGTATAAGGTACCCAACAAAGTGATATGTCTGCCCACACAGGACAACTGGATTTGTGTGCTTCCCTACCAGAAATGTCCTCAGTGCTGAAGCACAGCTCCTTGTCAGTCCCAACAAGTTTTCCCTGGCCATGTGTGCTGATACGAATGGACTTTGCTGGTTGGGTTAAGACCTCTTTCCTGGAGGCCTCCTCTTACTCAGCATTACCATTTCCCTCTTTGAGCCACACAGCAGAGCTCCTGCTGGACGCACAGAGTCCCACCTCTCTTCACTCATGATCCTTAGACTGTATTTGTCGTGAACATACCCTAATGGCAGGACAGGGGGTATGTTGTGAAAGCACTGCTGGCATGGAATTATTTCTCATCATAGGAAAGGACACAGCCTGTTATTTTAGTCTTTGTAAACCCATCTGGACATCTTCAGCTCACCAGATTTTTTTCTGATTAAGGCAGCCAGACTCTAACAAACTCCTGCTGGCTTATGTCTTTCCCTGCAATGCAAAGCATCTCAATTGCAAGTAGTCAGGGAAAGGCAGCAGCATTTCTCTGCCCCTTTTACATTCCTGCAGCAGCGAGCCTGGGCTGACTGCTCCACATGCAGGAAGCCATCAAAACCCAGGGGGAATTTGTACTTGAAAGGGTTTCAGTTGTGAAGTGAAGCAAGAATCAGCAGCTCTCAGTGAGCTTCAAAGAAATAATGGGTGCACAGAATATCTGATGAAGAAATGATGAAGTACATATGACATTGCTAGGGTGCTGCAAATCTTGGCAGGTATCTACTTAAGTCTAGGTGGTTATGCTGGTTTACACACATAACTGTGTGTGTGTACATGTGAAAAGAGAACCGTCTAAGATAAAAACAGGCAAAATAAAAACTACAGATTTTGACCAAACTGGCGAAAGTCACAAACTGATAAAAAAATGTTGGATTTTTCTGATAATTCAAGGTAATCACTGGAAGTTCTCGATCAAGTTTTTGAAGCAGCTGAAGCAAGAATTCACACACGCAGCTTTGTGTCACAACAGTATCCAGAAACATTGTTTGATTTAGTTAGGGTTTGCTTGCAAAAATTCACTCAGAAACTTCAAACGCAGGCATTAGAGTTGTATGGAAAGCAAAACCAAATTAGTATGCAGTGCTTTGTAATGCTGCTTGTTCTAGAAGCATTGTTATAGAAACAAAAGTCAAAATGTACCTGATACATACAGATTGTCTGCACTGAATATAAAGAAGTGAAATATTCTGTAAGCCATAACAAGAATTTTAAATTGCTCTGAAGTGTAAACAAGACTGGACAGAAAAAAAAATAGCTTAGATACGATATGAGATTTTTAGTGAGAAAAACTTGGATTGGAAGAGTTTTCTTGTTCTCCATTGATTTTTAGTATGAGGTTGCAAAAAAACAAGCTGTGGCAGCAGTTGCATATGTCCTGTCTGGCAGTATACATAAAATGAAACAGTGACAATAGATACTCAAAGTCTTTATGGGAAGTCATGTATATAGCAATGTAATTTATCAAATAGCAAGAGCATATCCTACATAAATAAAATGGGCATTGATTGCTAATATAAAGTCAAAACTAATACATACAAGTGAAAAACATAAGAGCTACCAAACCAGTAGCAATTCATGGTAGGTTTGTTACACAGGAATTTAAAGGCAGGCTACAGCATAGCACATCCTTTATTTACTGAAGGCTAACTGTTCATTTCAGCAAAGGCAGTCCTTCCTTGTGCCCTGATCTGTAGACTTATCTTGTCCTGATGACCACCACCAGAAACAAGCAGCTGGGTGAGACATTTGTCTTGGTCTGTGCACAAGCTCAAGCTATTGCTGTTAAAGCTGAGCAGAAAATTTACCTATTCCTCACAGTTCCAAGTGTGGAGGAACCAAGTTATTCTTCTTTGGTTCCTTCTCAAGGTGGATACTCTCTGTTACTGCCTCACACTCCCAGGCTGTGCCCAACTGTTCCTCATATAAGGCATTTATTGCTATTTCAAGGCTATTTTTCTGCCTAGCATCTACTTACAGCAGGGGAATCTAGCAAAATCCCGCTGGTATGTGTTTTTGCTGTGATATCAAGCATCTTAATTTCAGTCAGAAATGTTTCACTGAGGAATCAGAGGGCACATTATACCCATTTTATCAGTACACAACCCCAGTCATATGTGTGCCCACAGGAAGAAATGTTTCCCGTGCAGAGAATGACTCAGACTAGGTCAAAGCAGAGACAGAAGGAGAGTGGAGAAAAGTGAACAGTAACTGCAGTGTACAAAAGGTGGCATTTATCTTAACAGAGCCACAGCTGCTCATTCTGAAATTAGCAGGATGTATTGTGATTTTCTGACACTGAAGCCCACCCTGCAGGAACCACTGATAAAGAATATGAAAAGACTGCACACGCTGAAAAAAAGTCATCTTTAACAAGACAGGGTCAGATTCTGATGAAACTCACTCACATTGAGAGGCATTTTACTTCTGGTCTTGGCTTGACTCACTTTAACACCATCATTATTAGTGAAATAAGGCTTAGTTAAGTACTGGCCAATGGTGAGCTGCAGTTGCACTCCTGTTGGGTGCTAATAAATGATAATTAATAGTTATCCATCTCAAGACAAATTTCAATATTTTTGGCTTCTTCAAGTGCCCAACTCCACTGGTTGGTGACGATAGCATGGGGTTCCCCTGCAGGACTGTTATAAAGACTGATCTTAATGATTGATTTCACCTCACCATTGCATGGTACCTCCAGCTGTGGTAGGGCTCAGGAGCACAGGCTGCAATAACTATCAGGCATGGAGCTGACTCTCTGTTTATAAGATTAAACAATGACTAAGCTTAGCGAGAAACATAAACAGTGTTGTAATAATGCTGTCATTGCAGCATAACTAGAATAAAATGAAACTCTTATAAAACATAACTGCTTTTTATTATAGCAAAGTCGAATGTAATCAGAAAACAGCTTCCTTTTGGTATAAATGTTCCACCTGTTCACATACAGCATGCTACATGAAGTCCCTGGTTTAATCGCTTCCTAGTTGTGATATGACTCTTCCCTGATGCAAAACACAGTGATGAACCCAGCCAGCCAGGGAAACTAGGAGCCGTTGAGCAAACATGATCTTAAAGAGTCTGGGACAGTCCAATTCTTTGGATTTTTTTTAGGTATGCATTGACCCAGGAAAAAAAATCCGTAGGAGCTGTATAAAAGCAGACAAACAATTCTATCCATATCAGAAAGGGATTGTAATAGCCATCATCAGGTTGTACTGGAGAGAGGCTGTGAGTGTTCCTCACACTTGAGGTCCCAGCCCAGGCTCTGGCACAGAGGAGACAACCTCGGATGTCACTAATGGAGAAAGAGATATAGTCTTCTCTTGTTATGGCTTGGAGTCACCTCCTGGAGAAGGAGCAAGATGAATTTCACATGAGTTGTGTTGCCACATAACCTTCATGATTCCCTTGATCTGACAGGAAAGTCACTGATGCACAGAAGGTCTTGGAAGGAGGGAGAGATGAAGAAAATGTACAGCCCAATTACAGGCAGATAGCAACTAGAGATGGGTTGGGTGGAGTTCGGTTGGGTTGGGTTGGGTTGGGTTGGGTTGGGTTGGGTTGGATTGAGTTGGGTTATGTTCAGTTGGATTGATTTGGGTTGAGTTGGACTGGATGGGCTTGGGTTGGACTGAGTGGACTGGGATAGTCTGAGCCCCACTCAGCTTCACTTGGTATGTTTCCCTGTGATGAGGAGTGCCTCTTTGCTCGGGTATTGCTTGGGCTGACCTCATCTGTTTCATTTATGGTTTTTTATCTTAACTCTCTGAAAACAGAGCTAGCACAAGGTGATACCTGCAAGGTCATAGAATAGCCTGATTTGAAAACTAAGGTTTACTGTGCAAAATCAGAGAACCAAGGATACATTAAAAAATCAAGTAAGAAAAGAAAAGAAAATGTGAATAAAGTTTTTTTTTTTTTTTTTTTTTTTTTTTAAACACAGAGAATGTTTGAGAAAAGCAGAGATGAAAAGGGAAAAACTCGGAGCCAGAAGATCCAAACTTCCCCTTGATTCTAAACTTAGCTCAGCCACTGGCCCACCGTGCAGATGACTCACTGCACTTCCTTGAACTTAAATCATTTCTCCTACAAAACTTGTTAAAGAAAGACGTCAGTGTAAATTAGATGTTGTATCTAAGTTTAGCTATGGCCAATACATAAATATTGTAACTTCAATGTGCTCCTATCATTTTTGTCTGATTTAGAAATATGTGTATGTACATACACATATGCCGTATGTGTATACATAGCAAGGGAGAGAAAGATTTCTTTGTGCTATTTTTATGATTTAATTTCCATATATTGTTATTTTGCTGGTGATATAGCAGCTCACTACTGATTAGGAGTTTAACCATTTTGAACACAGCTTGATTCCCACACCACCCAAGCACTCTTCATCCTCTCAAACTGTCAGTGAAGTTTCAATTCCAGCCAGGCGGTGGGAGCGACGGGAGTACACATTCAGCATATAACATACATGGTGGCTGATTTCTTGTGACACTAATCTTCACTCCTGAGGGAAAGGCAGACATTTATTCATAACTCTACCACTCAAAAGTATCCATCCTTCTCACCATTAAGAGAAATGTCAAAACAGAGATCAGCCATAGGCTGAGTTTAGTCTACTCTGTCCAAAATGAATACAAATTTAGATCTGTTGTCAAATCTTAAATGATGAAGCCTTTAGCATGGGCAACTATTTTCCGTCTGCCCCCTCCACACTGAATATGCACTCTCAGAGGACCATATTACCCCTACAAAAATGGGTGGGATATGAAGCCAACAAACCTTTCCAATATGAGCAAAGAATCAGAGGAAAAAGCCCAAGACTTTCAGAATCATGAAGCAAAGAAGAAGAAGAAAAAAGAATTTTCAGTAAAATTTATCTTCCCTTTAATACTGATATTAAATCAGTGGGCACTGAAGTCCCAAATTGTTGATCCAGTAAAGGAGAAAAACAGGCTCCAATCCGCACATCGGTTCGAGGGATCTGTTGAAGATGGCGATGGGAATTCCCATTGCTGTAGAACTGTTCATTCCCAACTTCCCCCTCCTTTCTCCAGTTTGCATTTCCACACTGAGGAGGTATCTGGGAGATCTTTCTTCATGTTGGATTCTGTCCTATCCAATTATACCTATGCAGCTTCTCATACCCTGCTATTAAGATGCTGGACAACCACAGAGGAACCAGAAATGACTGCCCTTTTTCTGACCAACTTCTGTAATTCATAATGCCCTAAATCTCCACGAGGTTCCTTTGAAGTGAAAGAGATGAAACTTATCTCAGAGCCTGAAGAAAAAGATTTCTGTTTTCTGTGATCCACATAAAGGAATTTTGCTGTTTCAGAGATCAATGCAACCATCTATTTTAGACTCTTTTATCATTACTGAAGCCATAAAACAAACACTCTTGTATAAATGGCAAACATGGGACGCTTTTTTCCAGTTATTCTTAAATAACTTTGTTGAAAAATAAGTCCATTTCCTAGGCTTGGACGAACTTTCTCAATAGCCACTTAACTATTTACTGCTAAAGATGCAGTTGATTTTTTGTTTATTTTGCCTTTAGCAGTTTGACCATTTTATTTCTACTCTCTGATATCCCTGATATTCCTCCCACATATTCCAGATACTCTTCTCTAGCTATTCCAGTTAAACAAGTGAATCTCAATCAGTTTTAGCACAAAGCACTTGCAGATGTCCCACACACGTTTAGAGACATGAGATCCTGGCTGTGCCAGGATGGAATTACTTCCATTAGCCTGAGTGCATAAGAAAGAGATCTGGCTAGCAGCGTGCCACCAGTCACTAGTCATTGCTGTCTTGGGCTTTGTGCTTAGTCTGGGCCTTTTCTGGTATAACTAAACAGATCTGCACTGGTTCTGGATGTGGCCATGCATGACAGTATAGGAAAGGCATTACTGGCATGGGTCTGCACTCCCTGAAGGTGATTAGAATGGAAGCCAGGTGACAATGAAGGACGGAGCATGATGGCTGTCAAGGACAAACGGATGTCTCCAGAATTAGCTAGGGCCATGGTTTCTGGGTGTGTGAAGGGATCATCCAGAAAAAAAGCTACATGTGGGGAAGCTACATGTGATCTCTCAGCAATGAGAGATGTGATCTCAGGATGATAGAAAATGCCAAGAGAGCAAATGCAATGCTTTTAAGCAACCAGCAACAGCTGAGGAAGAAGAAGAAAAGCTGCCACTTTTCGCCTCATTCTTGAGATGCTGGTTTTGAGTTCTGCAACCTCTTCTAGTCTCAGCATTTCAATGAGGATGTTAAAAAGTAAAAATGGTTCAGAAGTAATGCTATCTGTGAAGACATCCCCCGTGATGAGCATTTAAATACCAGCCTTTCTACCTCAAAGGTGGAACAGAGGAGAGTAAATCTCTGCCTGAGACTACCTATGTGGAGAGGAGAATCTCCAGGCATCAGAGATTCTTCAGCAAGCTGGGAGTATCCTGGGCTCGAAAATGAAACAAACTGAAACAGGGCACAGAGAGCTAAGCTGCACCATTTAGAAGAACTTATCCAGCAAATCTGCCATTCCTGCAAGTCTTGTAATCAATACTGCTGTCATAGAGAATAGCTCACTCAGAAATTAAATGCTAAATGAAGGACTCCATGAAATCCTACGCTCTGTATTACCTAAGATGGAGTAGATGATTGTAAGAGTCCCCTCGGGTCTTAAAAATCTATGAGTATCGTTAAAAGGATAGGCACTTCTAGAGACTAAGCAAGATGTCCTTAAAATGTTCAGGGATGTGCTTTCCTTGCAAGTTTTGCCTGAAGAATGACTAAATGATTTAGCCTAGAACTGGAAATAAGGTTGCAAAACTATCAAGTAAGCAAGCCCCAGAAATATCCAACTTCCTGCTAAATTTCTGTTTTCCTTAACTCCAGGTGAAAACATATACAGCCAACAGAAAAGCTTTGGGTTTGAAGGGGGAAGAGTAAATCTCAACGGGGACACAGAGAGGAGGCCAGCGCCTCCACAGTCACATCTTGTGAATGACAGATGTTGTCACACCCAGATGTACACCAGCACTCTACAGAAATCTATTCTTTGAGACTCCCCTGGTTCTGATGTCCCGCATAACCATGAGAGAGATGTGGTGTGGCGATGCATTTCTGCACTCTGGGACCTGGATTGTGCATCCTGCTTGGTTTAGTCTGCCTTATTAACTAGCTGGAGTTTGTCATTCTGAATGTCAGGACAGTTTTATAATGTGGGGCTCCAAAATGATATGTTGTCTAATCCTCGTTTCCTTGGGAGGCTTTCTCCATTGCTGCAGCTAGCCACGTAGCAGAGCACAGAAAGCCAGGCATTCCCACAAAGCTCATGCTGTATGGCTCATCACTGCACAATATTTTCCATCATATCACCTCAAGTAGATGGTTAAGTCACTGGGAAAATAGCTGATCCTCTTTATGGAGCTGTACTTCATTCAGTAAAAAGGGGTTTCAGGACGATCTCTGACATTCACAGCAGAACTTCCCTCTTCTGCACAGTTCAGCAAGGGTCAGGGCTGGTTAAGACCTTATTTCTTGCAGTTGGACCTGTTGTGAGGCTTGTCCTCAAACTGCCAGCGTCAAGGAGGTCTTCAAATCGAATCTCTTCAGCACATTTAATTTCAGATGGGCAAGAAATATAGTGTGATCACATTTATGAGCACCGCATAACCACAAAATAAGCCTAGCATCAGTTTCTCCCCATGTGCTGCCTTTGGGAAGCAGCGTCTCAATTTTCCTACACTTTGAGAAGCCACTGTCCTCCCCCCTCCCTCCTAATAGCCACTTCTCTGCATCCTTCCCTGGGCCATTCCTCCCTTATCAGAGTTCTTACCCAGCCTGGAGCTAATCCCATATTCAGGCAGGCCACTGGCAGCTCTGGTCTTCTTAGTTCTTTCAGTGTTTTCCAGACAGACAGCAAAGTGCTGCTGTTGAATATAAACTATAGAGTGAGCACATGGTGGGGAGGATATGACCAGTCTATGGCACATCCTGGAATTACTTTTTTTTTTTTTCTTCAATAATTTGCTAGGAAATTGTCATTTAATTCCCATGCTTTAGCATGAGCTTAGAAGGAAATAAAGTTTGATTTGAACTAAATCGCTGCTGCTTTACAAGATCCTTGCATACAACCCCTGAGCTACAGTGCAAATAATAAACATCAGCAGTAGATGACAAACAAAAGGTTGGAGATCGGATACCCCATCCTCCAGAGTGCCTGCAAATTGCCTTCACTCCCTTTGCAGCTGCCTGTTGCTCCCTGAGACCCAAGCAGTGCTCGGTATGCAGTACAACCTCTGTTAGGGCAGCACAACACTGGTGCAGAGAATGATGCTACCACCGCCAGGCCAGGTGTGAATGCTAGGGGATGGATGCTGGGAGACGGATGTTCTGGGCACAGATGCTAGGGGATGCATGCTAGGGCAATGGATGCTGGGGGATGGATACTCAGGGGATGGATGCTCAGAGGCTCATTGGCACGCACACAGCATTCATTAAAAGCGGATTAGGTGGAACAAACAGACCAACGCTGCAGAAAAGGAATGAATGCAGAGCGCAGGAATTGTTGGAGGAGTGGGTGATAGGAGCTGATTTGGGAAGCTGGGGCTCGGGTGGTGTGTGCGGAGCCGGGCTCTTTGCCTCGGCAGTCCCTTTTAATGAACCATCGGTAAAAACTATCAGAGAGTATTTGGTGACAGGAAGATTAACCGGGCATGAAAAGTTAAAAGAACGCTGCTCAAAATGAGTTAATTATTTTTTTTAGGATGAAAAGCAGCTTTCCCTGTTAGCCTCTGGGTTCCTCTCCCCCAAACATTAGACGAAATTGCATTGTTTACAAAAATTTATTAATACAAACTTTACACACTTTATATAACAGTTATCAAAGTCCTAGTTATAGATATCAGGTGTGTCATAATACTTTGCTGAAGTTCTCTTTATATCCATTTGCACACAAAATAAGTTCTCTGAGACTAACATCTACCTAAACTATCACTGCGTCTCAGGTCTGCTCGAGGCTCGTAAGGCTGTTGGCGTTCCTAAAAAGTACACAGAGGATAACCGAGGTGATCACTTGGTGATGCTCGCAGCTAGCCACGGAACTCGAACGGAGAAGGTCAGAAACAAAACGTCAGGAGAGCCCTATGGCATCACACCACAGCCGACACGAACACAGCAAACTCTGCCCATCGCCAAAGAACAGAAAGAAGTACGACTAAAACGCAAGCCGATGTGTTGCAGCATCGTAGGGCCACTAGATAGCCATCCGTCAACTCGTGGCGATTGACAAGGTGAAGAGAAGGCACGAAAGCTGCAAAACCGCTCCCCGCGTCCCTCGGCCGAGCTGCGGGGCGGGCGGGGCGGCGGGGTTCGGAGCCGGCCCGCCCCGTCGGGCCCTGCCCCATAGCGCAGCCCCGCAGCGTGCGGAGCCGGGGCCGCCCCCGGGCTCGGGCGGTGCCTTTGGGAGCGGCCCCTCCGCGTCCTCCTCCGGAGCCCGCCCCGAGCGCTCCGCGGGTGCGCGCCGAGACAGGAGTCCGTACAGAGAGAGGTGGGGTGGAAATGGTTTATCTCGTTCGAAACCGGACCACAGGTGAACACTACACATTCTTGTATGACAAAAGGTCGGTTTTATGAAATCAATTTTACTAAGCAATAAGCCAGAATGTAGAAAAATACAATTTTACCTCCAAACTCAATAAACAAGGAACAAAAACGTTCGTCGTAGTGCATAATTCTTTAGTGGTAGCTACAACAGGGGTTCCTAGACTTGTACAACAGAGCTTGCATAAAACAGAACAAAGGAGTGAGAGAGCGTTCACAACCGTTTTGTCGGGTATTTTTTTTCCCCAAAAGAACATAACCCGAAAAGGTGACTCGGGCGGCTTAACAGCGCTCGGAAAGTGCCAAGAGAGGGGGAGAGGCGGGAGGGGCTGCGGGAAAAGAGCAAAACAATCCAAGGAAAAGAGCGACTCCGACCGACAAACGCACAGGCGAGAGCCTCGCTGGCTGCGGGCGGGGGGAGCACGGAGAGCGGCTCAGAGCCACGCGCGGCGCTTCGCAGCTCGCACCGGAGGGGGAGCGGGGCCGCTCCCTCTGCCCCGCACGGCGCCGTGTGCGCTCCGCCCGCAGCCGGGAGAGCGGTGCGCTTGGCACCCGCCGTCCTCGCTGCGGGTCGGCATAGGGGGGCCTGGAGGGCTTGGGGGTCTGATTTTTGGTTGGTTTTTGTTGTTGTTGTTTTTGTTGCTGTTGGTTTGCTCGTTTAGTTATTCTCCCTCCGATAGGCACAATTCGCATCGAGCTGTTGCCGAATCCTCCTCTGCGCTCACTGCTCGAGGAGGCACTGATACGGATAGAATCGGAATCAAAGAAAAAGGGGGAAAAATAGAGAGAGAGATCGAAATCTCGGGGGGACCCCATCCTGCTGAGCCCTCCCTATGCACAGCGGCACACGGTGAGAACTGAGGTCTTCGCCCCCGTGGCGAGTAAAAACAGTGCCCTTTTCGTTTCCGTTACAAAAATAGGAGCGCTGTTCAAAGCGGTGATTGTCTTTTTTCGTCTATTTATTTTCTATAAAAACATAAACAGCTCAGGCGAACTCTCGTCCTGGTGCAGCTTGGTATGAAGAATCGCTCTTTAGCATTCGTAGCAGTATTCATATATATATATTTATATCTCATATATAACTCAAGGATTGGTCCACAAAGTAGATCTGTGCGTTTCTCTAGTGCTTTCGTACAAAAGAAAAACCATATTATTATCAAAATATTCATTTAATGGCTTTACTTCATACATAAATACATGTTTGGGGAACACGGGAGCGGCGGTCTTTCCGTCACTTTGGAAATGACTTTTGTTTGGGTTTGGGTGGTTGGGTCTCTCTCTCTCTCTCTCTCTCTCAATCTCTCTCTCTCTCTCTCTCAGGACTACGCACGGCAGCGGCGGTTGCTCATCGCTACAAATACGCTACTCGGCGTCCTTTGTTTTTAACTCTTTGTTTATACCTTTTCCCCAGGACGGCCGCTAAGTATTTCTTGACAGCCATTTGTTTCCGGTAGCGGCTGTAGCTGTCCGTGAAGATGCCGTCTATGTGCCGCTTGCTGAGCGGTTCCGCCTCGTCCCCCAGGCCGCTGCTGGCACCGCTGCAAAGCACCGAGAAGGACACAACCATCAGAAGGAGCCCACCCTCCGCGCCCCAACCCCAACCCCAACCCCGGCCCTAACCTCCAGCCCCGGCCCCGCATCGCACGCGCCAGACAAAGGGCGGGGCGGTGCGGAGCGAGTCGTCTCCCCCCGCCATGCATTATGCATCGCGTTCCCGGGGGGGTTCGCTCCGATGGCACCACCCGGGGCTGCCCCGCGGGAGGGACGGCCGAGCCCCGGGTGCGGCTGCTGCTCGCTCCGGCAGAGCACCGCGGGGAGATGGGGCCGCCCCGCCCCGGCCGCCGCCCGCCGCGCTTTGTTCGCTCCCGTCCCCGCCGCAGCCCTTACCCGACCCGCTTGGCCATCAGGGAGTGCAGGTATTTCCTGGCGGACAGCTGGCCCAGGACTTTCCTGTAGGCTTTGCTGAAGATCCCATCGGCGTGCCTGCCGGGGAGCACGGCCCGTCAGCGCCCATCCCCGAGGCCCGCCCCGCGGCTCTGGGCCGCCGCCGCCCGTCCTCCCCGCATCCCCCCCGGCCCCGCTCCCCGCAGCACCGCGGCCCTTCTCCTCCCCCCTCCGGCACCCCGGCCGGAGGTACCCACCCCGAGCCCGGCTTCTCCACCCCTTCCCGGCTCCGCGCTGGCCAGGTGGATCGGCATTACGACTATTTTCGCCCGTTGGATTCTTTCCCTTTCCCCCCGCCCCGGCCCTATCCGCCGCCCCGCTGTCACCTCTTTCCCAGCGGGTAGTACAGCGCGTACACCTCGCCCAGCGCGGACGGCGGCCCCGCCACCCCCAGCGGCTCCTGCTCGTAGGCGAAGTCCTGCAGGGTGTTCCCGTCCTCGTCGTACACCTCCTCCTCCAGCCTGCGGTAAGCACGGGCGGGGCTCAGCCGGACGTTCCCAGCCCCGTCCCCGCCGCGGGACCGTGCGCCGACGGAACGGGGCTGAGCTCGGCCCCGCCGGGCTCTCCCCGCGCCCCGCTCCTCCCCGCCGCGCCCGGAACCGGGGTGGGGCCTGCGCCCGCCGCTGGGTTTCGTTGAGCGGTTCCTCTGCCCTTCGGGATCGCTCCGCTTTGCCCCCGCCCCAGCCCCTCCCCGCCGCTCTCCCTGCGGTACGATGTAGGTCACGGTACGATCCGGGCGGCTATTTTTGTCTGGGAACTTTAGCGGAGGTATTAATAATAGATGCCGCTAAAGTGTTCGGCTCCTGCTAATAAGGAAGCTGAATGGAAGGAGCCGGCGGAAGGGAGCTGGGGGCCTCCCGAGCCCCACGGCTGCTGCTTCCCGCGGGGCGCCCCGCCGGAGGCACCTCACAGATGGGACATCGTAGAGGGCACCCCATAAAGGACACCCCGCAAAGGAAACCTAATAAAAGGCGCCCCACAAATGGCACCCTATAAAGGGCACCCTACGAAGGACATCCCACAGATAACACCCCACAAACGACACCTTACAAATAACAGCCCGCAAAGGACACCCCACAAATGACACCCCACAGAGGACACCCCGTAAGGGGCACCGTGCAAATGACACCCCACAAATAGCATCCCGCAAAGGACAGTCCGGAAAGAACTCCCGGTAAGAGACACCCAACAAAAGATACCCCACGAACTGCACCCCATAGAGGACACTCCACAAAGGACACCCCACGAAAGACATCCAATAGAAGACACCCCACAAAACGACACTCCACAAACACCCCGCAAAGCATACCCCACAAATAACGCCCCGCAAAGGACACCCAGCAAAGAACATCCAATACACGACACCCACAAACGACACCTCCTCTGACCCCCGCCCGCACGGCGCGGTTCCCCTCAGGACCCTTCGCTCGGAGTTCAGCACTGCGGGGCGGGACAGCGGCCCCGGCCCCAAACCACCCCCCAAAGCCCGAATGGGCTGCGGACATCCGGGAGCACAACCCCAAATGGGAAACTCCGTGTGACACCCCCGACGCGAGCAGCAACTCCGACTATGTAACACAGAAAAGAAACGCGAGCACCTCACGGCCGGGAGGGAGGTGGCATAAAGACGGGTAAACGCTGAGGGAGGGGGGACAGAACCCTTGCAAACTCTCTATGGATCTCGCATCCTCACGCCGCCCCGGCCCCAGGCAGGCACACGGTGTACCCCCAAAGCGGAGGGGATCCGGGATACTCGGACAGCCCGAGGCGCGGGGGAAACCCACCTGAGCGCCGGGTACTGGAGTCCAACGGCGGGTGAGCAGTAGACGCTGCAATGCATTATTATGCCATAGACCAGAAGGGCTAGGAGCGCTTTGCTACACATTGCCACTCTGTGCGGGAGGGAAAGGAAAAGCGCTGTCAAAAAAAAAAAAAAAAAAAAAAAAAAAAAAAAAAAAAAAAAAAAAAAGGAACAAATTAATTAATTTTTTTTTAAAAAGAATGAAAAATAAAATTGACAAAAAATTTGAAGAATTAAAAAAATATACAAAAAAATATAAACAATAAGAGTCCCCCACGACCCACCGAGCGCAGCAGTGCCGCCGCCCGCCCCGTCGGTGCCCTACCGCTCAGGGAGGCCCCGCGAGCCGCCTCGGGTCCTTACCATGAAACTGTGACACCCCGCACTGAGAGCGTGTGGCTGCGGAAGGGAAAGGGAGAAAGGGAAAAGGAGAAAAACCCCAAAGAGGAGGGAAAAAAATAGAGCTGTCTCCCAAGTTGCGGCCGAAAGGAGTCAAAGGGCTGCCGGCATCGCCTTTCCGCTGGGCGAAGGATGAAGAAGGCGCAGAAGCAGCAAAGAGTTGTTGACTGGTTTTAGGGGAATCCACTCCGACAAAAAAAAAAAAAAAAAAAAAAAAAGGAAAAAAAAAAAAGGAAAAAAAAAAGGAAAAAAAAATCGAAAAGGCCAAAAAAGTTTGCAGGCAGCCGAGCAGATCCGGAGCGGAGTCTGCAGGGGAAGGGAGCGGGGCGCGGAGCGGCGGCGCCGGAGCGCGGGGCGCGGGGAAGGGACGCGGAGCCGGCCGGGAGCGGAGGCGGGGAGCGGGCTGGCTGCGGGCGGTGCTGCCTTCCCAGCTCGCTCCCCTCTCTGCGCGCCTTCAGCCTCTTCTCCTCTCCCCGCTCGGCGGCTCCCAACTTGACCAAGCCTTCCGCAGCCCCCCGGCTGCCACGCAATTAGCGACGGAATCTTTGCAAACACCGCGCTTCGGCAGGAGCCCTCTCCGTCAACATTCGCTCCCTCGGAGGAGGACGGGCAATATTGGCTGTTGCCCCCGTGGCGGCGGACGGATTTTTATTCATGAATCAAATGCTTTTTTTTTTTTTTTTTTTTTTTTTCTCCCCCAGTCACGTAATAATCGGGTATCAGAAAAGACGTCACCACCCCAATTCCTCAAGGAACACAGCTCGGTGTCGTCCTCCAGGATGAGCTGAACGGGAGTCATAGGGCTTCTCATAAACACCAGCTCACGCTTCACCCCCACCTCCCCCCCTCAGAAAAAAAAAAAAAAAAAAAAAAAGAATAATACTAATAAAAAAAAAAACTAATAATGTCAAAACCCACCGGTGGGAAGGGCGGAGGAGGGCGGTGCGGCGCGGCTGGTCCGGAGGTTTCCCCGCGGCCGCGCTCTGTGCCCCAGCGTGGGCATTGAGGCCCCCACGGGGGACCCCATTCCCACTGGGCTTTGGAGGCGGGGAGGGTCTTTTTATTATTATTTCCCCCTTTCCCTTATTATTATTATTATTTTTTCTATTGGAGTATTCTCAAGGGTGTTGTTCTCACCCCCCCCCACACATCCCCGGGGGAAGGCAGAGGTGCGGAAACCGCACCACAAAAGTTGCTTTGCGGGAGGGAAATCCTCGCTCCGCGTCCCCGCGGAGCTCTGAGCGAATCCCGCGGCTCCCGGCCCCCTCCGTGCCCCCTCCATTCATTTCCGAGAATTACCCCCGGAGATCCGAGGCTGCAGGAGCCATTACCGCACATTTTAATTATTGGGATCATAAGCAGAGAGTTCAGGAAGCGGCAATAATTTCGTTCTCCTGTTTCCTTATTGGAATGGGTTGTTTTGTTCTTGTGTTTTTTTTGTTTTTGTTTTTGTTTTATGTTTTTTTATTTTATTTTATTTTATTTTGGTGTAACGCGCTGCGATGAGTTATTGGAGCCCGGATCGATTTCTCAAAAACAACGGCAACAAAAAACACAGCAGACAATTACACTGCTATTACGGTCGTTTACTCTTGCGAGATTTTCCGGAGATAAAGGAAATTTAGAACCGATGAATGATTCCCCTCGAAATGGCTGCGGACGGACGGCAGCGCGCTGCTCGTCGGGCCCCGCTCCGCGCCAGGAGGGACGGGACGGGACGGGACGGGCGTGGGCCGCGCTGCGGGGCCGCTCCCTCGCAGGGGCTTCCCCGGCGGCGGGCGCTGCGCGGGCGCGGAGCCAACGCGGAGCGGAGTCCGTGAGCGGAGGGCGCCACCGCGCGGCCGCCGCCGCCGTCGGGAGGGCTCGAAGAGCACCGTCGGGGGGCTGGGGAGGGGGAACGGGGAAGTCCCGGCCCTCGGCGTGAGGGCTGCTGCGCATGGGGGTGTCAGGCTTGGGAACGGTTGGGTTTGGGTTGGTTTTCGGCTTGTGGGTTTGTCGTTTGTTTTTTGTTGTGTTTTTCTTTAATTATTCCTGTGGTGTTCCTGTGTTTCTGGGCGACGCCGGGATGGTGTCTGTGGTGAACAGACGCTGGTTTAGGGCAAGTGAGTAAGTCGCAGGTGATTCATGCCAATGAAATGCTCATCGCATCGTAGCGCGCTCCGTGTGTGTGCGGTGCGGATATGCATATGGCACGACCACTGCTGAGGCTGAATAAGTAAAGGTTTAAATCTGGCCCCCGCGTTGAAGTACCTTTCTAGGTAGCTCTGTAATTCAAGGCTGGGAGAGATTTCACGTTCTCAATGCTTGCCTCCAAAGCAAACTCCTAAGGCAGCATCCAAAGAAAAGTAGTTTTTTTACTGGCAGAATTTCCTTCATCTTCTCCCCGTTAGCTTAAATTAGGCCTTCTAATTTACCTGACTACACTGTTTTAAAGATCTGCTTTATTAACTGGAGCATTAACATTCTGAAGGTATTTCTGGTGGTGCTCGCAGCCTCTGAGCCTTGGTAAGCCTGTCTGGGACTAACTGCTCTAAAGCATATGATGCAACATTGCATCACCTACCACGATGGGCACCTTTTCAACTCTTCCAACTCTTCAGAAAATCTCTTTTTTTCTTTTTTTCATTTTTTTGTATTTATGCATATTAAAAAATATATTCAAGTGCAATCTATCAAACTGTCAGGAACTATATTGATATGACTATGTTGATAAAGGCAGATGACATTTCACACACACCTGTTGGAGGTGCAGCTACTCTGCTCACGTTGTCTCTGTATGTCCCAGTTTTTCTATAAGGAACACGGAAGACTGATGGACCTGGACTATGTAATCCTATCATGAAAGGTTATACATTTTTCCTCCAGTGTATAAAAGAATGAGCACTTTCTAAAGCAAACAGCCCTACTAACACAGCTCTCTCTCTCAGGCACACCTCTATGGATTTATCAACTTCTTGTTTTTACCTTTCACAGAATCATAGAATGGCCTGGTTTGAAAAGGACCACAATGGTCACCTAGTTTCAACCCCCCTGCTATGTGCAGGGTCACCAACCACCAGACCAGGCTGCCCAGAGCCACATCCAGCCTGGCTTTGAATGCCTTCAGAGATGGAGCATCCACAGCCTCCTTGAGCAACTTGTTTCATTGCCTCACCACCCTCTGTGTGAAAGACTTCCTCCTAACACCTAACGTAAACTTGTCTCAGTTTGAAACCATTTCCCCCTTGTCCTATCACCATCCACCCTCTTAAACAGCTTTTCTCCAGGCCTCCTATTTTAGGCATGGCTGGGAAGCCCATGGCTCTGCTGATGGGCTCTGTACATGTCTGCATCAGCTCAAAGAACAAAGCTGCTACCCAGGGTTTTCATCCTCTTGGAGACATCCTGGAGTGGAGGTAGAAGCTCTGGAAAAGCAGAGAGCAACAAGCAGGATCAACATTTGGGCTGCAGCTCTAGAGACCTGTTGAACATGGAAGGATCTGAGGCACAGAATGAGCCTAAAATCCCAGAAGGGGAAGGAAAGTGTAGATGTGGCACTGAAGGACATGGTTTAGTGGACAATATTGGTGGTAGGTGGACTACCGGAGCAGATAATCTTAGAGCTCTTTTCCAACCTTACTGATTCTATGGCTCTATGAAATGCATTGGCCTGACCCAGCGGCCTCTCTTGCAGACTGGTTCCATACCATCACCTCACAGGTGACTCTTCGTAAGTGCTACATAACTGCATCCGACAGCAAATTCTTTTGGAGGACTTTTCCAGTAATTCCTTGCTGTCTTTTATGACCTTAACTCTTATTTCCAAGCAAAGGCTTGAAGGCCATTCTCAAGCACATTCAGAGAAAAAGGACTGATTTTTTCTCCCTTTCTGAAGTGATGAGACACTGCAGCATTCCTCAGGCTGGCAGTGTGGGCGTACGAGGTGCAGCCACCCTGCTCTTGTCCCTGCTCAGAGCTCATGGTGACAAAGGCAGAGGCTCAGCAGCACCCTGCCAGCCTGCCTGCACAGCAGCTCAGTGCTCAGCTCAGTGTGACGGGTGTCCTTAACCCCATACACTGAAATAAGAGATGCAAAGGAGGAGTCATTCCTATCAAAACACAAAGGCAAGGAGAGTGCTTTCTAGATGAATGGAAAGCCTAACTGCACCTAACAAGGAGATGACACCATGCCACACATGTGGCAGCTAATTTCCTTGGGAGACCAATATTTATAATCTCCCATTTTTTCAGCTGGATAAATTTGTATTTCACAGGAGAACAAAAATATCATTTTCCTGGATCCTTTTTAACAACTGTTCTTCAATCAATCATTTGAACAGTAAAGAAATAAATTATGAAAGGCAAACAAGAGCAAAAAGTCACCTTTTGGAGATGTAATGTTCTATGGGCCCCTCCTCTACACTAACTCCAATAATGCCAGAATATCACTGCAGACCTTGACTGCAGCCCATGGGAAGAACAACAACCTCTGGTACTGGCAGCAGACCCAGGCCTGCTCCCACCCTTATTTCCATTTGTGGTCAGGGAAGAATAAATCCATAAATAGATGGAATAAGCAAACTTTCACAGAGCTGAGCTGCTGAGCTACAATCATTTACACCAGAAAAATACTAGCCACGATTTCTCTGTGCTCCAGATTGTTTGTCTCAACACTGCAACCCAGTGTGAATGACAAGTACCAGTTATGTACCCAAATGTGACAGGGTTTAGGGAACACCTTTAAGGTCAGAGGGGCTGCCTCACACCCATGTCCAGAAACTAAAACACATCTGTAGTTTTGAGGTATCACTAATGGCATCACTAAGGTTATTCATAGTTTAGAATTACCAGAAATAGTTGGAACAAATTAATAATGAATTAGAACATTTCTTAGCGTTGCAGGAGCCAGGGAGAATAAATAGAATCATCTATATTTTCCTATTACAAAACAGCATGCAGCCTATTACAAAACACCAATCTGATGGTGCTGGTGCTAGAGGAGTGCCAGGTCCTGGCAGTGCAGCCCCAGGTGGAGAGCCCAGTCCCTATAGGGACTGTGTGGGGTAGCCTGGGGTGGCAGTGGAGGGCTAAACCCATAAGAGAGGGGGTGAGGACTGATCCCACCGCAGTGGAGCTCAGCCCACCAGGGCCAAGCATCACTCAATAATTCCAATTAACCGCTCTGAAGATGGCAGAGGGTGGTGACACTGAGCCTGGTGTCAGAGCAGCATATTGCACTGACAGACTCACAAAAGCTGTCTCATTAAGGAGAGCGAGAAGGGAATATAAGACCTCCCCAGGCACTCAGTGCACCCCACGGTGCCCAGGCAGGATAGACAGACCAGGGCCTGCAGACAACACATGCTTGGGCTGCTGCTGCAGCTGGTCCTGTAGGAAGCACCAGGACACCCACACAGTGCTGCACCCAGCTAGGCCACGGGCTGAGTCCTTCCACATGCAGCTCTCCTTGTGCCTTGCACAGACAGCCACACCTCTGTCCATGGAACACTGGTGATTGACTCAGCACCCAGTTGCCTTTAGCTTTGATTTCTGGGCTTCCCAGATCCCAAAACACACCATAACCAAACAGCAGGACCACCCCCACAACCCTGCAACGTACTGGGGGATGCTTAGGGTCTAAGAACTGCCATTGCAAGGCAACGTCATGGTCTTCAAGGTTATTTATACTCATCTAACATCAGTAAAGTAATTGGGTCTATTTAGCCTAAAGAAAAATAAGTGATTCTTATCTTTTATACTTACACAAAGCATCAAGATGTTCTTTTGTGTGTCATTACAGCCTTGATCCATCTCTATCCTCTAATAAAATGCATTTCTGTAATACTGAGGCAATTAATCACTTATACAAAATTGGATTACAATCTCCATTACTCAAAAAATCTTTACAGTCAGGCTTGCTGTCTTTCTGAAATATCTTGAGCTATTGAGCAAAATTCCTTGGCCTGCCTTATGCAAAGGTCAGATGAGATGTTAGTAATGGCCTCTTGTAATGTCAAAAATCAGTCTCTGACCCTTGTAATGCCACAGGAAAGGCTCTCACTGACTTGAGACAGAGCTGGGCGAGATTTATTGACCTTTCTCACTAGGAATGAGGGCTGTCTGCAGAAACTCCTGTGTGATTTCTTAGCTCCCGGTATGTGTCTGTTGGGCTCATTATGCAAATACTGTTGCTTTTTGTCCTGTTTGAATTTCACAGCAGATTACAGAGCTCAACACAACCGGAGGTTGCCAGGACATTGCAGGACTAAACTTTATCTGTCAACCCTCCAATCTTTTTTGACTCTCCAGAGGAAATGGGATTTGTCCACAGTAACCACTGTGGCTGAAATAATAAACTGCATTACTCTCTGGATATGTTTAAAATCCTGAAACTTTAATATGATTTTTGCACTGTAGTGTAATTCCTTTTCCTGGAGCTTTCTTGCTACCAAGTGTAAGTATATTATTGACTTCACATCTGAATCCTATGGGCTTTTAGAAAAAGGAATTAATTTAATATAATTTGGGGTGTTTCTCTCAGATATTTCACTCTACATTGAAAACAGCTTTCTTCTAAGCCTTAGCAAGATTTGAGATCTCCCTAAAATGTATGCACTGTTCTTGTTTCAGTGGTACAAAGTGAATGTTTTACCACTGGGTAAGCATCTTTTGTTAGCTTCTCTGATTTAAAATGCGGGAGTGACAAGAATTTGCTCTGTGACACGAAAGACAAGAAGTATGAACAGAGAATTACAGAAATAGCCTTATCTCATTTCCTAATGGTAACTATTTAATATGGTTTAGAATTTGGTTTTGCTGTGTTTTTAATAAGGACTCCAGGGGAATATGTTTCACTCATCTTATTGGGAAAATATATGTATATTCATTCCAGACAAAATAAAGCTGTTGTCAATAACATGATTTATTCAAACTTCTCATCTATGGGAAGTAAGTAACTCAGTTCTGAATATATCTACTGATAATAATTCCTCAGATCAGTTCAGCCAGTTCTGTTCTGGACTAGGGACTGCTTTTTCTGTATTGTTCCCTTCCATATCTTCCATTTCTTTCTTCATATTATCAGTGTAGAATGTTTTTATATTACCCCGAAAGCTTGAAATACAAGGTAAATATAGGAATATGGGTTTAAAGATCTGTTTATAAAAGGGGAAAATATCTCCACATCACAGAGTTTGGAGAAAAGGCAATCTGCAATTTGCTGATGACATGCACATACGAATTCTATGGGTTCTTCATCATTATAAAGTATTCTACAATTATGTTGTAACTTCCATCCAGAAGCATTACTGCTAATTTCACAATGCTCTTAAAAGGCACGCATTTATAAACATAATCTATTTATTTTACCCAAGACAGCATGAAATAGAGCAAGTTCAGTGCCTTCTTGGGAGCGCATAGCTAAAAGGCAGAATGGCTCTAAAATAAATACCTGACCCCACTGACGTCAAAGGCAACACTCCTAATGACTTCAGGGAGGTCAGAGGACTCCACGTTTTTGACAACAGTGTGGATTTGCTACTCAGGAGTTACACCTCCTCTTGCCTCCAAACAATACCATTAATCTGTAAGGTAAATACCCACTGGTGGGTTCTGCCAAGGATTCAGAGAAGTCCAATATTCAGCCTCCCTAAGAGTGATTTCAGGAAAAATGAATTCCGTCTCACCCTCCAAAATGGTTCTCTCTGAGTGAATGATGGCCTCCACCAGTCTGGGTAGAAAGTAACATCATTCACAATGGCAAAGAAAACTATACATCCAAACCAGAAAATCTGTGGTGAAAGACAAGGAAGCACTGGTGAATTTCTGTAGTTGTTAGCTTGAAGATGA
The DNA here is from genome assembly GCA_035772895.1 of Perdix hodgsoniae. Lineage (NCBI taxonomy): Eukaryota > Metazoa > Chordata > Aves > Galliformes > Phasianidae > Perdix > Perdix hodgsoniae. The sequence continues at coordinate 1,564,141 of JAPSGF010000018.1, read as the reverse complement.
TTAATAACCTTGAACTAAACTAAAAATAATTAACTCCACATTACTCATCCTCAGAGAACAAGGTAATCAAAGGAGACTTTGCAACTGAGCAAAAGCTGTCCTTCAGAAGGAATCTTTCCCCATCTTCCAGCGTTGATTAGTGAACATCACTATTAGTCATTACACTCAATATAGTTGATGTCCTTCCTTGATTTTCCTGGGGGAAGAAGAAGCAGTAGGGAGAGCTGAATCACGAGTTTTCCTCATATTTTTCTTAATGAAAAATCATTTGCACTGCTGTTCTGGAACACAGCACCAGGTAATGTCAGCACATTAGAAGATGACAAAAGTTCCCTAGCACAGATCCACAGACTAAACGCGTAAACCTGCTATTAAGATGTGAAGAGAAGAGAAACATCCATTGATTCCTCCTGTTTTCAGGGCTTGTGAGTTAACACTTTCTCATGATCAGTCTTTTCTATTTCTATAAATAACACCCAAGAATGTATGATTCGTGGTCATGAAAACTTAGGAATGGTTAACAAGTAACAGCAGTGCAAAACCTCAAATCCTTGTGGTATTCTGTGCTGTGCTACATTAGTCCTAAGCCTAAATGAGCCTGCAATGAAAGGGAGGCTCATCATGGAGAAGAAAATAGCTTCTCTGCTCCAGTTAGACAATATAAAACTGAAAGGTCACAGAGATATTAAAACTCTTCTTATTTTTTTTAACTAGCAAGAAATGGGGAAAATGTGAGGGGGCTGTGGGTTTCTTTCTTGTGAAGTTCTTATGAAAGGAGCAACGTGCAGCCGGGTGCGGCTGTCCAATTCCTTGGAGACCTGTGAGCAAAGAAGCATTTGCAGTTGCTTTGACTCACAGCCTCTGAGTGCTGCATCCCCAGACTGTTGCTCGCTGCTAACATCCTTGTGTGGCCTCGAGTCCTGGTTCGAAACACAGCAAGTTGTAAATATGTAAATATAACAAATGGGAATGATGAATTCTTTACTTCCTCGGGACTTAGCTGCTAATGGAATCTGCATAGCACCCGGTGTTTGAACTTTTCACTTCACATTGTCTTACACCGTCACACGACCTTTAGGAAAACTACCTAGGGATAAGAACTCTTCTCTCAGGGGGATAGCAGAGACTGCATCTCTGATGGAGACCTCTAAACAATGTTCAAACACTGCACTGAAAAGTATGTTACAGGGAAAACTCTGGCTCCAACAGAAACAGTATTACACAGAGAACAGTAAAGTTTGCATAAATGCATTTCAGAGAAGCCCCATGATACACTTTTTAATAACCCAGCCTCATTCCCTCTCTCTCTGTACCACATCCTCATGACTCAATTTCCCCTCAGCAGACTTTGCAGCAGTACAAGATGCATCCATCCATCCATCCACCCCATCTCATCCTGTCCTGTTCACCTCCAGCAGCCATAACCTGCTGGGTGTCACAGTCATCACGTATGACCCGAGTATAACGCATGCACTGTGGATAGCTTTATTTGCCAAGTGTCTCCCACCACAGCCTCACCTATGTTTCGGTGCAGGATCGTAGAATCATTTGAATCAGAAGGGGCTCTTCAAAGCCGTCCAGTCCAACTCTCCTGTAATGAACAGGGACATCTATAGTTCTGTCAGATGGCTCAGAGCCCCGTCTACCCTGACCCTGAGCGTTTCCAGGGATAGGGTACCTACCACCTGTCTGGGCAACCTGTTCCAAAAGGCAGCTGCAACCTCCCGTGTCAGTGCTTTTTAACACTTTGTTATATCTGCTATACATTAGGTAGAGAGCAGCAATATTAGGAAAGCTGCAAAGGGAATGTCTGCTGCTCATTTGGGCTCTAGCATCCCTGCTGCACAAGACCTGTTGCAGCCAGGTGAGTGTTTGCCTTAGTTGGTGCACTGCGTTTACTCTTCAGACACCACCGACCCTATAAGACAGAAAGAGGTTGTTTTCTGATAAGAAACCCCCGCTAGCAGCTCTGCAGACTAGGGGGATTGGCACGCAGTGGGAGCAGGCAGCCAGCTGCTACCTGATGGCATATGCCTCATCAAGAAAGCACAAAGCCTTCGTGCCACCTTGTGGCTGCTAGATTACAGCTGGCACAGGGCGATGCCTTCTCTCCTTCTGCTCCAGGCCTTCAGAATAAAAGCACTTTGCCTCCTGCAAGCCATGGGGCTGCCTACACCTTGCTTTATGGCAGATGCAAGCCCTCTCCCCAGGTACCTCTTTCAGCACATTAAGGGATCTGAGTCACCCAGAGGAGCACCTCAAACTCACGTCCCCACATGAGGGCACATCCACAAGCTCCCATCCTGCAGCTCTGCCCTAGACCCATGCGGGAAATCGCCTCCCAGATCAGGTACACAATGTTCCCAGCCAGCTCCAGGGCCGGCCATGGTGAGAAAAACATTTTCTTGTTCTGTCCCGGTGCATTATGAAAACCCACAGAAAGCAGCTTTTCACACCGCAAAACCTTTTAAAAGGATTCTGTCAACACAAAAGCAAACATTGACAGCCATTGCCTTTAAAAGTATCTGAGGCTTCAAACTCTGGAAGACACTTCTTAGTTTTATTTTTTTGGTTTTCTAGATGTGGTCTACTCTCAGGCTTCAGAGACATGTACTCCTTAATTGCATGAGTAAGAAAACGTGTCATGAGTTTTATTCCCTTAACAATCTCAAGGCAATTTGTAAACATATCCTTCAGAAAATTGATATTCAAATAGGCCTTTGCCTCAGTACTGATATGAAATTGCTATAGGGAAAATTTACCAGAGATATCAAGAGGAGTGCGAGTCCCTTTGGCACCCATTGGCTCGTGGCCTAGATCACACCACCAAAGGTTCACATCCCTCTCCAATATTTTCTTCCTCTTCTCCTTTACCCTTTATCCACAGATATCATTGTACGTCGCTGGCTGATAGGATGCACAAAGCTGATTTTTCTCTGATATTCCTCTGCTTTTGAGAATATTGAGAGGCAAGTTGCCACACACAAAGGAACCTGTCCCTCTCATATACTTTCAAGTACACTGCTGTCATTGCCTTCTCTGGGAGAACATGTGGACATGGCACTGATTTCACATCTTCAATCTCTCAGCAATTAAGTAAGTCATTTTTCTTGGAAGGAGTGGGCATTCAGCTCTGTCTCCTGAAACAGCTCCTTTGGCTCTCATTTTGATCATCTTATTAATGTAAAGCTTGTATAAATGCTTCCTATAGAGCAATTTCAGCACAGGAATTTGCAAGTCAGAATAGCCAATTAGTCTATAAATTACCAGATTTCTATAGTTTGGAGATGACTTACAGCTCTGGCCACTGCAGCATGCAGTTAAGAATGAAAAATCTAGAAGATGTTGCTGCTGGTACTTCTGAGAAGTTGTGCGTTACAGGATTTGTACTGGGAGAAACTGGTTTTATAGTATGAAGGGACCACTGGTTTGGAATAGTACCAATCACCAGCTTATTTTGTATTTAAGAAGCTTTTTATGATCGTTTGATAGGAATAATCAAAGATGTTAGCAATTAAAAATTAGTCACCCTGCACCAAAATATCCTGCTTCCAGAAATAATCATGCAAGTGATAAAACTTGGGTCAGCTGATGCTTTGCAAAGAGTTTTTAATCTCTAACAAGAGGGCAATCTACAGCTTGCGTCAATACCTTGGCAGTCGAAGGTAACAAACCTGCTGGGATAGCTTCTAAAAGCAAAATTTCAGATGTTGAGAACCAATTCAATTCATAAAGATTTTGGAGCTCAAGCTGACAGTCAACTCTGACACTAGTCAATAATGATTACTTTGCAGTGGTACACAATAACTGATCCCCAAAGCGTTTTAATGTTCTGACCTGATGTTATAAACTCAAAGGCAATCACTGAAGAACATCCTCCTAGCTGTGCCTTCTTTTTTTTTCTTTTTGGCTTGGGAAGAGACCTCAAGGATCATCAAGTTCCAGCCCTCTTGACACAGGCATGGTTGCCAGGCTCTAGATGAAATACTACATCAGGTTGCACAGGGCCCCATTCAACCTGGCCTTAAGCACCTCCAGGGATGAGGCACCCACAACATCTCTGGGCAACCTGTCCCAACACTTCACAACTCAGTAAAAAACTTCCCCCTGACAACCAAACTAAATCTTCCTTCCTTTACTTTAAAACCATTCCTGCTTGTTCTATTTCTATCACTATCTACTCATGTAAAAGGTTAATTTCCTTCCTGTTTATAAATTCCCTTTAAATATTGGAAGGTCACAATGAGGTCTTCCTTCTGTCTTCTGTTTTCCAGGCTGAAGAAGCCCAGTTCTTTCAACTTGTCTTCATAGGAGAGGTGCTCCAGCCATTGGATCATCTTCATGCCCTCCTCTGGACACTCTCCAGTAAGACATAGTCTTAAAAAACTCAAAATCCATAATAATAAAATCAACTCCATTTTTTTTTTCTTAAGGATTAAAATAATGTGTCCAAAAAAGAAGAAAAACTCCTTTATAGTAGTGCAATGCAGACCCTGAAGAACTGTATCGGGACTGCTTCATGCTAACCTTTGAGTAATATAAAGGATCCGTATAGAACTTTCTGCATCTGAGGAGCATTAACTATGGATCATGTGGAAAAGTCTAAAATAAGGACATGACTAAACTGGCCTCTTTAATGAGGAGAAAAAGAAGCAAAATGGAAAATATCCACCTTCTAGGCCTCACCCTGTGCAGTGACCTGGAAAAAAAAAACTATTGCCACCAGCAATCAGGCTTTCCTTTATTATCTTCCCAGGAGGTTGATTGCACTGTCCTAAATGTGGGTGACTGCTTGATGTTCAAAATTCTTTACACTGTAGCTATTTCTCAGAAATCCAAATATAATTAGAAAAGAAGAAACATACATTGATAGCCAGTGTACAGGATGGCTTACTGTCATGACAGTTAAGAATTGCCAATCAAGCTGGCTAAAAAAGCAAAGCTACCAGCGTGTCAGCTGTGAAGTTTGTGATTTTCAAGGAACATTTTACAAAAAAAGTAGGAAAATGGTGGGAAATTGGAAAACTGCAGTTACCTCTGTTTATCCCAAGCAGAAAAATTTTATTTCTAATGCAAAAACCACATGTATTCTCAAAGTGCCGTTCACCAGAACTCATTCTTTTCTGTTCTATTTTTAAGAAGTTCTAGTTAAATCTTGCACACATGATTTGATCAAAGGATATTTGAAAAGCAAACTTCTGAAACTTTTATGCTTTTATGCATATAAAGCTTTTATGCGTTCTAAATAGTTAGGTGATGAGTTTGTTTCATTCACATTTCTCAATTATTTTACTCTAAAATTAAGGATGAACAGAAAATGTTCTTCCAATATTAGCTTATTGCAGTGACGGAGAGTTTTTCAGTGTTCCCCCTGCTTTTTTTTAATTCACATTATGATCCAACCACAGCGTACTGGCCAGTACAGGCAGTGTATTGTTCCAGGTACTGTGTGCACCTGCTTGAAGCGGCTGCCATCCAAAGACTTCACAGTCTGAACAGAGAGGATAGAGATGAATGGGAAACTATAGGCACAAGGGAGATTGCTGGCCCTGAACAGGGAAAAAAAAATGCAGGAATATCAGTCTCAAATTGTGAGATGAACATGGCATCTCCTCTTCTGCCTTCTCTCTTTTATCACAGAGCTTTGCAGTACCCACCTGGTACTGTATGTTTCAAACCGTATGTTTGTTTCTATTTATTTTCATACATGCATAAGGAGATTTGGGGGTTTAATAAAGCTTGCTCTCAGTGGTAAATTCAAACTAGAGATTAACTGCCACAGTATTACTGTAGCGTTGGCTACTTGCAGTGTTCACACTGGAGCCAGAGCTCAAGCTGTACGGACAGTTTTTCCCTTCAGCTTCAATAAGTAAGTATTTCTGTTGCTTGCACTTCTGTGGAGAATTCACATTCAGCACTATCTGTTCCAATTCTTAGAGTACTGAGTACTGTTGATGCTCTATTTCATATCAGACAGCAGAGCATAAGGCAATTTTGTCTTTTATCTACTGGCTTGTAAATCCCCCCGGAGGCCTTAAGGAGGTAACATTATCAATTTATGTAAGAAAGGAGCAGTATAATTCACATTAAATTTGCTTACATTCTTGTAGCAGCAGTGGAGGTCAATTAGCATTAAAGATGACACATACTTATCTATATTGCACCTTACATGCTAATTGCATACCGTATTTCATTACAAGGTTTGGAAAAAACAATACCTTTCTGTCACAATATGTTGAACTTTCATCTTTATCATGTGACTTCACTTGGAAACTATTCCCAGGAAAGATAGGTTAATATTTATAAAGTGCTTAAAAGATGAAAGAACTGTGTATTTACACATTTCATTGCATTCATGGCTTTATTATAAGCTTAAACCTGAAGTGAATGTTTCTCCTGTTGAACGGGAATCTGAACTGAGAAACTTCTAGCAGTAGATGTTTTACTTCACTTGTACTGAGAGCTTTGGAGCCACAAACTGATGAAATCATCCTGAATGCCACATGGAGAGAATGCTATCCAGTAAGCAGCTATTTTCTCATTGGGAAGATGAAGAAAGTAATTTGTGGCCTTTTGCATCTTTAATATGGGACAGAGCATAGTCATTTTGGACAGAGACAGATTAGATCTGTCTGGGTGAGTAACCTGAGGGCAATTCATTAATTAGGGAAAATATGCAGCTGCATATGGGTAAAATTAGGAAGAAAACACATTTGCGGATGCATGAATGACAGCATCAACAATTTCTTCTCAACGCTTGCCTTTATGCAGTCATAAATGCTTGGTATCACTCCCCTATCTGATGATTTATTTTTGGAGATTCCAGAGGTCCCTCGCTAAGTACAGGTGGATGAATGCTATTCCAAATTACTTTTGCCCAGCTCCTCATCATTCATTTCAGAGCTGCACCATGTGGTGTTTTGGCCAAGACAAAAAAATGCGGTTAATTGGCTTATGAAGCCAGGTTTGGGAGCCGAATGGCCTTTCTCCTGGGTGGCTATACCCGGAGCACAGGTGGTGGGTGGTGAGCAAAATTAGAGATCAGACTCAGCAGTGAGCAGATCAGGAAATTAAATAACTTTTATGAATCTGCAGCATAACTGGTTCTTCCTCTCAATTTGCAAATTTCTGATGAATGAGAGCATTTACAGGAATCTTATTTAACGAATGCAGACAAAACAGTGAATGTCATTATACAAGTCACCATTTTCCTGTTCTCCTGGCTAAGTGAGTGTTTAGAGACTGCAGATTGAGTTTGAAATCAGCTGTTTTTAAACATGATAGGAGAGGAGGAAGAGTTGGCAGTGCAGTGTGCTCTCCTTTAAAAGATTTTTCTCTGTATACTGTGCTTCAGAGATCAGAAACATCATTTCCTTTTGCAGCTAATTTCATTAGTGACAGGTATAGAAGATACTGAGAGAGGAGAAAAGAAAACAACTCAGCAAGCAGATCTCTCTGTTCAGCATGAGGACTGAGCACATCAGTGTTTTACTCCATGCTCATTTGTAAAAGAATAGCTCCTGGTTTTCACTTTTAGGCAATCTGAAATCTGCTCAGGGGTTCTAAAACATTAATAAGGAAAAAAAAATTAATAAGCTGGGTTTTCTTCCTATATTTCATGCTTTTAATCTGTCAGCCAAAGTGTATTAACTAAAAAGTCCAGGTTGAAGTAGGTATGTTGCCAGCCTTGGAGTATGCACTACAGATTCCCTTTCCACGTCTATTATTTTTTGTGTAAGAAATCCATCAGATGAAATACAGACTTAGAATCTCAGAGCTGTAGGTGATTTGAATGAGTTTAACATTGTACATTATCTTTCATCCAGGACTACACATTGTAATTTCAGTACTTAATGTCACAGAAAAGGTGTGTATGAACAGACTCATAGCAATGCCCACTTCCAATTTAGCCATCAGGAAAGGCATTCAAGTTTTTAAGGACCCAGCATCAGGTGTCAGGTTTGCTTGAAAATCTGGTATAACATACTACAAAGGTGAGTTTCTAAGGTCTTGAAAATCATTATCTTCTTGTAGGTGGGAACAGAATCCTTTTGATAATCACTCTCCTAATAACTCATTGGAAACCAATTTGTTCAACGACCTAAAGAAAAAGCAGCATGTAGAAAAGATAAATCATTACCCATTATTATAGAAATAATTTGATATTGGCATGCACAGAAAGCCTCTGGGACTCTCCTAAGTATCTGAACTGCCAGAAGTTAGTATTATTCTAAATCTAACTGTTTTATAATAATTAAACAGTAAAACCCTATAAAATATTGCATCACCTTCAGGTAATATAAGAATGAAAGTAACATATAAAATTGTAAATAATTATGAAATAAAAGTGCCTAAAAGGAAACCAGAAACTATGAGCAAATGAATTCTTCATGTGTCTAACAAGAAAAGGCACAAGAGAACTCCTTATGCAAGTTGTGCACAAACTTAAGGGAAAACAGATGCTTGCAAACGTTAAGACTGAAAACCACATACAGAATCTTTCAGATCCCATAGTTACTGTCATACAGTTTGGATGGACCGCAGGTTAGCAATTTTGAACATGTCAGAGTGGTAAACAAAATCCTTGGCAGAAAGTAAAACTGTAATAGCTTAAAAGAGGAATTCCTAGAGGAAATCTGAGAGGCAGAGCAGATGTTCCATTCTTCAGACAAGATGTGTTCAGCAAACACGTGTATCTGCTGTAGTCTAACTGCAGATCAGTCTATCCTCCATTTTCACAAGGTGAAGGAGATGCTTGTTTACTGATGGAAGAGATTTAACGGCTGCTTCTTTTTCAATAAATATTTCATTATATAACTACAAAGAGCGATAAATGAAACCTCCAACAATCTAATAGGTCCAAAGCTTAATGGTTCTTTACAAAGCAAAGGACATACGACAGTTCTTTCCCACATTTGCTTAGAAATGATTAAGTACCACAGTTCCAGGAAAAAAAAATAATCTTATTCTGGTAAATTGCTTTTGTGATATCAGAAAAAAAGAAAAAAAACATCTTCTTTGCAGACATATAATAGTCTCTAAAGGCAATATATTTATTTTCAAGTAAATGTGAACAACAAGCTTGGAGTTTAGACAATTCCTGGTTCATTTTGATTAAAAAAGGCAGAGATGAGTGCAAGAAAATAATAATTATCAGCTGACAGCACAGTGCCTCACCCTGATTTGTACCTTTTTGGAAATTTCTGAACCAAGTTTTTGAAAATGCTCTGCTTTCATCCATGGAGCAGTATCACTGCAGTCACAACAACTTCCATCTGCCTATTTTAATAGCAAAAGAAGGGCTATGATTCAGACCCATATCAGAGGGCAGGAGGAACTCTTTTTGGCAGTTTTGATCCATGTTTTCAAATTATTATATTGACATATGCTGTCAACCCATTTCCAAATGCTGCTTGGGCTTTTCACACTACTGAATGTTGACTTTCCTCAGACAAAATATGTCTGTAAGTATATTCTACCAGCACAACATTTTTCACCTTTCCATATCTTGTGACCTATACAAAGAGTTTTTGAACAAGTGATTCTAATGATCTTCAAGGTTGGATTGATTCATTGGTAACAGCACCAAAAGGGGCAGTGTTTCCTCTCCTGGTAAAACTGAGCCTTCTATCTCACAAAACAAAGGTAAAAGTGCGTTCTTTGTGGCAGAGAATCATATCAGTCTTAAAAACCTCAGGGTAAGCCTACTTCATCCACCATCTTTTAGCGCCAGAAACACAACCAGCTGATCATTCTGTAGAGGTGGGAAAGCTTGAAGGCTCCCAGGCCTGAGGAATCTTCTACACTGCCTATCCCTGACCCTGACCCTGACCCTATTCTCAGCCACTGGGGTTCCCCTCCATTTGCTCAGGTCCTAGGCCCTCATGTCAGCCATGGGGCCATTATCCAGTAAGGCCACAGCAGAACTGGACACCAAGGATTAGCAAAGTGAGGTATGCAGAGGACTTTGTAAGTGGGAGAATGATGAGCCTCTGGTCAAGATGCAGAGAAATTCTGAGGGATCTCCTTCTTTTGAGGCATTTAGGAATCATTTGACAAACATCTTTGCCATTGGCTGAGATACATTTGATGCCTTTCACCAAAAAATTAGATTAGAAGATTTATTGAGGTCCTTATCACATTTGATTTCAATGATTTCTGTTTCTATTACTGCTAAGAGCAAGGTATTTCTTTTTTACACTGTAGAGTTATGAATGATATCCATATTTCTTACATAGTATGAAAACATATATGTTTTCTTCAGCACGACTCCAGTAGCAGTCCATAACAAAAAAAGCAAACAAACAAACAAAAAAAGAACAAAAATGTTTTGTTTTTCCCACCCTAAAAGAATGATGGTCTTTTATACTTTTGCATTATAACAAAACTATGAAAAACAGAAAAATTTGCTGACTCTTACCCGCAAAAAAAGGAAAAATGAAATAATATCCATAGTGATGGGCTGAATTTTTCATCCATTTAAGAGAAAAATAAAAGGAAGGAGAAATCATCACTTCTGAATGTGATAATCCCAGTGGCATTCTAATAGCTGAAAAATATCTTCTTCAAGTTCTCTATGCAAATAATCTTTATCCACTTTTAGATAATGACATTCGGATAGAGAAGAATAGATTTCCTGTGGGAATGCTTTTATGTCACATGTGGTATTTGGTTCCTGAAAACAGCAATTGATCTGCGGGGATCAAATCTACTTATAAGTTTAATATTACCAGAAGCTAGTCTATCAATAATCTATTTTTCAGACAAAATATCAATAATTAACTGTATATCCAGACTGAAGTTCCTGGGAATTCAGGGCCTCAGCGTTGTAAAAAGAGATGGGGACATAAGAGTATAAAATTGCTGTACTGTCTCAGAGCAGTGTTCCGTTAAACCTGTTTGCCTACCTCTACCAGCAGGTGCTAGCAGAAGCTTGGGAAAGATCACCCAGAACATGGCACATCTATATTGATGCTTTCTCTCATAGACTTATAGCTTCTGGGTGTCTGCATCTCAAGGAATCACTGAGATAATAAGTGTATCCTTATTCTGATGTTCTGTCCTTGTTTGACTTTTCCCTGTGAATGTGTCTGATTGCATTTTGAACAGGTTTATACCTTTGATTTCCATTAGATATGTGAAACAAGTTCCACAGCTTAATTAGGAGTTGTGCCTAATCAAGTTCTATTCTAGGCTGGCCTATGAGTTGTTTTTTTTTCCCTCTTCATCTTATTTCAAAGGGATCTTTAGTGTGACTGGAATTTCAAAGTTCAACACTTTTCTCAAACTGGAACAGCTGCCTGTCCCATCCCTTCTCTGTGATGCTCTGGAACATGGAGTAATACATAATTGCCCTCTGTGGATGACAACTAAATTCTTCATCTACATATTATTAGCATTTTTGACTTATCACTCAGATATAAACAGAGTCCAGTGCAACTTCAAGGCTGGATAACACAAAAGCTGGTGCCAAACTTCCTGCAGAGGCCCAAAGGCAAATATGCTCAAAATCAATAGCCAAGCAGATTTAACATAAACTACAGTGTTGTTACCAAGGAGGATGGGAAATATCAGAGCAGACAGTGTCCAAGCCTTCCACGCTGATCTTGGCTACACTCCCCTCACAGGCAAGAGGAAGAGATGAGCATGTTGTCTGATTGGGCTTAGCATTCTCACCAATGCCTGCTCAGAAGCAAAGTTCAGTCAGTGTTGTAGCTTGTAATATTTACATATAAATATTTACAAAATACTAATTTGTGTGTTAATTACTATCATGAAAAAGGAAGGAATTGTTATCCCACTTAATTACTCTGTGATATTCGTCTTAAATATTCAACTTACATCCATATATCTGCACAGCACAGAAACTAAGAGGCCTGATATAACTTAGTGGAGACAGTAGCAGCATAGAATATTGAAGCAAAATGCCCTAAATCCAAAAACATATCCATATTACAGATTTTTGAATCAGTGTAGCAACACAGCTGTAAGCCTGCTTTCTTGCCTAGGCTGAAGCCAGGCTTGCCCTGAGGCAATTAACTGCAGTATGAATACTTAAACTGCACTGGTTATAATACCATTTTACATGGAGCACTGTGTTTCTCTATTCCTTTTGCTGATGTCATAAACCAAGTTTTTTTTAAAACGATACATTATTTTTGCAAATGAAATATGGATGTTATGCATCTTTTTTGCTCTATTCATAGTGTTTCCTGCAGAAGATTAAGGGACAATTTCACTGCTCCAGAGACTATTTCACTTAACAAAGAAGATTATATACTGAAAAATTATATACTTTCTACACAAACAAAGCCAGGAAGGGGAAGGAAAGAAAGAAGTTTGTACTGTCAGGGCCTGCCACTTTCACGTTCCTCCTGTGCTCAGCCCTGAACTAGCAGCAACAGCAATGGCACAGAGCTTCTCCTCAGATTTTACATAAATGATGAGTGTGACATTTTAGAGCACAAGCAGGCATTCCTGAAACACAGGAATTCCCTCCTCATGGTTGGAAGGAGTACTCAGAAGAGTCAGTGTTGATGTGGGTCTGTCTGATTGGGTAGATAAGAACGAAGAATGAAAACGCCTTCCTGATGTATTAGACCATCCATTTCTATGGTTAGAAGGAAGACCATGGCCAACACTTAACGAAAAGCCTTCAGGCCTTGGTTCATTCTCTGCTGGGGCCCATATACCAAGGAACATTGCAGAAGAAGCAAATTTTCATTTGTAAGGGCTTTTCTGTCACATCAGCTATTCCCAACTGTTTCAGCAAACAGTAGAGGCAAATACAGTAAAGTTTTATATAATCAGATTTATCTAGCACAGCATGCTCCAAGAAGATTAGATGGATCCACCCATATCTATGCCATTTCATCAGCCTCACTCCAACGGGAGACCTTGTGATAGATGCACTGGCTCCCACGTGAGTATCTTGCATTCAGCTGCAGCAAGGCTTTTCTTTTTTGCTCTTTTGAGCCAGTGTGTTACGACTGTATGCTGCTGGGCCAAGAATAATTGCTTCAGTTTTCAAGAAAGGGGACAAAATTTAGTTCTGGAAGACCAGTGAGAGCTAGTTAATAGAGCTTACTGGGGAAACAATGTTGGAATAGACAATCCATGCTCATTAGCACTTTCACATATACAAAATGGCATAATTTCCTCAGTAATTTCTTTCAACAAAGGGGAAAAAAAAGAGAAGCTGACACATGTGGAAACATTCTTACACTTCTTTTTTTTTCATTTAATTTCTATTAATTCCATTTAATTTTTCCATTTAATTTTATAATTTACTATAAAATCTAAAATGGCCACATTTCAAAATGAAATATCCAGGTCGACCTGACACTAATCCTTTATGAAATACCGTTCTGCATAGAATTTGTGAAGTTTCTGCTGCTGCCGTTGCTAATGAGAACAAGTGTCCATTCCATTGCCAGATGAAATTTCCATCTCTTACAAGGCTCCGTTAATAAACAGTGACTTTAAGGGGTCTGGAAGGCCATGATTTTCTCATTGCACACTTGCAAGAATCAGATTATCAGGTGGATAACAACAGCTTGGGGGCAAATGGTTGCTATAAGGTCTCATTACCAGAATGATTGGCCTGAGATAGCTTCTACTGAACAGCTTCTGTAGTCAGCTAATACTTTGTTACCAATCTTCTAGGATTTACCTTTTGCTACTGGTTTTGTTCCCAATGCACCTAGCATGGACTCTCCTTATTTCTCCGATTTCTCACAAGGTTTTTTAATCGCACAATATGGTATATGGTGAAGTTTAGAATTGCACCCGTCATATTACTGTTGCAATGTCTCCTATCACCCCTCCACGATCCACTTATTTTTCTCATTTATTTTTGTCTCCTAGCTGATAGTCTCTTTGAAACAAGTACTGTCATTTTCTGTGTGTATCACAATGGCACCTGCCACAGTGAAAGGACAGGCCAGCTGAGAAATGCTATTATATGATTTTGTAATAATTGTAATTATAATCAAAGAGACAGATACCTATAGTTACTCATAAAAATGCTTAAAACAACACTGTCTACCTTCTTCCCTGTGGTGTTCCTTCCTTCTTCCTTTTTCTTACATTTTGTTGGGGTTTTTTTAATCTATTAAAAAAAATTATCTGTTCTTAAATGTGTTTTTTCAGTGCCCTATTGTGTATCTGGTACTAGCACTACAAAAATAGCTACTCGTGAGATTTGGGAGAATTGGCTGAGTGGTGTCCATCTTCAGGAAGAAAGTGTTACATGAAAAACTGCACACTACTGAAGTGAAATATGAATGCACACTTGCTCACTGCGTTTCACTTACCATGCTCTGCAGAGCACTGCGTCTGTACCCCATGCTGAAGGGAGAAAGCAGCGCGGCATGAGCGAGGCATCACCTTAACTGGGAATCATCTGAGTAGAGGTCCTCCCTACAGAGAAAGTTGAAAATGTCCCTTTGCTGTCTCCATAGCCTCAAAGCTTCTTCCCGGCCCAATGCAGGTAGTCCGCCCTAGTTCATTAATATATTTCAGACAGATGGACAGCTTTTATTTCACTTATTCCCTAGCAGTAAAAATAGAATTAAATGATTGGGAGGCAGTGGCAGGCTGATTCCTTCATAGAATCATAGAATCATAAAATCATTAAGGTTGGAAAAAAACACTAAGTTCAACAAGTCCAAAATCAGCCCATCACCATTATGCCCACTAACCCATGTCCCTCAGTGTCACATCCACACATTTCCTGGACACCTCCAGGGACCGTGAGCCCACTGCTCCCTGAGCAGCCTGTTCCAGTGCCTCACTACTCTTTCAATGAGCAAATTTTCCCGTAATATCCAATCTGAACCTCCCCTGGCACAACTAGAAGCCATTCCCTCTTGTTCTACTGCTAGCTACACAGGAGAAGAGGCCAACCTCCACCTCACCACAACCTCCTTTCAGGCAGTTGTAGAGAGCAAAAAGGTCTCCCCTGAGCCTCTTCTTTCCCAGACTGAACAATCCCAGTTCCCTCAACCACACCACATCAGACTTGTGCTTCAGACTCTTTATCAGCTTCATTTCCTTTTTCTTTGTTGCCTTTCACTGGACACGCTCCAGGACTTCAATGTCTTTGTTGGAGTGAGGGGCCCAAAACTGAATACAGCACTTCAGGGGCAGCCTTACCAGTGCTGCGTACAGAGGAAAAATCACCTCTCTATTCCTGCTGACTGCACAATTTTTGATACAAGCCAGGATGCCATTGGCCCTCTGGGCACACTGCTGGCTCATGTTCAGCCAAGTGACAACCAGCATCCCCAGATCCTTTTCCTCTACACAGTTTTTCAGACATTCTGCCCCATGCCTGTAGCACTGCCTGTGGCTTCTGTGGCCAAAGTGCAGGACTCAACATTTGGTCTTGCTGAGCTTCATCCTCTTGGACTCTGCCCAGCTATCCAGCCTGTCCAGATACATCCTACACCTAGAAAGATCAACACTTCCCCCAAACTTGGTGTTATCTGTAAACTTAATGAATGTGCATTCAGTCCTCTCATCCAGGTCATCAATAAATACCTTAAACAGGATCAGCCCCAAGACTGATCACTGGGGAACACCATTCGTGGTCTAATTCTATTCACCAGCCTTCACAGACCTTTCGGGAAAAGACTCCATTCTTCACACAAGGTCTCTGCATGCTCTGTGATTTTGCTTTTTGACCACCAGATGTCTCATGAAAACCATGGAAATAGCAAATGACTGCATTCTGAGGAGGTGTATGCACTGCGCAGCGCGCAATCCTGCAGCAAGGTTCAGCTACTTTTACTCCTGCCCAGTAAAAATAACTGATTCACTCCTGTGCAAAAGAAAAGTTGCTCAGAAACAAGAATTTCCTTGAACCACAACATTTTGAAGACTGACAAATTTCACGAGCAGGCCTGATTAAGTTTGTGAGAACGCAGAGAGCATTTAGCTCTTTTTTTATTAGTTATTTTTGCCCCATGCAGTACTTGCCATTGTCTGTGTCCATGGTAGCTGGGTGCTGAATGCAGTCTGCTCCTATTGCTGCTTTTGCATACAACCAGGCCCTCAGCATGTAGCCAGTGTTTCAGCTAACGTGTTTCTTCATCCGTGTGCTAATGCTGCATTAAAGAGCAGGCTTGCCCTTGGTCTGCTTTGTTTCTAGTGTAGTTTCTCCTTTCAGAAAAGTAATTGACTGTAACTTGTAACTGAATTGCCCACTTTGACATTAGAGCTAGTCAGCATGCATGAGAATACTTGTTTCTTCAATTTTCCAACTAAAAAATCTTGTATTCAATAATTTAATGCACTTTAGTTTAAAGAATGAATACCTTCAAATTTACTGGCAGTTATGCAGCTCAGTGTTTGGGGGATTTTTTTTGAAGAAACTGGACAAATCTTCTGACAAAACATTTATTTTCGTTCTCATCAATTTGCTTACCCTGGAAGAAACTAGAAACGAGTTTTTAAAATGGAAATCATCTGTTTTATTAAATGATGCACTCTTTTAAGTGCATTGTCCAATTGATATTTATAATTTAGAACTGCAGCTTGTGAAGCAAAGAGGCATGCAAAAAAAAAGTAGTGCTCACTAGTAATGCTAATCAAATCCTGCACATTGACAGGGGAAATCACAGTGCTGAAGGAAACCAGAGAGGAGGCAGGAAGAAAACCCTGATCCCTGCACTACCGGCACCCATACCAGATCAACGGAACTGCAGAGATTTCTGAAATTTCCTCCTGAAATCAGTGTCAAAGATGTTTCCTTAGTGCTTCCCAGCCAGCAAGTTCTGAGAAGAAGGAGCCCTGAAAAATGAGCACCTGATAGGTATGGTGTCCTGCCGTGTAAATCCCAAGGCTGGAGTTGAAACTGTTGCTTCTCCTTCACAAGTCCCGTACTCTGGTACTTCTCAGAGCACATATCCCAGCAACAGGTTTCTTCTGACTCCCAAATTAAAGATGCCAAAGGGCTCCTCTCTTTTATAAGTCTGCTATTTATCTCTGTAAGTCAACATGTCATGGACAGGTAATAATGAGGCAAAAGTATTCTGCCGTGTAATACACAGATTTGTAGTTTTCAGGTGAACTTGAATATATACCTCCTAAGTTACTATTCAGTATTATAATTGCTCAAAGCATTTCTGCAGATTTCTACTCTTGAAATGTTGATTAAACAGCTTGGAAGGGCCTCTTACATTTTCTACAAATACCAAACCAAGTCAGCAAAATGTTGTATAAGTGCATGGATGACTGCATTCCTCTATGCAACATGCATTATGCAATTTATTATTTATGTATGCTACTTATCAATCATGAATCATTGTTAAAAGGAAATGTAACACAGAATGCTTAGGAAGATGGGCAAATGCATTTCAATTTCCCATTAACTTTGGAAAACATATAAATAAATCGGTAAATCCTACTGTCTGAGTTCTGTGATGGCAACTACCGGAGTTAGTTAGAACTCAATGGGCTGGTAACTACTGTCTGATAAAACTGGTTGTTGAAGTGTTCCAGTTTTCTTAATTCTTCCCACAGTAATGCCTTCATTCCTTGATTTTCTGAGAGCCCATACAATTAAATATATCTGTGTGTGTATATATACATAGACATATGTGCGTGTGTGTGTGTCCTTACTATTCCAGATCCTGAAAATGCATGTTGATGTTTGATCTCCATAAACACTTCTAAACAGGCATAAGTGGGGCACAGGTCTTATGTGAAGTGGCTGAGGGAACTGGGATTGTTCAATCTGGATAAGAGGAGGCTCAGGGGAGACCTTTTTGCTCTCTATAACTCCCTGAAGGGAGGTTGTGGTGAGGTGGTCGGCCTCCTCTCCTGTGTACCTAGCAATTGGACAAGAGGGAATGGCTTCTAGTTGTGCGAGGGGAGGTTCAGGTTGGATATTAGGAAAAATTTATTCTCTGAAAGAGTAGTGAGGCATTAGAACAGACTGCCCAGGTTGATGTCATCGTCCTTGGGGTTGTTCAAGAACCATATAGATGTGGCACTGAGGGACTTGGGTCAGTGGACACGGCAGTGACTGGCTGATGGTTGAATAGATGATCTTAGTGGGTCTTTTAGGTCTTTTCTTAGGTCTTTTCCAAATGTAATTATTCTAATTAGGTGCATTGTTTGTCCTACTAGTCTTAGCTAGCTTACCAGAAATCTGGCTAAAATCTTAGAACACAAGTGTTATTTATCTATGGGGTCACATAATATGCTCACTCAGATCATAGCTTTAAACTCATCAAAATTGGCTTTGTCTAATCTAATCTCTTCCCTCCAGCCCCCAAAATAAAGTATCTGAACTCCCATGAGGAAACTCCTGCCTTGTTAGAACTCATACAGAAAGAAACAAACACTGAACTAAAAATTTTCTTCAACAAATCTAATACTCCTTACAGCTTAGCGTCTAAATTTATCAGATTCATCAAGAAACCAAACTCTTTTGCTACCAAAATAGCAAGAAGTTAAGCCCTGCTGTATTTAATCTTAAGCATAAATGTGGAACTATGCATGGACCATTCCTTTGCTTGATATAAGCTGCTGTACTTAACCTGAAGTAAAAGGAGTATTATAGCTCTCAGTTGACTAGTCCTTACACTTAACCATCATGCCCTGAATAAGCCACAAATGATTTGCCAGCACTGATCATGTTTTCCTGTATGTCCTGGATTTTCCTGAATTATTCAGATTCCTGTGAACTGAACTCTAATATTAACCCTAATCCAAACATAGATCTTATGTATATCCCACCAATTCATCCCAACATGAGCTGTTGGAAACAGTGTGATGTTTTCTTTTTTTCCCCCTACCAGTGTCAGTCCACATCCTCACCCTGTGTGCCCCTTGGATCCAGAAATCATCTGACTCTCCAGCCCTCCTGAGCCCTGGGTTTCATCCATACTCCTACCCTAGCTTAATCACAGCTCAGAGTTTAACCCACAGTTGTGACTAGCACTTTCATCCTCTATTACTTTTCTATATTAACCCTTTCTTCCTGAACCTCTAGCTGCAAACTCCAGTTTTCCCAGCAAGGACCCATATCCTAAGCTATTCTGATTTTCATGCCTCCTTTTTCTGAACCCGGTTCTTTATTCCAAACCTAACACAAGTTTCAGAATTTATCCTTCTCTGTTCTGCTGCCACAAACCTTTCATAGTGCTGTCCTCCATCAGTTTCCATTTCTGTGAAAGCAGAATGTCTGTGAAATGAATAGATTTATCAAGATCCTGCAGCATCTACAAGAAATGCTGAAGTTACTGTGGGAGCGTCTAGAAGAATAGACACGGTGATATGGGGCCCATGATACAGTTGGGATTACAATGAGGGCTAAAATTTCTAGCAGTGCAGTGAGTCACATTCACTCCTAGTCCCTGGAAGGGACTATGTTATGTAGGACCTCCGTGGAGAGATGAGAGACTCGCGTAAGATCTGGAAAAGATATCTCTAGATGAGAAGAATTAATATTCAAGTTAGATCTTCAAAAGATAAGAGCTGAAAGTCAGATCTGTTGTCTGTTTGTGTACTGCAAAGCCCAGTGCTGAGCACCCAATGATGCATGGTTAACTGAAGCACAAGTGGGGATCCAAAATTGATGTTAAAACTAGATTGTAAGATTCAAGTAAAAGAGAAAGTCTGTATTCCTTTATGGATTTTCCAAGGCCAGAAGGCTTATGAGGAAGAGTGCCAAAGGCACAGTGGGTTTGTTTATGATGAGTGGGGCAAAATGCAGGCCACTGCTCTGTAGCTACTCTGGACCTCAGACTGTGTGCTGTGAGTGGAAAAGATTGAACATTTTTGCTTTCTGCATTTCCCAAGCTCAGTGCATCATAAAGACAACTTCCTATCAAAGCTGATTTAGAAAGTGCATTAGGTTTAGAGTATGTGATGAGTGTGGGCCTGTGATGGAGGTTTGTATTGAATAAATGCTCAGGATTATCAAGCAGAGGGTTCAATACTACGAATTGAACATGGGTTTTCATTATTTATTAGCCACAAAAGAGATGTCATTGGTAGTTGAATATCGGATTTCAGCAGTGTTTATTTTAAATGAGACTGGGCATGCTCCTTTCCCCACAGGAAAAACCAGCTGAACTCATGCAGAGACGTGAGGCATAGTCACAGCAGAGAGCTCTGGGTATGTGAGCTTGGAAGAAGCCCGGGCTGCAGAGAACTGGGAGTATGCCAGGATCTCAGCAGGGAGGTAACCTCTGTGAAAGCACCCAGGAAAAGCAGCAGGCTGGTTCAGGCTCTGGGCAGAGCTGTGTAGGATTGGAGCCAAAGCACTTGTTGTGATGTAATTAGCTCTAAAGAGGGATGCAGCTGCATAAACTTCGCATCCATACTCATCCTGGAGAAGGAGCAAGCTCACATGACTGGGAGCCCTGCTGCTTTTGGAGACACAAAGCAATCCACCTTGAGATCCAGGAGACAGCCTTCTCATACAGGAGGGCCCTTGCTCCTCTTTTTGCCCATCCACCTGCACACTCTTGCATGCCCTGTGGAAAAACGTAGCAAAATGGTAATGTCAACAGTCAGGAGAGCACTGGGCCTCTGTTTGCTTGGTGACAGCTCAAGTTGAACAGAGCTGGCTGGGGTGCAAGACCTACAGCAATAGCTGTCTGTCGTGGGCACACAGGACAGCATGCAGGGCAAGGGCAGACGGCTGGATAGCATAAAAATGGTGTAAACTCCCATATTTCTGACAGCAGAAATGGATACCAACTGAGGATGGCGGAGGGCCCTTTAAGGTACAGAGAAAAACATGACAGAAACAAGGAGAAATATGAATTTTTAATAATATAATGGTTGTGAAGGAATTTCAGAAAGGCAAGCAACTCCATCATGGGTAAGGCAATGTGAATATCTGCCCACAGATCCCTATGTGGGCTGTAATGTGACTTCTAGACCAGCATCTTGAAGTCTACCACCCGGCCCAGCTGTGTGCGGAGCTGTGTAGGACGTGCTGAACAAGCCCAAGCATGAAGAGACAGAGCAGCTCACCTCACTACATTCTGCATAGAGAAGATGGTCACACTGCTGTGTAACATCTCTCTTTTATGTACACATTACACATAAACTAACTATTGGCAGAGATTAAGACAAATTCTTTCAGATCTGTAATTGGCACCATAGCAGGCTCTGTGTTAATTCTGTGCTCTATGAAAGACTAGCCTTGTTGTGCTTCATTAGAAATGGCATTAAGGGGAGCATAATTCATTTGGATATTTATTCAGTTAAAATGACACCAGTTTTTCACTATTCTTTATGTAACATTTACTTGTGGAAAGTGATGTTTTCAGAAATACTTGGTTATTTTATTGGCATTGTTTCCCTTATTTTTAGTGACTGTCTCTGCTTATGGAGGACATGAAGAATTATTTCAAAAAATATATACCTGTATTTCCTTCATTTTGTCTCATGGAGAAGCTCCTTGTTTTCACACCAACAGTGAAACAACAACAACAACAACAACAACAAAAAAAGAGAGAGAGAGAGAGTGCTTGGGGTTCTTTGGCAGGAAAATGAATTGTAGAATTGTTAAGTTTGGAAAAGCCACTAAGGTGATCCAGTCCATCCATAACCACACTCCCACCACAACTACCAACCCATGTCCCTCAGTGCCACATCTACAGTTTTGAACGCCTCCAGGGACACTGACTCCACCACCTCCCTGGGCAGCCTGTGTCAGTGCAGCACCACTCTTTCTGAGAAGAAAATTTCTCTGATATCCAACCTGAACCTCCCCCGGCACAACTTCAGGCCATTCCCTCTTGTTCTACCACTGGCTACACAGGAGAAGAGGCCAACCTCCATCCACAGCCTCCTTTTAGAGAGTTGTAGAAAGCAATAAGATCTCCCCCTGAGCCTCCTCTTTTCCAGATTGAACAATTC
The DNA here is from genome assembly GCA_035772895.1 of Perdix hodgsoniae. Lineage (NCBI taxonomy): Eukaryota > Metazoa > Chordata > Aves > Galliformes > Phasianidae > Perdix > Perdix hodgsoniae. The sequence continues at coordinate 1,542,253 of JAPSGF010000018.1, read as the reverse complement.
CAGTTCCCTCAACTGCTCCACATAAGATTTACATTCCAGTGTGTATACAATTTTTAAAAATCTTAAGCAAGGGAAATATTGAATGAATCTCTCTCTGATTCCCTACACTGCAGGATGGAAGACAGACATGCCAATACACTTGCTTCACGAGTTGAAGCAGTTGTTGCCACTGCACCTCTGACATCAGTGTATAAGTGTATCCATGAATGTAAATTTACTCACTTTAAGTGCTCATATAAGTAACAAAAACAAAGACAAGCTGATATTTAGAAGTATTCAAAGTTGAATGTACAGCATAACCTACGCTCTTCACAAGCATATTTGTGTGCAAGACCTTTACTTCCATTAGTGCATATAAAAGGAACAGATAGTTTATGGATTTTTACATGCAAATAATGAGCATGAACTAGTTTTCAAGTCAGTGCTAGATACTAATACTGAATTATTGTCCTTGAACTTAGTTGTAAATGTACTATTCTTATGCATATAGCCATACCAACTCTGCTATTCCTGAAGAATATATTATGATAGGAATTGCCACCGAAACGAAGAGCACAAAGGTCTCCCACAGTGTCTTTGAAGCTCTTCCCCATAGGAGTTTATCTTCAAAGCCTGCCGGAGCTCCAACATTCCTTCGTTTTTGAAGTTCTCCAGGAAGCTTTGCTGCTGTGTGGCCTCAGGACACTTCTGCTATTTGTTTTTATTTCTCTTGTTCAGGAAAAAATAAACTATGAAACCCAAACAATCCATTCGTTGGCTACCACAAGAGGGTGCAGTTGCATTTTGCTAAGACTGGATCCGACCACAGGTAACAAATGGGTGACTGCCTACGGAAATAACTAATAAAAGCAATCGTGAAAAAAATAAATCTCCTTGAGAACAGCAAAAGGCGAGGAAAGTTGTACTGAAACACACTGAATGTATTAATAAACAAAACTTGTTTGTCAGGTGATGCTGACTAAAAAAAAAACTAATACACTTAAAGTACCTCTGAAATCACTAGTAATTAGTCCGAGTGAAGACTCACAAGTGCTCCTAATTGAAGCATTCCGCTATGAAATGCACTTGTCCTTTTTAATTTGACTTCACAGTTATTGTCAGAAACATCACAAACCAAGTGGAGCATTTTCTGCATTTACCAGCATGAGTCTGCAGTGACCATGGGTTTCAACAGCTGGGTGTGATAAAGCCCAGAATTGTCAGGATCGTCTTTCATGTCTGATTAGCAAGACTTCTTTATGTTACAATGGCTTCTGGAACGAAAGTATCCAACAAACTTGCCATGGGGGGACTAGAAGCCCAGTTCGAAAACTCTGCATGCAAAGAACAAAAAAAATAATGCATGCCTGAAGAACCAAACAAGTGATTGTACAATGTAGCTGATACATGACCCATGTGCAGACAGGCAGTTGTTGAAATAGCAGGCAGATTCCTGATCAGATCTCTTGCTCTGCTCTTTGGACTTGCCATTCCCTTCAGCCTACATCATCCAAAGCCAGGACTCCCCAAAGCTCAGTGAGTTCTGATCTGCATGGGATGCTTGGGTCAGAATTCACTCATGGGTGAAATCTGAGTGGTGACAATATTCAGAACTCAACTGGCTGCTCTGATGGTCACTTCCATTGTTCAACTCAGTGAGTTATCTGTTTATTACCCTAGGCAAAGCATGCAATTAACTTGGGTTGTGGGAAACAACAGGCCTTGTCCTCTGCATACCACTGCCAGGATGAAGTATGCTTTGATACAGAAGAAACCAGGGGAAATTTTGCCACATTTAGCAGAGAAGATGTCCTGAAATAAAGACATTGAGGTGGCTGCCAATTCTAGAAAGACAATGGCTTTCTCTTAGAATCTGCTGCCTCCAGTTGCCAACAGGGACTCAAGGCTATGTGATGGCCTGGCAGGTTACCTAACTACCACTAACCTAAGACTTCAGGAAGAGAGCCCCATACCTCATGCTTTGCTTTAAAAAACTTTTGTGTCCCTTTTTTTAGAACTGAATGTAGCACTATGTTTCTGAGTAACAAATAACAAAGAATTTTTCTAAAAACTCCATAGAAACATCATGTTTTTGTAGGAAGGGACATTTAAGATCATCTGGTTCCAACCCCTCTGCTATAGGTAGGGACACCTCCTTCTAGACCAGGTTGCCCACAGCCACATCCAGCCTGGCCTTGAATGCTACCAGGGATGGGGCACCCAGTCACATTGGGCACCATGTTCCAGTGTCTCACCACTCTCATAATAAAGAATTTCTTCCTAATATCTACTCTAAACCTACCCTCTTCCACTTTAAAGCTATTTCCCCTGTCCTGCTGCTACACACCCTTAAAAAAAAAGTGCTTTTCCAGCTTTCCTGCAGACCCCCTTCAGGTACTGGAAGGCTGCTAATAAGGTCCTTCTAGACCTTTCTCCAGTCCTGAAGAGCCTCAATTCTCTCAGCCTGTCCCCAGAGGGAAAGTGCTATAGCTCTCTGATCAATTCTGTTGCACTCCTCTGGACTCAATCCAACAGCTCGATGTCCCTCTTGTGTTTGGGTCCCCAGAACGGAGTCTCATGAGAGCAGAGTAGAGGGGCAGAATCACCTTCCTTGACCTACTGGTCATCCTTCTCTTGATACAGTTGGCCTCCTGGACTGCAAGAGCACATTGCCATGCTGAGACTCTCATCAACTGATATCCCCAAATCCTTTTCCTCAGAGCTTCTCTTAAGCCATTCTCTGCGCAGCCTGTATTTGTGCTTGGTCCTGCCAGGTGCAGGACCTTGCACTTGGCAAGTTTATGAGGCTGGAATGGGCCCACCACTCAAGCTTGTCCAGCTCCATCTGGATGGTATCCCTTCCTTCTAGCATGTTAACTGCACCACTCAGCTTGGTGTCATCTGCAAATTTGCTGAGGGTGCACTTGATCCCACGAGTGGGGTCCCAAATTTAGCTTTAAATATGTTTAGCTTTAGCTATGTTTCTAAAGCTAAAAGCTGAAGTTTTTGCTTTGTAGACATTTATTTTTTTCAAAAGCAGTGGTCAGTTTTTTAAAAAGTTCACAGTTGTGAAGTCTCAAGTGTAGTTTTTCATTTCAAAGGCTGAAGTTTTCCACAAGATTTCTACATTTTTGAAAGAAACAGTTTTTGAAAGTCTCTGTGAAACATCATATTTTAAATGTGTTGAAACGTATCAAGCCATGCCACATGGATTTCATCATGTTACGTTCACTGTCTATGAAATATATTTACCTTTATCCTAGTGTAAAATATGAAGATGATATAAAATTCTCATTGCCAGGTTGGAGTATTCCTAATGTTCTCTGGGGAGAATATTTTCAAGTGTGCATGGTTCTGGCTTGACATCTTCTCTTTATTGCTGCTCCAGAATTTTCTGTTCATGTTTTTTAGTTGAAAAGTGGTTTCTGCAATATTATTTTTTTCCACAGGAAAAATTTGGTTATGCCAAAACAATGTAATGTCCCTGTGGGAAAATAAAAGAGAATCCAAAATGTTCTGAACTGTCCAGGCAAATCAAAATGTTTTGCTTCAGGATGGTTTGTCATTAGTCATCAGGAGTTTGTCATGGTTTAGGCCCCTCATTTCCCCTGTCATCTGAGGTCCATGGACGGATTATATTTTCCATAAAGAACAATAGAGTCCCTTCTAGCTGTGTTAGGGTGATCCATCAAAGAAGCCCTAAGCCCACATTTCAAAACCCAAATATTTTTGACCTTCCCATGTTTTGTTATTCTTCCCAATTAGAAAACAAAAGCAAAAATATGGGACAGTGTGGAATAGACATTCTGATTTTCATACATTCTGTTTTCAAAGAACCAGGAATAGGATAAGCAAATTCCTGTGCTTTGGAAAATCCCTTTTTAACCAAAAATGAAAGGAAAAACAAGCAGAAGGAAGCAACATTAATGTAACCTTTAGTGCTACCTATTTTGAGATAGTATGTCTCTTATTTTCTTTAACTGTATTTGTTTCCATGTTATTAATTTTGTCCCATTATGAGGATGACAAATGCATTCTTTTATCATATATTTACAATTTATTCTATGAACAATGAAATATCAGTTACATGACATTATTTGGCTGCTACAGACTATTTAAAGAAATATAAGGACTAAAAGGAAATAGTGAAGATATTTTTTTTTTAATTGAAGACTTTTATATTCCCATCGCAGTTTTGCAGTTTCTCCAATCCAACAGGACCAATTAATTATGATCTTAAGGGAAATAAAGGAATACCTGTCAGCTCCATTATTTTGAAGAATAAGTCAAAATTCAGAGAAACACATGTTGATACAAATTCTCCAGTCTAAAAAAAAAAAAAATTAATTAAAATTTGGCATTTTTATAGCTTTTAGTTCTAAGCTCACGGTATATAGAGAGTTTTCTGCTGAACGTAGCAGTTTTTTTCTGCCTTTTGAAGAATACAAACATTACAAGTTCCAAAAAGCTATGATGTATCCCCAGCATAAACATTTGTGCAGGGGGCTCAGGCTGGGTTTTGCTCTGCTTGTTTCCCCTCTCGAGGGCCAGCTCTTCAAGTAGCATGCTGATGACAGAACAGGATAAAGAAGTAGCCTGCAGAACAAGAGAAGAGCAACATGGAAGCAGAGCCTTCCTCATTTATTCATTCTTGTATTTTTCTGTTCTTTTTAAGCCAGGCGTGGAGAAGGGAAAGGCCACTGATACTTTCCCACAATGATTGTTGCACAGTGGGAGGTCCATCTCAGCTGTACATTTTCTACCTAATTGCAAAGAAATGCTGGCTTTGCCTTTGAAGTCTTGGAGCGGAGCATCTCCAGGCTGCTTGGCAAGCAGGGCTTGTGGGAGGATATGCAGATAGTCTGGGGAGAACTCAGCTTAGATGAGCTAAGCCCCTACATGCAAAGTGAGGCTGTGCAGAGACTTACTCACCACCAGGTCAAATGTGGGTGTATTATTATGAGATACCACAAAAGGCATATCCCTGACATCAGCATGGGAGATTTGCAAAATCTCAAATGACTGCTCCCAGTCTGGAGGTTGAGGTGCTTCTCTGTAGATTCAAAGGCAAAGTTACTTTTTTTTAACATGAGAGAACAGCAGATTTCACAGTGCAAATGTCCCAGCAGTGAAGCAGATGATTGCCAAGAACAACCTCAGCATAAGAAATTGAAGAAGTTGAAAAACTCTTACCAGTAATATTAAAAAGCATTATCTAGTGGCAAGGCTGCTTTCAGTAAATCCAGGCTTCTTCCACCTCTTATTGTGTTGTTGTTTTCTGTTTACACTTTAACAGTGAGTTTACCATAAGTACCTCTTCTCCAGCTCTTGTTACTTGGGCTGGCTCACTCTTGATGCTCTGTTCACCCTTAGGGAAGAAAAAAAGGTCTGCAGCTGCTTTAGCAAAGCTGAGCAGGTAGGAAGAAGGGAACAAAGGGGTATTTATCTGAAGCTCGGCTAGAAAAGATCCATGCAGAGCCAAGAGACACAACAGGAAATCATAGCCATTGTTTTCTCCCTCCTTCCCACCACTTCTGTCGCTTCTATATCACCGCAATCACATTGGGGTTTTCTGAAGTCTGAATTGTAGGAAAATTCAGGAAGTTCTGGCTACAGCTGAGGTTAAGTAAGGTGACATCGGTCTCCACCACATGTGGTAACCTTTTTCCTCAAAGAAGTGAGCACAATCATATATATGCCATTCCCCAGCGAAGTTGTACCAACCAAATCTCATCTTTTAGAAAACTGTTAGGAGACTCAAACTGGCTGTGATCGTGTTGGCAGAACTGTAAAAGTACAGGAAAAAAAAATGATAGTTGCAGTTATGCTGACAGACCTGAGGAGACTGCAACCTCCAGCTGAAGGAACAGTGAGGAGAAAACAGAAGACGGAGGATAAACAACAAAGATGCAGGGCTTGCCAAATAAAAGAAACAATGCATCTGACAGCTACCCAATTTTCTGAGATCTCTAGATGGTACACAGCGTTTGTGTTCACCTGCAGTGTTGAACATGACAGTGAGCAGCCCCATCCTGATCAAAGCTCCACTCTAAGGATTTGTCTGGCATCGTAGACTGTGGAATGATTTTGTTCCTGGAACTATTCCCAAATTAATAAACATCAACACATTCATCTAAATGAAGAGCGAAGGCTTTCTGGTGCCCAGACAATTATCCTCAAAACACCAGGGCCATAATAACAACCTAACATGGAAAATTCAGATCTATTAAGGATTAACACACAACAAAGGGCACTGGCACAGGCCTGAAGAAGTTGTCCATCCTCAGTCAGTGGGAGAGTTCAGAGGAACGGACAACACTAAAAGCAGAGGAATTACCTGCCAGCCATGAGGAGGAGGAGAAAACAGGAATACAGCTGGGATGATGGGATAGTGGGGAAGAGGCTCCATAGGAAAGCTGGTCTAAAGGGCTATAATAAAACAATGTGCGTAATTACTATGCCTTTGTAAAAAGGAAATTGCTGAATTCTGCTCCAGTTCACTTATAAAGTCACATATAAAAGCTCTGTGATAGCACGTATATTCAACAGCCAAAAGTCAGTTTGTGTTGGGAAATAACTGAATTCAGAGCGGAATCCCCCACCATCTCTCTCTAAATGTTGTATTTACTTGGATTTTTCATCTGAATGAGTTTCTTCCACAGTACTATCTTAGGCAGTCAGCACAATGTGCAACAATAATAAGTATAACCAATACGCAGATGTGCAGATCTCCCAAAGTCAGCGGAAACTGTTCCGTTACACAGGCTGGTGAGTGAAGTGAGAAGTCTCTTAAGGGCTCTGAATGACTCAAGCACTGATGTCAAAACCAAAAGTAGTTCAGGTCAGCTTTAACACGTATTTCTTTTTCTCTTGCTGTTTGTTCTTCTTCCTTCTGAGCAAGAGTGTGCGACCTGCCCTGTGAGGAAGGGAGCGTAAGTTCCAAATCCCTCAAAAGAGTACAGTGGTTCAAGAATTGCATTACATTTTTCTTCACATCTACAATTTCACAAGCTTCAGGTTTTTCAAATGTGAAACTTAAATGAAAGCTCTGGATCTCTGCAGCTTCCATGCAGGAACCAAGGATACAGGATCTGTAGCTGCTGCCTGAGTGTTAAGTGTTCATCACACGTAACACTGTCCTTGAAATAAAAGCAATAGTTATTTTAAGTAACCATAAACAATACTCATGTGCAATTCAAAGCAGATCGGATATAAAGAGATAAAGATTAGAGTACAGCAATACGGCTTTCATTATACAATGTAATCCAGTGTGTCTGATATAAGTGGATGTGACACAAATGTAAATAGCAACAGGTTTAGAAGCATGGCATTTTCCAAGATAGAGTATAGCATGCATTCAGAAGTAACTTTAAATTATTTCCCAAATAATGTTTGAATCAGTGTTGTGTGTCTTTTTTTAAAGCCTCCACACACTTGCTAAAACTATGACATGTAAGTAGTTAGTCATGTTTCACAAGATCACGGGGAAATGCTATTTGCACTTGAGTAAGAATGGAATACTTAATGTTTCAGATAGAAGTGAGTACCAACTTATGGATCCCTGACAGTTGGAGAAGTAGAATGATTTTATGGCAAAATAGGACATTTCTGAAGAAAACCTATAGAAGTTTAACACAAAGTTTAAATAGAATTTTTGCTTCAGAATAAGAAAAAAAATGACAGACCCACCACCCGGTAACTTAACACTGTTTCTTCACTGAACTACTGGATCCATATGTAATTTGCATCCTACACAAGTAAAATGTTTGACTTCTAAAAATCAAAGATTTTATTAATAGCTTCACTCAAAGAAATTAACATGACAAAACAACAGTATTTATCAAAGCACTTAAAAATAAGCATGTAATGAATACCTGTCCATTCCAAGAAGAACTGCTTATTAATAACTTGATCACACAGTACACTAAGCAATGGGAACTTAGTCCGTGAATTTTGGAAGATGCTTCTATAAAAGGCCAATATTTTCCACACTTTTGAAAATAAGATGAGGCCTTGACTACCACTTATTTCTCAAAACGAAAGGATGAATGTAAGTAAGGGTATCTTTTAAAAATTGTTTGCAAGGGGCCACGAACCATTCCAGCATTTTATTTTTTATTCTGGTTTACTGGAAAACAATCCCACTGATTATTTTCAAGAATATTCCAATGTTTCCACGTTTCTACATGCCTACAATGTGTACCATACATTAACTGTCAGCACATACTGTTAAAGCCCTTCAGAAAACCCCTGCCCACCTCCTGCAAAATCTCAGGATACAAGTTCTGCTTTCCTCAGGTCTCAGGATACAAGTCCTGTGTTCCTCAATCACAAATCTGCCCACCCACATCAGTGCCCGAAATATCCCAGACTGCTCTCCTACACCTCTATTCCTGTTCCTTCCTTCTTTCTGCTCTTATACCTGTGTTCCCACTAAAAATACTTCCTTTGGCATAATAAGTTCTTTATCCTAGCAATCACTGGATAATGTGAACCAAAAACAAAAGTGCATTTAGAATTGCATAAATATAAATGATGGCCTTCTTTAGGAATCAATTCAAATACGTAACAATTTTCACAGTCTACATTTAGGATATTACACATAATCTTTGTGATTATGTTAATGCCAACCTTAACAGCAGCATTTTTCCTGAAATATCAGAAACGCAATGCAGCTGATGAGTTCACAGATGCTGATCCTGCCTGAAGCACTGGTCAAGAAATGGTACCCTGCACCTGGTAGCAGCAAACCACAGCAGCAGCACCTAACGCTGTATTCTACACATGCTATAGCAGATGAGTGCAGCTCCTCCTTCCTTGTCCTGTGCAAAGTCAGAAACATTAATTTAAACCAGAACAGTAAAAAGGCAGTGAAATTTCCCAAAGCAGACACTGGCCTTAGCTGACTCTCAGATGAGATTTGTGCCAGCTACAGCTGCTCTCCTTAATGAACAGTAAGGGTTTAAGCCCAACCTTTATGGCTTATGGCACATACAGCACTGCAGCAGGTTTTAGAGCCCACTCAATAGCAGCAGAGCAGTAGCATAAAAGGGCTTTACCTAGGTGAAATGTGGCAACAGACTGCAGGCTGACTTACAGGCAGAAGGTGGCAATCCCAAGTCCTCTTCAGCACAGAGATAAAGGGAGCGACAAGCAACTTGATAGGTTTAAATCACCTGTTTGACGTGACCTTATAAAAACAAGGATAGCTGAGACTGTCAGGAACAAGTGCAAGAGAATTTAAGAAGTAGCTTGCTTTTTCACTGCAGTGAAAGCGTGCCTGGCCTCCACGACTCCAGGCCCTAATCCATTCTTTCCCATCCATGTGATGTGGTATGGGGCTGAGATTGTTGCCAGCTAGCAGAGTGGCCATCACGTCTTCTCCCAAACTGATGTACTATTTAAATCACATGGGGCTTGAAATTAAGCATGACACTCCCTTCAGAAAGAGGGTCAACAAGCACAAATTGGAACACGGGAAGTTCCATGCAAACAGGAAGAATTTCTTTACTGTGAGGGTGACAGAGCACTGGAACAAAGCTGCCCAAAGAGGCTGTGAAGTCTCCTTCTCTGGCGGTATTCAAGACTAGTTGGATCCTTTCCTGTGTAATCATCCACTCTAGGGAACCTGCTTTAGCAGAGGGGTTGGAATAGACGATCTCTAGATGTTCCTTCCAACCCCTATGATTCTGCAATTCACTATCAACAGAAGTTGATCACCAGTGCAGCCTTAGTATTTATTATTTGTGGTTGTACATCTGGACAGTCAATAGCATAAATACACAGACGAGAGCAAGAGAAGGCTGCAGATAACTGCTGGGTCTTTCAGAAGTCCAACACAATCCCTATATTGGTCTTTGGGAGAGAAACCAATCAGAGAGCTAGAATAGACTGAGAATCCCAAGGAACCTTTTGGTATCTCATGGGCACAACCAGATGCTGAGAAAAATCCCATCCACTTCAGGCCTGAAAAGTAGGTATTGAGTTACACTGACAGCTGGCAAGAGCCAATATGCCTCTAACCATACAGCTTTAGCCCAAAGTTGCTACATTTCTTAAAGAAAAATGAGTAACCCGAAAACACAATGATAATAATACGCTTAAGGCTCAGCCTGCTTTTCAGATACCCAAGTTCTACTGTTCTGTTGTAAACTTAACTGTCCAACAGTGTTTGCCTACATACAGGAAAGGAAAACAGGAGAAATACGGGAGGTCAGCCCTGTAGGCTTGAAGGACTGCTGCAAGCCCAGACTGTGCTGTGAAGCACTGACCAGACCCAGAGCTCTGACTGCTCCTTGGCAAAATAATTCATCACCCAGCTCAATTTGTAAAACTCGTTGATTTCCAAATGAAAAATCAATTCTGTAACAACGTGATTTAGGCTCCTAACAGGACAGGAAAATGATAAACTCGACTACTCTAACAGGGTTTCATGAGTATGATTTATGATAAGGAGCATCACAACCTGAAACATCATTGCATTATTATTTTATATACATATATATTTTCTGTTAACTGCCTAAAGTATTTATGATCTTGTAAAAGCAAATACTTGTATCTGACTTTAGCTGAAAGACAAACAGTTTTACTCTCCATCATTGCCTAGAAATGAGACCTCCTGCTTGACTGTTTTAAAGATTAAGTACACATTGTATTAGATTCTCATTATGGACCAATACAATTATCGGTCAGTCTTCACACCAAATAAAGGTGCAAGAGACATAAATCTAGCTATCAATGAGCTGAAACCTAAGCTAATTCTGAATGACAGCAACCAATATGACTGTGTAAACTTTAATAATCTGTGTTCCTTGGGGTGTTTTTCTCTAGTATTTCCTGCAGTCACTCTGTATCATTAAGGCTAGAAAAGACCACTAAGAAAATGTGATCATCAACCCATCCCCGCCATGCCCGCTAACCATGCCACTCATTGCCAGCTTTACACATTTCTCATACACCTTCAGGGACGATGACTCCACCACCTGCCTGGGCAGCCCGTCCCAATGCCTCACCACTCCTTCTGAGCAGAAAAATTTCCTAATATGCAACCTCAGATACCCAAGGCCAGGTGAACCAGCCTGGATATCTTGATTACTCGGCCTGACTTCTGAAAGATAACCTCAGAAGACTATAACTGCATTCGAAGGACCTTTATCTTGAAGTCCATCTTGACACAAACCCAACTTTTCTTTTTCAAACACGCGACGCTGACCTCTGGCACTGAGACCAACGGGGTGTACCTGTCTGACTCAAACCCATAACACACACCAAGCCTGGACATCCCCGGCTGCGCGGTTGAAGAGTAATTTCTCCACACCTTTCCCACGGCAGGCGGAAGAGCTCAGAGCTGAAGTCACACACCTGGACGGCGTCAAGCAGGAGGAAGGCAGCCGGGCTCTGGGCAGCCCCCGATCGGGGCCTTTCGGGGGAGGGGGCTGCCCCTCGCGGCCGCCACCATGTTGGCTCGGTGCGCGGCGCCGCCGAGGAGGGGTCCGCCCGGCTCCTCCCCGCGGCCTCCGATCGGGCGGGGAGCTTCGCCGCGCCTCACCCGAGCGCCCGCGGGCAGCGGGGCGAGGCGGAGCGCGGCGGAGGAGGGGCCGGAGGCGCCCGGCGGAGAGCCCGGCCGTAGGGGCGGGGAGTCTCCTCCTCCCGCCGCCGGGCTCCGGCTCCTCGCACGCACCGGAGCGCCCGGCTCCCTCCTCCTGCTCCTCTTCCCTCCTCCCTTCCCCTCCTCCCCCCCTTCCCTCCCCGGGTCGCCGCGGCTCCGGGAGGAGCGGGGGGGGCCCCGCTTCCTTCCCTCCCCCCCTCCTTCCCCCCCCCGCGCCGCCGAGGACGGGCAGGTGAGCCCCCGGCCGCCCCCCCCCCCCCCCCCCCCCCCCCCAGCACCTCCCCCCCGCCCCGCGGGAGCGGCGGCCGCGATGGCGGCGGCTCCCGGCCGAGCGCTAGGCCCCGGCCGCCCGCGCCCGCCCCCGGCCTCTCCCCGCGGGGCCGCCCGCCTCGCCCCCACCCCCGGGTGGGGACCTCGGCCCCGTCGCGCGAAGTTTCTCGGCAACTTTCTGCCCGCCCCCGGGCCCCGCGGGGGGCTCGGAGCGTCGGGGGTGGGCGCGCGCCGCACCGACCGGCGATGGCCGCGCCGGCTCCGGGCGCTGCTGGAGCGGCGCTGGGGCCGAAGGACGGAGCGCAGGAAACACGTTCCCGCCTCGGCTCTCGTTCGGCCGCGCGTCTGTCGTTAGCTGCTGTTTTTTCGCTCGGTGCTCGGCTCGGTGTCGCTCCACCTAGCAGGAACGCGACTGCTTTAAATTTCTGAGTCATTAATTTAAATGTGCCATCATAACGCTTCGTCAATCCCCGCCGTGTTCCCGGCGATTTAGGAGAAAAAGAAAAAAAAAAAAGTAAAAAAAAAAAAGGATGTAAAGCCCGATTCCTGCAGTGCAACTTTCTGCGTGTGAAGTTACGTGCAGGAGGACGGCTGCGTGTTTTCTTTCTCTCTCTGATACGGCTTTAAGTGCGCGGGTTTATCGCGTTTGTTTCAAGGTGGGACCTTCCAGATGCCTGAAGTGGCACCTATGTGCCACTTTGTATCGGGAGTAAGTGGGGTGTAAACGTGTCTGACCCTCGCAGAGGCTGAGGAGGTTTCTCCAGGCCTACCTGCTGCATTGGAGCCAAAGCAGGGGGTAGCAGTAGTTAAAAACGGGTATTTGAGTGCACTTAAATGGGTAGTATGGTCCCCAAGCGATTTAGAACGTAGAGTGTGTCACCAAGGGAAGTGTGTTGTATTTCTCTTAATGGTTCATAGACAGCTGAATGAAATTTCAGGCAAGTTTTGCAAGTGGAATTGACCTTTAGTCAAGGAAGCAAGATACAGAAGTTTACTTTGGAGCCTTCTCTTTCATTTTTGAAAGGTATGACTGGGAAGAGGGGTTTACAATTAAGTTGTGTCGTCGGTTACATTTGCAGTGTGTGCTCTGCAAAGTTCAGCATTGCCATAACTCAGTGTTACTGCAGACTGGATATAAGTGTAAGAATTGTTCCTTTCCGGCTGACAAAACAGAATACAGAATCATAGGTTTGGAAGGTACCTCTGAAAATCATTGGGCCCAACCCCCTGCTAAAGCAGGTTTCTTACAGTAGGTTGAGCAGGAAAGCCTCACACTTAGACCTGTGTTTCCTGTGCATGTTTGTAAATTTAGCTCTAGGATGTTCCTACTGAACATGCGCGTGGATCTGGGTGCTCTGCACAGCCGGGGTGCGAAGGTTAATCTAAGGATAAGGTACCTTGTGGCACGAACAGTGGGAACGGTGCTGAGAGGGACTGTGGTGGATTTCAAAGGACAAGAAAACACGATACCAAACGTGAGACTGTGGCTTTGGTTGGTTGCAGTGTTTCCCTATGATTATTTTATTCCACAGGTTTTGTGAGCTTTATTTCCTCAGGAAGAGCAGCTCAAGTGCAACCACAACATCTGTGTGCCTGTCGTATGTAAATCTTCCAGCTGTCAGCCAATCTCAAACTCATTTGGCAGCAGGGGTCTCCCAGGTGGAATATTTCTATGAAATTTCTGAAATTAAGGAATCTAGGTAGGAAAGAGCTCTTAACCTGCCCACCAGAGAGTTTGCATAATCATTTCTCTCAAGCTGGAAATCGATGCAGGAAGACAGACTTCCCTGGTTTTGCTGCTCACAGGGCTACTTGTGCAGTTATTAAAAACTTTCTAGTTTTTGGATCCTAGTATCGCTGTTTGGAATCTGGAGAGCTTCATTTGGAATGCGAGTGAGCCCCAGGTAGCTTTGATCTGTATTTCATAATATGAAGAGAGTTTTTTATTGATTGATTTTGTTTTTAATGTATCCAGGGAACTGTTAGATAGCAAATGAAACAATTGAACGCTATTAGAAGTGTATTGGATATTAGAAGTGTATTGAAATTGCCAGTTTATTTGAAATAGAGAAATATCATAAAATCGTACTTAATAAATCTTTGGTGTGCTGCACACTGTGCAACAGAATTGTTTCTCAAAAAATTGCAACTTATAATTTAGATTTTTATCAATACTCGTCCTCTCTGCAGGAAGATTCTTTATTCTGATACTGATATACTTTCTGCAACACCAGAAGAAAAAATCAGAACTGTGTTCATTGATAAATGCCTGTTGTCACATGACAGGGATGTGCACATCCGTGTTGTGGCTCATGTCAGTTCATGTGGCCAAAGTTTGCTTTAGGAACACGGGAGCTGCACAGTTTTACTTTCCTGTGCGCGTTGCCTGTGGACAAAAGCAGTATGTTTTCACAGGTAATTCCTCGTGTTCAGACTGTTAGCTAAAAGAGACACCTTCCTTCATCTTTATCCACTATGTGGATCAAACTTTTCCCTTCTTCTTTGAACACAGTTTGAGTAAGCTGCCTTTATGTTAATTTTAAAGCTGATGTTGGCATTAACACAAAGAATACTTCAAGAACTTATTGTGCTATGTCGTACTAAGCAACCTTCTGTGGACAGGATGCCTTCCGTGCATAGACAGGCTGTGGCTTCTGAGAAGCCCTTCTGAACGGTATTGTGCTTTTAGCACTGAAGTCCTCTGATAGTTGACAGAATAGACTCAGTGCTGAGAGAGAAATGTGGTTTCTAAAACTAAAAAATAGGGCTTAATTTTTTACCTGAAGGAACGATCTTGGGCTGTGAGAAGATAGCTCATTCTCTGCATTTCGTTTGGTTTTGTTCTTGAAGAGCTAGTAGGGTGCTGTTTTACAGTGGTGGATTTTATGATGTAGCAGCCACTTTAAAAAAAAATAATGCTTCTTGAATACGAACTGCTTTACAGTTACCATATGGTAACTTCTCTCAATCACTACAATCCTGGGCTGCATTGGAAGCAATGATTTAGAGCTGTAGGGTTCCAGATCGTGTTATCAGTTCCCAGATTTTTGTAGCAAACCGGTGAAATTGTATGCCAAAGGGGAACATGTATCTCTGGGAAGATGCTGTCAGCTAACTGTAGGACAGGTTTAATTTTAGTTTTTAGGAGGTCGTTCTTACTGCCATTTCTACCTATGGGAACAGGATTTGTTCTCAGTAGTGCCAATGCATCAAAGCAGAAATCAGCACTGAGGCAAGTTACAGAAGTAAGAGGGACTGCACCCTTGGGTAAAATTAACACACATGGCTGATTGTAAGATAGGAGATAGAAATGATAGTAATGGTAGTGTTAGAGTGAGCAAAACTCATTACTTGTGCATGAGTTTTGTTCTCTTCAGGTTTAAGTGCATATTCTTTAAATGTGAAGAATAGCTGGAAATAAGTATGGAAATACCAACCATCCCTTTCTGTTTTGACTTCAGGCAGATGCCTACATAATGCACAGCATCTCACTCTTCTTAGAGGCCAATAAATCAAAGCTTTGCTCAGCTGCAATGTGTCCCTGAGCTGAAGACTTCCCCCCTTGGCTTTTACCTGAGCCCTGCAGCCAAGCAGGGTGCTGCAGTAGGGATCTTCAGTGAGCAGAGTGTGGGCTGTGTTGACCATTATCACCGAGGCTGGGGGTTTGTTTTGATTTTTTTCTTGACTGTAGCCTCTTAGATAATGGTGCAGGATATAGCAGGAGAGTGCAGGGGAAGTAATGACCACTAAAACCTCAGGCTGACATTATCTTTTTTTCAGCTCCTTGAGTACTCTGGGATGCTGCATGTGGAATTAGATGATGTTTTTGGCTGGTCCTGACTCTATTTTATATTTTAGTTTTGTAGGACTAATGCTATTTTAGTAGTATTGTGTAAGATGTAATCGATACTGATATCTGTTAGCGTCTCAAATGTTGACGTAAGTCTTGGATTCTGACGGTGCTACTGAACTTCAAATAGGTTGCTGTTCAAATGGGTACTTCAGGGGGAAGTGAAACTTCTGTGGCTTAAGATTGCATGTTTCTGTGGTTTTCTTCACACCAGAATCTAGAGAATTCTGAAAAAGTTAAAAGATTCTTCAGAAGATTTGAGCCATCCTTTTTGTTCAGATTTTAGGTTGAGGTAAGCTAGGCTTAGAAAAGTAGATGACTTCATTTGCTTCCACTGACAGTGAAGTTGTTGAGTAAATACACTTGCATGAGTCAACCTGTGTAGGTCAGGGCCTTTATTGTGTTTCTGGGGAAACTTCCAGAGGCATTTTGTGGTGTTAATGTGATATTTACAGTCAGTCTTCATATTGGAAGACTTCAGTGGGGTTCATTTCTTTTGTTCGTAGCTGTCCAAAGCATCTCTTAATCTTGTAAAAGTGAGACAGTACAAATGTTTTACTTGTGGTGTGAATGACAGAGCATAAATGCATTCAGGTCTCAGGTATGCTTACCAGGATCAGTGACCCCACAGCAAAACAGTGGTAGTAGCAGAGGACATATTTGTGTTCAGTCCAGCTCTGAATGCTTATCCTTAGTTCGGTAGACCTTCTCTTGCTTCTACCCTGTGCTTGTGAAGTGCAGTATTGGGAATTAAATACAGACCTATGCTAAAGGCTTTGAAAATTTCCTCTGTACTTAATACCCTCGCAGTTGTAGGAAAAGACAGTGCTTATGTGAGGGCATTTAAAGAGTAATTAGAGGGTGCTCTGAATCTCTCGTGTATTGCAGTTGTGCAGCATTATACTGTTTTGGCAGTCAGCCAGGTGAAGACATAAAACAAATTAATACTGAACAATTCTCTGTTAATAAGTTATTTTTAAGCGTGGTTAGATAACAAAATTAATGTTTATGCTTGGAGTTTGACAAAGAAAAATAAGCCTGAATTGCATGTAGCATTCTCTTGCTTTTCAAGAACGTTTTATTGGAAACTAAAATCGCAACCTACGCTTGTAACCACAAAGCAATAATAAATAAGAAGCCTCCCAAGCTCTTGTGTACAGATCGCTCTACCTTTCTGTATTTCTCTGTATTCTTCGTATTTCTGATTGCTTTTGCTAACTAATTTGTTCAACACAACTATTCTCTTTTGTCAGGATGTACCCCAATGTCCAGAAACTGGAAGTTGCTGGCGATGCTCTCTGTGGTGCAGGCTTCCTTGATTTATGTGGCCTGTATTGTTTGCTGTGGAAACTGGCGATGGACTTCTGATTACTTGGTTTAGGTGGTCTTCTGGGCTGATTCCTAGCAGGTGTTCTTTCAGTAGATGTTATTGTTCTGATGCACACATCAGTAAGAGAGATACTTAACTCTTTGTTCAAAACAAGCTTCACTGAAACATGAATACAAAATTAATGTGTAGGCAATGTTCTGGTATTGAAAAGATACATTTGCCCATTTCTTGTTGTGTTGTTTTTTGGTTGTTTTGTTTTTTACAGATGAGCCAAAAATGTTAGTTTCAGAAAGCTGTTGTGTAGTTGATAAAGGAGATCTGAATATAAACAAGGTCTGTTTTTTACTATAAAGTAAAAACTATAAGTAAAGTATAACTATAGTAAGTGTATATAAGTAAAGGATAACTATAAGTAATGTATAAACTATAAGTTAGTAAAGTTGTTAATATATCTTTCAGGTTTCTTGTGTCTCCTTTCTTTACTTTGATTCTGATTACTGTTTTTCCAGATGTCTGCAGTTTGGGATTAAAACCTTATCTTAGTGCTTTCCAAATGGAAGCATATTAACAGACAAAATTTACTGTATGTCAGAGCAAAGTTTCTCAAGGTTAGTGTGTGAGAAACAGAATTAAGGGTCGTGTTGCAGGTCTGAAATATGTTCAGGGTGATCTCCAGACCTCTGTTTTATACAACTTAAAAATGAAAAATCTGCACCAAACCTTGTAGCAAACTTCAAATTCCAAAATTCCTTAAAGACATGGTTTTGGTATTCGCATAAAGACTAAATTAAAGTGAGAGGGAATTGGAAGAAAGCATATGGTAGAGAATGTTTCATTTCTCTTTTCTCTTATTTTTTTTGAGCAGAAAACAAAATGTGTAGGCAAAATGTTATACTACTTCTGGTTAAATTTTTGTTTGTTTGCTTGTTTTTAACAATACACAGCATTCATTATTTCTGCTTAGCTTTGATTTCAGTTGAAGTAGTTTGCGTTTCTTCATAGGTGCAGACTTACTTTGGTGCTATAATAAAGCTGAAAGCACATCTTATATGCCTCTGGATAATTTCACTAAATACAAAGTCTTGCAATGTTTAGGTGACAAATGAAAATACAGATTGTTTTGTTTCCTAATGCAAATTTATGCAAGGCTTAAGCAACATCTATATGATGAAGGCCATTCTCTCCTTTGAGTGATGACCAACCAAGGTGAGTTCTGCACCACTGTTAGAAGAAGGCTGTCCTATGCTGTATGAGAGTGGAAGGCTGGGATTTGTTTGGTTTTGTGGTGGTTTGTTTTTACCTTAAATCTTAACAGTGCTTTTCCTCTTTGATGCTGTCATGGTTTAATACTTTTGTAATTCTGCTATTAGTATTCCACATCACAACATCATGTAAAGTATGGATAGTTCACAGAAGAAAACTACATTTCCCAGAGGACATCACAGTCAGGAGATAAGTCACGGGACCAGAACAGTATATAATCTCACTCCCGTGACTGATATCACACACTCTCCCGGATCCCTTGGAGCGTGGGGTGCCTTCCAGCCGTTTCGCCTAGAGCTTACAGTAGGCCTTTCGGTTTTTGGGACTCACTCTCTCTCTCTCTCTCTCTCTCTCTTTTGCTTAATTACAATTATATTGTATTATATTGTATTATTCTGTATTCTGATATAGTATTTAGTAAATAAGTGTGCCTCCTTAGATCGCTGCCGCTGTTTTCTTTTCCCCTTCCCTTTTTGGGCCAGCGGCCCTTTTGGGCCAGCTGCCCCCCTGTCACGGGCACAGGTAGATCTTGCTTAACCCGCGACAGATGCTCATACTCAGTAAAGCCTACTGAAAGAACAGCTGTTGTGAATCAGACTAGAAGACCAACTAAACCAAAGATATCAATATTATTATTGAGAATTTATCCTGATCTGAGAAATAATAATGTCTCAAATAAAAGTTTTGGAACTTCAGTTAAGGGGGAAAATTTCAGAAGGTTCTTTCAACACCAGGTGATGGTTCAGATTCTGCCTATTTCAAATACAGAGTATTCAGATTTTCTTCCAGCAGTAGTATCTTAAAGCACACGTGTGCTTTCTGGTTTCTGAAGCATGCGATGTATGCTTTCTGCTTGTTTTGTTTGTTTGTTTTTGTTCCTCTCCATCCCCTCCCTATACATTCTAGG
Source organism: Perdix hodgsoniae (assembly GCA_035772895.1). Classification (NCBI taxonomy): domain Eukaryota; kingdom Metazoa; phylum Chordata; class Aves; order Galliformes; family Phasianidae; genus Perdix; species Perdix hodgsoniae. Next base: position 1,523,046 of record JAPSGF010000018.1, on the reverse strand, counting down.
TACACTGCATATTAATGTTATTAAAAAGTCCTGAAAGCATAGAGAGAAAGGGATTTGTCTAACTGACTTCAGTGTTGATTGCTCAAGATTTCTTTAAAAGATTATTGAAGATTATGATGGTGCTGTTCAGATCAGATTATCTGTACCTAACTGAAAAATATGTATTGGAGAGAGAGAGAGAGAAATATATTACTCTCATTGTAAACACCTGTATTTAATTCTTTTTTCATGGTAAAATTAAATACTCTAATCGGGAATGTATATGGTATAGGGTAAAATATTGTTACTTCTGGAAAAAAAAAATATAGATGAAGGAAAGAGTAGGGAAAACCAAGACAATTTGCGAGCTGTTACTGCTTGTCAGTGGAAATTGTCCTGAGTAAAATTGCTTTTCACAGCAGCCACGTTTTTTCAAGCCTGAAACGTAAGTGGGAGTTGTATTAATATTCCAAGAGGTGGGAAAAATAAGAGATGGATTTTTTTTTTCATTCTGAGTTTTTTAAACGAATGAGCAAAATGCATGGACTGAATTCTTAACTCCTGAAATAAGATGAATGAAACACTGACTCGTGTTTAGAGCAATAGAGGCTAAGATGCAGTAGTAGTATGGCTATGCATACTTTTTTTTTTAAGTACAGTTCCATACTGTATTTTAAATACAGCTCTGCACTTAGAATGCAATTCATAAATCATAGTGATTCAGGTTACTCTTATCACTTTAAAAATAGCTTGCTGAATAATTATATATATTATATAATTTGCTAAAGATATCAAGATCCTTTTTCATTTTAGGAGGTATTTCTTAGCACGTGTGCTGTAGACCTGTCATAGAACTGATTGGTTCTGGCTATCGTTATACACAGAAAAAGAAAGAAGTGGTAGTTCATAGATGAAAACTTACTTCCTGAGGAATGTGAGACTTGTTTGTACAAAGCTAGGACTTTTGGATTACATTTGTTCTATCTCCAGTGTAAGTCTGATGCGCCATCTGAATACTGTTTACATTGGGTGTGTACCTGGTAAACCCATGTGCAAACTAATACAGGGCAATTTGTAAACTGACTTATGTTAACAAATATGACATCTTGATTGTGTATGGTTATTTTAAATAATTACTTCAGCTTAGTTTTAGACTTCTGCTTCTTAATTCTTTTCCCGGAGAATGAGGTTGAGTCTTCCGAGTCGGTGAAATATGTAGACTGTAACTACATGCTAGGGTTGGTGCTAATCTTGCTAGCTCATTGCCAGTGGCATGGATTTTCTGTGTGTGTTGTTCAGTGCAATAATAAAATGTCCTAGTGGCTCCTTTAAGGTATGTATAGATTTGTTAAGCAATGGAAGCCTGGTTTACTTACAAAATAGGTTTTCTTCTTCCCATTTTATGTTTAATGGCATTTGAATGGAAATTGTGCTTGAAATTCTCATAAATAACTTGTGTTATATTTTAATGTGCAAGTTATAAATATGTTAACTTTCAGATAAGGTTGTAGAAGGTGATCGTTGTAAATGGCGAACGTTTTAAATTGTATGGATTTATTTACAAAAAGGAATGTTAGCTTTACTTTAACCATTCTTGCTCACCAAAACCTCTAATGGAGTGAGAATGTATGGCTCTAATACTCTTTAAGTTCTTTTTCTTCAAAAATATAAACAAAAATTTATACTCTTTTGATTATATATTGCCTAAAAGTATCTCATATTTTAGTGAACCAATATTTTGTAATATTAATTTGAGTGGAAATCCTGTATATTTGAAGAGAATATGTTAGTTAGGGTATTCAAATTCTATTTCAGTGTGATTACAAATGAACTCTGCCTAGTTTGAATTTGTTTAGGATCTTGGTAGCTGATATAACTTGAAAAAAAGTTGCTTTTAATATTGATTTTCCTAACCGTAAATTTACTATTATTTCTCTTGTCAGTGAAGTTACTATAAGTATGTTATAGTTAAATGTGTCTACTTTAAATTCTAATAAATAAGTAAATAAATGCAATCAGAGAGGTGACTTTTCAGTATAATACGGCCTGTAGTCAGCTAGCATATGACTGAATTTGTCTGTTCAGATCAATTAAAACTTTCCTTTTGCTCTTACATGAATACTCAGAAGTTAACATTACTGTATTCGATGCTGTATAGTGTGGACTAATGACAGCATGGAGATTTTTAAGGAAACCCAAACTGTACTGGTGGGAAGTGGGGAAGGTTCTAAGCGTTACTGCTGTGTGAGTTATTGCAGCTTGGAAACCTTGCAATTAATCTATTGCTTCTCTTGGTCTATTTCCTAGACTTGATGGATTTATTTGTTTTTCTTAATCAGTTCCTGTGAAACTAGAAAGACAAGGCAGGATGCACTAAATAGTACAGTTCTGCTGTCAGAAATTCAAATGGGATTTTTTTTTCAAACCTCACAGTGTTAAGTAACTTTTCATAAGCTTTAAACTGAGATAGAAATATGACTTTTTTTTTCCATTGTTGAATTGTTCATTGAATCAGTTGTATGTTTGGGTGTTTTGTTTTTTGTTAGTTGGTTTGGTTTTGTTTTGTTTTCCAGGAGGTAGAGAAATCTAAATCTGTTTTTCATCCGCAGATAATTTTAGTTTTGCTGTTCTAGGACCTGATCTCTTTCCACATTGAAGTCAAGTGCAGAATTCCTCTTGACTTCGAGGTGAGCCGGATTAGCTTTACATAAAAGGACCAAATTGTCCACTGGGTAAGTGGAGGCAACTGTATTGAGGGTAGACTTTGCTGGAGTATAAAAAGAAGGCAGAGAAGTGTGGCCTTCCTTTACAAGTGGTGAAATAGGATCTGCTGTCTCAAACAGCGAGGCTGATTTAACAGATGAATCAAAGAGGTTTTTACCTTTTCCCTTTAGGTAGTATGGTTGAGTAGTTTAAGACATCACTTACTTTTGACTACCAATACTTTACAGCACTAATCCTTTAGCACCTGAAAGCCAGAGACTGTTAATGAACTGTTTTGCCTATGTTACATGGGAATCAGGAGGAGAAAACTCTAGCACTCATACATTGTTAGCAAATGTTTAAGCTGTCTGCCCTTTCAGTAACTATACATGCAATTTAAATTCGATATCCTTTTTATTGCAAGTTGTAAATGCTTGTGGGGGGCATGGTTTATTTCCACTTGCTTCCTGTTGCCGCAGCACCAGGCTGCGGGCACTTTTGGGGGTCTTGCTGGGATAGATAGGGAGAAGGCAATTCATTTACACCAAAAGCTGGGCTGAATACTAGTCTGTGTGTTTGCCAGGGGTATTCTGAGTAATTCGTTGACTTCTACAGTAGACAGTACCGTCCTTGGCATCTTTTTTTTGCGTTTTACACAATGGTATCTGCATTGTGTACACAAAAAAGGAAGTATCATCAATTGAAAATTCAACTCAAATATAGTGATTAGTTATGTAATCCGTGTTACACTTGTTGTAAAATGTATCGTATGTCAATTTAGTGTATCAAATTCTTCTTTCAATGCTTCTACTATCTCTTGGGATCATGAATAAATTCAACAGTCTCCGGGACTGTTTTGACCTAAGCACTCCATGGCTTTCTTGTATTGTATCTTTGAAGCTTCACAAAGGGAAAAGTGGTTGGAACATTGTAATCTCCTTAGAATGAGTATTTAAATGCTCTTCAACGTTCTTTTATTAACATTTCACATGCAAAATAAAATCCCAACAATGGGATGAATGCAGATCTTACCTATTTAAGCTTTTGCTACTCTGCAAAAATAAAAATTCCACAAATCCTAACCGCTGTTGCAGTATTTAGCTGGTGTGCAGTTAAGTGATAAACAGAAATTCACTGGTGTGTTTGAGGTACTAAATTTACAAAGCAAAGCAGAAAAAGGGCTTTAGGATTAGTCATAGATAGGAAGTTTATTGAACCACCAGCTTCTTCCCGGAAACATCCTGTACTTTTGTTGTCTTCAACTAGCTTCATTTATTCACAGTCTTAACTGCTTTTTGGATTTTAGAAACTCTTGCTGCAACTTCTTTGTGACTAAAGCACATTGTCAATCAGCCCAAACCTCCCCATGCCAGCCAACTGTCCCCTTAATGCAGCAATTCAATGGAATGAATAGGGCTCATACTTTAAGGAGACAATTGGCTACCAGAAAGAGTGCCAAGTTGATTTAACTTTGCACAAGTGTGAAAGAGTTTTTAAATGGATGCTGTCAACTAGTGTTGGCCTAAGGTTTCAGCTGCCTGGAAATTGTTATAATCTTATTGGGAACATGTCCAAATTTGTTTAAAATATTTTAGTCAACCAGTTCACTGCAACGACTATTAATATCCTAGAAGCTATTGTTAGGCAATCATCCTTGGTCTATCAGAAGCATAGTAGACGTGCCCTGGCCAAGTGTACAACATGGCTTTTAAAATTGACTCCTTTTCTTTTTTTTTTTTTTTTTTGGCAGTACATCACAAAATTGTTGAATGAAATCAGGATTCATGTTGTAATCTGCTCTTCTAGTTCAGTGTTATGCCACAGCTTGTGTTTGAAGCACTTAGTCAGATGTGTAATATGGTATAAAACCACAACTGCAGCCTGCCATTACTGCAGGCATGTCCAACCAGCTGCAGCCCGACCCAGCTGGCAGTGCTCAGCGCCATCATGGCGGCAGCTCTTCCTGCCGAGCAGCCCAGCCCTCTGCACCAGCCGAACCTCAGTGTGCTGTGAGTCCCATCTGGGTTGAAATCAGGGCACGGGGTGCAGCGCGGTGCCAGCCCAAGTCATAGCCAGTAAGGTTATGGGCTTTTACTCACTAGATGCAGCCCTGTGAACAGCAAAGAGTATACATGCAGCTGTGCTTTCCAATTTGATAAAGGAATTTGAGAATGCATTTTGAAGTTGCAAAAAATAAAATCGTTTTTTGGCTTATTTGTGACTCCGTTTTCACTTGGCATAAATACATTACCTGCCAATTTTCAAATGGAATGTGTAGAGTTGCAATTAAAAATGTGACCATGTCTCTCTACTAGCCTTCAGAAAGAAATACCTCTCAGTTCACAGCCATGCCTCATTCATGTCACTGCTTTTGGGCAGATATATGCATTTGCGAATAACTTTTCAAGGGTGAAGCATGGGAAGAGTAAAATTTCATCAGAAATCTCTGATGAACACCTTGAGAGCTCACTGCAAGTTGCAGCCACTGCCATTGAACCAGTGGCACATTAGTTTCACAGAAGCAAGGTCACATATCACACAAGTTTTATGGTTTTGCTGCTTTTTATGTATTCCAATAAAAAGTTAAAAAAATATATAGGATTTGTTATTTTCTATACGTTTGCTACAGTACGTATTTAACAGAGGCTCCTCGGAAGGTAACACCTCCCATTTTATGACATTGGCTCACAATGTCAGAGGAAGATGGTGGTGGTAGGGTAGTAGAGGCTGAACCTTCCCACCTATATCCCACTACATGTTGATGAGGAGTGGCAGAGGGCAGCGGAGGGGCAGTCTGACAAAATGGCACCTGACATAGAAGTGCATATGAAGCAAAGGCGTGTCGCTGCATTCCTCCATGAGGAAAAAATGGCACCTATTGACATTAGTCACCACTTGCTGAACATTTCTAGAGATGAACCAGTGGCTGTGAGCATGGTGAGGCTTTTCAGCAGTGACAACTGCAACAGTGGATCACCTCCACTGGTACAGATTTTTATGAGCACAGCATGCAGGCTCTTGTTCTTCAGTGGTGAAGTGCAGAGCTAATGGTGGTGACTATGTGGAAGAATAGTGTTTTATGGCAGAGAATTTGATCTATCAAATAGTGTTATTGTGTTCTTCTGTATTGATTGTATTTCCCTTGGAAAAAATGTGAGGCATTACATCTGGAACAACCTACGTGTATGCAATCCAAAACAATTCCTCTTCACTCAGTGTAGTCCAGGCAAGCCAAAAAGTTGGACGCCCACACATCGCTGTAAGACTTACAGAGCTGAGGTACCATTTAGCCACACAATTCCTGTTTTACCCAGTACGTGGAAACCTTTAAAATTGGTTGGGTTTTTGGAATACTGCATCACTTCTTTGCTGGCCAAAGGTTTTTGATGAATTTTTAGTGGAGTTGAAGGGGTGCCTGCTTTCTGGGTATATGTATTGGGCAAAAAGGGTGTACAATGCAAAACCCTATTTTTATTGAAGGAGCTTTTTAACGCAGTGTGTGTCCTGGCACTTCCTCAGTGCAGTCTGAAGGGAAGACACAAGTTGAAAGAAGTTAAGGAAAAAACACAGAGAAGGTACTCCCTGCAGTTCCTAATGTCTCTACTTCTGGGAGCCCAGGGAATCTGAGAACAGGAACTACTACTGTCAGGAACCTGACAGAATGTGGGAATAAAACTAGAGAGGATGTGTTTAACAAAGTGCTTTATTTAAAGGTGAGAAAAATTCTTAAAAGGCATGGTTGTCAGACAATATGCCTGATCAACTTGACTTTTCCCAGCAGTCAGTAATAATGTTTGGGAGGTTGAGGAGAGTATTTTTGTTGCTTCTCTGAGTTCATTCAGTTGCTACAGCTGCAACAATGTTACTACAAGTTTAGATCCATTTGCCAGAGAAAAAAGAAGCCTTGTTGTTTCAGTGTGTAGCTGGAATAAGTAGTTTGTTTAAGGAGTGACTTGAGATTCTTAGTTACTTTAAGTACATCCCAGTTATTAGAGCTACTGCTGCAGCTACTAATGAGAAACAGAAGCTAGAATAATTTCCAAGTGTGAAGGACTAGAAGTTGGTTAGGCATTGTTGGCATAGCATGGATTCATAAAGGAGAAATCATGCTTAATCCATCTTCTGTGATGTGATGGCTCCTCAGGGAGCTGGTTGAGTCACCATCCCTGGATGTGTTTAAAATCCATTTGGATGTGGTGCTCAGGGACTTGACTTAGTGGAGGGTTGTTAGGGTAGTATGGTTAGGTTGTGGCTTGACTCAGTGATCTTTAAGGTCTTTTCCAACCTGAATGATTCTATGGTTCTGTGATGGCTTGGTGGATTATGGCAGCACTGTGAACGTCATTTCAACTTTTGCGTGGTTTTCAGCACTGTTTCCCATATAATCATCATAGACAGACTGAAAAGTATGTACAAGTGGACAGGATGGGGGACTAGAAACTGGCTGAACTGCTGGTCTTGATGGGTTGTCATCAGTGATGTAAAGTCCAGCTGCAGTCCAGTCACTAGTGGTATACTCCAGGGCTCAAAAACAGGGGCAGTGCTGTTTACCACCTTCACTACTGACCTGGGTGATCAAACAGGTGCACCCTCAGCACATCTGCAGAGAACACAAAACTTGAATGAAAGTGGTTCATAGACCAAAGGGTTGTTCTGTCTTTTGGAAGGCCCTTGTCAGTCTGGATAAATGGTCTGACAGGAACCCCATGCGCAGTCCTGTACATGGGGAGGAGCAACCCCAGGCACCTGTCTGTGCAGGGGGCCGTTCGCCTATTAAGCTGTTCTGCAGAAAAGGACCTGGCAGTCTTGGTGCACATCAGGGTACACATGAATATCCACCATGCGCTTGCAGCAAAAAAAGACTAATACAGTTCTTGGCTGCATTAGCCAAAATGTTGAGTGCAGATTGAGAGAGGTGGTCCTTCCCCCTTTCTTAGTGTTGGTGAGAGTATGGATGGAGCTGCATGAAAGGCTGAGCAGCACCAGAGGCTTTTAAGGCATAAAATCATAGAATGATCTGCACTGAAAGGGACTCACAAGGATCATGGAGTCCAGCCTCTAGCTCCACACAGGACCACCCAAAATTCAAGCCCTATATCTGAGAGCATTGTCCAATTATTCTTTGAATTCCAGCAGCTTGGGACCATGACCACAGCCCTGGGCAGCCTGTTCCCTGCTCACTGAGAACTTTTTCCTAACTCCCAACGTGACCCTCCCCTGTCGAGCTCCATGCTGTTCCCACAGGTCCTGTCACTGTCACCAGAGGGCAGAGCTCAGTGCTGCCCCTCTGCTCCCTGTGAAGCCCCCCGTCAGCCTCCTCTGCTCTGGGCTGAGCAAACGTGGGGACCACAGCCACTCTGCACGTTGTGTCCTTTTGACCCTTTACTGTCTTTGTAGCTCTCCTTTAAACACTCTGCTAGTTTTGTGTCCTTATATTGTGGCACCCAGACTTGCATGCAGTGCTCAAGATGAGGCCATACAGCACAGAACACAATGGGGTAACCCCTCCTGTTGCCTGGTGGCAGTGCTGGACCTGATGAAGCCTGGGGTATAGTTGGCCCTTTTGGCTGCCTAGGCACACCACTGACTCAGATTCAACTTGCTGTCAACCAGAAGCCCAAATCCCTTTCTGCAGGGCTGCTGCCCAACCTTTCATCCTCCAGACAGTCTGTACATAGATCCTGTAGTGACTGGCTGCCAGCCTAACATAACCCCATTTACCCCATGTAACCCTTTGGTCCCAACTCATCAGCCAATTGTTCACCCACTGAATTATGATTTTGTACTGGGTTGTTTTTTTTTTGTCTAAAAGGATGCTGTGAGAAGCATTATGGAAAGCTTTGCTGAAATCCAGGTTACACCAGCTGCATTCTCTTGGTCAACTATGTTGGTAACATTGTCATTAAAGGAAATTAAGTTCATTAAAAAAGAGTTTTCCCTCATGAACCCAGGTTGGCACAGGTCAGGGAAATGTTTTAGTCTTATGTTTGGAAAGATGATATTTCAGCATCTGTGATAGTGTCTTTTAAAATGCTGTAAAAACTTGGAATGTGAACACTGCACTTGTTCCAATGATCTGTTTACCATGGTGAAAAAGGGTTTTGTTTATTTGTCTGTTTTCCTCCATATGCTTGACTAAACATCCTGAATCCAGACTGTTCTGTTGGTGATAGAACTACAAACTTCTGTTAACCAATGTAAAATACAGAGAGAGAGCTGAGGGCAGAGTCAGACTGAAACTGCTGCATGTGGATTTATTTACTTCATTGTATTTATCAGTAGAAGTGTGATCACGATGAAACTTACCACAGGCAAAAGTGGCAGAAGCCTTAAAGCTTGCATCAAGGAAAGACAACTGATCAGTTCAGTATGATGGGACTTATTTTCAATTCTTTTTGGACTTATGAGTAGAAAATGATGGTCAACACTGAACTGAAGAAAAATGGGGTGAAATTCAACATGAAATTTAGAGGGAAATTTAGAAACCTTGTAAAATCGGTGAGGATAAAAATACTTGTGTATATTGGCTTGGTATAGTCCTTCTCATGTTGCCTGGTATAGTCCTTCTCTTTGGTTGTAATTTCTACAGAAGTTTTCAATTCCAGTCTTCCAGCAAGATGTTAAAAGTTAAATTTCCCTTTGTGCAGTATCTCATTTACAAATGAATAACTGCATTTTTACTAGCTGATTTGCATTTTCTGTTAATTAAAACAACTGTTAAACAGTTGAATAGCTACTATTGCACAGCAGGACATATTTATGGAACTATAATTTGCAGACTGAGGAGAGAATCCTTTTGATACAATTAAATCTTTGTAGCATTACTGTTAAAGTAAATCTGTATCATGTACCAATCTTTTGAAGGATACTGTTTGAACTGGCTAAGGAAAATAGAAACTTTTGCATCTGTTTCTAGAGGCTTGCATTTACACTTAGCACCCTAGAAGTCTATCTTTCTGAACTGCAAACAAACCAGGAACCATTGTATGGTACATAGGAAGCAACAAAGAATCACAGTCACAGAATCTTAGGACCTCTGGGAATCATCTATTCCAAGTACCCCCTCAGGAGAACTTTGAAGAAACCAGGCAGCCATTGGATTTGGGAAAAGAACTTAATACATTTAAATTAATGACTAAAGTATATAAAAAAATGGAGGGTTGGAGTAAATAGAGAGGAGTCAGAGGAAACAATTCTGCATGATTATGCTACTAGGGAGTATTCACATTGATAAAGGATATAGGAGAAAGGTGAGCTCACAGTTTACTGATAGGTAGATACAGAGAGTGCTGTGTGGTCACTTACATAGAGTGTCAGGACCACTGATCTCTTCCTTGTATCCCCACCTTGACAGACACTCCTGTTAGAACTGAAGAGGCAACACTGATGGGCTTTGTCTCTTCTTCTTCTCCTCTAGTGATCCCTTCCATCATAGTGCACTGTGTTAATGAGATTGAGCAGAGAGTGCTGCATGAGATGGGCAGACTGTAAGGACTTAATCATGCTCAGCGACTGGACATTTTTAATGGCAGAAATTGTTTCCCATCAGTGTGTGTGTTACACACATCAGCTTAGGGTGGTACACACTGGAGGAAGGGAAGAGGAAACTTACCTTCATGTTTAAAAAGATGAGATCGAAACTGACTCTTGCCTCTCAGCACTGATGTCAAAAACAGCCAAAGATTAGAAATATTTAGGAAGTAAAGGGAGACTAATGGTTATACTATTACAAAAAAAACAAACCTGAATTATTTTATGTAGTTCTGCCCTGCTCACTCCTATTCAATTTAATTAAATAATAATAATAAAAAAAAGCTAAAACTGAAATCAAACATAATTTCAGAAAGACTATGGTTGAAGTTTTAAGGAAGAGTTTAAGGAAGAGCAAATATGAAACCATTTGGAAGCAATTTCTGTAAGAGGAGCAGCATGAATTCTTTTGGGTGAAGTGGTGGCTGAAAAATGGTGTAGCAGAATGCTGTAAAATGATCAGTAGCAAAGGAGGCATAAATAGGAAGTGTTTATTCACCATCTTTTTTTAATGCACTCACACTAAGAGGTATCTAATGAAACTAGCAGCTGATGAATTGAAAACAGACAAAAGGAGGTGGTTCTCAACAGAACGTGTAATTAAGCTATAGAATTTCTTGCCTCAGGAATTTCAGGAGGCTAAACACTGAAAATCAGTATCAAGGGAAACTGCCATTTCACAGAAGGAAAATCGTCAAATGCAAATACCTGCTTCTTGTTCAGGAAATCCTACTTCTGCAGACTATTGGAAGCTCAGGGAGTATTGCAGGGAGGTACTGTTATGTATTTTTGTGTTTTTACGTGCTTCTCTAGGTATCAGTGTTGGCTACTTTGACAGGGGATCTGAATGGACCATTTGCTCTTGCTCAGTACAAGCATTCCTTTGTTGTAAAGCTTGATCTTTTAATATTATTATTAAGAAGAATTTATTTATTATTATTAAATTTCTGTTTACTGAATCCTTTTCTACCAGTAGCACTCAAGCTTCAGCCAAAAAATGGGGCACGTACCTATTTATGAGGTGTTTTAGGACTACAGGCTACATGTACTTTTCTTTGTGTCACCTTGTATTTGCTATCAAAATATTCAATCAGGGCAGGGCAGTACTTGTCAGATCAAGGATTAATTTTATATGACTTTTCCTGTTACTGTTGCATGGTATTTTTTAGGTCATTTAAGGGATGTTCTTCTAGTCACATCTGTCTTGCATTCCATGCAATAGGGGCCCTTTAGGGAAGGAGGTGTTTTAGGAAAGAGACATTTCTGAGTGGGTTACTGATAAAACAAATGCATGGCCTGGGTTGTCCATAGGCTGGTTGTTCCTGCTTTCCTTGCAGACTCCTTTGCAGTGTTTTTATATCGCTATTCCTTCCCACAGACATACTCAGCACCCTTGTGTCTCTGTGTTGTATGTGACCAGTTTATTGATGAAAAATATACTTCTTTGTTTCTGCGGTGACTAGAGAGAGCTCTCTACTTGTAAATGGAGGAGTAATATTAAGAAGACATACTTTGTGCTGGATAGAAGTACTGCATTTGAGAAGATTTGTGCTATTTGAAACAAGAGACTGCTATTTAAAATAGCTGTCTTCTTCCTTTTGTTAATGTGGCAGCTGCACAACCCGCAGATGATTTTTACTGTTTGGTTCAATCTTAATTAATTATTTTGGTTTAATAGTGTACCTTGCTACAGTACTGATTTTGAATCTCAAGTCCCTGTTTGCCTTAGAAAAATTCTTGAAGTTCAGGCTGAGTATGGATAGCTAATAATCTTCAATAATATTCATCCAGTTATGTGTATTTTTATGAAGATCCAGTCTTCTGAATAAGTTTCTGTATGTGACTGCAGTATCTTAAAATAATTACTGTGTATTCAGCAGATGTTTGTACCAGATGTGTGGGGTTTTTATTTGAAAGAAATGCTTATTTTTCTATGAATAGTTCTTTGCCCATTGTGTGAAGGGAAAATAGTGGTGACTGCTAAGGTTTACATATAACTTAAGCTAATGCTAATCCTATGTGCTGATTTAAGGTAGTGCTGCTTCTCACCTTTTTGAAAGAAAAATTTTCTAGCCTAATTCTTTAATTCAGTAGTAGATGGTACCCATTAAGCATACTATGCAACATGAACTTCAGCATTAGCTATCTGGAGGCAGCTTGGTGCGTGCTAGCTTTAGCTGCCTGAGTGTGAGCTCCTTCGGTAGGCTTTCTTTGGAGTGGAGAGAAATAAGCACTTTCACTGCATGATTCATCTCATCCTAAGCTATATATCTAAATTGGGAAGATGAATTCCACCTGAGATCCATTGATAAGTAGAAATGTCTTTTGTTTAAGCTAAGACGTTATTAAAAAAAAAAGACTGTCTTGACTGCTTTAAGAGTCTTTTGTTTTCTCCCATGAATTAATTTTGAGATATTTAAAACTCTGTATCCTAGTTCATATCTTGTGTTATTTGAAGCTGCTGTGCTTTTACTGCAGATTTGAAAGTTAGAGAGAAGGGTATATTCACATAGCTTTGAAGAATTAAGTACATAAAATTAGACAATCTGAGTAGTCTTGTTACCAACTGGTTTGGTTGCTTTCCTGAATGCTTTTGACCAACATAATGAGAAGAGCAAGGTATAGAAGACAGTTTTTTTTAATGCTGTAAACTTTGTTAAAGATGGAAAGAAAAGACTCTTCAGATGTCCTTAGAGGAGCTCCTCCTCTGGAGCAGACTGTGTCTCTGTGTTGGTTACACAGGAAGCCCTTGTACAGGTGTTGTAGCCTGCAGAGGTTCTGTACTGAAAGACAGGCATGAAGATACCTTAAGTCCTTAATTCCCTGTTCATATGAAGTTGATGCTCAGAATGGCCTGCATCCTTTTAAAGAACTTTTAATGCTGTGCAATGCTTACTTGCTCTGTCATGCTTGAAAACTCTCAATCCCCTCCCATCTCTTCTTCCCCACCCCATTCTTTTTTTCTTATTTATAGATCTCGATGCCTTTTGGCATCTCTCTCCTTTTATTTTTATTTCTTTTTGGGAATTCTTTTTATGTCATAATTTGTGGCAACTTTATCTTCTTGATCACAGTGATCAAGTCCTACTGCTAGCCACTATCATTATATCTAAGGAGGAGAAGGATTATTACAATCTTGTTGTTACTGTACACCTCTGCTCTTGTATCCTATTCATTGTGCTTACATTCAGCTACATACCGAAGGCTGAAAGAGTTATGTCAAGGTTGTTTTGATGTTTTTGTCCTTCCATTAAAGTTACTATTTTTCATTTTCTCTATCAGCCTTAATGTTCTAGAAAAGTAGTTTGGTAGAAGAAGACAACTCAGAATAAAATCTCAGGTTATGTACACATAGATAAATGTGTATTCCTCAGATTTCTTTCTCAGAATTTTAAAGCAGCAAATACAAACACGGCGGAAAAAGCTCAGATGAAAATAGATCTGAAAGGTTATTATGATTCAGAATAGGGAAGCTGGGAGATGCACAGATTTTATGTAGACTCCTCATGAAATAAGGAGCAACCACTGAGATTTCCACCTGATATTGACTGGGACTTCACTTGGAGGCAATATTTGTTCCTTATGCTGGGTTACAACCAGCATTCGGTAGAAGTAGGAAGCAATACCTGCTCCTTCTCTTTAGACAGTTTCAAGGAAATGATTCCCATCTAGATTGTTTTTGTTTGTTTGTTTGTTTGTTCATTTTGTCACAGCGTATTTGGGTTTTAGTGCTGCGCTGTGTAGATCTTGCAGACTTTGCCACTGATCTATAACAACCTTCCTGTGGTAGCTGAAGGTACTGCTTCTGCTCAGCTGCAGGGTTATCAGTGTTGCTATTACGCTAAGTGAGTAGCAGTGGATTCTGGCACTGAGCTCCAAATAACAGAACTTGCTTTTCAGCGGACTCATTTATTGTTCAGTCTAGAAGACACTGTTTAAAAATATACAGAATTGATTCTTACAGCTAACCTGTGGGATGATAGCATCGTGTTCACACTGCTTGAGTGATTACAGAGAAGCCTAGAGCTAATAAAACTGTGTGAGGACTTGAGGCATTTCTGATGTTTAGAAGATTTGAGTATTTGTAAGCCACAAGTTTACAGTAGTGTAAGTACTGGAACACTGAAATGGATAGAAAAACCACATAAAAGGACTTAAGATACCTTCCCTACCACCCCTGAGAAAAGACATGAAATGAGGTCTCCTTCTCTACCTCATGTTTTCTGTGAACATGAAAAAAAACAGTTATTTGAAATGATTGTGGTTTTTTACTTAATTTTAATAAACAGTTTTACTGAAGTTTTCAGTTGGAGCTTCTCAGCTGAAGTGGGATGCATATTTCAACTCTTTTAAGCATGCTGCTTATGTATGAAGATTAAGAGTTCCGTCATCACAATCTTTCTATTTTAAGCAGCATTCATTCTTTTTAAATGTTGTTTGTTTCCTTTGCTGTTACTCAGAATTTAAACCTTTCTGACCTGGGAACAAAATTTAAATAACTGCTGGAAGTTACTAGGAATAAGTTGTTTGGCATGCATACTTTTATATTTGTACTGAATCCTGGTCATCTTCCCCTCACCCATCAGTGTTTCCACATTTAGCATTTCATTAAAATGAAAGTTGGCCATTCCTCTGGTTATACTCTGAGTCAAAAGAGTATTAGTAAAAGCTCTATTTACTGGTTAGGAATGAGAAAATTTTCTACTGAATAGCAGTTATTTAGTCAGCGGTTAATATTAACATATAAATCGTGTGCTTCTAAAAACAAGGTACCACTATGATTGAATATATAAAAAGGTGAAGGCAGTTTGGTTGCTTGTTTAGAACAATGAATCTGAATCTACTGATAACAATGTAAGGATATCCTTGTGCTTCAGTGTACTTTATTGTAGGTGAACAGTATTCACCTACATGAAATACCTCAAAATAAACCTTTTATTTTCCTCTTTTCTTTGTTTGTTGGTTACTAATATTCTTTCTGGTTCCTTTTCTAATGAGAACCCATCTCACTCCCATTGTACCTGTTCAGTGTCCTCATTGCTCTCTCATCTATTTCTCTTTTCTTTTGTACCATGCGCAGCAGATGACTTACCAAATTATCAGTTTTATTCACTTTGGAAACCAGTGACTGATAATGTGTTGTACATGTTGCTGGGCAGCTCACACTTGGATTTTGTTGTCTGCATGGTAGTTACTAATCCGAGCTGGAAAATGCTAAATTAGAGGACGCGCCATTTGTGGAAAACTCTTTAAAGGGATGAACAGAAAATATGTATTCTTTAATGTATCCTTAGAGTACACCTGGAGACTTCAACGGGTGTTGGTTTTTTTTTTAGTTATATTTTGCTAAATTTTCCCATCACAGGAAATGTTCCTCAGAAAGTTTGCTTTCTTTTCTTCCTTCCTTCCTTCCTTCCTTCCTTCCTTCCTTCCTTTCTTTCTTTCTTTCTTTCTTTCTTTCTTTCTTTCTTTCTTTCTT
>JAPSGF010000018.1:1463173-1507345 GCA_035772895.1 Perdix hodgsoniae | reverse complement strand
TTCTTTCTTTCTTTCTTTCTTTTTCTTTCTTTCTTTCTTTCTTTCTTACCTTCTTTCTTTCTTTCTTTCTTTCTTTCTTAGTCACTTAATGAATTATAAGGGAAAAATCAGCAGATCTATCTGAAGGAAAGCCAACAAGAAATGGGAAATGAATGCTCTGTGGTTTTCCATTACACGCCATCATTGCAGGCTTGTTAAATCCCATACATGCCACTCTAATTGCTACTCTGGAGCTGGAAAGAGTTGAGTATTTTGATTTCTTAGGCAAAAGGATCAGCATGAAATGAGAGGAAAACATTGCTTTTGAAAGCAAAGAATTAAGATAATTTTGGTAGCAGGCTCACAAATATGTAGGTCACTCTGAAAGTAATGTCTCCCATTCATTTCCATGGAAAATACAAACAATACAAGAAGAGCACAATAACACTATTTGATAGAGAAAATTCTCTGCCACAAAACACTATTTTTCTATGATTGCTACCACTAGCTCTACATTTTTGCCAAGCAATGAACAGGAGCCTGCATGCTGCAGTCATAAGAGCCTGTACCAGCAGAGGTGACCCAGTGTCGCTGTCACCACTGCTGAATGCACCACTCGCTGCCTCACTGCACTCACATCCGCTGGTTGGTCTCTACAAACAAACAGTAAGTGTCAATGAATGTCAGTGGGTGCCACTTTTTCCTCATGGGGGAATTCAGTGACACACCTTTGCTTCATACACACTTCCATGTCAGGCGCCATTTTGTCAGACTGCCTCTCTTCTGTAACACAGAACAAAATGTAATGGAATATCGGCAGAAGGTCCAACCTCTACTGCCATACCACCAACATCTGCCTCTGATGTCAGGGACCAACATCATAAAATAGGAGACATTACTTTCAGAGCAGCCCTCATCATTTGTGGAGTGCCCACATTCAGAACAAAATGTACAGAGGTGCAGCAGAGCTGTCTTCCTTCTGCAGAAGCTCAGGAAGTAGAGGTGCTGCATGCCTGAGCCCTGAGCACGTTGTAAAACAGTGCCAACTGCTTGTAGAATGGGTTCTGAGTGGGGCAGTGAAGTATTGGAGATACGTGTAAGACGCCCTAGGTAGGGTGATAGTAAGGCTCCACTCTACCATGTCCTGTTGTCTTTGCTTTTGGATGAGTGAATGATTTTTCTAAATCTGTCTCACAGCTCCATGATTAGAATAATCTGGATTAGTTGAGAGTCTGTGGCTCTTTAATCCAGCAGAGTACAATATACCTCTGGTAAGAACGATGAAGGCTCTTCTCAAGATGAGGAAGTTTCTGCTGTAGAGCAATGCTGGGGAATCCCTGAGAATCATAAAGGACAGTTATTTCAGCTGAAATAAATACTCCATTCTCGCTGAAGGGTTAAGAAGAATATTCCCTACCCAGAGTGCCATCTCCATGCTTTAGCAGGGTGATCCCTGCTAAAGGGAGATACTAAAATAAATGCAGAGATTTGGAGAAGATGAGATTGATGAGTGAATGCATTCAAGTGAGACTACATTGCACTTAGCAGAGGAGAGGTTAGAGCTGTGAACTACACACAACCGTGGCTGGGTTGAGAAGGGACCTCAGGATCCATCTGCTCCAACCAAGGCTCAGGCAGGGCCACCCAGAGCAGGGTGCCCAGGTCCACTCATAGAAAGGGAACTCGATGGTGTTGGGGCTCTCAGGAAAAGGTGTGTCGTGAGTCAAATGCAGAGCAAATAGGAGGCACCTATTTTAGTGGTTACTGTGTTTAAAACTTGGGACTTGTCCAGTGTGGATGGACTTCGACTAGCCAGTTATTTTGAAACGGAATGAATTTGAGTGTGTGTATACTTTCATAAAGACAGAAAAAGAGAAATTAATTTAGGACAGCTCTATGGCCTTTATTCTGCAGGATGCCTGACTAGCTAATTAAAATAATTTCTTCTGGTCTTCTTTCCTATGACAACTAATATATCTGTCAGTATAGAAAGTAATAGAACAGCAGAAACGATAGCTATTAGGGTTATAATTCTTGTTTAGTTAAAACATAATCCAGCTCTTCCCTTTTTATGAGGGTATTATTTAGCAGGTGTCATCTTTCTTACATTTCACTTTTCTTACTTTGAATTCCTTTACGGTATAATGGTACTCTTCACTTGTATTTTATGTGCAAAGGAAAACAGAAGCTGTTGAATCATGAAGAGCAGTGGAAGTTTATGGTTTTAACTGTTTATACATAGTTCAACTTTTTGTTTTAGTCAAAAGGTTGATGTTTTCCAGCTGGCTTACTGAGATTCCTGTTGTTCAGCAAAGAACTAATTGTTGAAGATTTGGGCATATGGTTTTTCAATAAGTGAGCTGCAACATTTTATCAGTAATTGGATTTAAATACTCTAATCACTGATTTTTGTTAAGATGCTAATCATGTCAATTGTGTTAGCAAGGATAAAATAGCCTGAGAATAAAGGGGAATTTACTTAGAGTCTTAGAGTGACATTTGGCAAATGGTAGCTGTGAAAACTCATCTCTGTAAAGCAGGTATGTTTCAGGCACACACCAAATTATCTAAATCGGTTCCATGTGATTCCTTAGCATGATTTCTGTGTTATAATTTGGATAGATGTTATGGCCATATGTTATAGCATTTTTTTGTTGTTCAATTTTACATTGCCATGACGGTTCCTTTCTTTAATATTTTAAACTAATAGTGACTAAACGAAATTGTAGCTGGACTCTTGCTAATACTGAACTCTGTGAGCTTGCAAATTTTGTGGCCTGTTTTTCATATGTATTTCATAATTAATCTGTGAGAAAAAATGACATTTACATTTTCATAGAATTTGTCAGAACAAAAAGCACTGCAAATAGTTGTAGTTCATAAGTTTTTCTTTGCTTGTTCTCCAACTCAGATGTCCCTTGGGAAAGCAGTTTGCCTGCTTCTTGCTGAAAACAGAACAATTATGTTAGTAAACAACATTTAAAAGTTGCTTTTGAAATACCTTCTGGAGGCATCTTTATTTGAGATAATATGCTTAAATAGAATGGTTAGAAGTGGTATATCTAGAAGCATTATGTGATACCAGGCATTCTTTTTCTTCTTTTCCAAATAAGACTCTATGAAAATCTATTTATAAATCAGTTCAGAAATCCTGTCTGAAATAGAATGGATAGCTTGACAAGTTGTGACATGCACTGCACTATAATCTGACAATCTTTTGGGCACACTTCTTGAGTATATCGGGCTTTCTGTTTTCAAGATAATTCAAATTAATTACAAATTGTAATTATTTACAAATCGCAAAGTATAAATAGCTATTGCGCTGAACTGTCCTTTAATTTATTTACTGACTGTACGCTTAAATGTTCGAGACAATGTAGCAGCAATAATGCTGTCTAGACAATGTATTGGTTGTTTAGTCTGGTACCGTCTGTTGTCGGAGAAAATCTCTTTGTGTGGTAAAGGCTTCAGATTGTAAGGCTTGACATTATAACTCTACATTTAAATATAGCTTTGCATGCACATATTATATATTTCAGCACGTAAAATTGCTTTTGCAGTTCTGATATTTTAGTTAATCTCTCCCTTGTGATCTGGACCATTGGAATAAAGAAAATTAATCTGTCAGCGTTGTGTATCCAGTTTGCATCATCTGCCTTAGGTTGGCAGATTTTTTGTTGGATGTATTAAAAAAGTACATATTTTTTACTCTTTCTGGATATGAACTAAGCTGACTTCACTAAAAATTGAGGATAAAATATTATTTTAAGAAAATTTATATTTCTATTTGTGTTTAGCGATTTGTGGGTTTATTAAATTAAATTTAAACATTTAAATGTGACTTTTTTTCTCTGCTATGCTCTGAAGTTTCTGAACAGGTTCCTCTGGCTCATTCAGGTGCCCCAACTAGACTCTGTGCCTTGTAAAAGTGGTTTTGGGCTGCTGGGTTTGTTTTTCTTCCAAGCATCTCCTTTCTTTCGTGCTGTTACCTTGCATACAAGGCAGACAGCTTGCAACTAGCGGGCAAGAAGGTTTGTGGTAGATGTGTGCTTCTTCAAGTGCACAAGCAACTTAGATGAGAAGCCGTGCTGAGGTGCTCCAAACTACGTCCAGCTCTTAGCCGTGGCACACACTGAGGGGGTTTTAGAAACCTTGCCCAAAACAGAGAGTTGTGGTGTTTAAATCTGTATCATTAGTGTACTAATGTTTTCTTGGATATGGTTATTCCTGTTTAACCAGGCAATTTAAAGAATTTCAAGCAAAGACATGCTGCAATGGAAATCTTATCCATGTTTTTCATCAACATAACATATATTAAGTTATATTCATTATCTTGTTCACACCTGCAGGACTTTTAGTCTCTGACTGGAATTCCTGAGTGGGTCAGTGGAGGCTGGGGCGTTTCAGGCTGTGCGTATCCTGCTGCTGTCATCTTCCAAAGCGTCTGGCACTGGTTACTCTTCCTACAGAAAGATGGCCAACTTTGTTGTCAGAGCCTTTGCCCAGGCCTGTGGTGAATGAGGAGCTCTTGTTTTGAGGCCGAGGCCAGTGCTGAAGACAGAATACTGAACTAAATCATCTTTGGTTAGAGAAGTCATTAAAAGTTACGTAGGCTTGTTGTCTTCCACCTCCAGTCTGCTTTTCTTGAGCATGTATTGGTTTGACTGGAGAAGCCACTTTTCCTTTCTGTATTGTTGTGCAACAGGTGGTCAAAGTAAACGTAGGATATCTCAGCTAATGTAGGCAAAACAATAATTACAAGTAAACACCATCTTATGGATATCTGTTTTGCAGAGCAGGCTATGTGTCATGCATGACACGATTATTTTCTGCTTTATGCTTCTGAAACTTTTGCCTTTCCTTAAAAGGAGAGACCACCTCTACAGATTTCACTGTACCAAGTATGCAGGGAGTGGGAGGAAATCCTGCATGTTTAATCCAGACAAAACAGGTGTGATGAGAGAAAACTGAGACTGCTTATGTCTTTCTGGGCATTACATCAATGGCAATCCTTATTTCCATTTTGTTTATCAGAATTTTTCATTTTGTTTTACCTCTGTAAACCAAACGCCTAATAAAAACTTAATAAGGCCTTGTAGTTGGATGACAGTGTGGTATGGTTTGAGATGAGGGTAGTACTGCCCTTTGGAGCAGCTCCATCTCCTGCCTCTCTGTTCAGGAGCAACAGTACGTGTTGCTTCTGAAGAGAAACCTTTGAGACCATTCAAATAGGAGGACTGGAAACCCTCAATGTCCTTCACTGATAGTATGTTGAAAGTCTGATACATCTGGGTAAGTCTCCCACCTCTAAACCAGTCAAGCCTCAGAGGAAACACATTTCCATCATATTTTTTGTCTTCCATGACGGACATGTTAAGAAATCCTGGAAAGATGTGGAAAATTGAAGGATCTTATTCTTTCTTATGTAATTCCTGTTTGTACTGAATTTCTTGGTAGTGTTTTGAGATCTGGTGTTCCTTCAAAGTACAGGTGTAACGATCTTGTCAGCTTGGTCCTCTAATAGAAGGATCAGTCACACTCAATCATTAACTTAGTATAAATTTTAAAATCTGTTTTCTGTGAAAAGCAGGAGTTAGAATGGAAAGATGTAGTACTTGCGGCACCTTTAAGCTCTCTGAAATTTTTAGTTATAAAAGCAATCTTCTACACATCGTTTTTTTTCACTGTGCAGTGTCTTCCATTGCTCTGTTAGTTTTGCTGGCTGTGGTTTGTTCTGTTTCTGTGAAATCAAAAGGATTACCATGGGAGCCACAGAATTTTTCATTTATAAATATGTATTTACAGTCACCATAGAAAGTAGGATTTGATTTGTAGAAGCATTAGGATTAAAAAAAAATTCAAATTATAATGGTGAAAAAGGACAGTATTTCTTTAAACATATTTTAGCATGTGAGCAGCCTAAGGTCTAATAGTTATTTTTCTGGGTAGAATTACGCTTAGAAGCAAGGCAAACATTGAATTTCAAATAACCTAAGTCCTTGCTTCAGTGTCTTTTTTTATACTTCTTTCTTTATCTTCACTTTTCCCTTCTTATAAGATCATTAATTACAAGGTCATGTCAGTTGCACTTTAAATGCATAATCATACAGACTCTCTAAGGTCTTGTTATGCTAATATTATTGCTAATTATAAAACTGAATCCAGTGGTACATCATTTTTTGAAATGTCATAGGTTGTGAAATAAGGAAATGTTGCAAGTTATGACAGCTCATAAAAGGTAAACTATTGCATGATAAGAAGTACATAATTTGAGAATGAAAACTGTATATACTGTGCAAAGAACACAAGGGAGTTTGAGTCATTCTTTAGTTCATTTTTCTTTACCAACCCAGTGAATTGTTTTGTATTAAAAAAAAAAAAAAAAATCGACATATTTTCATACCAGAGAATCTTTTTAAAGATGAAAGGAATTTGTTGGATGTTATAGTATTGTCCAGAAGCTTATTTTCTGGTTATCTTCATTTCTTTCAGTCTATGTCATTTCTAATTAATGAGTTTTAGATACTACCATCTGAAACCACCTGTCTGGTGAATGCCCTGCATTGTTTGCCTGGCGTACAAAAAGCCAGTATAGGTTGAGTGTCTCCAGTGACATACAGAGTCAGCTCTGCACTTGTTTAAGCAAATAGTCAGCTGTTAGCTAATGGATCCATTAGTGAACTTTCTACAGAATATCTTGTAGTCATTACAGCATGAAATTTTAATAACTTCAAATCAGAACTGTTTGAAATATGAGGACCTCTTTCTGCAAAACATTTTTCACATTTCAGTGCTGAAGATGTTACTTTTATCAGTAGAAACTTTGTTGATAATGCTGAGAAATAAAGCAGCAGTGAAAATCTTCAGTTTTTTGTTTTGCAAGTCTCAAATTCTTTTTCAGATTGAAAAGATTGTTTGTTTCTTTGTTTTAGGCAAAAAGAAATTTGCAGTCTTGCTTTATTCTTCTAGAAAGAGATTTTACTTGCATTTAGTACCTGATTTAGTCCAGAAATAACCACTCCCTAGAGCATCTTTTCCTTTGTGGCACATTAGGACCTCTCTGTGCAGCCACTTTACATTGCGGCGAAATCTCCAGAAGATATCTGAGGAAGTGATTGATGATAAAAGAAGAGAGAGATCAGAATGCCTTCAGTTTGGCCCTAAGAGGAAGACTGTTTTTTTGTTACTGTTTTTTGTTATTGTTTTTTCTAGCGGAGTTTTTGTTATTAAATCAGTGACAATAAGTGAAGGAAACATGAGGCTCTCCCAGCCTAAGATCTTCAAGGTTTTTGAGCCTAATCCTCAAACTCCTGATTTCGATGGATAGAATATGGGAAAGTGGAAAGAACACACAGTTCTGAGGCATATCTGACAGCAGTGCAAGAATGCTAGCTGTTGCATTGTTGGTTCATTATCCATGTGATGTTCCTTCATGCCATTGAAAGACCTTCCTTGAAGTGCTCTGAGAAACGGTGTCACAGGGAACCGATGAATAAGTAACTTCCATATCTATCAACCTTAAAGAGCAAAGGCATTTGACAAAGGAGTGGGTTCCCACGTGATACCAAAGTTTCTGGAAGGGATGGACCAGGCTACGGGAAGGGAACTGTTTGTCAGTACCTTAGGATACCATGTCTCTTGAGGAAAAGCTCACTTATCTTGGGCTGGGTAAATCATCCTTCTGAAATGAAAGCGGGGAAAAAAAGCCTTAGAAGCCATACTTCTTGATGCACTGAACAATGTTTTCCACGTGATCTAGCACTCTGCTCTAAAACTGAGTTGGAAGAATAAGAGAGCAGCACTGACTCTTGTAGCTCTGTTTGACAGAGTGCTTCTGAAGGTGCCTGTGTCATTGTCTGCAGGGTTTGTAGCGTACTGAACCACGATGAACTTTTGCCTTTTATATGACTTCTCCAAATGTCACAAGTCAAAATAACGTCCCTAAGCACTCGTTTGATGATATTTTCTTTCTTGAGTATGCTTATTGTTCTGTTGATTTTTGTGGGCATCCTGCTAACCTTCATCCACCCTTCCGGTAATCATTTTAGCTACTGCCTCTTGAAAATGTTCTACCACAGGATTGCTTCTATCTAGAAAGCAGGGAAAGACATCTGTGGTTTTACTCCATGCCATTCAGAGTGTGGCTTCCTGATAGTCCTCCACAAGCCAACTCCTAACCACCCCACCAAACATGCTGGCACAGTAATCACAGACAACGGGAAAGCATTTGTTTCAAAGGAAGAATAAGCTACCAAAGTTATTCTATGATCTAGAATGATTTAACTAAAGGGAATGGATTTGTGGATTCTGAATGATTTACTTTGGTCAGCACTTGTTTCAGTCGGTGGACTGACTTCTGCAAGGCCAACAAGAACTTCTCATCTTTATGTCTGTTTCTAAAAAGAGTTTGGTGCTTCAGAAATGCTATGGCAGAAAGTGATTCTTTAATGTTTTGTTGCTGACCAGACAAAGAGTAATGAAAATAGTTGTAAGTTATTTCAGTTATGAAAATTTTTTATAACAAATGCAGTACCACAATAACCAAATCCAGCATCGCTACCAGCTGCTTGGGATATTTTCTTTGATCCAGTAATATATTGCAGGACTAAACAGTAATAACTGTTTTTTTTTTCTTCCCATATTGTGGGCAGTCATTTTTCTCTTCTCTGCTACTCACCCTTATGTCACCTTCCCTGTCTTTCCTACACTTGAATTCAAATACAGCGTTTATCAGAATTTTCCGCCTATGTTTTTGACTTTCAAAAGCTAAGTGTTTTACCTCTGCAATTTTGTTTTGTGGGTATGCAATTATCAAAGTAGAAGAACGTTTAAATTTTTGTCTGCTTATTTCTGAATGTCTGTCTCCTTGAAGAGCTGATTGAATCTCTGCCGTTAATCTCTTTAACCCCAGAAAGAAGATTACCTTAACAGTGAAATAGCTGGGGAGGGGAGAAGCAAGGGAAAGAGAGGCAAACTGTATTGCTCTAGAATGAATTCAGGTCTTCAATAAGGACTTTTTACTGCAGTGAAGTTCACCAATGGAAACTTTTTGCTGCTAGCCACATAACGGGTGATATTAGTTATAACTGCATAACCTGGTGCATTGTCAATTACCATGGGACTGGTAAAATTGTTTCTATCTTGTTTGGCTTTTTTAATCTTGAAGTCTTACCAGTCTGTTACAAGTTAACCAAATACCAGAAATGACAGAGGAAAAATGTTTGTGGTGAAAATGGATGAATGTTCTTTTTCCTTCTAATCTACTTATTAACATAAGTACTTTTGAATCACTCATGATGCTTAATTTTTAACCAAAGGTAGGGAATTACTACTGTTAGCAAACATATTTTCACAGAGGTTTTTGGACTTGTATTCACTGTTCATAACAAAACTTTGATTGCAGTTGTTTAAAGAGAAGCAAAGAAGTAGGCCTCAAAGTAAGGCAAGAGTTTGCAAAAAGCAGTGAAGCGGCCAGAAAGTTTTGCTTCAGGTTACAGCATCTGTTTTGCAGTAGAAAAGGATGTGATTTGTGTGTTTGATCCACTTGCATTGACAATCAATAACTAGCATTTCTACTACAGATTGTAAGGCTTTTTCTCCCAGGTAACAGTGATAGGATGAGAGGTAATGGCCTCAAGTTTTACCAGAGAAGGTTTAGGCTGGATATTAGGTAAAACCTCTTCTCCAAAGGGTTTTGGAGACATTGGCACAGTCTGCCCAGGAGGGTGGTGGAGTCACCATCCCTGGAGGTGTTCAGGAACTGTGTGGATGTGGCACTGAGGGACGTGGTCAGTGGGTGATATTAGTGGTGATGAGCTGATGGTTGGACTGTATGATCTTAGGGTATTTTCCAACCTTAATGATTCTGTGTAGACAGGGTGCATTCCTCACATGCATATTTGAATCCTATTGATTGTGGTGAGTGGTTGGTAGAATAAGTTGCCAATAACAACATCAGAAGTAGTAAACAATTGAATAAGGTGTGCTTTCTCTGCAATGAGATTTGTAAAAATGCAGTTAATTTGATTTTGTTGCTTCTTGTTTCCACACCAGTAATTGTCTGTTGGGCATTATAGTACAAGGGACTGAAAGGACAGGTGAATATTCTTAATTTTAACTATTCTATGTTACAACAATAGCTGTGGATGTTCTTCTTTCCAGGAACTCTGATTTAAGGCCCTTAGGGAAATTATAGCATCTTTAATATTGTAATTGTTAAACAGAGGAAATTAGAAAACTTTCAGATTGAAAAACTAAGTTTTCTCTTTGTGGCTATATTAAGGCAGCATTCATTTAGTGAGATTTAATTTGTCCTATATTTCTGTATCTAATAGTGAACAAAATAAGAGAGGACTGAAAGGGGGGGGAAATTGGTTTACAATGGGAAACAGTTTTTCTTACTTTTAGTTAACGAATCCTGGAACCGCTATTGTAATTGTTGAAATAGTATGGAGATGCTGAAGTTACAGTAGGTTTTTTGGGTGTTTTTTCCCCCTAAGAATTCAGGTATTTTCATGTCAGGCTAGTTTTACATCTGACACAAGCTCCTTTTCTTGTTCTGATTTGTTTCCCAGCTGAAGCAAGCTAGAAAATGCCTGCTATCAGTTGTCACCACCTGATAAGTGACAGGTGGTGACTTCTTAAGATTTGGTAATTATAATTGCTTGTGACTGTCTCCTTTCTGGCTGTCAGCAGGTAAGAGTTGTTCCTGCAGTAAACAGCTCTCATGGTCTGCCTGTAATGGAAGTTTGTGGCCGTCTTGGGCTGTCAGGACTATAAGTTGTCACTGTTCAAGGTGCAGTTCAGTTTCTAAGCTACTGGATGTTACAATTACTATTGTAAACATTCTTCTAATTTTTTTCAACTCTGGAACTTTATCCTGTCCTGCAGCAATGATTATTATGGGTTCATCTGTGAGTTGCATTAGGGGAGCTGGAAATAGGTGGGGGCTTCCCTACATCTATCTTTAAAGATATCCATAGTTGTAATGCCACCCATGGCACAGGACTTCATTGCTTAAAAAAACAAGCAGAGATGCTCCACTTGTTTCCTTCACGTCATGGCTTACGCGGCTCTGTACTTGTCTCCTCTGCTCAGAATTCCTGGTCTTTCACAACTTCCCTACTGAAGAAGTTTTCAGTGTCTTTTCCTCCTCTGTTTCTTAACTGGCTTTTTGGTTTTTGCCTGTTTATTTGTTTACCATGTCCAGAAAGGAGATGGGATGGATGGAAGAATAATCCAAATGCATTGTTTGTGTGTATTGTAGTAGGAAAAAAATAATGACATCCTCTCTAGTCTGGGAATAGCTTAGGTCGTATTCCAGAAGCCTTTTTCACCAGGATTTGTGATTTGTGTGGAGCACAGGTAGAATTGGTGGAGGGTTTGTTTTTGTGGTTGTTTTTTTTTGGTTTGTTTGTTTGTTTGTTTTTTTACAATAATTAATCAGCACTTTCAGCAATTGCGGTAGGGGATCTTCTGTGTTAACTATGAAAAGATGAAGCATCCAGGTGAACTCATTTTTTCCTCTCGTTTTCACAGAAGCGACCATGGGGTGCATTAAAAGCAAAGAAGATAAAGGTCCAGCCATGAAATACAGGACTGATAACACTCCAGAACCTATTAGTTCCCATGTCAGCCATTACGGGTCAGACTCCAGCCAAGCAACACAGTCACCGGCAATAAAGGGATCAGCAGTTAATTTTAACAGTCATTCTATGACTCCTTTCGGAGGGCCCTCAGGAATGACACCCTTTGGAGGAGCATCGTCTTCATTTTCAGCTGTGCCAAGTCCATATCCTAGTACTTTAACAGGTGAGTATTACATAGAATTATTCTTGTATTATTATTCATTTGTAAGCTTCACAGCCATATTTAAAAATAAGAAAATAAAAAGAATATGACTACCTCTTGCCACACAAGTGGAAATTTAAAATAAATTGCCTTTTAGGACTTTCTGATTTTCAGTATCTTTTCTACTGACATAATAATTCAGCCCATACCCACTACTGAATGGAGCTTGGGGGCTGGATTTTTGCTTTTGTGATTTTTAGGACCATAGCACAGAGGTGTTTGATGTGTTAGAGGTGATAATGGGAATAGATGTCAGAATTGTTAGAAATTCTATGTTCTTGAAGCGACGCACATGGAATAATGGCTGTACACGTTTGGAGAAAGAAGCAAAATGAAAAGCATCTCAAATTTACTAAACTCATACTGTGATTTAATCTGATTTTCAAGTCTTTTTATTAGCTGTGAGTTATTTGCATTAAGGCAGTGTGGAATCTGTTCAATTACAAAGATAATCAGGATATTCAGTATGTGCTGTGTACTTTAATATATGAACAGGATGTGTTAAGTAAAAGAGCAGAATTCTATCTGTTGATGGTCGTATTAAAGGCTTAGTAGAAAAAAGTAGAATTTACAAGATGCAGAGACTGTCTTGGCTGATGTATAGTCTCTGAAGATGCAGTATTTTAAAGCAATATATGTATTTGATGTCATAAATGTGCCTTTCTATAATGGCCTTAAAACATAAAAAAAGGTTGTTGTTGTGCACATGGCTGATTCCAGCAGTTCACTTAGCTTTTCTGGATCTTTTTGAGAGGAAACTGATTTTCTTTTATTTGAGAGTTTCAGAATAGAGAACAGAAGCCTTGTACAGACACTTCACAAAATGTGGCAAATAATTCCGTTATCAGTCTCCTTCTAGTTTTCCCACAAAACTCTAGTGTTAGCACAATTACACTGTTTAAATGTTTACTTCACTACAATGGCATTTAAAGGCTTTTAAACACAATGAATGTGAGGTCTATAAAAATCTGCTGTGGCCTTGACATTAAGAAATTCAGAAAAACAAATACAAACTGTCAGGTACTGATTACTTCATGCTCCCTTTTTGGAAATTCAGTAAAAAATAAATAGTGAAGATGAGTATCTATCCCATCTCAAATTTGTAACCCCATCTGAAGCCCATTACTGGAAGAACACATGCAAAAGTGAAGTGATGGCAGCCTTTCTTTTTATTCACTAGTTCTACCGAGTAAAATTTTGTGTGCTTACAGAAATCTTCATCTCCTCTAAGAAACCTCTGTATGTTGCCTCTCGTTAGATTGGGTTCTTTGTTCACGTGGGAATCTCCTGCAGTACGTTCAGGCCCTGCTGGGTATTACCAGACACCAGGAATGCCAGCCCCCAGCTACTGTAAATCCTGTTCTGCCAAAATCAGAAGGGCTGATCGCTTGCCTGTCTCTGTTCATCCTAGCCATTAAGAATGTTGTATCCTGTCAATAGGAGAGATTTTCCTGTCATTAGGAGAGATTTTTCATGGAAAGATGAGTCTTGAACCTCATAGGTGTGGATTTGGGCAGGCTGGCTTGCCCCCATCATTTTATGGTCAGGTAAAAAGATACTGCTTATATAATTATTCCTCCTTGCTTTGTAAAACCAGAAAGCCATTTGTCCTCAAACACACACATTTTTCTCTTTCTCTAAAAATGTACCAACGGGTGTTCAATAAATCCACTTCTTGATTTCAGATCAATGAGGATTGCGTGTTGTTGGTGTTTTTTTTTGAATGGATTAAATGACAAACTTCATCTGGCTGTAAGCTTTCCGTGTTTGTCACAAGTAAACAATGAGTCAGGATCTGAGGGCCTTTGTTTTGCGAGACAGAAGAAGAGATGGGCTTGTCAGTGATGTCTTACAAAAGGTTGTCATCTTAGCTTGTAGTGAGGATGGAAAAGAGTTGGGCCATCTTTAATCCCCTGGAGCGGAACTGGAAAAGAAATCTGAGTTAAATCCACTCTCCTCTTATGCTATACATGCTTTTGTCGTCAGACATTACAAATTCACAGAATAGTTGTGAAACTGAGAACAGAAAATTTGACTTACTTGAAGCTGTATTTACACTAGTGCTCTCTAGTCCTCATACTGAACAGCAAAGGAAAGTTCTCTCCAAAGCCGGTCCTTGATTAAAGAATGAAAATTCTGCCCTAATGAGAGGATCCCCTTCAAAGAGAAGTGTTTTGACCCCAGGTAGCTTTAACAACTAGATTGGTGATTCACAAAAAAAACATCCACAAAAGACTTCAAAAATCACTTGAGTTGTATCTCCTTGTTTAAAATATTCAGTGCTGATGCTGTTCACCTAAAGCATTTTATTATTCTGTGCTACAGAATAAATAACACTTCTGCATGAGAATGGTTTGTGTGGTACCTGAAGTGTTGAAGTCAAAACTTTGGAAGTGTTATATACTAGCTTTATCAATTGTTTCTTTAAAAATAGTAAGCACTTATAAGTAATAATAATTTTCTTATCTCATGACTTGCATCTGAACGCTTTGCTTCGTTACTCTGATCAGTGCTACAGTTCCAGGAGAAATGGATACTTCTCTTGTTTCTATGTTAGTATCTTTCCAGATACTGTGCAGTTTGTATTGAAGTTTTTGGAGTCTCCCAGCAGTTTGATGAAGATTTATATGCTTTTGTAATGTTGTGACTTGAGAGTATCGATCTGCAGAAGAATTCTCGGGGGAGAATTTCCTTAACATTCAGTTTCTGATTGTGTGAAAATGATATGTATTGCCACAATTTTCTTTCACTGAGTAACGGTTTGTCATCAAATAATGCAGTAGTACAATAACGTGGGCAATAGTTGGAAGAACTCTTGATTATTTATTTTTTTTTAACTTAGATTAGGTACTGTTAAGTTCTGGCAGACATTTTAAATCATTTTCAGTTTGTAAATCATACATCAGTATAGACCTTCACTTACTCAATTATCTTTTTTTTTTTTTTTTTCTGATTTTCCTAGAGGAACTGGAGATTCACTGCCATTAATGGCCTGCTGATAACTGTGAGCACAGGAATCTCTATATCAAACAAAAATATTTATTTGAAAGCATCCATAATACAATAATACTAGGAATAGACAATGCTCATCATGTACTGTATTCCTCCTTTCTGATCGCCCTCACATTAGTTGTATCATCTAAGGCTAGACACAGCATGTTCCTGGGTGTCCTGGTACATACATATGCATGTTAGAAATGTAATGTTACACTTAAATTAATTATTTTATTATTTGGATTATCACTAGGCTTCCTAAATGCCCGCTACACTATAAAATAGCATTTCTGCTTCCTTTAGCCCAAGTTTATTAAGTAATCAGCTCTTTCAAGCACAGAAAATGTGTTTCTACAGTAAATGAAGGAGCCTGCCTGCACGTACACACTTGTCTTGTCTGTGGGTCACACTCAGTGCCCTAAGCCTGAAATGGGGTAGGGGAAGCAAATTCCTTACAGTCAGTGGAGTGCAGCTGCTTGTCCTGTGAAATACAAGAGCTTCTCTGAAAGTAATGTCTCCTACTTTATGATGCTGGCCAACAATATCAGAAGTGGATGTTGGTGGTATGGCAGTAGATGTTGAACCTTCCCACCAGTATTCCATTAGATGTTGTTGCTGTGTGCAGGTGGCAGCAGAGGGGCAGTCTGACAGAATGGTGTCTGACATGGAAGTGTGTATGAAGCAAATGTGTGGGATTGAATGCAAAAAAAAATGGTACCTGCTGACATTCATCAGTACTTGTTGAGCATTTATGGAGACTGACCAGTGGATGTGAGCATAGTGAGGCTGTGGATGGTGCATTTCAGCAATGATGACAGCAATATGAAAGACAAGCCATGTTCCGGATGGCCATGCAGATTTTTATGAGAACGGCATGCAAGCTTTTGTTGTTCACTGCCATGAACATGCAGCTAATGGTGGCAACTTTTGAAAATAGTGGTTTTTAGCTGAGAATGTGCTCAATCAAATTGTGTTATTGTAGTCTTTGTATCTGTTGTCATTTCCATGAAAATAAATAGAAGGTATTGTTTTCAGAACAACCTATGGAACTTAATCATTGTTTTATGGAACAATGCACTGACTGGACTTCCTAAGCAAAAGTAGGCTTTAATGAATTCTTCTTTGAATTTCTAAAGAAGATAACTTTTTTTCTAATGTCGATGTGTTTTGCAAATGTCTTTCTGTAAGTGTTGTTGTAATTGTTAATGTACTTCTAATGATATTTCTAAACACTTTCTTTGCTGTGGAAATAATATACTTTTTATCACTATTTCTTTATAGGCTTTCCTTAATTTTAAGGAATTATCTTATAATTGATCACAGCTGCCAAAATGAGATGGAACCTGAAGCCTTCAGTTGCTTCTGAATTGATGAGTTGTTTTCACAGAGAAGTCTTTAATTCAAATTCTGCAGCATTGATGCTACATCTTTTTATTTTTGTTTTCTAGGTGGTGTTACTGTATTTGTGGCCTTATATGATTATGAAGCTAGAACTACAGATGACCTTTCATTTAAGAAAGGTGAACGGTTCCAGATAATAAACAACACGTAAGTGTTCTCGTTCACAAGCTTCTCTAGGGTGTTGTTGGGAATAAATAGATCCTCAGCACTTCTTGAAATGTAAGTGTCATGTTTCAGTAAAGAGTGGTTGGAATTTTTTTCTTGAATGAGAGACTCAACACAGATGGGGGCTGAAATAGAGATGCTGGTTAAATGATGCTTTTGGGTTGAGATCATGTTTGGGGGCAGATGTCAAGATGTAGTGGCTGGGGAATCCCAAAGCTGCATCTTTTCATTCCCTTCTACAGTGAAGCACAGCAGAGGGGGAAAAGCACAGTCTATCAGGCTCAGTGTGTTGTGGGCTTCCACATCCATCGGGGATGCATGTTTGATTTTCTAGTTTAATTGCAGCACTCTTCTGATCTTATGGCCTGATTTATAGAAACCTGGAAAAGGCGAAAGTGTTTTTTTCACCTTGAAGACTTGTTAGCACAGCCAAAAGCTGATGTAAATACTCTAATACGTAAATGGAGCAGTTTTCACTCATCCAGTTCTCTTACTTTATTAGTTCAGTTCCTGCTTTGTGTATTGCTTTCTGTCAGCATACAGGCAAAATGATAGGACTGAGGCAGATTAAGACTGGAGAACTGGAAAGTCTGTTATGCGTCTCTGCCATAAAATGTTTTGTTGCAAGTTTGCATTTTTTATATATATATATATTACCTTATACCTATATATATCTTACATTAAACAACAACAACAAAAAAGCCTTTAAAATAAAAATTCCTGTAAAAGGCAAGGCACTCACATTGTTTATAATGAAAAGAAAGATATATTCAGCTGCATCACAGATTATAGTCATTGCCTTCTCAATTAAAATACAATATTATGTGAAGATGCTTCAGCAGTTCGGGACCGATGTTTTGTTCATGTGTGGAAGATGTAATTGATCTTACATTGCAGGGAAGGCGACTGGTGGGAAGCAAGATCCATTGCTACAGGAAAAACAGGCTACATCCCAAGCAATTATGTAGCTCCTGCAGACTCCATTCAAGCGGAAGAGTAAGACATTACATCCTGTCAATCTGTTCTTATTATCCATTCTGCATTTAGTGCCCTGTAATAACATTCACTTCAGTCACTGCACGCAGCATTTAAGGGTGAAGTGGGATTATACCACTAATTAAAAGATAGGAATGGTATGTGGGTGTTGTCAAAGGTATAATTGTTAGTGGATGTGAGGTAGATGTTTCTGTGAATGTTTTATGCTTGCTTGCTACGTGTAGCTGAATGAGAAAGGATAGAACAGTGCAGTAGTGAAGATGAGAACTGGGAGACGTGCTTTATATTTCATAAAGAGCAAAAATGCATGGTCTTTAATTAAGAGTTCACACATCTTTGACTCTAGGCTTTTATCTGTATTTTTGTTTGTTAAAACCTACCTCACAATCAGCTATATCTCTGGTAGTGCCCAGTGTCACATTGTGAAAGTAACATTAGCTATTGCTAATCTATTAATCTATAACAGCTTCCTATTGACAGAATGGTTAGGGACATCAAGAACAACCATAAATTGGGAAAATTGCATTAAATTGGGTACCAATAAATCCCACATTTATTTAAAAACAAAGACCCCCAAGAGCTTACACAATTGAAGTTATTTTAAGAACAATGAGTTGGAGTATAACTTTGAGGTGATATTTGTTTCAAGGGAATAATTGTGTTTATTGTACTACCAATGTGAAGCTCTGCAGCTCCTGATGTGATACATCTGCCAGTAAACGATTCCCTGATACAATATCTGGGCACTTCTGTGTTTCCTACCGCACTTCTGGGAAAACTGCCCAATTTCCAGGATATTTCCTGAATTTCAAGCTGAGAACATGGCATGTTGTTGCTGCTCTCATCTGGCCCTTTGCAATTTAAAAATGATTGTGTCAAAGGCTTGCTGTTATTTATTATATACAATGCAGGCCCTTGCATTTCAGCTGCTTTTATAATTGAAGTTTATGTACAATATATGCATGTATATATACATAAAATTATTGTTATTAATGTCTTAAACTATGCAATAAGAATGTATCATCACTATGGCTACAGTGGTGTTAAAATGGAAATGATGGCCCTTTGCAAAGTAAGAATGCAGTGCTTCTACACAGAGTATTGCTGCTGAGGACAGACGAAGTAGAGTGGTTGGGGTTTGTCATAGGTTTATGTCATGGATGGAGGTGAGAGTGAGGGGCAAAAAACAAGGAAGCATTTTTAAGCTGACACTATTTTAAAGAACCAGTGCTAATTTTATTTAATATTGCCTTGCTATCTGAAATATAGTTCATTTGCTTTAGAACTCATTTGGTAGCCCTTGGCTTTGATTGTATTTATAGATTTTGTTGTAATTACATCTGGAGTTACAAATAAAAAAGCAATATACAGCTCTAAGTTACTAAGATTTTCTTTAAGTGGTCTTTCCTAAGCCTGAAGACATTTATATTGCAAGCTGCTTGAGATAGGATCCATATTATCCTTATGGCTTTTGGATGCTCCTATAATATAAATGTTAAAAGCTCATAAAAGAACAAGTTAATCCTGCTAATATTTTATTTTATGTAACAACGCTTTACAATATAATTTGTAAATTGATATAGTGTTGGGAAGAGGCATTTTCATGTGAAGTAATTACTGGGGTTC
The DNA here is from genome assembly GCA_035772895.1 of Perdix hodgsoniae. Classification (NCBI taxonomy): domain Eukaryota; kingdom Metazoa; phylum Chordata; class Aves; order Galliformes; family Phasianidae; genus Perdix; species Perdix hodgsoniae. The sequence goes on along the minus strand of JAPSGF010000018.1, from coordinate 1,488,334 downwards.
AGGTTTGCTTCAGTAAGACTATATGTTACGTCCAAGTTGTCTCAGTTGTATGTGTACTCTCACGACCAATTCTAAATTTGCAGGTCAATTTCAGCAGTAAAACTGAAAACACAAACGTAAAAATAAGTTTTAAATCCCTAAGTGGTCACAGAGGCCATTCTGATTGCTTGTCAGCAAAATGATCCCTTTTTACCTACATTTTTGCCAACTTTCCAATACTTATAATGCCAGATCTACTTGATACTACAACAGTCCCAGGCTAAAATCTTGGAAATTTACACTTTACACCTATTCTATGACTTCCAAGACCTGCAATCAAAATATATTTAGAAAACGTGTTATTGCAAAGTCTGGATGTTAAAATGATCTGTGCAGCCAGTTGGTCAGCTCTTCAGGGGTGTAAAAGAAATCCCTTTTCGGAAAGAACTTAGGAAAGAAAAACAGCAGGTGTGTTAAAACATCCTTCTATTTTTCAATATTAGAATGACGCAACAAAGGTGGATAAAAGTACATTCATTGCCACAGGAGTGTTTCTACATGAACGTCAGAAAAAAGTGCTTCATCTACTGAAGGATGAGGCACAGCTGAAGTTAGAACAGGAGGTTCCAACTGGAAGTAAGAAAAAGCCTTTCACCTTGAGGATGGGCAGCCTAGCAGAGTCACAGGGCCTGGACATTGTGCAGGATCCATCCTTTAGGATTTTCAAAGGGACTGGATGACACCCAACATCCAGGTCTGATCTCACAGCTGCCCTGCCTTCAGTGAGAGGCTGGACCAGAGACTCTTCGAGTATGAATGAACCTGTAATCCCATGATACTGCCACACACCCCTCTGTATTAAATACTGTTCTTTAACATATGGCTGAAATTTCTTAAAGAAAGCATTTTGGACTACTGCAGTGTTTTGAGAATACTACCAACAGAATTTCATTGTCATCTGATTTAGCTTGACCTATGAACTTCTTTACACAGAGTATTCCTTCTGGCGCTAAATGCTGTTGATGCCTATTGTTGAACCATACAGAATATTTGCAGACAGAAGCCTCTTTTAAGTATTTTGCTAACAATAGAAATTAGTCATGTAGAAATAGGTCATCTTAATCTTCTGATTATATGGATGTCATTACTTTTGTTGATCTGTAACTGCTTTGTAATATTAGTAGTCTGGTCAGTGCCTGAGATTTCCAGATCTTCTCTTTATATGACTATCAAAGCATAGGCAGCTTTTATTTAGATATATTTCCTTTGACTTCTTCTAGGTGGTATTTTGGTAAAATGGGCAGGAAGGATGCAGAAAGACTACTTTTAAATCCTGGGAACCAGCGTGGTATTTTCTTAGTAAGAGAGAGCGAAACCACTAAAGGTATGTGTATCACCATTTCTTCTTCTTCCTCTCCCACCCCTGCAAAGGTGAGCAGGATGGTCATTTTTATATCTGTTACACTATACATACACATGTGCACACACATGTTTATATAGAAGCACTGGAGAGCATGTGTTGCTTGTACTGTATGTAGGTGAGGCGCTGGCACAGCTGCCCATGTAAGCTGTGGTGCCCCATCCCTGCAGGCGCTCAAGGCCAGGTTGGATGGGGCCCTGGGCAGCTGAGCTGCTGGGTGGCAGCCCTGCCCACAGCACGGGGTGGGACTGGGTGGGCTTTAAGGTGCCTTCCAAACCAACTTATTGTATGGTTCTATGATTCTGTGCTTTTAATTTTTTTGTGAAGCAGCACATATGACTTGTTTTCTAGGTGCTTACTCCCTTTCCATACGTGACTGGGATGAGGTCAGAGGTGATAATGTGAAACACTACAAAATCAGAAAACTTGATAATGGTGGATACTATATCACAACCAGAGCACAATTTGAATCTCTACAGAAGTTGGTGAAGCACTACAGAGGTAAGTCTAAATTCTAACTTGTGCATATGATGAGGAAGAAAAACTTCATGTGTAGCCTGCTTTTCAAATTGACTATTCTAAACTTTTTTTGATTTTTATTAACAGTAAATGCAATAGTTCTTTTATCAACATGAGGATGTTACATTTGCTGTAGCATTACCATTGTTTATTTCTGAAGCTTATATTTTCCATTTTCCAGAACATGCTGATGGACTGTGTCATAAGCTGACAACTGTATGTCCCACAGTAAAACCACAAACACAGGGACTAGCAAAAGATGCCTGGGAAATTCCTAGAGAGTCTTTGAGGCTGGAAGTTAAGTTGGGCCAAGGATGTTTTGGTGAAGTGTGGATGGGTAAGAGTTTAATGTGATACCTTTTAGTTATCTCTGTGAATGTTTTAATAATATTTCAAGTAAGTAATTTTGAGAATCTTTAAATATGATCTCGTAAACAATCAAAGAAAAAAAAAATCAAATTATATATATATATACACACACATTTTTTGAATAGTGCTCATTGTAGTTCAGTGTAGTTAATGATTTAAGATTATTCTGTTACTTAACAAAACAGAATGGAAAAAAAAAACAAAAACTCTTAGCAGAAAATTCCTGATTTTGTAGTGGGGAATAACATTTTATTTGCTTCTCTAGGAACCTGGAATGGAACCACAAAAGTAGCAATCAAGACACTTAAACCTGGTACAATGATGCCTGAAGCTTTCCTTCAGGAGGCTCAGATCATGAAGAAATTACGACATGACAAGCTTGTTCCACTGTATGCCGTTGTTTCTGAGGAACCAATCTACATAGTCACTGAATTCATGACAAAAGGTGTGTGACAGAATGGTCCGAAGATAGTACATTTAAAAGATTATTTAAGATCACAGCAACAAATTATATGTTTAATTAATGTTAAGCTTAAAGAAGCTGAAGTATAAATGATAATTCTGATTAAATTAAAATGAGCAACGGTTGACCTACTTGAAGCAGTTCTGATTTAGATCATGGGTGGAGACATGATTTTTTTGCACATCTGTGTCACCCTTGCTAATCTTCCAAGTACATGGTTGATTTTTTTTTCCCTTTGTAGTGAGTAGTGCCTGGTACATTTAAATCGGGTGATATAGCTGGGAATACCATTATAACTAATATGCTTGCCTTGTAGATAGATTGTGCTCATGACCACAGAACCAGTTGCTTTGTGTTTTTTTCTTTGTTTATTCACTTTGTTTTTATTTTTGATAGTAATTTTTTTTTAAGGTTGGTTTTTAAAAACAGCAGAATCTAGCCTTTTTGCCTCCTTGATTTCAGTCCTTCACCCTTTTTACCTTGCTCTTTTTTCCTTCCCTCTGCTCCTGTTATGGAGACTTAAGAGATTTTTAGGCTGAGCATGGAAATAAACATTTTAAGCATATTAGTATTAAGAAGAAGCAGATTCTCAAATAATTTCTTCCAGTTTGTGAAAAATGTCAATTTCTCTTTACCTCAGAGAAATCTTGCTATCCTGGTAGGAAATAGGAATAATGCCAAAACCCAAGAGAGTGACTACTTGCATTTATTATTCCACCACAGATATCTTGCTTGGGTAATTTTTTTTTTCCATGTTTGAATGGATTTTTTTTAAAATGTTTTGTAAGTTTTAAAACAGAGAGAGAAATAGAGAATCTTAAAGATTAGTTCTGTGTTGTTATTCCTAAATAACAGTAGCCAAATCTCTTTGTTGGATCTTAAGCAGCCATGCAAAATCAGTTTTCATTGTTCAGAAATCAGGTTTTGGCAAGACAGTTAAGATAAACAATTGCTTTCTAGGGATTTTATAAAAACAGAACAAAAGAAATGGTGAAGTAGTTGCATGTTTCTTTAAACCATACATTTGAAATACCACTGAAAGCTTCTGTTGTCAGAGATGAGAGATTTTACCATACCTGTGAAAATTGTTGTTTTAAAGCAAGCACAAGTCCTTGGAATTCATTTCTAATGTAACTAATATAATTTTCTGGGAGTCATTCTATTATAGAAAATGGGAGAAGGTAGCAGCATATTGTAAAGAATGGAAAGTACTTTTGTTTTCTCTTGTAAGGAAAGAGAAGCATCAAAATAATAACAGTTTCAGAATCATTTCTCTAGTATATAATTGGAGCTGGAATTGGAATTTAACTAAATTGGAATTTAACTAAGAGGGTGGATTTTTTTTTTCTGTTGTTTATTTAATTATCATGGGGGAAACAAATTCAACTAGGATACCTGGAATATTAGGCAAAATCTTCAGACATACAGTTATCAAATGGCAGTTTGCTTTATTAGTGTTCAGTAATCTGAATTAATAAAATGAATACCAAAATGCCTGGCTAAAACTTGCACTGAGTACCAGGGCACAGTTGACTAGGGACATAATCACTGAGTTGCGTTCTGGGAAATGAGTGCTTTTCAAACTCAAGTATTGGAAACTGAATGGATTAACTGTAATGTCTAGTGGAGGGGAAAAAAAAAAGTTAATGTTTTCAGGTCAGATTAACGTGTGCTTTTCTGTAGTTTTTCACTGGATTGTGTCTTCTACAGGCAGCTTACTAGACTTCCTGAAAGAAGGAGAAGGGAAGTTCTTAAAACTCCCACAGCTGGTGGACATGGCTGCTCAGGTATTTCATATAAGACAAGAAAACTGCATTTTGTATTTAGAGAGAAGACTTAAAGCTGTATCAGATATCAACTAAGTATAAATATTGAACACTGGCTATTGTATGCTGTTCTTCCTTACATCTTCTGTTGTAACTTCGTAGTTTGTCAAAAAGAAATCACCAAACTTAGAATTCAGATAACAGAGAGCCAGACAGGTGCTTACCAGAGCAGCAAGTTCTTGCTATGCTCTACTTCCTGTACTTACACAGTGAGAATGGAACCAAAATAAAAGGATATAGCTTAATGCTTGGGATAGATGTGCACAGTCATGAGAAGTAACTTTAATAAAACTTTATTTTTAAGATTGCTGATGGCATGGCTTACATTGAAAGAATGAACTACATCCACAGGGATCTCCGGGCAGCCAACATTCTTGTAGGAGACAATCTTGTGTGTAAAATAGCAGACTTTGGTCTAGCAAGGTTAATAGAGGACAATGAGTACACTGCGAGGCAAGGTAAGACTGATTTATTTACTGAATGAGTAAGACCAGTTACCTTAAAGTTATTTAGAACTATTACATTTAGCAGGTCATTATACTGTATCTGCATGAATAAAGATTACATGTGCTTTTGCAGCTATTTTTGGATGTCATTCTGCCTAAGTGCAGGTTTTTGTGAATTTTTATTAAGTAAATTGTCAGATTTTTTGAAAAACATTTAAAATTATTTTTTTCAGATAAAATAGTTTGAAGAGAACTGCAGTTCCAGAGCAGATCTCCATTGCTTTCTGAAAATTGCCCCACATTTTGAAACGTTATTTATGAATCTCAGAGGTCTTACCTGCTTCCAAAAATTATAGACTGCTCAAGCTTGATTTCCCATTTGAAATACTAAAATGCTTAACCACCTTGAGTTTGGCCAACAAAGAAAACTGCAAAAAAAAATACTTTGAATGCACTCTTTTATTTAAAATATTTTAAAGTGTAAGCAAATCATTTGTGAAGAAGGGGAAGTCAGATATCTGTCTTTCTAATGTTTGCAGGAGCTAAATTTCCAATTAAATGGACTGCTCCAGAAGCAGCATTGTACGGTCGGTTTACAATCAAGTCAGATGTGTGGTCATTTGGAATTTTACTGACAGAGCTGGTAACAAAGGGGAGAGTGCCATATCCAGGTAAGAGGACAATTTTTTCTTCTCTTTGTGGTATTCTGTGCTTCTGAAATTACCTTTTGTATTTTTCTTACTTCCAGCCAGAGCCCACAGTAGATTAGTAGAGATAAAAACCTAGTCACGCTTCACTGCTTCCTTTGTTCACAAAGATATTTATTTTATTTACAGATTAGCTATTATATGACTTTTAAAGTATTCTGAAATGATAGCATTTGTGAATATGACTGATAGTTCTTTTCAGATTAGTGGGTGTTCTTAGTTTTCCTAGCTATCTGTTCTTGAAAATTCCACTTCATACATTTTCCCAGTAAGCATCCTAGAGTGAACATACCAGACCAGTTTTTGAAACTAGAAGTATGTAACGTGATCTACTGGATATTTTGCCATGAATAGAATTGTGAGATAGTCCTGCTAGGCATATAATGCCTTTTTCTTGGCCTTGTTTCAAATTGAATAGAACCCAAGGAAGACAGAAGGTATTTGTGCTTAAGTCTTTCTTTTTGAAAGAACGGGCCAAAGACGCTGGTAAATGTTCTATAATAAAACATACAAGTATCTGTAAAAATGAAAAAGAACCAGGGAGTGAGGAATTGTCAGTACAGTTAAATCATTTTTAGGAAATGTATTTAATCCAAGATTTAAAAAAATTCATTCTTTATAAAGTGCTGGTGGGATAGAGCCACATGCACATCATGAACAATATTGTGGTAGAGAAACCTTTGAAAAACTTTGTTTATCTATTCTTTGTTCAATGTCATTCAAAGTTAACATTCCTTTTATTAGGAATGGTGAATCGGGAAGTTCTGGAACAAGTGGAACGTGGATATAGGATGCCTTGCCCACAGGGCTGCCCAGAATCTCTCCATGAGTTAATGAAACTATGTTGGAAGAAGGACCCTGATGAGAGACCAACATTTGAATATATACAGTCTTTCCTGGAGGACTACTTTACTGCTACAGAACCACAGTACCAGCCTGGGGACAATTTATAAGCCAACAGTCTATATAACATGCACAGATCTGCCAAATGTAAAAGACTTGCAAAGAATTCCTGACGTCTGTAAGGAATCAAAGGAAAGAAAATCTTCGCTACTTTGCATGCTCTTAATGGCAAACTGGAATTTCATAATACAGTTGCACAAAACCACTTTTCAAGTGTTATAATCTAATTTACCAATGACATGTCTTTATTTCCTATTTCCCAACTTATTTCAGGGTCCAAAGGAAGCTTACTGAAAATGTGAGGTGGTAAAATGAGTGTTGGTGCAAACGGTAGCAGAAAAAAAATGTTTCATATCCTTTATTTGTCCAATATTTAATCATCTTCTGAAAGAGGGAATTGTCTGGAAGTGATCTTGAGGGAGGACTTTTTTATAGCAGAAGAACTTTGTGGGACCAAGCAATTCCATTCCAGTTCTATAAAACTTCCTATGTCCAAAATTTGTCCCCCCAAATATGGTACAACCATATTTGATGCATAGTCTTGATCTTTAAGCTTCCTCTTGCATGGTCTGAATTAGGGTAGGCAAGTTAAAAAAGAAATTGGAATGGTGAGTGATGAACTTGATCTGAATGGTACACCTCAGTAGTGAAATTAGAGAGCATAACGCACTGTGTTAATACTTGTATTAATATAACTGGAAAGTAGCATGAGAGATTTTTCTTTTTTTCTTTCTGCGTAGCTAAATAAGAATAATGAAGGTAACTAGAAAATGAGGTAATATTTTATAAAATTATGTGATAAAGTATGGTGATATTTGAACTTGAAACTATGTGATACAATTGGGGGAGAAAATCCTTTAAAAATCATAAGTTCCAATACTACAGTGAGCTCTTAAGTGGGAAGACTACCTGAACAAAGCTCACCTTGAGAGCTAGGGCTGGAGTTGGTAAATGGATGCTTCTTAGTCCTTTTGCAGAGACAGATTTGGTACTGTTGTATGTGGCTCATAATGTGTTAGTAAGGGTGGGTGCCACAAACGTTAGTTGTCACTAGTTCAGGGATTTGATTGCACTTTTGCTTTTCTTGAATATTAGGACACCCTAGACACAGTTGCTCTTCCCTCTTATGCCCTTCTTACAGAATTATTTAACTAAAAATAAACAAAAGAAAATGTGAAAACTTAAAAACTAAAGGGAAAAAATATATTTAATATTGTCCAAATATAATGACATGGAAATTTACTGGCAGTCGGCCCAGCTTACACTACATCCAAATTTATTTTCTTTGGCTACTGACATATCAAGCAATAACATCATGTCTTTTATCCAGCAATTTGCATGACGTTTTTGAATTTCTGATCGAGCTTATATACTTTAATTTTGAAACACTAAACTCTTATGTTTGAATTTATATTAGCATTGTAAAGCTATCCAACAAATGATTTTCAGAAAAGCTGGTGATATAGTTCTGGTATTAAACCTACCATTTTTCATGAGTTTATACTCAGTTGAATCCAGCTACCAAACAGATCTTTGTAAGAACAGTGCCATCATTTTCCATTTTCTGTCATCATCGCTCATCACCTATACATCTGTGGTTATCAAATTTTTAAAAGGGCTTTATGTAAGAAAAACAAAACAGAGAAACAAGAATAAAAAACCACAAAAAAACAACAAAAAATTAAAAAATATATATGATGGAATTTTAATTTTTCTAAGTATTTTAAAATAAATAACACAATCATGTGAGTTTATGTATTAATACAGCTATAACAAAAAATGCCAAAAATGACACTGGCATTGTTTGGATTTTAATTACAGAATGGAACAGTTCATTGTAATAACACTTGTATAGTAAAGGAATAAAACACTAACTTAATGAACGTGTTCATTGTAAATGGTTGTGTATTATAAGACTTCTCCAAAAGAGTTTGTATGTTTATGAAAATTTATTTGTTTCACCTGAAGATCTTGATGATGTGGTTCTTACCCTAACAGAATTTAAAATTCACATTCACACTTTTTATATAAATAGTAATAAGTTTAATTATGTAACTAAGTATTTTTATAAAGTATGGCATTGTTGAACTGTTTTGCAGAATTGGTTCAAAATAAATTTCTCCTTGATTGCATCTGCTTATTTGGGAGGGGAAGAGACACAGGGGAAACAAAAGCAGAGTGGTCTTTGGATTGAGGGGAAAAGGAGTGGAATAAAAGGGGAGACTGAACTTAGAAGCTGTAGCTGTCTTGTTGACTTTGGGATGTATTTTTATCCAGTGTAAACTGTTCTAGTGTACTTTAAAGATGCTGACTTTGTGATGTGTTATAAGCTATTGGTGTCAAATGGGAGGTATTTTTCAGAGCAGTTCAGAAGTCTTTGGCAGGAATTGGCTAGAATAATTTTGTCTAGACTTATTTTAAGTCTCTTTTAACAGCTGGATGGACAGACAGGCTTGGGGTTCACAGTAGAGAACTTCCAAAGTAGGCTCCCAACTGGCAGCTGGGCTGCGGGGCGGGGGCCTTTCGTTCTTTCGTTCCTCCTTTATCTGCTGTTGGCAGCCTCTGGTGGCTTCTGCACAATTCTTTCAGGGAATTTTATAAATCTGTTCTTGTGGTAGCTGGTGTTTTATCTCAACTTCATTGAATGTTATCTGTCTCAAAGGCCAGTACAACACGGATCACAGATCCTGAAGTTCATGAGCAGTGCCACTATAGATGAGGCAGCTGGTGCTGTCAGTGACTGGTTTTGTTTCAGTAACGACTTGTAACAGAGCACTAAGAACATTTTTACAGATTCTATGACCCGCAACATTTACTGTACTTTCAGTATGTCCTGTGATGTAATTAATGTTTTCTATTTTTAATGATAACAATTGTGTAATTTCTGGTAATCTCCCTGTTATCCATCCCACCATTACCACGTCTGTTCTTTGTGAGAGGCCTGCAGGTTGTTTCTGTCATTCATTCTTTCAAGCTGTAGTGTTTTCAGAGTATTTTCGTATTTTTGAGTAAACTTCCAAACATAAAAATGTGTATGATTCTACTGTTTAGATATAATGAAAAGAACCTGATGTGTTCTTAACCTTCCCACTGAGTTGTCATCTCGGTGGGGCTGTGACGATCTCTTACCACTGAACGCTAACCTGAGAAAAAGGGCCTTGAACAAAGAAGGTCTCCTGGAGGTAGAGGTCACCATTCAAGGCAGAATGCTGCCTTACCCACAGCCATCTGGAGTGCTCTCTGTTCTGAAGTGCACTACCTACACCGTACTGAGAAGCCTGAAACGTGGAAAGTGAATACGAACTAAACGTAATGAGCCCACGCTCTTGTTATTTATGTCTATCTGTTTAATCCAATTAAATCCTTGGGTTTTATTTATTTAATTATTTTCATTTTCCTTTTGGGAAGATGCTGTAGGTGTTTGTGACAGCTTGCTTTCCTCCCCCCCCCCCCCTTAGCATGCTGTGGAACTAGCATGCTGTGTTGGGTTGAAACCCCAAGAGCGCTCTCTTAAACAGAGTATTCTCTTGCAAACAGTTGCTCAAATTGTCACGCAGGCAGGTCTGGATGGATATCTGCCTGCCTAGCTTTTGCATCCTGCAGTAGATATGAGAGTGAATGTCTAAAAGAGCAGAAACGAGAGCAAGGCTGCCATTGCCTTGTAGGCCTCACAGCAGCAGTGCAGAACAAGACAGAGAGCAGAGGTATGACACTGCACGTGTCATCTCTTCTCCTCGTGCTTTGGAAAGGGTTAGAACTGCCACACGAGGCACTGAAGACCTGCTTCTCCCCCTGCACAGTGGAAATGGAGAAGGGCTAACACCAAGCGTTTCGGTTTTCTGTGGTGATTGTGTCTGCTCAGCTCACTGTGCCTGCTTCCTTGCAGCTCTTGGTGTTTGGGAGTCCCTGTATAAAAAGAGCAGCATTTTCCAGAATGAGCCTGGAAAAAAACGTAGGAAAAATTTGTAGGAAAAAATGGTGCAGAGAGGTGCTGGTCTCTGAATCCTGAGCTGACAGGGATGCTTGCTGCCTGAGCGATAGCACTTTGGCTTAACTTGGTGTCTGTTTCCCTGTGGATGTATGAGGGGTCTAGATTTGGTTTCCTTCCTCTCCATTAGGTGCACAGTGTCCAGGAATCTACCAGAGTTCATTCTGGCATTCCCCATGGGTCCTTTAGTGAATCCATTCTGAACAAATCCCATGTCAGTTTGGAATGCAAATATTTGCTGCTTGTGCACAGCATGTTGGTTAATTTTAACATTCTTTTTTAATTTAAGTCAGATTTTTTAAAAATTGTAATAACCATTTTATTGAGGAGATCAAAGTATTCCCAGCACTGCATACTTCTGCAAAACACGGTCCATCTCCTTCAAGTATTTTGTTTTAGTGCAGAGAAACTGGCCCTTGTGTTGCTTTCAATTTGTGCTTCCTAAAGGAAGAGGAGCCAGTTACCCCATTAAAGTCAGTGGGGCCTGAAGAGCAAACTGCAGGTTTAATAGGGAAACCTGAGTGCAGCATTCCTGGTGAATCAGTTATGCACCAGCACTGCAGCGAGCTGCTATGAATGCATTCCTTCATCACAATCCCCTCTCCATGGGAGCCTTTTGCCCCTGTGCTTTGTGCCCCGCTGCCCAGCCTCCAAGTTTCTTGCAGTTACTGGTAAGTACATGCTGATGGATGGACCCCTGAAAATCCATCCTGTGCTTACTCACAACTTGTTTTTTCCTGAACCTCAGCAGGGGCTGCGCTCACCCTTTGCTTGGTTTCCCCACACTCATTCATGTTTTGACAGTCATCCAGTGCCTCGGTGGCTGTTGATGCTTATTGGCTTCGGTGTTCGGAAGCACTGAGGAATGACTCAAATTGGCTTGTGTCCAGCGTGGGCATTCTTTCCCTTAAGCTAAAGAACTGCAAGAGAAATAGAAATGGTTTACAGCATTATATTTGTTGCTATTTGTTAAGGTCACTACATCAAATCTGTATATTTCACCTTACTGTCTTTATCAGTGGACTGATGAACTGCCATTTGCAAAGGAGAGTTGTTTTTTTTCATTTGATACATTTCGTTAGCCACACTGAGTTTAAAATTATAGTAATTAGACCACTAATAGGCTAAGTATAATCCTGTGTGCCACTGTTGTCAGAATAGCTCCAGCCATTTAAGTGCGATCAGAGTTGAATGGGTTTTCTAAATTGTGAATGTTCTTGCTTATGTAAGCATCAACTTTGTTTATATAGATCTCTTCCTCGAGGCAGTTGTTCATTCCCTGCCCTGTTTGCAGCTGCACTTCTAAAGCAGAAGTGGGTGCCCCAGACCATGGAAATGTGCAATTCCTCCTTTGCTGCTCAGTCTGGTGTTTCACTGTCACTGCTGCATATGTCAAAAACCTCCAAGCCATCAGATGATCACCCTCAAAACTGTGACCTGGTGATAAGGCTTCTCCTCTCTTAGTTTACATCTGTAATTCTTTCTTATATAAATATGTTTATACATATATGTATACTAATTAACTTAGCAATCTGCCAAGTACATACTCTGTTATTTTAAGCTTCTTCAAGGATTCATCATTACTCTTAGTCACCCTCAGATGTGAGTTTGCACGTCCCTGGTTTGTTACTTTTTGCTCCAGACCCACTGATGTAAGAGACCTTATCGCTCTCTACAGTGACCTTTAAGGAGGTTGTGATGAGGTGGGGGTCAGCCTCTGTTCCCAGGTGACTGCAATGGGACATGAGGAAATGACCTCAAGTTGCACCGGGCGTGGTTCAGGTTGGATATTGGGAGAAATTTCTTTTCCAAAAGAGTGGTTGGCCACTGGCACAGGCTGCCCAGGGAGGTGGTAGAGTCACCGTCCTGGAGGTGTTCAAGAACTGTGTGGATGTGGCACTGAGGGACGTGGTCAGTGGGCATGGTGGGGATGAGTTGATGATTGAATTAGATGATCTTGGAGGTTTTTTCCAATCTTAATGATTCTATGAGCCTCTGTTTGGCAGCGCATCACAAGCTGATGGCTGGGACAGAATAGCTACTCTGCCTTGGCTCCCTGCTGGCTCAAGGGTAAAGGGAAAAGGCTGATAGCTGTGCCTCAAGTGGTAAGCCTCAGTTCATCTGTTTTAATACATTTTTATTATGCTGTCTTTTTTATTTTATTCATCATCCTTAAACTAACATGACAAACAATTACACAGATTTCAGATATAACACTGATGTGCTAACAGAAATCATGGAGAGCCATCTATCCTTCAAAGGTGGACCTTGGTACCCTCCCTCTTCCTCGTTCTTGAACTGTTTCATCAGTTCAGGTGGAGCAGCTCGGGAACGTTGCCACCAGTCTGTGGAACTGGGGCTGGAGGGGCAGCCATAAGGATGAAATCCACAGAGCAAGAAGAAATTCTTCAGTGTCACTTAGTATGTACATTTGCTCTCCAACAGAAACCCTCCAGAACTGCCTGCTTGGGAAAACAGGGTGAGCTAAAGCAGAACTGCACCTGATGAGAACCGTTACTCTGCAGCCCCTAGAGAATGGGAAGGGGCCGTGTGAGATAGAGCGTGGTGAATGCCAGCATTTCCCTGTGTCCCAAGAGCACAGTCAGCCATGTAGTTCACCATGCACTGGTGACATTTTGCTGTAAGGCTGTTTGTGGTGGTTAGCAAGGAGACTGTGCTGCTTCCAAGGATATTTCTGATTTGCAATTCTCTTACAGTGAAATAACTGGGGAGAAGAGGGAGGGCTAATTCAGAAAAATTGATCTATTTGATCAAAATTACAGCTTTCAAAAAAAATACTTCAGTGAGTTCAAAGACCAAAACTAATATATGTAATAACTGTATGACACTATATCACTAATAGTGAAGTGTCAATAGTCAGGCTGGTACCTTTCAGGACAGCAGACTTCAACCTTAAGTAAATGCTTTCTTACTGCAGTCAACTTCTTGCAAGTCTAGACACTAAATCTGCAGAGCCCATGTTGGAGAACTGTTAGGTCAGGGCTTGAGCTGGTGATTGAGCACCTGGTGAAGGGGAATCCCTGAACCAGGGAAGCACAGGCAGATTGTTAACACCTGTGCTCTCCATATGCCCAGAAGGGGTGGACCCATGGTGGAGCTCTGCTGGGCTCATATAAGGGCAGCCACTGAAGGGAGAGCATTTCTTAGGCCTAGGTTGCTTCTTGAGGAGTGCTGTGCTGATCAGAGAGTACTTTCACCAGTAGGGTGAGTTTGACTTTTCTTTTTGTGTATAACTATTGGCTTTCCTGCTAATACTTTTCCTGGTATTACCAGGAACCAGTCAGACATGCTTTTGCTTCTTCATGAGAACAGCCCAACAATGTGATTTAACCAACTCTCAGTTCTCTATGACAACTGGAGTCAGTGTGACTGTGTTTGTGTAGCTTCTCTGCTGCCCGTATCTGATTTCAAGTCCTACCATCAGCATATTTCATTGTGCTTCTCACTGTCAGCTATTGTCTACAGGCAGATAAGGCAGTGAATTTGGGGAGAAGATCTAGTAGAAAGGGCTTGAGTTTTAATATAGCTCAGATTTATAAAGTAAATGCTAGTCCTGAGTATTGGCTTTAATTGATGGTTTGTATTATCTTTTTCTTCTTTTCATTGTAACACCTCAAAATGATGTGTTTGTTGTTTGTCCATAGGACCCCCCTGTGAATAGAAGGAATAGTATTATCAGCACTACAAACCTGAGAAATGAATGTGAAGTCTGAACTGACAGAGCAACTTAGCCAAGCTCCAGGCAGGGTATCTGTAGCATGGTTAGAAATTGAACCCAGACTCTCAACCAAGTGCAAGAGTGATTTTCCACAGAGCAATCACTTTGGCTGTCTCAAAATCAGGATAGCTGCTCAATCGTGTTCCAGAGCTGCGCAGTGCTTGGCATGCTGAAGGAGAGCTGACAGCCCAGGCCTCGCTGCATCTGCAGTCCTGGACTGGGAATATGGATGTTGAGTGATCAGAGTGATGTTGAGTGAGCTGGCTCCTAAAGGAATAAATCCTACAGAGATTCTGAGGAATGTGCTAGGCATTACCTGGCAGAGCTGTGTGAGTATTTACATAATCTTCAGTGCAAGGTCAGTCTTATTTGCTTGGGCTAAGCCCACTGTCCTTGAACGAAAGAACCATTTCTACTTCACTTTTTACTTGCGTAGTTCAGCATCCAGTAAAGGGACACAAATTTCTAAGTGTGCTCCAATGAGACTATGCCCACGTGTACGGTTATATTTTTCTTTTATGTGTAACTAGCTCATTTCATCCACTTGTGTCAGTTATAGCTCTCTTAATAGCTTACAAGCATAATGTGGTTCTTCCAAGGATTGGTAACATCCAAAAACTCGTACTCTTTCATTTAAATTGAGTCATAAAATAATTTGGCTTTACTGAACCACACAGAAGGGATACCATACAAATGTTTTGTTATCAGTTGCCAGCAGCTCTTTCAGCATCTCCTGTAATGTATTAATTTGGGAGACTTCAGACCTTGTTATTTTTTCCCTTGCAGTGCTATAACAGAGTGATATTTTAACCAGCTTCTACAAGCTAGAGCCTTCAGTTATCTTCAAATTGTCAGCTGCAGGCAGGGGAGAGTGAATGAAACCTTGTCTATGGCACTGATGGCCAAGAAGATCCAGAATAAGGCTCTTCAAAATGCAGCAGTAGTAAGAAAATCTATTTCTCCCTACTTTCCAACCTGGCCTGTTTAGTTTCTTCAGCTGTCATGTCTGTGATTTGTAAGCATAAGTTTGTATGCAGTAGAATAATTTGTTTCATGTCGTATTACAGGGCTGCACCAAAAGACTTCTGACCTCTTGGCCTTGGGCGCTTTTCCTCCAGCAGAAATTGCTGTGACTGTTTGTCAGGAGTTGTGTTAAAATATGAAATAGGAATGCTGTTCATCTCACCTTTTAGTCATCCCTCTCATGTTCTTCACTTAAGTAAATCCACGCATTGCTCTGTTTTGTTTTCAGTTCCTATTCACCTTCATGCTGAGAGTGCTGGTCTCCATGAATTAGTCCAGCAATTGATGACACTCGATGATACCTCAGCATCCAGAAATCCTAAAAGCATGCTAACTATACAAAACACTGCTGTAAGGACTGACTGTGAGGTGGCTGTTTTATTCCCTCTTAAAAGGATGCTGCTATTTGGTGTTCCCAATGTGCATGTCTTGTCACTGTAGGCTCCAAAGGAAAGTTAAGTGTGGATTTTGATGGCTGTCAAGAGAGTTTATTCCTTTTTGACCCCTTATCTGACTAAATAATGAATGTTCTTGCAGCTATTACTGGAAGGCCAAGAAAGGGGAAATAAATTGCTGAAGGATGCATTCAGAGACTGAACGACAAGAAAGGAAAAAGAAACTTAAAGGGCCAGATTCTGAGGCAGAATGACTAGCAGTCAACAGGGCAAGTGATAAGGACTCAGAAATGCTGTAGATGTGCAGAGCTGATAATGAACAGACTTTCAGTGCCACCTGTAGAACTCTTTAAGTCAGCAGCTGGAAAGCATGAGGGGAAGGAAGCTTATCAGGAATTAAGCGTAAGAACTCATCCTTCTCTCAAAAGGCCTATGGGTTCCTTTTGGGGATTCCTGAAAGATCTAGCAGTGTCCTGTGTTTTGTCTACACCAGTGTTCTGAATATAGCCTTCAGTCATACCAGTCCTCTTTGCCAGCAGTGAATGAGCTTCACGCCCTGTAAATCCTTTGAGTACCTCATGTTTAAGTCTATGTATTCAGATTCTTTGAATATTCATTTTCTTGGCCTGAAAATATAGCTGTCTAATGCTTACTAATTTCAAGTGTGCTTACATTTTTATTCCCATTAAAGCCTGCTGCATAGTGGAACATTTCCACCTTATATATTTTTTCATCTCTGGAGCAGCATGAACTATTTTGGACTCAAAGGTATTATTTCAGGAACTGCTATCAGTAGTAAACTGTCCTGAAGTAAAGGTGACATTTCAGTTAATTCCTGTGCAGGAAAGCTGTAGCTCTTCCAGTTATATACTGGTCTGTTACTGTGTAAAGCATGCTGTGTGTGTACATACACATGTAAGAATACACCATTTTTCACAAAGGTAGTACTTGAACGATTTTTTTTCCTCTTTCCAGTTGGACTAACTTCTCTTTAATTCTTTCTTCTCCTGTACTGGTTCATTTCACTGAGACTCATTCACTCCACTCAAGCCATTGGTCATTTTGTTATGCATTCCCTCTGGCTACACTTGCTAGAACACCCTGCAGATTCCATCTTATCTGAAGTGTTGCATAAACTGGTTTCCAGCAAAAGGAACTCAACTTACTATGTGCAGACAGCATGGTTAAGTAAACTTGTAACCTAAACTGTTTCCCTGTATTTAGGAGGACTGTAAATATACTCAGCAACTGTTAACTTACAAGAGTATGGTCATGATACGAAATGGGTGACATCCTAACTAATGGAGATGGTCTTGAATACCCTAACATTGTTTTTAAATGTAAGACTACTAGGATTGGAATTAAATGTACAGGGAAGAGTATGTGACATGGCTTTTAGGCGTAGTAACAAGAACACTGCTTGAATGAATCTGTGAGTCCAGCAATTTGAAAGAAGGCAAAGGCCCAAGTTTAAGTTGGGTACTGAGTACCCATATAATGCAGCCTCAGAAAAAAATCTGTTAGATCCTTCCGTGTTTCTAGGGTGACCTCAGCTGGAATAACATGTATGGTCTGTTCATCTCTGTTCAAGAAAGATGAAGAAAGGAGACCCTCTCTGAGAAGCAGTGGCTTGCTTATATCTGATGCACTTAAAAAAGGCAATGATATCCTCTTTCTGGAATTGTTTGGTTGGTCTACATCAGAGACAAAAACAGCAATAGTTTAGGTTCAGTTAGTCCTACGTGTTAGAAATCAAGAGACAGTGATTAGTATTAACATCCTGAACATAGTTTCAGTAGGAAATAAAGGTAGAAAGATGCAACCGGTTTTATAGTAGAAGTTGACTGTTCTATGTAAGGATATACAGGAAATTCCTGACCATGGTAGCATATATTGGACTGCTAAAACATAATCCTAGAATCAGAATGGTTTGGATTGGAAGGGACACATAAGATCATCTTGTTCCAACCCTCCTGCGGTAGGCACGGATACCTTCCTCTAGACCAGGTCGCTCATAGCCCCATTCAGGGAGGGGGCATCCACAACCTCACTGTGCAACCTGTTCCAGTTCTCTCACCATACTCCCAGCAAAGAATTTCTTCCTAGTATCTACTCTAAATCTACCCTCTTCAACTTTAAAGCCAATTTCCCCTGTCCTGTCACTCTGTGCCATTACATTAAGTCCCTCCCTAGCTCCCCTGTAGCCCCCTTTGCTTTTCAACTCTATTTACTGCAAGCCTATTCAAATAAAACACGAATTCCAAAAGATTTTTTTAAAAAACAAAGTTTTATTAAACAAGTGTATTTTAAAGACATCTATGAAAGAATCTTCTGTTGTACATAAAGGTTCTTATTTTCAGTACTAAATAAAGCATGTAAGCAAATACAACTCAGAAATAATAGCTGAATAGTAACTGAAAGAGCCACCAGTCAAATGAAGTAAGCAGTAGAAAAGTATCTCACAAACAGTGTAAAAATGGGATAGCATTTGCATACTAAATGCATTATTTAGAGAGGAATAAATAATCCAAATACACTGTCTGATATGCATAAGCCAGGAATTCTACTCTGCTTCATAACAGATAGAAAAAACAGCAGTAAATTCCCCACTTACATATTTGTTCTGACAACTTAGTAATAAAGGCAACATTAGTCTATTTTTCAATACTAAGCATATACCTTTAGAATTACATTTAAAAAAAACCTGTAACTTCAAATACAGAGGAAGCAAAGTAGCTTAGGAAGATTTCCATATTGATAGAAGATGTTTAATAGCATTAAACAGCCATCTCCATCTTAATAGGTGGGTGAGGGTTATAATCTTCAATCTGAAAGTCATCTGCCTTAAAGTCACTGATGTCTTCAACCTTACGAAGGATTTTGAGTTTGGGTAAAGGTCTGGGCTCCCTTTGAAGCTAAAATAAAAGCATGTCCTACATTAATTGCACAGAAGTAATAAATACATAAGAGACAGGGACTTTGTGTTATAAATTAGATCTCATTAATCTAAATTCAGATTTCCCCAAGAAGACATAAAAAAAATAATTACAATATACAGTTTGACATAATCTACTTTAGTATTTTGATTAGATGCAGCATCATCCAACTGCACTGTGAGCAGTCTGAGTTTGCAGAGCTATTCTAGTGGATGCAAATTAGATTCCTTCCAGACGAAACTAAATTGGAAATTCTGATGAAGATGTGCATCAAATGTGCTGCAATTTCTCACAGGAACATTAGGGCCCAAACCAATAGCTAGTTCTCTGGGTGGTTTTGAGCTCTATAAATGGTGAGGATACTCCATCCAACTAAAATTCTTATTTTCTTCTCCTGCACTAAATTACTTCCTGAAGAAAATACAGCCTTATTCAAGCAAACTGATTAACTAATTTGAATTGATGAGTTTTCTTTTCCCGATGTACCTAAAAAGACACTTTGTGTTCACCCTCTTGGGCAGAATGATTTTCTAAAATCCTGTAATGACGAAGTCAAAAATAGGGGTATGGACTCAAGGTCGTTAACTTAGTTCTAGAATAGTCCATTTTGATCTGGAGGAGCACAGAGACGTTCATTTCAGTTATGTTTGTTACAAACAAGAATAAATACAAATTCTACATAGGTTAAAGACCAGTTCAGGAAATGCAATTTTTAGGGCAGAAATGTGTAAAAAAAAGCCATGCAAATTAGTATCTGGAAAACAGTACATACAATACTGAGACAATTTGGTATTTGATGAGCACTGGGAAAATAAAGTGCAAGAACACAAAATGAGTACTTACTTGAACTTTAAGAGGCTCCACATGATTCAGATATATATGAGCATCTCCTAAGGTGTGTATGAATTCTCCAGGCTGAAAAGTAAGGAGAATACGTGATAGCTACAGTGACTGAACAAACACTATTGATCTGCTCATCCACTGGAAACAGATGTGGCAGCGGATCCAGCTTAGTTTCACATCTCATATGTATTACTTGCTCAAGTTGTTTCAAACTAGCAACTTTAGCCACTGCTAAACAATGTAGATTATGGAAGCAGAGGTGTCTGTCACAAGATAAACCCCAAAGCATTTCAAGAGCATCCAAATATGGTTTGCAGGCTTGCCAAGTTCTGTGACTTAGCAATTCCTAAACAATCTAGCTTTTATATATATGTGTGTGTGTGTATATGCAAGATCCTGAACAGTACACTCATTTCATGATTTAGTGGTTAGTGGTAGCAATGGTAACAGGAGGATGGTTGGACTAGATGATCTTGTAGGTCTTTTCCAACCTTGTGATTCTATGACTTCAGTTTATCCTGAACATGACACCGGAGTCTTTTAGTTCTTCACTCTTCAGATAGTATTAAATAAAATGATTAAATAACCTACCTTCAGCCCTGTGACATGGGCAATCATGTACGTGAGCAGCGAATAGCTGGCAATATTGAAAGGCACTCCTAGTCCCATATCTCCAGACCTCTGATACAGTTGGCAAGACAGTTCACCATTTAGAACATAGAACTGGCAAAGAGCATGGCAAGGTGGCAAAGCCATCAGAGAAATATCTAAGAATTACAATACAGGAAGAAGGGGATAGGGGAGAAGAAACCAAAACTGCATTAGTGTCATAAACTTAGAAAATGCAAAAACTGAACAAGCACAGTGAGAGATACAGCAGGCAGTGCAGGTTGATATTACTATCATTCTGATGCTGCTTCTCTTTAAACAAGAGAGCGCCTGCTGACTAGGCAATTAAGACTGGGTCATGACAAGCTGTCTCCTGAGCTTTATGATCAGAAAAGTCATAAATGGATATTCTATAGAACAGATCTGTGCCATAATGCTGCACAGCAGTTTAGCCTTACTCACCCAGGGGAGCCAATTTATTTCCCGTAAGGGAAGAATTTGAGAGCAAAATTAAGCACGTATCCTAAAAGCAACTCACAACTGCTTTATCTTACTCACTTCTCACTGCAGTGTAACTTTATTCCTTGTTGAGATTTAAAACTAATCATTGATAAATAAATTCAGAAAATAAAATATGAGTGTTTACACTTTAAGTGAAGACAGTAAATTTACAGGTAGTTTAAGTAAAACATGAACTCACTCCTGATAAGTGAGGATGTTTAGCCTTAAAAATAGCAGCAGCAGCATGTGGAATCCCCTTTCAGAGACACTAAAGGAAAATGTGGGGGGATTACTTTTTTTGTAATGTATGGATCTGCTGCTGCTAAAGTAAAACAACCACTAGCACTAACTCTTATTTAGAAATTATTCTACGAAGTGAACAGGCTAATATATTCCCAAGAAGAATGACTGCAAGTTCTATGTTTTTTTCTAAGTTTACTATTTAATATGTGGCTAAAAAAAAATATCCAACAACAACATTGCTTTGCTATACTTATTTTTGTTGTTTTTTAACCTTGTCAACATAAAAACTTCTGTCTCTGAACAGAGACTGTATGTCAAAAGGCACTGGTAGCCATGTATATCCCTCACTTTAATCTGGAGATAAAAACTTGGAAGTAATTGTTGCATGCCGCGGGAGAAATGCCTCATGCTATCATGGTCAGCAAGTCTCGTTTATTACAAATTTCACGTACATTTTATAGATACCATAATGAAGCTCATACATATGCTGGTTACAAGCGTCCTTACTGGTTATTTAACCATTTACGTTACTATTGCTAAGCGACCACCTTATCTCCTCCTGCATTCTTCTGTTCCTTATCTTAGTTTTACAACTGCCTGAGGTACTAGTTTTGGCCGGATCTGCATCCTTTTGTTGTAAAACCTCTGTCTTCAAGGTCATGCTGACCTTGAGGCCTAAATCTTAACTAAGTGTATTGTATCATGTCCCTTCTCTTGCAGCCATTTGGCTGTTAGGCTCTCCACACTTCCCCCGTTTTCTTTTATTGCCATCATAGCCATCTTCTTTTCAAATGTTTGCATCACCATCCGCTGTAAACATTGCATAAAACATGGCAAAAGTAAGATCAGCAACAACACAATTATCACAGCAATTGCTATTTTTTCTAAAATCGTTATCCACCATCCTGATAACCCTAACGAGGATAGCCAATCAGTAAAAGGATCATTGCTTTCTCGTAGTTTCTTCATATTATCTTTTAAAAGGGACAATTGTTTGTGAATAGACTGAGAATGGTCAGACAGATTCATACAACACATTCCCTCAAATTCCTCACATCCATGACCCTGGGCTAAAAGTAAAAAATCTATCGCAGCACGGTTCTGGAGCAGGGCATGCCTGATTCCCTGCACATCAGTAGCTAATTCGGTTAAAACACTTGTAGTAACATTTATCTGCTTCCCTGTCCAACAAGCTAACTTACGTAGTTGTGTCAGGGCTTGAGCGGAGGCTATTCCAGGAGCAAAAATGCTGGCTAAAATAACTTCAGGGGGGTTCCAAAGCATCATGTTATCTCTGCAATTATCACCTAACTCCATAAGGGCTCTTTTAGACCGTACGCTAACCTGCTGCGTCCTATTAGCTTGAAAAATATTAGTAATACTTGGAGTGAACAAGGTTAGACGACCTATGTAACAGGGGCCTCCTTTGGCACTTCTGGGGATACCTTGCCATGCCCGATCACCACAGATCAAAAACATCCCTTCGGGCAATCGTCCTGCCTCAGAGGTGACTGCGGTAATATTTGTAATGCTCTGACAGTATGCTGATATATTGTACTGCCTATATGATGTAACATTGACAGGATCATCCTGGTTCTGATGGGACTGAAAGAAAAAACATCTATCTGAAGGGGCAGAGCCCAATAAGTTGAACTCCTGTATTTCTCTATCTGTTGTACACATACTGCTTTTACACTCCATGAAGGGAGAAGAAGCATTAAATGTAATATTATCCTTGCTACATTGTTGTTGAGCACGTAGGCTCCCACAGGTAACAATCACAGGATCAAGGGTAATGGTTGAGTTGTTCACCAAAGTCATATTGATGGGGACTCCTAAAAGGCATGTTCTAAAGGGGTCAGAGGGAGTAGCCATAGAAAGACAAAGACTGCTTTGGTTGATCTTTTTCTGCCCTTTACCCTCCCCCGTTTTCTTTTTCTGAGAGATTGCTCCTAATAGATGATCCTTTGAATTCCAAATAATCAGTCCAATGGGGAGGTGTGGATTATAGCGGGAAACAAAACCTTGAGCCACACATTGCAAAATGTCCTTAAATGCCTGATCTTGTCCTTTTGTAAAAGTAACTGAGGCCGCTGGGTCAGTACCCTTTAGTAGCGGTCGGAGGTGATCCAGGAGGTTATTGGGTATCCCGGTGACAGGTTTCAGCCATTGGAGGTCGCTCATGAGTGTCTGTGCATCATGCAGTGTCTGTGGTTTTGTCGTAGGGAGTAATTTCTGAGGGCGAATAGTACGATCCGTAATGATCCATCCAAGATATTTCCAGGGAGCAGAATGCTGGACCTTTTCTGGAGCGATGTGTGTCCTCGAGGCTTCCGGCTGTTGCTGGGGTGAGATGTGTGTCCTCGAGGCTTCCGGCTGTTGCTGGGGTGAGGTAGTCTGGACCACCATTTGTGTCCTGGCGCGGCTGGTCCTCGCGCTGGGCGTGGAGTTTCCCTGGGGCGGACGTCTGATGCGGCATGCAGCGGCATTATGCGTGGAGGATTGGCAGGGACCGCACCATACTCCCGGGGCTTGACATTCACGGCGAACATGACCGTTCTTGCCACATCGAAAACATCTTATCCGCGTTGAGGTGGGGCGCGGCTGCACAGCCGCAGCCTGCAGGGGTGCAAGGGCTGCCAGTACTTGGTTCTGCATTTTGGATTGAGCAGCCAAACCTTCCCCTATTTTATTAAGCGCTTCTACTACAAAAACCTGACTCCCTGATGGGACAGTAGCAGCTCTATCTAAAAGATCTGCAACTCCCCAATTGCCGGGAGCGGTAGCAATAAGCGAGCGAGTGGTTTGATTTCCGTTTTGCATAATGCATTGGCGAAGCAAAGCGTCTTGCACATGCTCAGTGACCCCAGCCTTCGTTAAGGCTTGCATAAGCTTATCTACAAATGCACCCAATGGCTCGTCCCTCCCTTGCTTGAAATTCATATACATGGGGGGACCCCCTGGCTCGCGAACTTTGTCCATAGCTCGCTTTGCTATACGCATAGCTTCTCTAAGTTTGGCAGCGCCTAATGCTGCTTGGGCTTCTGCTCGGATGTGCTGCCCCGTGCCCTGGAGCTCATCCATTGTAATTCCGAAAAGCGGATCGTCCTGGGCACGCGGAAGCGCAACCGATGCGGCCGCCTCCTCCCCCCACCGTGTTTCAAAGGTAATTTTCTGGTGGGGGGTGAAAACTAAGCGGGCCACACCTTTAATGTCAGCAGGCAAAAGAACAGCAGAGTTAAAGAGGAAGTCAAGAATCTGCCTGGCGGGCTCGCTGGTAACTCCAAACTGCGCGACTGTGGAGCGCAATTGCGCTAACAACTTCCAATCCAATTGAGTGATTTCTGCCCTGTGTCCCCCCCCCGCCTGCGGGTGGAAAACAACAGGGAATGCCATTGTGTGATCCTGTGCTGCCTCCGCCAAGTCGAAATCGCCATCGGCAACCCCTTTACGGGCTAAGGCAGCCCAAGCCTCCCTCCGCTCCTTAGCCATAGCCTCCGCGAGGTCCGAGAGGGCTCCGGGGAACGGCTCCGTGGCTAAATCCTGTCGCGGGGGAACAGGCTGGTGGGAGGAGTCTGTGGATGGGGAAAGAGGCGGTGCAGAGGGCAGGGCAGAAGAGGGAGCAGGAGCTGGGGAAGGGGGGGGCAAGTCCACCGAGGAAAAGGCGGGCGGGTTGGGGTCTGTAGGGGCATAATGAGCATTAAGACCCTGAGCTAGACGGAGATTCTCCGCAGCCCGTTTTTCGGCTTGAACTTTTAAAAGTTCATTTTGGACAAGTTTCCACAGTTTGGAGTACTTTCTAGCAACTTTGTCATCATCCAAAACAAGTTCCCAAAGCTTATCACCATAAGCATGCCATTCAGAAAGTTGGTGAACAGTATGAGGGTCAGAAAAGAAATTATAAGAAGCAGCATGAGAAAGTAAAGCAGATAAATCCTTGTCTAAATCTAACCCCTTAATTCCCCGGCGGCGGAGAAAAGAGGTGAAGAGGTTATACGCCGCTTGCCTATCCATAGTTACCGGATCCGTTGCACCCTGCAGGCTTCGGCGGCGCGTAGCGGCGGAGGCTTCCGATGAAGCCCTCCGGGCGTCTGTGGGGGGGGAACGAGCGCTCCGCCGATGCGGCAGCGCACGACCGCAGAAGCCGTCTATGAAGACCCGCACCCAACGCAGCAGCAGCAGGGCCCCGCCTGTACGGGCGCCAGTTGTTGCATGCCGCGGGAGAAATGCCTCATGCTATCATGGTCAGCAA